>JAAAKM020721499.1:258361239-259029527 GCA_010016025.2 Alatinidae sp. Z8VKAUB7J3
CTTTAGTTGCATTAGTTGAAATGGACCTTTATTCCTACTTCTAAAAAGTGATTAATTGGCCTTATGTTTCCGTGATGTATTTGTCACAAATTCTGATCACAAGGAATAATTATTTTAGAAAGGTAAGATACTTGAATAAGTTGTTAGTGGTACATAATTTGAAAATACTCCGAAAAAGAACTCTCATAATGTTAGTGAAGCTTTTCGCCGATTCTCTTCAGACTAAATACATGAGCCAGTCAGAAATTGGATTGCGTGAATGGCTTATGTTTTTAAACCAATCAGTGTCCATTACAACTAAATTAATTGTCTGCATTGCAAAAGTTTTCTTGCTTTGATATGAACTGACTCCAGAACGGCTAAATAAATTGCAGACCTGGCCTTTCCTATGATACGGAAGCTATCGTCCGTGTACATTATGGAACCGTCTGGGTTCTGAAGCGAGTATAGTGAAGGTTAAAGCCCCCTTACCCAACCCTTTTCTCCAAGGCCCGTAGCTAAGGGGCCTTTACCATCAGACCCTTCAAATTCGTTTGTTAAGATTAAAACATCTCTAGACTAGTCTTGCGCTGGTCAACGTCAATACACCCTCCCCCCACACACAAGTTCGGAATAGCCCCTCTAAAATTTCTAACGCTGGCTACGGACTTGTTTCCATGGACGTACACTTTGAACCAGAGAAATACTGTGGCGATGAGCATTTAACATGGATATGCTGTTCTTTTGTTCTTCCACTTCGTGCACAAAAGAGCAAAATGTCGACAAGCATTTAATATGGATATGCTGTTTTTTTGTTCTTCCACTTTTCGCACAAAAGAGCAAACGGTCGACTTTATGATGGTGCTATTATTGGTTAGCGAAGTCTAACAAAGCGAGGCACTGATTTTACGCGGAATCATTATCTAAGCCGTCAATTAACATAATAAACACATATAGATCGTAATTGAAGGAACTTTTTTGTTGACCAATTTCTTCCACAATTAGAAGCCTTGATGCCCTATAAAGTGCCAGAAGGCAGCCTCTCACTATCTGCTTATATTTCTTACTATATTTTCTAAACTATACGCAATGAGGCACTGATTTCACGCAGCAAAGATAATTATAAAGTTCATTCATACCCAAAGTTCATTATTATGAGACGGCTTTGTTAGGATTCGGTTTGATTCGGTCTTCTTCGTTGTTCGGTTACAAGCCTTGACGGACTTTGTTCTTCGTAAGTAATGGGTTCGGTGATTTTCGTACGGGAAAGTTGCTGATGTTGTCACTGAAATCCAACTCACACATTATATCTGATACGATGCTCAAATCCCACTGTTCTGGTTGATTCATGCGAGCTCAACCTCGTTTTGAGACAGGATTGCGCAATTGTGATAAAGGTCTATTGAAGCTGTCAGAACAATTTCTATGTCGACGATCTACTTAAATCTTTCAGTAAGGAATAAGATGCTATTCGCACTATTCATGAGTTCAAATCACTCCTTGCTAAAGCAGGCTTTAAATTAACTAAGTTTATGTCATGGAATGCACTACCTAGGCATATTACAGCTGCCAAAAACCTAAACAGTTTTAAAAAACTATTAAAGACACATCTTTTTAATAATGCGTTTTAAGTTTTTACCTTTATTTCAGTTTTAACTAACTTTACGTCTCTTTATATTTTATAACTTTTAAATGTATGTCTTATTACTTGTAAAGCGCTTAGAAACAATGTAATAGGCGCTATATAAGCTTTCTGGAAGTTTAAAACCAGGGACATATCGGAAGAACCGGACCTTGCTACCATTTGTCAATCTTCATTCCGGAGTTTGTCAAGGAGCTATAGCACTGCCTATTTTATCAGTTTATGTAAGATCTCGATCAAAGCCAATACTTTACTCAGCCGGTATTTGTAAACCATAGCCACTTTAACGATTAACTTCTTTCCAGGTTAAATGCCATGAAATACGATATACAGGAGCTTTCCAAATTACATTGGCTCTTCATCTCCCTTAAAGAATAACTGTCGATGGAAAAAAAAAAAAAAGTGACAAGCCTAGGCGACCAAACTATAATTATAGAAACAACTAATTTCTACATGGCAGTGAATAAAGGGCAGCTGGGGCGTCAAAGGGTAACTCCCCTCAATTTAGGCTACCGAGCAGAGAAGCAAGCCATGAAGAAGAATGAGAACAGAGAAAGAAATGTTAAGAACAATCTACAAGAGGCAGCTAGAATTTTTAGGTCATATTATGCGGAGAGAAAGTTTAGAGAATCTAACTTTAACCGGAAAGATAGAAGGAACAAGATCCAGGGGAGGGCAACGTTGTGCCTTTTTAGACAGTATGAAAGAGATTTTAGTTGGTTTTGGAACGGAAGATGTCTTACACTTGACATTCATACAGCAGCTTTACACATTAAGTGTTAAGATTGTAGACGTGCCCAAATCATATTACTAGGAAGCTGAATGCCTGACGATATGCGATGGGGCTGTACCATCGGACAGCCTCAATAGGCTACTTTAAAACATTAACAGGCAACCGGCAATATTTAATACGGCATGTAAAAACAGCAAGATCTTACCATTTTGATTCCTAACATCTTCCCCTGTTTTATTATTCATCGAAAGCTTTACCGTACATATAGTGGAATATGCAGATGCATATTAATTGAGTTATGGAAAATATGCTTATCTCTTTAAAATAAAAGGGATTTTAACTTCTTTATATGTAGCTCAATTTAAAATGTCTATATATATATATATATAATTCTCAAAGAGTGGAGCATTACCACAATAGCTTGCAAATTAACGGCGCTGACCGGATTTGTTTTACAAGGAAATATGTAGAAATTTCGCCTTTTATCAAACATGCCTGAACACAGACTGCCGCTACAGAAGCAAATACTACATGGTAAATATGTGGGATAACAAGAGTAAAAATGCAGAGAAATTACCAAAGCCTAACGAAAGCCTACCAATTGTTTAAGAAGTACCTCTAGAGTAAATTTCAGTCTTCGATGAATTTCAGCCGCCATCGACGAAAAAAGCTTTTAAGTACACAATGTTTTCGCTATTTCGTGCAATATTCTTGCTTTGTACCACTAACAAACTATTCTTTTTAAATCATACGTAATCAGAAATTGCTTATTTCCATCCTATAGTTACCCCCTTAAGTATTTCGTAATTGCTTACTACTTCACTTACTATCTTCCTACTTCCTTACACATTCACATAACTGGAAATTTTTCGAAGTATGCAAACTATATTAAATATGCGTCTTGAGCCTATTTTGAACGCTTTGTGCATCATAGAATGTACGCATCTAGTGAATGCAAACTATGTTAAATATGCGTCATGAGCCTATTTTGAATGCTTTGTGCAACATGATATGCACGCATCTAGTGTATCCAAACTATGTCAAATATCCGTCATGAGCCTATTTTGAACGCTTTGTGCACCATGGAAGGATCCTTACTTGCTAAGCACCTGAAGAAGGATCCTTACTTGCTCAGGGCCTACAGAAGGATCCTTACTTGCTCAGGACCTACAGAAGGATCCTTACTTGCTCAGGACCTACAGAAGAATACTTACCTGCTTAGGAACTACAGAAGGATCTTTTACTTGCTTAGGACCTACAGAAGGATCTTTACTTGCTTAGGAACTACAGAAGGATCTTTACGTCATAATACTCAAAATAATTAAAAACCGGTTGATTATAAGTGAGCAACCATTTCGGTCGCTTCAAATCTCATACATATTGGAAAATAATTTTCTCAAAATCTAAAATATCTTGCCTAAATAAAACATATACATGAAGAAATACTTTAGAGATACTAAAAGCCCTAAAAAATTCAAAATGTAATTCAAAAAGTATGTTTTAAGGTCTTTTTACATATGAAACTGCATATGCTTACCATCTTTTGGCTATGACATATCTCCGTACACCATGACTTACGATGCTTTGTAACATTTTGGAGTCTCCAATATAAGATTAAGTGAATGGTACCTATTCAAGTCACGTCAGGGTCGTCACTTGTAGGTTACATGAATGCTAGGTATTTAAGTCATGTCAGGGTCGCCACTTGTAGGTTACATGAATGCTAGGTAAATAGATAGAATCAATGGATCATCAAGGGAGGAAATTTTGATCTTTTCATGGACATGTCTTGGTTTTAACCATCTGCGACATTTTTCTTTCGCGTCATTTATTTTAAAACGATAAGTTTTACACCATAATACATTAAATCATGACGTCTTCTGCTGGTCCTTTTTTGCACTACGGCCTAGCAGCTTGAGTTCTCATTTAACTCAATCTAATCCTAAGAAAATGAAATATCTGAAAATTATATTTTCTTGCAAAAAAATGAAATTTCTTGCAGGAAAATGAAATTTCTTGCAAGAAAATGAAATTTCTGAAAATTTTATTTCCTTGCAAAAAAATGAAATTTCTTGCAGGAAAATGAAATTTCTTGCAAAAAAATGAAATTTCTTGCAAGAAAATGAAATATCTGAAAATTTTATTTTCTTGCAAAAAAGAAGTATAAATATTTCTTGTTTGCCATGTCATATGTACGATGCCTTCACGCCAAAAACATTAGGGTCAGCGCTGACTGACATCACTTTGTGACTGAGTTTCACTGTGGAATTTTCATGAAAAATATCCATTCAAAAATTTGTTATAACTTGAGACGCTCTAATTGAACAGCTCTTCCTTCAAAAACCCTGATTTTATTAAGAGCTATTGTTTTGGATGGCCTCAAAAACATCATGACTAGTTTTCAAACGGTTGAAATGCAAGGAACATCGTTCAAAGAGACTACAAAATGTAACTACAAATGTAATACCACTATGTGTATATTGGGCAAACAGTAGTTACATGGATTGTTATATCGATAACCGATACGTCATCTAGCTTTGAATCGTGATGGATCCAATTTGACAATACCTAACGCTTCTGTGGAAGCCAATGTAATTTGGAAAGCTCCTGTATATCGTTATTATTATTATTATTATTATTATTATTATTATTATTTTTATTATTATTATTATCATTAAATTAGGACATTATCTTGTTGATGTTGTTATTATTGTTATTATCACTATTATTGTAATTATCCACTTCAATTAATCTCACTGTCCCCATTATGCCGGGTGAAAACAGCGAGAATTTTATATCTAGCCTATTTTGAACGCTTTGTGCACCATGGAATGTATGCATCTAGTGTATGCAAACTATGTCAAATATGCCTTATAAACCTATTTTGAATGCTTCGTGCAGCATGGAATGTACGCATCTAGTGTATGCAAACTGTGACAAATATGCGTTATAAGCCTATTTTGAACGCTTTGTGAACCATGGAATGTACGCATGTACTGTATGCAAACTGTGTCGCAAGCAACGTTGGTCCAGGAATTTCTATTTTGTCTTAGTAAGAGATAACGAAAATGGCATCTATTTGAAAACGTAATGTAAACTATGTTGTTTTGTCCCGATATGTTCTGTTTAGATTATGTAAAAGATACGTTCATATAAAATAATGGATAATTACGATAAGAGGAGCTCAAAAGCTAATTTATAAGCTATTAACATTAAATTTTTCCGCGGATATGTGGACATGCGCATTACCATCATAGGCACAAATTTCGCAAGGGCACAAATTTCGCGCGACACCGGGTTCGAATCCGGTCAGCGCCCATAAATTGCAAGCTATTGTGGTAACGCTCCACTCTTTGAGAATTACGTATATATATATATAAAGTTTTTGATAAAGAATTACTTCGAAACGTCATCATGCTAGTGTTTATTTATTGATAGTCTATATGCTAAGTTAGACCAGGGCCCGTATTAATAATCGTTGAGCTGCAGGAAATTTGATACAGCTCAGCGTAATTCCCCGCAGCTGTAACGAATTTGATATTAATAGTGTCGCCGCGTAGAAAATGCCCTGAAGCTGCAGGTAAAAAATTTTCCGCCAGCTAGCTCCAGTAAAACAAATTTCCACGCAGCTAGAAGTGTCAGTTTTCTGCTAGCTGTTGGCTAACTCGAGCTAACTGACTAACTGACTTAATAGCATAACCATCGACGGGCCTTTGCGCATTTCTTCCTCACTGTAAGCTGACTTGCCATATTATTCCTTTATTCTTATTCAAAAGGATTGATTTGCTATAATTATCTTAAGATTATATGCCAACCTTCCCACCCAAGTTTGACAAACATAAAAACACAAAACGATAACATGGACCAGGGAGTCGTCCCAAAATCTCATCAGATCGGGCATCAGATCCATCGTAAGATTTGTCTGATCGTGTGAATAGGCCTTAAATGTAGGATAATACAACACAAACAATAGTCAGTTACTTGCAGTCATGGAGGTCTCCTACATACCTTCCAAGACTTCCAAGACCTTGTAAAAGGCCACCTTCAGCATTTTTAACTCTCAGAGTACTGACATGTTTCCGTAGTTTATAAATTCTCATACCAGTGCGAGGCTATGTAGGCCGCACGACTTTGAGGCTGGTTGACCGAATTAAGCAGCATGTACCATCCTTAATTTGCCAAACATCAACTCCTAAAAGGAAACAACCACCTCGGGTTTCTAAGACCAAAAACGCCACTAAGCAATGTGACTCTGCCATAGGGCAGCACTTGCTTGAGAACCCAGACTGTGTCAAAGTACATATTGGGAATGCTTTCTGCACGCAGGAATGTGAGCATTTCAATAGTGCCATTGAGCGTAGTTACACTATTTGAATATTTTGGGATTGCGTTCTGCATGCTTGAATGTGAGCATTTCAGTAATGCCCTTGAAGGAAGTTACAGTATTTGAACATATTGCGAATGCGTTGTGCACGCTGGAATGTCAGCATTTCAATAGTGCCATTGAGCGTAGATACGCGACAAAATGAAATGCAAGTGCAAATTGACTTGTACTTGTTCCAGTTTTTCTTGTCTTGGCAAAGCGCTTTGACAGAATGAATGGACCATCGGAACAAGACAAGGCCGTTGTCACAAGTGCAAACTAGCCTTAAACGTGTTTCAAAGAATTCGTCATCGGAAGTTCCTCTCAGAAGCAAAAACTTTCACATTAACTTGAATAGATTTGGAGCCGGAGCTGGATATCACTGGACTGACGTTTCCTGTTCCTAATGTAAAATAGTGAGTGTTCTTATTTTGTAGTATATGTTATCATAGGAAGTCGATCTAAGAAATGTATATCAACATAGTGTTATTTTTGTTGTCTTCCTCTACACACGATACAATCATACGCGCTGTAAAATAATGTCGATGCAAGTGAATATCTAGGTTCTAGCGCTGGTTACTACAAACAACCTCTTAGAAAAAGTCGATTCTCTGCCTCTGCATCCCAAACATAAATTACAATTATACCAGCGTTGAGGACATTGTTGGCCAGCATGGATTAGGAGAACAAAATGAAAGAGGAGAGAAACTCGTTGAGTGGGCACAGACAAATGACATGGTAGTCACTAATACACTGTTTACCCAACCTACAAGGAGGAAATGGACGTGGAATCAAGCTTAACGCAACCCCATACGTATAATGTCCCTACTTTAGTAGCTGCAGGACAGTAGATAAACTAGTTTGCGTATAAGTGACAGTAGATAAACTAGTTTGCGTAATCAGAATAAATACTTCGTTCACGGGCAGTTTATCGCGCAAGCGTCTCACTTCTGAAAATAAGACGGCCTCCTTGATTGAAGGCTTGGATCTTATATCCTATACTTGCCTTTAACTTTTACTTCTTCATATCCATTTTATAATCTATGCAGGTGCAAACAGTAACTTCTTTGTACTGTTCCTCTATGGCCCAGTGGTTAGAGCACTGGTCTAGTAACCAAGGCGTGGTGAGTTCAATTCTCTCAAGAGGATTACTACCACTACAAACGTAATGTTCTTCGATAAACTACGTACTTGATTACTCTTTGAACTTTTACTTCTTGGGAACGTTGTCAACCCCGGCCGATTTCCCCTTCTTTAGAGATTTTACTGCAGCGACTACTTCCTCTCGAAGAATCGGACTATTTTCAACGTTGGTAGATGGGTCTACATTCAGCATATCTGGGTCTCCAGTAGCTCAGTATGTCACTTTGATCAGTTAAGCAGTTTCCATCCTTATCCTGGATTGTGGTTCTTTTCCTTGTTTAGGGTCTGTCATGATTCGACGAGGAATGCAGACTAGCAACGCTCCAGAGCCTCTTCCCAAGTATACAGTTACGAGCTACACCAGACCAATAGTTTATCGGCGTTGAAAGTTATCATGTTTATACCATTATTATTCAGGCAGCAAATTTTCGTTAAATAGTGGAACTGGTTAACAAATATTTTTATTTTGCGATTTCCGTAACACAGTTCCACTATATTTATGATTTTTCATCAATCTTGCCAAATGCTCTTTCCTAATGCTACTCCAATCTCGCGTTGTTTAACCACAGTTGATCAAGAAACTATTGAAAAACTCTGGTTTAACAGGACAAATACAACGCATTTTAAGATAGAAACTGCTGCATGTATATTCCACTTACAGAGATGTCTTACTTTTGTATGTTCATGGCGTATGTATATTATATTTACCAAGATGCCCGAGGGGGGCAAACGTTGGTAAATTGCTGTAAATTGAGAATAGATCAGTCCCTGCAGCAATGTCAATGACGATCCCCCACCCCCCTCCCAGGGAAACCGCTTTCCCTTTTGGAAAGAAAAGGTCGCTGGGGATAGGCTCCACTGCTTATCAGGGGGCTGCACTGAGAGATTGCAAACGTTGGTAAGTTTTATATATGGGGTAGGTACAGCCTCTGGGTGGTTTTTCTGTTCATTTAGGGTAGTTTCAATGTCGGGCCCACTGCTCATCAGGGGTCTTTGATTGAGAGACTGCGAACATCTGTGCCCTCCTTCCCAGTCCCTAGAAGAGATCTAGTTGATAACATCCATGTTCTCTCCGGCGTAAGGAAGATGTTGTTTGACCTTCAAGATATACGTCTACTAGATCCAGATAGTCCATATCAACAACATTTACTGACTTTAGTCCACTGTGACCAAAATTACATATAATACACAAACGCATTTGATAATAAGAGTTGAGATGAGAACTCATAATCTTCATATTAAGGCCGGCTTGTTAATAAGGGCATTTCAATCCAGTCCAACGACTGGACGCAATTCACAGAGTTGCCTGTAAATACGGACTTCTATCACCCAAATTGTACACCATATAATTTTGCAGTATTTCGCGGCGTGCGTTCTACCAATTGAGCTAGGTGGCCTCCGATGTTAACATACTTCTATTTCTGTGGCCCCTCTGGCCCCCCTTAAAACCGCCACTGTATGCAGGGTAAGAAAAGAAAAAAAAGAAAACAGGCAGATAAGCTCGCGAGAGCCAGAGTTTGGTGTTTTATTGTATATATATTTTTAACTTTTATGGCTTAGGGATCTGTTTTTAGTGTGCACCATGGAATGTACGCATCTAGTGTATGCAAAATATGTTAGATATGCGTCATTAGCCTATTTTGAACGCTTTTTCCACCATGGAAGGTACGCATCTAGTTTATCCAATCTATGTTAAATATGCTTCAGGAGTCTATTTTGAACGCTTTGTGCACCATGGAATATACGCATCTAGTGTATCCAAACTATGTCAAATATGCGTCATTAGCCATGGTAACATCCAGAAAATTAACAACTTTAAGGTTGGCTTCTGCAGTGATTTTTAAATCAAATGTATCAAAAAACTGAATGAGATCCTTTCTTCTCTTCTCCGCTAATCTTCCAGATTTTCCTCGAATAACAGCTAAACTGTCATCTCTGTATAGTCCGATCTTTTCTTTCTCGAAGATGGATTGTAATTTACTTAATAAAAAAGAGCCTACTAAGTTTCCGCCGTCATGCCGTCAGTAGGAAGAAAGATACAACACGTGGGTTTACTTACAAACATACTCCTGTGACAATGGTAATAGGATACATCGAAAGCTCATCAATATTGTTATCTCGGTATGTTTACCTTCACACCTTGAAATTGAAAAGCAACAAGCAAACAGGAAAACCCCAAGCCAAGGCCCGTGACTGTCAGAAAGGTATCGGTTCAGCGCGGAAAAGTTTTCTGAGTCGACAGGAGCCTTAAGTCTTTGCACCACAAGATAAAGGCATTTTGAAATTTTTGTTTTGTATCAGCCTGTGGGTGATTCTTAAAATTTTCTTAGATTTTAAGGATTTTGAGCCTCATGATTCTTATAAAAAGAATTCTTATAAAAAAGAAACAGTAAAGATGACCAAAAAATGGAAATATAAGGAAATGAGGAATGGTCTATTGTGCAAGTTTGCCAAAAATGCCTTGGGAATTAAAAGTGCTCAGAATGAGCTGAAATTAACACACAGCAGTCCTTATGGGTCCCTAGAGACCATGGTGGTCTTAAATCGCTCATTAGAGCACATTGAAGAAACTTGGTCTATTGTGAAAGTTTCCCAAAAATGCCTTGGGAATTAAAAGTGCTCAGAATGAGCTGAAATTAACACAGGGTAGAGCTTCTGTTTCAAAGTGTTAGTAGAAAAGAGGGGTTTATCAGTTCTAACATCATACTTGATATCAAAATAAATTTGCCCGGCAAAATATATCATTTGCAAGTAGGATGTCAATGTTGTTTTGTATTTCTTTTTTGTAGATCACGCAGTTAAAAATTGCAAGCAATCCCTTTGCTAAAGGATTTAGAGATTGTGAAGCTGATACATGGTTATACTACAAATGAAAACCACTTTTGTACCTTTGTTTACTCAAACTAAAGAATGAATGGAAACCAATAATTCCAGGTATTATTCACGCTGTTGCATCATCAAAATCCAGGCAGCAGTACATTTGATGTAATATCTACCAAATCTTTAGATCAGCGCCATTTACATCGATCTGAAATCGTCGAATTACAGATGATTACTAGTTGACATGAAATTTGTAACCCAGCAGCAAAATGCTCACCAAAATACACATTCGGGTAAAATTTCGCTGTGTCTGACAACCCACTTTTTGAGAGCAACTACTTCTGTTCAAAACGGAAGCTGGTCCTTGACCGGTTCGTTGCACCCTCATCATAATGGCTCGTGCAAAGAACGAGTTGTTCAAACATTCAAGTATCATTTATGATAACTCGCAAACAAAGAAAGGGATTGCCACCTTCTTCTTGATACAGGGGCCACAGTTAATGTTTTAGACCATGCTACATTCTCAAAAATTTGTAACACCAAGCACCTTTCCTTACAGCCGACTTCTGCTCAGATTTTTCCACATAATTCTTCTGAGCCACTCCCTCTTCAAGGTGTCATATCTACAACCATCTCCTATAAAGGAAAGACTGTACCTGCTGACTTCCTGGTGGTTCAAGCGCTCCAAATTTGTTAACCTGGTAATAGGATCCTAGTTTGTAATGTTAGCTTGTTACAGATGTAGGATATGTTTTAGGTCGGGTTTTTGTATGTTTTTATTTTTTTCCCCGTTTGGAGTTGAGTTTGTTTTTTGTTTTTGTTTTGTTTTTCTTTCTGGTTCTAACGATAGCTATAGCCAATGACAAAAGTGTCCAACATGGATTAGGTAATATTAGTTTTAGTTTTCGAGGGTAATAGCTACGTATGTTGAAAAAATGAAGATATTAGACAATTTTATTATTGCAAATGGTTAAGAATGTGATTAAAAGCTCTTTTCTTATGTCAAAAGTTTTAGTTTTCGAGGGTAATATTTACCTATGTTGAAAAAATGAAGATATTAGACTATTTTATGATTGCAAATGGTAAAGAATGTGATTAAAGGCTCTTTTCCATCGTGCACAATGCGTTTAGAATAGCACCAAAACCTGTTTTTAGTGACGCTTGCATAGTTGGAATGCGTACATTTCATGGTGCACAATGCGTTTAGAATAGCACCAAAAGCTGTTTTTATTGACACTTGCATAGTTGGAATGCATACATTCCATGGTGCACAATGCGTTTAGAATAGCACCAAAAGCTGTTTTTAGTGACACTTGCATACTTTTTTCAAGCCATAGACCATGTTTCATGTTTAATTGTTATTTGTTTTACAGAACACGTGAGGAAATCCTTCCAAGTACACTTACGTCATTTGGTTTATCTTAAATCTAGGCTAGTTTACTAGGTACTAAGTTTACTAAGTTTACTAGGTACTAGTAATGCTCAGAGATTACATATTCTGTCTGGGTTTTTTGTTATAACAATTCTTGGGAACCGGAACACCATGGAATGGACGCATCTAGTGTATGCAAACTATGTCAAATATACCTTTTTAGCCGCTTTGAACACCATCGGCTACCAGCTTACTTAATGTTTAGATTTTAACGAAAAAATGTCAACAACAACGTTATATTAAGGCACTTGGCACCCTCACGATCATATTTTAAACTCAAATAAACACATGAGATAGACTCACTTGATCCATATAGGCTTTTTGTAAATAATTTTATAAATAAGTATCTTTCAAGGTGATGTTGGTGTAATTGCAATATCAAGAAGGATGAATTGTGTAGTGTAGCGCGTTGTAACGCAGAAAATAGATATAACGTACGGTTACTTATCTATTAGTAAATCATGAGAAGCGTGGATTCTGACAGATAGAGAATTTACAGGAGTATATATACAGGAGGAAGTTACATAATGAACACAGAAGTTACAAATCACAAAATACGATACAATAAAAAGAAATCCAAGTCCCTTCATGATCAAATGAGGCCAGAATCCGTGGTTGAATAGTGCGAAAAATTGAGTATCTAAACGGGTGTATATCCTATTTAAACTGTTAATAATAATTTTTTTTTAAACTCAATGCCTTTATTGGTGATCTCTTTACAAAAACTTTTCCCGCTGTTGTCACCTGTCCCCCATTTCATTTCAAATAATGACTTATCATAACTGTCGAATAGAATATATAAAATTCAATTAAACTATCTTCAAACTTTATTCTATTCTATTATTTACATATTATATTCAATTCTAAATCAGTAATTGTGTGGAAAAAATCAATGTTTATAGCTAAATTATCAACATTTTAACACTTTAACATAACTACAATGAACACCAATCAAAATTCGGACCAAGAAATCTCTAATATGTACATTAACAGAAAGAAAAGAGAGATTTTAGGGGGTATATTCTAAATAAAGGGCATATAGAAAATACTATGGTGACCGAAAAGATTAAAGCGAACAGATGCAGAGGAAGACCAGGAACATAAATCAAAACGAACTGTAAAATCTGCTCCCATAGAATGGATCTTGCAATGCTGCACACTAATAACCCACCAATTGGTCAAATCATATGCTTTTTATGTGTTGGGCACTGGAAATAGTGGCTTAAATGGCTCGTACCACGAGGTCACTTCTTCCTAACACAGGGGAAAACTTTCAACTTGAACTAACACTAGTTTCACCAGTTTATTTGCAGTATAGTATTGTGCCCAAGGTAGACAGTTTTATATACCGTTAAGCTCTGTCTGACATGAGAATATCTTATTTGCTTCGCATTCCCAATATGTTCAAATACTGTAACTACGCTCAATGGCACTATTCAAATGCTCATATTCCAGTGTGCAGAACCCATTCCCAATATGTTCAAATACTGTATTTACGCTCAATGGCACTATTGAAATGCTCACTTTCCAGCGTGCAGAACGCATTCCTAATATGTTCAAATACTGTAACTACGCTCAATGGCACTATTGAAATGCTCACATACTTTTCTATTTCTCTAGAGTTCTATTCAAATTTTGTGTTTATAAAAGCATGAGATAAAAGTGGCGCAAAAACCTTGTGTTTCTCCGGTCACTCGCCAGACAGTCCCTCGATTTTAGTTAATGGGAGATAGCTGCATGCTTATAACAAACCGTTAAAAGTTCCTGATTCAATTTCTATCAACCATTGCTATTGGTGGATAGATTCACTGAATTTGGCGTTGGTTTAGCAGTAACCAAACTGTTATTGATCAGGTTGTAGTTCCACAGTCACTTAGGAAAGTTGTACTTAACCGTGTGCATGAAGTTGTTGGTCACTCAGGTATATCTAAGACGTTTGATAGGTTACAAGACTTTTTGTCCTGGGTTATGACGTTAAACTGCATCCAGTGGCTTGGCTCGTAAAGAGTGGGTGGGAACGTGGAGCGGCCCTTTGGTCCGGTTATGTATCCCTCCGCGCCGGCCTACAACCTCCACAGATAATTAAGGAACGGAGAGACCACTTACCACGTGGTTACACGTAACACTCTCAGCACAACCGGTGATCCATATAGCTGCATTCTGGTTTTAAGCTGAATACTGATCGAAGGCATTACAACTTTATTTTGTTTTCCAGTCGGCGACCAACATGGAGAGAACTTGGAAACGTAGTAGGTGACGTAGTAGGTGACGTAGTAGGTGACGTAGTAGGTGACGTAGTAGGTGACGTAGTAGGTGACGTACTAGTAGGTGACGTACTAGGTGATGTACTAGGTGACGTACTAGGTGACGTACTAGGTGATGTAGTAGCCCGTACATTCGTCTGGTACTGTTTCGAGTAACCATATCAGTTCTGCGATTGGGACCCACTTATTGGAAGCTTGCATACTTGGAATGCGTACATTCCATGGTGCATAATGCGTTTAGAATAGCACCAAAAGCTGTTTTTAGTGACACCTGCAAACTTGGAATGCGTACATTCCATGGTGCAAAATGCGTTTAGAATAGCACCAAAATCTGTTTTCAGTGACACTTGCATAGTTGCAATGCGTACATTCCATGGTGCACAATGCGTTTAGAATAGCACTAAAAGCGCTCATTAGGCATATTTGACATAGTTTGCATACACTATATGCGTACATTCCGTGGTGCAGAAAGCGTTCAAAATAGGTTCATTAGGCATATTTGACATAGTTTGCATATACTAGATGCGTACATTCCATGGTGCACTAAGCGTTTAAGATAGGCTAATAAGGCATGTTTGACATACTTTGCATACACTACATGCGTACATTCCATGGTGCACAGTTAGGTTTTGTGGAAGTAACAAATGGTGATGAAAGAGATCACGTTGACACTACCAAAAACTATTTGACAGGACTTGGCTTATCGTTTCCCAGGCTCTGGGGACAGGGTTATGACGGAGCGAATGTAATGAGTAGTGTGCGTGCAGGCGTGCAGGCGTGCAGAAAATGATCAAAGGCATGTGTGACTCTCTGGTGCACTTTGTGCATTGTGCGTCTGTTTCTATAGACTATTACCTATTTAAAATGACGACAGTGATTAGATAGAGCATTTAACCACACTTGAATGTAATGTCAAGTAGATAATTTGAGCGGACAACATGAAGAGTACGGTTCAAGTCGTTGGATTCCATTTTCTTTTCATACTTTTTCCATTGATTATTGCCTTTTTAAAGCAATGACATTGATAAGGTGAAGAATTTAACCACACTTTTTCAAATTCTCTCTTCTCGATGATACTTTCTACTTTCAATGGGCTTTGGACAGTATGACTGGCCGGATATCAGTCCTTCCTCGGTCAAGTCACATGGCGCAGAGAGGCTGGTCTCCTGTTGCGTAGAGCTGAGTGTCGATGACCACCGCTGGATACCTGGGAGCTAATGTAACGACTAGAGAAAGAATACATTAGCACTGGAGGTCAACCAGCGCAGTGAGTGTCTGACTTGGTATTTTTGTAATAGGTGAAATTACGAAATAAATGTTGAAGTTTAAAAAAAATTATTACTAGATATACTATATGTTTTAGGTCGGGTTTTTGTTTGTTTTGACTTTTTACTTTTTTACGAGTTTGTTATTTTGTTGTTTTGTTTTTCTTTCTGGTCAGTCAATATTTGAATAACTAGAATTCTTTGAAGTTTTTGCAGAGAAAGGTTTGTGTTTGTTCAATTGCGCATACAGAATTTCAAACTCGGCAAAAATTTCTTCCCTGTTGACTCAATTTGGTGGAATACAAAATTCTAATCCATGTTTTAGGACAAATTCTTCGGCGTCGGAAAGAGAGTAATCAGAGAAATTTTGGATGTTATTTTTCATGTCACCTATCATATTGCCAAAACGTTTCTTAAGAAGGAGGTTCACCTTTCCAGGGACCGGAGAAGATGGCACATCATGGTCGCCAACGTCATACGACAAGGCACTTAAAGAAGAAGATACAAACTAATGCAAGTAGAAAGGGAGTCTATTTAAGTAGTAATCTTTGGATGATATATTACTCTAAAAGATTGAAAAGAGTAAGCATAAGCATAGTTTTATATTAAGAACATGAGTATAATTGAGAGTTAAAAGGCTTTATAATTCACTACAAGAATTGCTGATTTAAATCATCTACATCAAAACGAGACGTCCACTCTCTAACACTAGCACATAGCGTCAAGGTACGCACATGAGTTCCTTTGCCCAGAATGTCCGGTTCAATTCAATTTTTTTGATTTTTCTTTCTACAATTCACTACAACAATTGCTGATTTAAATTATTTACATCAATACGAAACGTCCACTTTCTAAAGATCACGTAATAAACTAACGATTTGCCGGAGATTTGATGCCGTGACTGGCGTTGGTTGGACGTAAAGGAAGCATGCGGAGGACGAGAGACAATTTAAGAGACAATTTAAATTCATTGAAGCAACTCTGTGATATCAGTAACACCGCAAAAACAAAAATGTTCTGATAACTTCTTGAAAAATAATGAAATGTTTAGCATTGCACACTTCCTTACTTTGTTGCTCTTTGTTGCTCTTTGCTTGCTCTTTGTTACTCTTTGCTTACTCTTTGTTACTCTTTGCTTGCTCTTTGGTTGCTCTTTGTTGCTCTTTGGTTGCTCTTTGGTTGCTCTTTGTTACTCTTTGCTTGCTGTCTCTTGCTCTTTGTTGCTCTTTACTTGCTCTTTGTTACTCTTTGCTTGCTCTTTGTTGCTCTTTGATGCTCTTTGCTGTTAGGTTATTTTAAACACATTGTGCACCATGGAATGTACGCATTCCAAGCATGCAATTGTCACTAAAAACGCCTTATTAGGTTGTTTTGAACACATTGTGCACCATGGAATGTACGCATTCCAAGCATGCAATTTTCTCTAAAAACGCCTTGTTAGGTTATTTTGAACACATTGTGCACCATGGAATGTACGCATTCCAAGCATGCAATTGTCATTTAACCACACTTGAATGTAATGTCAAGGTAGAAGATTTGAGCGGACAACATGAAGAGTACGGTTCAAGTCGTTTGATCGGATGGTTTTTTTATATCTTTTCTACTGAATATTACCGATTTAAAATAATGACAGCGATAAGATGGAGCATTTAACCACGCTTGAATGTAATGACAAGGTAGAAGACTTGGGCGGACAAAATGAAGAGTACAGGCTTAAGTTATTTTGTTGCTTAAGTTATTTTGTTGCTCAAGTTATTATGTTGCTTAAGTTATTTTGTTGCTTAAGTTGTTTTGTTGCTTAAGTTATTTTGTTGCTTAAGTTGTTTTGTTGCCTAAGTTATTTTGTTTCTTAAGTTGTTTTGTTGCTTAAGTTATTTTGTTGCTTAAGTTATTTTGTTGCTTAATTTATTTTGTTGCTTAATTTACCTGCTGGGTACATCAGAGTAAGTAAAGAAATGCCCCAATGAGTCTTACGACCTTAGTTCCTCTTTTCGTTTTTGTGCTAAATCTTTTGTTAATACCTCTATAAAGGGGCCATTACGGAAACAAGGTCTTCTGAACTTTTTTTAATGCTATCCCTGCCAACTTTATCAATAGGGGTTTATTGAGCAAAATTTCTTTGTTTTTTGTTACTTATATTCAAATCTAAATAAATATAATATTTTTCAAAAGCTGTTATGTGAGTAGTTATTTAAGAAACAAGTATGGCCTGTCAGGATGAAAATCAACTAGAAAATACTTTATCTGCAGCCAAGATATATATATATATCTTAAAATCTAATTACAAGTATTTCTTAATGTCACGTAGATCAACATTACTCAACATATTACTTACAACACAATTTAGATACACTGGAAAGGATTGAAATGTTTCCATTGAGGATTCGCTTTTACAATGTTCCAGCAAAAAGCTCCATATAACCGAATATACACAGGTGCATGAACAGGTATAAGTCTAGCCCCGTGGACAACTTCGTGTACTATGCAACCATTTAGCTTGGAGGTCGTCTGAACATGCCAGCGCTCGAAATCGTTTGGTAGTCTGAGATAACAATACCAATTCCGCATATTTAACATAGTTTGCATACACTAGATGCGTACATTCCATGGTGCACAAAGCGTTTAAATTAGGCTAATGACGCATGTTTGACATAGTTTGGATACAGTAGATGCGTACATTCCATGGTGCACAAAGCGTTCAAAGTAGGCCAATTACGCATATTTGACATAGTTTGCATACACTAGATGCGTACATTCCATGGTGCACAAAGCGTTCAAAATAGTAGTGGTAGTAGTAGAAGTAGTAGTAGTAGTAGTAGTAGTAGTAGTAGTAGTAGTAGTAGTAGTAGTAGTAGTAGCAGTAGCAGTAGTAGTCATAGTAATAGTTGTAGTGATAGCAGTAGTAGAAGTAGTATTATTAGTAGTACGAATAGTAGTAGTGGTAGTAGTAATAGTAGCAACAGCAGCAGCAGTAGTAGTAGCAGTAGTAGTAGTATACTTAAAAGGTTTTGGTACATATATATTCCCGATCCAAGTTATCGCTGTTAACGAAATTGTAGACAGAATGTAACTTGTTGAAACGTAGGAGTCACTGTGGTCAAGTGGCTAATGCGTCGTACTCATGACAGAGTGGTAACTCGTTAAAACGTAGGAGTCACTGTGGTCAAGTATCCAATGCGTCGCACTCATGACAGAGTGGTGGGGGCAAGTAAACTTAATGGCAGGATGATAGTTGTTGAGTGTCTCAAGGAAGTTATCCACTGATAGACTATCAGGTATTATAGTATATGTTCATGTAGTAGTCAACTTAGAAGGACAATATTTGACAATAAGAGCAAGGCAGTTTGCTTGTTTGTTTAATGGTTCTTTTTGATTATCGTGCAGGTCTGGAAGCATCCTTCATGAAGGTGGGCTTCCCTCCAGATCGGTTGCATCATACGTTGCACTTATTTCATATTCTGTAGACGTGACAAGAATTGGCCGGAGCCCGAATTACTTGTGTGGTAGGCGTTGTACACTTGTATTTAGGCGATTGTGGGGTTTTTTTTGTTTGTTTTGTTTTGTTTTATTGTTATTATTATTTCTGTTATTATAATTATTATTATTATTTTGACAGTGTTATTGTACTGTTAACTATAAAATGGTACTGCAAAAGGTATTTGAAAGTTTTGTTTGAAACAGACAGAACAATTTAACCCATACATGATGGTAACCAGTAGTTTTATTGGTGAGTGTAGTTTTGATTTATTAAACAAATGTTTTGTTATAATCTGGAAAATGGTACTGCAAAAGGTATTTGAAAGTTTTGTTTGAAACAGACAGAACAATTTAACCCATACATGATGGTAACCTTGATGAAGCGTCTCAACCATTAGAAAGGCTTTCACTCAGCGAAGGAAACGATAACATTTAAACGAAGTATCGAGGATAAGTGCCTACAGGGTAAATGGTATAAAGAAACGCTTCCTTGCAACAGCAGTTCCTCTTCCCAACAACTGAAAAGTTTAATTGTAGATAAGGTACTCATGAGGAAACTATATATTATATGTTACCCAGGAAAATTGAAAGCTAATCACAGAAGAAACATGTGATCCAGTGCAATATTACTCACATAATCCCATATACAAGGACTCTGAATACTGAAAGGCGTATAATTAACAAAATAGAAACTTCAATCTCTTAACGTCGAATCTCTACTAACGACTTCAACTACGAGGCAAAACTAAGTCAAACCACTTGGGGTCTGGACACTAGTATGCCCAAATATGATAGTACATAGGTAGGGTGCTTAAGCAGTTGGGTAGGATTTGTAGGGTGATAATAAGTTTTTGATTGGAATTTTAAAGTATGAATTGGGGTTGCTTCCTTTTGTGCTCAAATTTTCTTTAGAGGGTATTTACACACATGCTTCTGTATCAAGTACAATCAACACTTTGGTTTGAATGTCTGATATTGGGAATGGGGAAGATGGCAGAAAGAAGGGAGGAATGGAGAATATGCCTTATTAGCCTATTTTGAACGCTTTGTGCACCATGGAATGTACGCATCTAGTGTAAGCAAACTATGTCAAGTATGCCTTATTAGCCTATTTTGAACGCTCTGTGCACCATGGAATGTACGCATCTAGTGGATGCAAACTATGTCAAATATGCCTTATTAGTCTATTTTGAACGCTTTGTGCACCATGCAATGTACGCATCTAGTGTATGTGTACGATGGAATGTGAGTATTTCAATAGTGCCATTCTGCATAGATACACTATTTCAACATAATGAGAATACGTTGTGTACGATGAAATGTGAGTATTTCACTAGTGCCATTCTGCATAAGTATACTATTTGAACATAATGAGAATTCATTTGCACAATGGAATGTGAGTATTTCACTAGTGTCATTCTCCATAGATACACTGTTTGAACATAATGTACGCATCTAGTGTATGCAAACTATGTCAAATATGCCTTATTAGCCAATTTTGAACGCTTTGTGCACCATGGTGTTTTACGCATCTAGTGTATGCAAACTATGTCAAATATGCCTTACTTGCCTATTTTGAATGCTTTGTGCACCACAGAATGTACGCATCTAGTGTATGCAAACTATGTCAAATATGCCTTATTAGCCTATTTTGAACGGCTTTGTGCACCATGGAATGTACGCATCTAGTGTATGCAAACTATGTCAAATATGCCTTATTAGTCTATTTTGAACAACTTGTGCACCATGGAATGTACGCATCTAGTGTATGCAAACTATGTCAAATATGCCTTATTAGCGTCTTTTGATCGCTTTGTGCACCATGGAATGTACGCATCTAGTGTATGCAAACTATGTCAAATATGCCTTAATCGCTCCTAATTTATGTAGATCAACTGCGCTGAGTTCCAGTCAGTGGAAGCAAGGTATTAATAAGAAACCCGCGCAACGCCAGATCTCCAAGTCCGGATTCTAAAGCATCCCTCTCAGAGGACATATTCCGATGTTACCTAATACTGATAATACGACGTAGCTTAAACGTAAATATGTTATAACTAATACTCAAAATATGTTGTAACTTAAACTTAAAATCAAATTTCATTACGATCCGATCATCTATTCGTAAGATATAAATACTCCAATTTTCATGTTTTCCAAGAATTCTGGTTCCCCCCTCCAACTCCCCCGAATGTCACAGGATCTGGTCGGAATTTGAAATTAGAACTTTAAAGCATAAGATCCTTCTAAATATCAAATTTCATTAAGATCTGGTCACCCTTTCGTAAGTTACAAATACCTCATGTCGCTGTTCTTGTTAGCAGGGCTGGTTAATAGGGAAAGAGATACCGAGACAGGGTTTCATTTCATAAGTGTAATGAAAAGAAGTTTTCCAACATTTTGGAATTGCTAAACATCGGTTTTGTCTGAACACCATGCCGAGAGAGAGAGAAACATCACACGTTTGAACCGGTTGACCATACACAGGAAATGCTGCTCGTGAATTTGAACAGACTATCTTCCCGTATCCTTTCTCGATGGTTACATTTGAGCAAACAAGGAAAATTAAAAGCGTCTGACAGCCAATTCCTTTTTACGATTATTAGATATTTTCCACCGTGTGATCATGGCTGATGTGACACTCAATACTAAAATTTTCCATAACACGTATGTTTCCTATTGCCTGTATACGCTCCAACCAGGCACGTAGCTAGAGTAAGAACTTTTGAGGATTGCTGATATCCATTAATAAAGAGATAAGAATATCCATCATCAGACCGGATACTTAACCCTCACCTTTGTAGGACTCTAAAATCACTTTGCGAAAAATCATCTCAATAAACTTAAACTATCTCAATTCCATCACTTATATATAAAAGTAAATTAAATCTCTTCTTCGGCACCCCGTTTTTATTAGAATTCATTTGACAAATCAAAATGTGTCAATGTCTTTTCTACCATGACATCTTGTCCCTTGTAGTTAATAAAACTTAAGTGTCGTGCATGCCTGTGCCATTCTCTAAGGATGAAAGGGGTTATTTTACCATAAGATCTCCAACATCACATGATGTAATGATGTATTACATTAACATGTCAATGTAATGAAGCGTCCTCACAGGTTCATCTTGTCTAGATACTTACATAGTAAGAATTTGCCTTTCCAGCTATGGAAAAATTTGTTGATAGAATTCGTCTGAAATATTTGTTATTTCATGGTTGGTCATAGATAACAAATGCCTTTTTTCAAGACGCTGATTTTATTGCAAGTTAGTTAATACTATTCAGTTTTTTATTCTTGTTTATACTATATAATCCAAAGTCCATTGAAAGTTAGAAAATATCGAGAAGCGAGAATTGGAGAATAGAAAAATAGTATTTCATCTTACTTTATCTTATTTTATCTTATTTCATCTTCATTTCATCATATGTTATCTTATTTCATCTTATTTCGTCTTATTTTATCTTACTTTATCTTATTTCATCTTACTTTATCTTATTTTATCTTGTTTCATCTTGTTTCATCTTGTTTCATCTTATTTCGTCTTATTTTATCTTACTTTATCTTATTTCATCTTACTTTATCTTATCAATTCCCATCCCCATTATACTAAACGATGTGATTAGGAACTAACCCGACGGCAGGCAAGGAAGTTGTATACAGCTACATCATCTTCAGGATTATTGTTGATATTTACTTATTTACAAAGTCTGTGAGCAGGATTCAAATCGTAAGCCTTCAAAGAACATTTTTAAGCTTGGAAGGGGGTTTTCTGACCGTTTTTTATGATATTGCTCTCGTATTCAAACGCTAAATAAGGAAGCTTTATTGGCAACGTTTCATCTTCTGAAAGACGTCTTCAGGTCACTTGCAAGATTTTAACTGAAAAGTTGCTAAACCAAACTTCCGGCACGGACAAAATATAGTAGATCAAACGCTCAATAAGGAAGCTTTATTGGCAACGTTTCATCTTCTGAAAGACGTCTTCAGGTCACTTGCAAGATTTTTACTGAAAAGTTTAAAGATTATGTATATTCACAGGAAGATAACGGGGAGACAGGAAATTCCTACGTTATATGTTTGATGCGTGTAATCTGTGATCAACAAGACAGTGGGCAATTTGAAAAAAGACCTGACAAGTTTCACAACCCTTCCAGGAGTGGTAGAAAACTAATATATTTGAATTCCGGACTTGCAAATGAAAATTATATTGACTCTTGTGACGGCTCTAAGGATGTAACAGTGACAATGGAATGTTTGCACTTCCACGATGAATAAAAGAATAATCTATTGGCATTGAATGAAAAAGTAAGAAATTTTATGCCAAATAAATGTCACTTGAAATGCTTCATATCCATATCGTTTTTAGAAGAGTGTAAATTTTTTGACTTGTCTAAGTACATTAATTGAAGTTATTATTATTACCACTAGAAATTTTCCATCTTAGCCTATTTTGAACGCTTTGTGCACCATGGAATGTACGCATCTAGTGTATGCAAACTAGGTCAAATATGCGTTATAATCCTATTTGGAACGCTTTGTGCAGCATCGGATGTACGCATCTAGTGTTCGCAAACTATGACAAATATGCGTTATTAGCCTATTTTGAACGCTTTGTGCACCATGGAATATACGCATCTAGTGTATGCAAACTATGTCCGTGATACTAAACAATAACATGCTCTTGAGCACATGCTGTCGATTCCAGACAATTCCTCCATCGGCTTTGATTTAATCTATGTATGTATGTATTCAAGTACATTATAGCAACGTTTTTCGATCACTGCGCCGTCGTCAACTAGTGTGCCGTGGTAACTTTTCCAAATACACTTTATATTTTCCATAAAAACTTTTATTTGTTTACTGGTAATGATCGTGATCCATGACTACACTGAGTACAGTACGCCAACTTCTCCAGCTCAAAGGGCAAAAGTAAGAATGAAATCACGGTTGTTCTTCGGATAAAGTTGAACACATTGATTTATTAGTTCGCGAACTAATAAATCTATGGTTGAACACCTTTGTACTTTTAGCAATACCAAAGTGAGGCTACACCTCATGAAAACGAGATGACATTTTTCTGGCGCAATAGAGTACGTTTACATCACGGTTCACCTAAAATCGTGGACAAACGTAATGTAAACTTTTACTTAATCTCGATAAAGATGACCGGAATCATGGAAGGTACATAGTAAAGGAAAGGGGCTCTCATTTGTGGTATTAGACGGTATCTGCCCCCACTTCCTATCAACAGGGAGGTATGGCATGCAAGTCACCAAAGTGAAGATTTTCAAAATCCATGAATGCATTTGGAATACAGCAAACTGCCATGGAAGGATGGGAATCTTACAATGATACGAATAAGTAAAGTGTTAAGACGGGTAACATCTTATCACTGTTAGACTTATCTCGTAATGTAAGATTCCTTAGACCATAGCAGTGGACGTCAAACGGAATTGCGTATTTCCTTGGTTAAGGATGGGAATCTTACAATGATACGAATAATTAAAGTGTTACAGATACGCTGCAACAAGTTGCAGGTTGCAGCAACCAGCAACCTGTTGCAACCTAGTGTAAACCGTGCTTAAGAGTGCACAGTCCTGATCCTAATCCTTAGTAATTTTCGTCTGAGTTTGTTTTGTTGAACAGTTTGCAACGCCCGCACTTTACTTAGATAGGACTTGAGGTGTTGATTCAAATCCCATTATTTACAGAAGCTCCTAAAGCAATTGAAGAAGAGTCTCAATTGGTGGGATCTGCAGCTCAGCAAGGAGGTCTTCGTAGTGGTGCTCCTGGTCAGGTCTGGATCATGGCACGGTCATCGGATCATTGCTTGGCCTGGCTAGACCGAGACATTTCTGGCACTTCTGTAGCACCTTCCAGGCGTCCCTTGATCTTGCTACACCTTCTATGCACCCAGAGCTTGCAGGAGGTGCATCTGATTTCAGGCTCAGTCAAAAACTTGTCTTCTAAAATTTTTTTCAATTACTGAAGATCACTTTAAGTGTGCCATTTGTTCAGTTAACAGGTGACTTGCGGTTGCTAGGTTACATGAAGATATTTGAGTGAAAGAAATCTAAACAGCAATAGATGAGCCAGGCGGAAAACGTAATCTTAATATGAAAATTAGTACCCAGCATATTGGCCGCAAAAGAATAACTAACCATTCGAGAGCATGCGTATTGGCACAAGTCACATTTATATGGCTTTTCACCACTATGAGTCCTCATGTGTGCTTTCAAATGAGATATTTGACAGCATGCGTATTGGCACAAGTCACATTTGTAGGGCTTTTCACCAGTATGGGTCATTATGTGTCTTTTCAAATCACTCCCTTTTGTGCACGAGTATTTGCACAAGTCACAGTGGTACAGCTCTTTTATTAGAAATAAATGATTGTTTAGATGATGATTTCCATGTGGCTACTGTTTTCTATGATATAAAAAAAAGCATTTGACACTTTAAATCATGAAATTCTTCTTAACAAAATCATAAATTCCGGCATAAGGTCCGTAACATCTTAAAATTGTCCAGACAATAGCAGATTTTGAAAGCCCGTGTAGCACGCAAAGCCATCCAACTCACTGTAGTATCTGTTCTCGTTGATGACAGATGCTTTCCATAATCCGCGAGAGGCGGTCCTACTGGGCAGTTGAGCCTGCGTAATGGCTTACTTCTCTCGCCCTTCGACGCCCCAGCTGCCCTTTATTTATTAGTTAGCTTGTTTGGTGGTTTTTCTGTTTATTTGGGGTAGTTTCAATGTCGGGCCCACTGCTCATCAGGGGTCTTTGATTGAGAGAGTAAAACAGTTCAAAATAGGGATGATACCTTTTTATTGACAGTGAATAGATATAAAATTATTTAACTGGATATTTCAAACACATATACAGTGTTCATCATCAGCAGTAAAACTAAAATACAAGGGTGCTTTTTTTTTGTCTTTTAGTTTTACTGCTGATGATGAACACTGTATATGTGTTCGAAATATCCAGTTAAATAATTTTAAATCTATTGTGTTGTGCACGATGGAATGTGCGTATTTCAATAGTGCCATTCTGCGTAGTTACACTGTTTGAATACAATGAGAATGTGTTGTTCACGATGGAATGTGCGTATTTCAATAGTGCCATTCTGCGTAGTTACACTCTTCGAATATGATGAGAATGTGTTGTGCACGATGGAATGTGCGTATTTCATTAGTGCCATTCTGCGTAGTTACACTGTTTGGAATATATCTTTATTGGCTTATCGGCTCTTCATTTCGTTTCCCTGATTAGCTAAATAGACAGTTTCACCGTTCATACCGAGGGGTAAATCACTCCAAAAAAGGTGTACGAGATTTGTGATTTCAACTGATTTCAGTAATTTCACTTGATTTCACCTGATTTCACCTGATTTCACTTGATTTCACCTGATTTCACTTGATTTCACCTGATTTCACTCTACATTAAAGCGAAGAGGAGACTTCGTGGGAGATAGTAATTTATTGATAACTTTCCATATTTCTCTTGGATTCCGATTGTTGAAGGCTTTGTTGTAGAAAAGTTGTTTCGCTTTTTTGATAGCTCTTTTAAGATTATCTAACAAGCAACACATGAAACTTCCTTACTAAAACCTGTAGTACTAGGATGAAATGGGTGTGGAAGGGGTGACAAATATGGTGACTTATGTAATAACCTTAATCAGAGATATGATTGTAAATTTATTAATTTGAGTTTGAGTGCGATAGGTGCAAAAGCAACCGAAAGTAAATCTTTTCTGCAAAAGTTAATAAAGGTATTAATAAATTGAATTTTTTTGAAAAAAAATGTTTTATGCTGATGTAAGTCATACATATCACACTGTCTCCTTATTGCAACAATCTACTTCAATATCAATTAGACATATATTTAAAGTTCTTGCTGACTTTATTCACATCTTTACGCATGTGCGTAATAATTACCCTTCACTGCATAAAAATTACCCCGAAACATCGGCTAATTCTTATGCACATAAAATGTTATTTTTTCCTTTTGTTATGGTAGGAATAGAGAAAAACCAGTATGGGTATAGTAGGTATATGAGGCAGTTATTACCTAAACTAGAAATCTGTCTTTCCACAGGGTCAACACTGATTTTCCTTTTTGCAGACCCAGAAATTCCTAAGCTTCCCTGAGATTTGATTCGTTGAACTTCAAAACTTCCTCAGAATTCCCTTTGAGATAACGGGAATAGATGTGTCTTAGATATTTTTCTCTTCCATCATGCTATAATGTTTCATAGGTTTCATTTCGATCATTTCTGACGATTGTACTCTGATTGAAACTACCCTAAATAAACAGAAAAACCACAAAACAGGCTAACTAATAAATAAAGGGCAGCTGGGGCGTCCAAGCGCGACGCCCCTTAATTTGTGCTACCGGGCAGAGAAGCAAGCCATGAAGCAGGCTCAACTCCCCTCCTTTGCACCACTGTTTTCTGGTTAAGGCCGTTATAGTTTTTGCGTTAGTTAAAATTGTCTAACGTCAACAGACTAAATTTGTTACCAATATTTTCTACGTTATTCAATTTCTTGGGAATAGGGTTCTGTGTTAGAGTTTGATGAATTTACAATTGCATGAGTCATTGGCTCAAGTCCCGGTGTTAATATATTTTATATTTTTCTAGTAACTTCCCTGGACGCTACGTTTTGCAATCTGATGTTCGTTGTCACCGACTATCAGTTTTGAAATAGAAAGCCTTCCTGCCATGGAACTTACGCATTCCAAGCATGCAAGTGCCACTAAAAACAGCTTTTAGGGCTATTCTCAACGCATTGTGCACAATGGAATGTACGCATTCCAAGCATGCAAATGTCACTAAAATCAGATTTTGGTGCTATTCTAATCGCATAGTGCAGCATGGAATATAAGCATTCCAAGCATGCAAGTCTCACTAAAAACAGCTTTTGGTGCTATTCTTTAGTTAGCCTGTTAGGTGGTTTTTCTGTTTATTTAGGGTAGTTTCAATGTCGGGCCCACTGCTCATCAGGGGTCTTCGATTGAGAGACTGCTAGCATTCTGAACCCAAATTAGATCCACTCCCACAACCAATCTCCATGATTATACCCATCCCAAAGAACCTGTTCCTTGTGGAAAAGGAGGCGCTAAAGAAAGACCCCTGGACGTTCCAGCTGAATTTCTGCTTTAACAGGTAAACCACTTAGCAGCCCATGGCTTTTGGAACACAATAAAATTACTGGATATGATGTTACTTCCGACGATTTTGACATTTTGTTCCAATGTTCTTCTAATTTGAAACTTTCCATTCAAGGAAGTCTCCTTATTTCTAAATTAACGCCTACAAATGCGTAAGACATACAAGTATTTATGAGGAATGCCAAAACCAATCACACCAACTTTGCCCATTTTGGTGCACGTCGCACCGGTGACTTAGTGTTACATCGATTTTATTGGCCAGGAGTCGTGTCTGATCCTTTGAAATATATCAAGTCCTGTGAGATTTGTGCAGTCTATGGTAAACAGCGTCAGAAGAAGATCGTGCAATCTTTTATTACACCCCCGACTCCTAATCACACAGTGGTCATTGATATTACATATCTTTCTGAAGTTCTGAATGATTGTTGACTTGAATCCATTTTCAACGCTCCCTTAATCTTTTAAAACATTTCGTATTACCTATTACATCAATGATGTACTTGTAAACGAGGGGGCAATTGAGTGCTCACTCTCTGGCTGGGACAAAGATATGTTAAATGCATGTATTTTTCTTTGCATGCTATTTTGTTGTAACTGTTTATCGTACGTTTCTCATATGATTCTGTTGCTGCCGCAGTTGCATGTCGTCGTGCAATTCGGAAGCAGATGGTTCCTTTGGCAGAATTTGTGAAAGCGAATATGTACATCGAGGAAGCTCTTTCCCTATATATAACAGATTACGAGAATTCTACACCAGAACAAATAAACCCTTTTATAAACTCTACAGTGACGCTGACACAAAATGATTTAACAGAGTAGGCCGCACAAGTTAGGGAGCAATCACCTTTTAAGTATGTATGTATGTATTTATGTTGTATGTATATGTGTTTGTTTGCATATGCATATTTTGTTATAAAACATTGAAATACTTTAAAATTTGCTAGGATACTAAAAAAATTCTTATTATTCTTGTGTTTGAAGCCTCTTGTAGTTTCAACTGTACTAAGATTCATAAAGCAATTGTTCTAAATTTTAGGTCCTAGGTATTTTTTTATACTTTTATCATGTGCTTGTGCTGTAACCAATTCAAGTTTTATCTAATATCATATTATTGATTTGTTGTTCCAATTCGAGGCTGGCTAAACTATAAGCTTAGGCCTGCCAACTTTCCTCCTTGCCACTGTATATTTGTGAGGAAAAGAGCATAATTGGCATGTATGATTAGTATAATCTAAATCTTATAGAATTCCATCTTATAGAACTTACTATCAAGGATATTATGGACCTCGTAGCATCCACAGGTGAATGTACAACTCTACTACGAAAAGTAGCAGTTAGGAGGTCGATTCCAGTTTACATAGGTGCCTGTAATAGATTCTCTTTTCTTCAAACACAAATGTATGCAAAAATATTTACGCGCGTTTTGTACCTAGTTTGTTCTCCCGGATCGCATTGTCATGGGTGTCCCACATATGCTTTCAGGTGATGATATCCTACCTACATATAAAACAACTAGGTTTCTGTGCAAATGACCCTTATATATCAAAGTCATTATCACCATCATCATGCTGTTTAACGTGCATCTTTCCTCTTTACAGGGGGTTGGAATGCCTTATCACCGATAGTATCCTTCTTCACCACACATCCCTGTTGCTTGCCATTTCTTTGGCGAGGCCACAGACACGAAGGAAGTAAGTAAGTAAGTAAGTAAGTACGTAAGCAAGTCAGTAAGTAAGTAAGTAAGTAAGTAAGTAAGTAAGTAAGTAAGTAAGTAAGTAAAATAGTACTGAATTATCAATAAGTGAAAAAAGCCCTGGCTTCAGAATCAAAAGAAGTCACAATATGCTTTAAGTTTCTGGTATTATCATAGCACATTTTAAACACATTTATAGAACCAAACATCATGCTGATTTTAAATATATAAGTTTCATCAAGTTTAGTCTTACGTACCAAAAGTTACGAGCCTGAGAAAATTTGTGTCATTTTAGAAAATAGGGGGAAACACCCCCTAAAATTCATAGAATCTTAACGACATAAATTACACCATCAGATTAAGCGTATCAGAGAACCCTACTGTAGAAGTTTCAAGCTCCTATCTACAAAAATGTGGAATTTTGGCAAACTATGTCAAATATGCCTTATTAGCCTATTTTGAACGCTTTGTGCCACATGTAATGTACGCATCTAGTGTATGAAAACTATGTCAAATATGCCTTATTTGCCTATTTTGAACACTTTGTGAAACATGTAATGCACGCATCTAGTGTATGCAAACTATGTCAAATATGCCTTATTTGCCTATTTTGAACGCTTTGTGCAACATGTAATGTACACGCCATACAATTCTAGTATTTCATACGTATTTCTATTCTCAAGCAGCGGCTCTACTCAATCAAAAATGCGTGGGAGGAAACATAATCAAGGTTGGGGTTTTGATTTCGTCTTCTGTTACGTGTTTGAAAGGGGTTTTTTTCCCAAAGAACAACATCGCCTGCTAAAAAAATTGAAGTACAGAAGCTCCTTGGTAGTGGCAGGCACTTGCGTAGATGAATAACCGATATGTCAGCATGAAAGTAAGGTAGATCCTTTCAAGTTAAGTGTCTTAAGGGTTATGAACATTATTATCGTGTTGGTAAAAAGACTAGGAAACCATAAGAAAGGCGAATAAGCGCTTTATCAGCATGAAAGCAAGGTAGATCCTTTCAAGTTAATTTTCTTGAAGGTTATGGACATGATTATTGTATTGGTGGAAGACTAGTTCCCCTTGGTATCAAAAAGCTGTCAAAATTTGCACCTGTCATCGTCATCATAGAATTTCCGCGTCAGAACAAAAGAGACACCAGCAATTCAAGTGGTAGTTGGAAACCGCTAGAGAAAATTCGTCGGAAAAAACGTCAAATTTTTTGTTACTTTCCGACGACTTTTGCTTTGGCATATGTCAATCAAATTTTAACTTTCACAGTCAAGTAGTAGCATGGTGCACAATGCGTTTAGAATAGCACCAAAAGCTGTTTTTAGTGACACTTGCATGCTGGGAATGCGTACATTCCCTGGTGCACAATGCGTTTAGAATAGCACGAAAAGCTGTTTGTAGTGACACTTGCATGCTGGGAATGCGTACATTTCATGGTGCACAATGCGTTTAGAATAGCACCAATAGCTGTTTTTAGTGACACTTGCATGCTTGGTCAAATTATGTTTTCATGAATGAAGTGAAGGCTGAAATAGATGCTTCAATCCTACCACTTTCATAAGAACATTGTTAACTACTTAGATTTGAAGTTTGAAAAATGAGGTATTTCCCATGTCTCGCATGGAATTACCCAATTACAATTAAGGTACATTGTCAGGATTCCATCCTAGCTTTCCAAAACTAGTAGAAATGGTGGAAAAATTTGTATACTATTTGAACATATTGGGAATGCGTTCTGGACGCTGGAATGTGAGCATTTGAATAGTGCCATTGAGCGTAGTTACACTATTTGAACATATTGGGAATGCGCCCTCAACGCTGGAATGTGAGCATTTCAATAGTGCTCTTGAGCGTAGTTACACTATTTGAACATATTTGGAATGCGTTCTGCACGCTGGAATGTGAGCATTTCAATAGTGCCAAGTAAGTACATTTGGTTTTTAAAAGAACAGTAGAGAAATAGAAAATATGTAAGTACTTTTGGGTACACACTTGCCACACATTCCGCTAATTAAATTTGTTTAAAATATTCCCAGTTGAAGTTGTACATTTGACTCTCGGTTCCACTATGTAACTGCAACACTTGATTGACTAAGGGAGCGCCCTGATTGGCTCAAATAAGACATTTCATCCCCAGTGCAAAATGCGCTTAGAATAGCACCAAAAGCTGTTTTTAATGACACTTGCATACTTGGAATGCTTACATTCCATGGTGCACAATGCCTTTAGAATAGCATAATAATCTTTTTTTAGTCACACTTGGATGCTTGGAGTGCGTACTTTCCATGGTGCACAATGCGTTTAGAATAGCACCAAAAGCTGTTTTTGATGACACTTGCATACTTACAATCAGACACCAACCCGTCAGTCAAGCTTGAGAATACAAAAGTTACCGATTGTAGCTTTCAAAGATTCTATCCGCCGCAACATATGGTTGAACTTACTGTAGCAATGGGATTCAAGTATTCTTTAATCTAAATCCTTTTGATGTGAGATAGGGTGCAAATAACAGTGAAAGATACATAATTCGATTTCCAATGGCTTGGCGGGAGAATCTATCAGCATTATTAGCCTATTTTGAACGCTTTGTGCACCATGGAAATTACGCATCTAGTGTATGCAAACTATGTCAAATATGCCTCATTAGCCTATTTTAAACGCTTTGTGCACCATAGAATGTACGCATCTAGTTTATGCAAAATATGTCAAATATGTCTTATTAGCCTATTTTGAACGCTTTGTGCACCATGGAATGTACGCATCTAGTGTATGCAAACTAGAAAATCTGTTTTGCAAATTAGGAGCTTTAGGAGGATGCCACATGTACAGAGTCAATACGGCTTTACAAAATTTAAGGGTTAAAAGGTCAAAACGAAGATGAGACAGTTACAGGTTGGGGCCCGCCAGTAAGGTCTTTTGCGATTGCTCTGCAGATTTCCGAAGGTGCGCGCTCCAAAAAGCCACGACAAGCTTCGTGGAGATCCATGTTTGTCTATTTAGAGCGCATTGTGCACTATGGAATTTACGAATCTCGTGTATGCAAACTATGTCAAATATACCTGTTAAGCCCACTTTGAATGCATTGTGCACCATGGAATTTACGAATCTCGTGTACGCAAACTATGTCATATATGCCTGTTAAGCCTATTTTGAACGCTTTGTGCACCATGGAATGTACGCATCTAGAGTATGCAAACTATGTCAAAATTCCTTGCTTATCGGCTAGAACCCAAAAACTTTTCTTGCCCAGTACTTTGCCTTGACAATTTGTAGTTTAATTAATCAGTTGAAACCGAAAAAAGTTTGCGTTGTTTTCAATGAGACGACTTCCTTATCGATCATTTTTTCATCTCCGGCTTTTTGCCACAACTCCATTGTTTGGCGCGAAATTCAATTGTTGGCATCTTTCGTAGCCTCGTTATTGTTGATTTCTACAAATGACACTGCAGCATATTAACCATTTCAAGCTGCCTTGAGTCACAACAGAAATAGAAATAAAAAGGCTTTATCTTTCATTGTCACAGTCTACAAACTTTTGCAGCTTAATGTATTTTAAGTAGAGGTGTAGTAAGGATACAAGCTATAGTAAAGATTGTACGTTTTCAACGGTGTTAGAAAATGAAGCAAAGAACATGGTCGAACAAATGTGAATGCTGATGTCTTGTCAAGAAATCCAGTGGAAGCAGCTGCAAAAGAGAGGATTACTGAGGTGACCAGCAGCCTGCAGTATGGACAAGACATGATAACTTAGCCTACCAGCAGCCTGCAGTATGGACCAGACCAGATTACTGAGGCTACCAGCAGCCTGCAGTATGGAGAAGACAGGATAACTGAGGCTACCAGCAGCCTTCATTTTTCTTCTTCTTTCAATTATTGTTATTTTACTGTTTGTTGCTATGGTTATTTATCACTCTGTTGTTCTACCAAATACATCATAGTTCATTGTATATTGGTTAACATGTATGTATCCACACAAAGAATCTCGTTGTCCCCACTAAATTTGCCGGGAGAAAACAATGAGAATGTTATTAGTTTAGAAATTGTAACGTTGAGTTGTACAATGTTAGTGAGTAAACATGTTCATACTCTCCTTTTTGACGGTGGAAGGCAAATTATCGCACATAGTAAATCGTAATGTTCATACTCTCCTTTAGGCAAATTATCGCACATAGTAAATCGTAATGTTTTCCACATATTAGAATGTCAGTAACTGTAATTGCGTATTGATAAATGCATATGGGTTTTCATATATTTAAGGTTATATGATTCAACTTGCGTAGCCAAAACTAGAATCAGAATGCTTACGTCATCCACAAACAATCACGAAAGCCCTTAAACATACACTACGAGGAATGTAAAATTCAAGAAATGCATTTATACGATACATTGAGTCTTATTACTTACTCTTCAGTCTTATTACTTACTCTTCACAGGGAAATCCTCGTTTCTTTGGGAAAGGGTAACAAAGTTTAAAACTGATGTAATCATTCAGACTGATACTATGTGTTGGTCGGCAGGATATATATGCTGTTCGTAAAAAAGCGTCATTAAGTGGACATTTGGGTTGGAGATAGTCGCTTTTTCATCGCGTATTAAGTATGAGCCACTAACCTAGAAAAATAGATTAATGTTAAGTGTAGTTGCACATTTATGTTTTTGGTACCAAATGAAAGGTAATTTGATAGATGAAGAATAATGAAAACAACGCATTGTGCACCATGGAATGTACGCATTCCAAGCATGCAAGTGTCACTAAAAACAGCTTTTAGTGCTATTCTAAAGGCATTGTACACCATGAAATGTACGCATTCCAAGCATGCAAGTGTCACTAAAAACAGCTGTTGGTGCTATTCTAAACGCATTGTGCGCCATGGAATGTACGCATTCCAAGCATGCAAGTGTCACTAAAAACAACTTTTTTATCACTCCTTGGGAAAATTCTATTCGTTTAGTCTGCAATCCTCGTTTTCATGTTAGTCCATGCTGGCGATTGCGCAATAAAAATTTGACTCGCTGGAATAGCCCGAGTTGCCCTTCTGCCTATTTCCTATTCTGTGCCACATCTTCGCCATTGCTCGATGAAAAATTTGCCGAGTTAGCCTCGCTTTGAAATTTATGAATAACTTTTGAAATTCTAAAATTCTAAAGCCTCTAGCCTGAAATCTGGACCGTAAACATGGACGGGGAGGGTGAGGGGAGGGGGGCATTCTCTGATTACAAAAAATGTGAATACGTCTTGTTAAAAGAAAATAACATTTATACATCTCAGTGAAAAAAGCAACTTCCAGTGAAGGTATACGGTACATATTGGGAGTGTTCAATCTATTAATATACGTTGCGTTTTGACAACTGAAGGTATGTTTCCTCTTCCTGACAAGGTTCAAATCATTCAAGATTATCCTAGACCGACATCAGTGCGCAAACTCCGCGAATTTTTGGGTTTGGTCAATTTTTACAGGCGATTTATCCCTAATTGTGCTCAAATTCTACTTCCCTTAACGAACTTGCTTAAAGGTCAAAGTCCTAACTCCAATCGTTCTCTCGCCTGGTCCCCTGCTTGGTAGTATTTCTCAGGATTCTATATTGAATTGTCATCATCATCTAGAGAGAGGTATTGAAAAATCAAGTTTGAATAATTATATTAATAAATAACAATAATAATAATAATAATAATAATAATAATGATAATTATGATTGTAATAATAATTCGAATAATGATAATGATAGTAATGATAGAGAAAGAAGAAAAGACCACAACATCATATTCCAGGGTGGACTCAGATAATAGTGACGTAAGCGAGTTTAGGATTTGAGAATACAACAGCAGTTAAACTAAGGTGATGTATTAATTGATTAAGTAATTGTTGAGATGGCTCAACTTGACTGAACATAGCTTGGTGCCATACCCATACACCACCACCACCACCACCCCGGGGGGAAGCTCTGCATTTTACTCCGGTACTTTCTCTGTTAAGTGGATCTATTCACAATGTTAGTTATGAATAAAACACTAGAGAAATAGAAAAGTATGTCACCACCGGGGATCGAACCCGTGACCCACGCTTCCGCGTCGTGCGCTCTACCAACTGAGCTAAGTGACCTCCGATGTTAACATACTTTTATTACTCTAGTCGCCACATTAGCTCCCAATCATCCACCGGTGGACATCGACATCCAGCTCTACGCAATTGGAGCCCAGCCTGTTGGAACATGAGTTGGAGCAGGCGAAGTTCAAGTGGGAGATCATTGGGCTTGCCGAGACGAGGAGAAAGGGAGAACCGCTAGAGCAGCTGAGGAGCGGGCATATGCAGGATACGAAAGGAGGAGAGGAGTCCATCGGAGGAGTCGGCTTCTTGATCAATAGGAAGATTAAGGACCGCGTACTGGAGTACGAGAGTATAGGCAACAGAGTGGCGCATTTATAAGCAGATAAGAGGAACGGCAATCGGGACAAAATTCGCGCCTCCTTATGCTATTATCTTTCTACGAGACTACGAGGCTTTGAACTGAAGCCGGTCACGTGGCTTAGATACATCGACAACATTTTCATGGAGTGGAATCATGGGGAAGCCAAGCTCCTCCAGTTTATGTCTTACCTTAATAGCCTTCATCAAACCATTAAGTTTACCTCTATTTTGGTTTTCGCCGTACGCGCACCTGTAAGTCAATATACGTGATTCTTTAACGAAGTTCTCCCAAAACGAGGCGATTTTTGACGTCACAAGGGACAAAATCGACGTCACAAGGGACAAGAAGCTATCTACTGCTGTTGCTGTTGACCATGATATCCGCGCAAAGAACGGTTTGATTGCGCGTAACAGAAAAACCAAAATGGCAGACGAAGAAATAGTCTAATAATTTCATTTTTTCAACATACGTAGCTATTACCCTCGAAAACTAAAACTTTCGAAATAGGAAAAGCCTTTAATCACATTCTTTACCATTTGCAATCCTAAAATAGTCTAATATCTTCATTTTTTTAACATACTTAGCTATTACCCTCGAAAACTAAAAATTTTGACATAGGAAAAGAGCCTTTAATCACATTCTTTACCATTGGCCTCAATTTGGTGCAAATCTAAGCAACAAGCTAAGCAACTCGAGGCCTCAAATTCAGGAGGGAGAATTTTTAAAACGCCTGAAAAACAAATCAAGAAACGTTTTTCATTAAGAATTGATTACAAAACTGTTGATCTATAACAAATATCACACTGTTGATAATGTGTCAAGCAAAGAGATCAAAGATCCAACCATCATTTGGTATTTCATAGGAAACTTTTAAGAACTAATACATCAATAGGGATTTACCTTATTCCTTTCAAATTTTGCCTCCCTATAATTCCCCCCTTAATTTTCATCCCTATAATTTTTCGCCACCTGAGCCTCCGTTTTGTCCCCTTTAATTTTCACCTCCCCATGGGTGAAAATTAGAGGCAGACAAATTTCGGGGTACATTGTATTTCTTTGCTTGTTCCGTACGTTTTTGTAGTAGTTTATCCAGCCTAAACCCACTTACTTAATAATAATAAACTTTTTTTAAACTTCATTGCCATTTATTCTTTCTGTAAATTTACAGTTAATAACCTTTACAAGATACAAAAACAACAATTTTTTTTTAACTCGATGCCTTTATTGGTGATCTCTTTACAAAAACATTTTCCGCTGTTGTCACCTGGCGTAGTACATGGGACAGCAGGATTCTAAAAACATTACCCATCATGCTTTGTAGCATTGATCGTTCTAAGATGGCTAACACGAGAGTTTATTCCCTGTGAAGGTCTGTGTCGTTAATCTCTTTAATCTTTACTATGCGCCCATATTGATAGCTTTATTAACAATGACAAGAGGCTATGTACAGTGTTCAAGAAAGGTAGTGGCACATTGATGTTCAGAATATTACTACAATTATTTCTTGGAATGTACGCATCTAGTGTATGCAAACTATGTCAAATACGCTTTATTAGCCTATTTTGAACGCCTTGTGCACCATGAAATGTACGCACCTAGTGTATGCAAACTATGTCAAATATGCCTTATTAGCCTATTTTGATTGCTTTGTGCACCATGGAATGTACGCACCTAGTGTATGCAAACTATGTCAAATATGCCTTATTAGCCTATTTTGAACATAGCGGCAAGACTGAAGAGAGCGTGAGCACAACCCAGACCCGGTCGGAAACCGAACTGGTGGTCAGGCATTCGGCATGAATATTGAATTTCTTTTGAGACTTTACAGAGCACTGGAGCAACAGTGATTGGCCTGTGCGAAGAGCATTGGTCTGTTGGTTTCCCTTTTTTAAGGATGGGCGAGAGCAAACCGACACAAAAAGAGTCAGGCACTATCATTACTAGCATTATCATCAGGGTAAGTAAAAAACAGACCTCATAGTAGTTTTCCTCATTATTATTGTAATAATAATTATAAATTATAATTATTAATATAATTATTATTGTAGAAATTAGTTGTTTCTATAATTAAAGTTTGGTTGCCTAGGCTTGTCACTTTTTCTTTCTTTCTTTTTTTTTTTTTTTTTTCCATCTACAGTTATTCTTTAAAATGATAGCATTTGAAGAAGATGGCAACTTTGCTGTTGCATTTGAGTAGAAAGGTTGAGAAATGGTGGTGGAGCATCAGCTCGAACCAGCAACCTTCGGTTTTCTAGACCGTCTCTTTACCGATCGAGCTAACTGGTCGCCCGCCCTCCCTTGCTTTTTTTGCTTACTTATTGACTTGTGCAAATGTAGAGATAGGACAACTCTGATTTCCTGCTCTTCATCTGTAAGTTAGCCCCGTAAATAAGCCACACAAAGAGACTGTTTGAGGTGCATGAGCCTATAGGCTGTAATTCGGGGTTTTACCATACATTTTATAACAGCGCAATATCTGCGGAGTCCATTAAATGCTGCTGTCGGGGAATCCCCAGTGTCACGTGTTTTTGTTTTGATCAGGTGGGTAATTAATTGTTATCGGCGAGTTTGATATTAATAGGAAAATAACCTGTATCAATCGTAAATTAGACAAATTCAAAAATTACAAAGTATAAATTAGGTTTCCTAAGCCAACAGAGTGACTTCAACATATTATAACAACAAAACCGAAGTAATTATTACTTTTCTCTCCTCTAATACAAGTCAAAGATATCCTTTAGAAACACCACTATAAATTTCTACGTTTTTTTACAAGGTAAAAAAATTTAATATTTATTTTTTCATTGTTTTTTTTTTAAATAATGCTAGTAAATCCTGCGCTCCCTTCATGGAAATTTTCTTCCCCCGTGACAAATTCCTCGATGGAAAGTTCCCCCAGCATATCCCCCTCTTCTCAACCCCTGCCTCCAACCAAAACATCCTCCTGAAAACGCCTGTACACTTCCCAATAACCATTACTATATGTAAGCACTGGTCAAAGTTTTATAAATAGTACTCAGAAATAAAATGATATTAGTAGTACTCAGATTAAGTAGCACTCAGCAAGAAGTACCCAGAAATTCGCGGAAATTGTATCGTAGAAAAATATGAATGCACACTGTGTTTTTGCTTTGATGCGGTTTTTGCTTGCAACCAGAATATTCATGCTTTATTCATCCTCTCAAGTCCTCCACGCCTTGTATTATAGTCACTGAGGGCCTACATTGCATGGTGCACAAAGCGTTCAAAATAGGCTAATGACGCCTATTTGACATAGTTTGGATACACTAGATGCCTACATTCCATGGTGCACAAAGCGTTCAAAATAGGCTATTGACAGATATTTTACATAGTGTGGATACACTAGTTGCGTACATTCCATGGTGCACAAAGCGTTCAAAATATGCTAATGACGCATATTTGACAAAGTTTGCTTTCCATAATCCGCGAGAGGCGGTCCTACTGGGCAGTTGAGCCTGCTTCATGGCTTGCTTCTCTGCCCGGTAGCCCTTGGACGCCCTAGCCGTAGCCGTAGCCGTAGCCCTTCGCCCTTGGACGCCCCAGCTAAGCTTTATTTATTAGTTAGCCTGTTTGGTGGTCTTTCTGTTTATTTAGGGTAGTTTCAATGTCGGACCCACTGCTCATCCACCCTCTTCCGTCCTCTTCCCTCCTCTTCTTTCCTCTTCCCTCCTTTTCCTTCCTCTTCCCTCCTCACCCTTCCGCATCCTTCGTCTTCCCTCGTCTTCTCTCGTCTTCCCTTCCTTTCCCTCCTCCTTAGATAAGTTGTTTATGAAAAATTTTAGAAGTTTCACAAACAGACAAAAATGTGTATGTAGTAGTATGTATGCGTGAGAATGCCATGAGCTTTGTTGATGGTGATTGCTAATCGAACATTCCCTGTGTCCCCGTCGTCATTTATATACCCCCCTGTGCCCCCGGCGTCCCCGTTGTAGTTGTGTCCCTGTGTCCCGGTCGGCATTTATATTCCCTGTGTCCCGGTCGTCATTTGTGTCCCGGCGTCCCAGTCTGTAATTTCTCTTTGAGTGTCCCGGTCGTCATTTATATTCCCTGTGTTGTTCGTGTGAGACGAGTGTTCGAGTGAATAAATGTTCGAATGAACGAGTGTTCGACTGAAAGAATGTTCGAGTGAATGAGTGATCGAGTGAATGAATGTTCGAGTGAACGAATATGAGTGAACTGCGATTTGAGTTATGAGAAAAGTATGAGGTTCAAGGGCAATTCGAAAATAGCTCAAGTTACCGAAAGTTCGAATTATCGGGTATAAATCTGGTAACATCAGGATTGTTCGTTAATGTCATCTAGTCATCGAGTGTATTGGTTGACCTGTGCTGTATCATTAACACATAATTACTGAGACTGCCCATAGTTTAGTATGTTTGTGATTTACACATTATTACTCTATTCAATATACAATTTTACATATGACGGTGATGGCAACATGAAAATGGCAGAAAATAATGGTATTGGCCGCGCTCGCTATCCATTACGTAACCACAAACAATACTTTGTTGGAGCAATTGTGAGGCTGTGATTTTTAATATCTACCCTCTTGACTTAGAGGGGGTAATTTTCATACCTACTCTCTTAACTGAGCAGGGGTAATTCTTATGTCTACTCCCTTAACTGAGCAGGGGTAATTCTTATGTCTACTCTCTTAACTGAGCAGGGGTAATTCTTATGTCTACTCTCTTAACTTACTACTACTACTACTACTACTACTACTACTACTACTACTACTACTACTACTACTACTTTTACTACTACTACTACTAGTAGTGCTACTACTACTACTACTACTACTACTACTACTACTGCTGCTGCTGCTGGTGCTACTACTACTACTACCACTACTGCTACTACTACTACTACTACTACTACTACTACTACTACTACTACTACTACTACTACTTTTGGAAAGTGTTATAGTAACGTTTCAGCACAGATTTCACTTTTTCGGGGACATGGAAATGGCCCATTGCTTTAAAACGAATATTATGAGGAAGAGAGCCATACGCATTTGTTAGATTAAGCCCGACTATCGAGAATACATTCAGAATCGAAAAAGGTCTGAACTGACTTATTGATTCCGATTCTGCTTTAGGAAGATATACTCCTTCTGCCATTGTATGCAAACTATGTCAAAAATGCCTTATTAGCCTATTTTGAACGCTTTGTGCACCATAGAATGTACGCATCTAGTTTATGCAGGCAATGTCAAATATGCCTTATTTGCCTTCATTGAACAATTTGTGCACCATGAAATTTACGCATTAAGTGTATGCAAACTATGTCGAAGATGCCTTATTAGCCTATTTTGAACGCTTTGTGCACCATGGATTTGAATGATGCTTGCAAGATCATGCCCCGTTCTGGGGCCCAGAGGTACTGTCCTTGTTGATTTATAGTAGACGCATATATGTTAGGATGAGGGAAACGTTCGTTTTCTAGTGCCCTCTTGTTATGGGTCAACCATGGTGTGTAACTCCTAATACTAAGGTTAGCTAATGTTAGTGATTCACATGAAGAGAGCTCAGTGCAATAGCGAAAGAGGTGAGCTTTTGAGTTCGGTCCACAAGGTCATCTCGACGATAATAATAATATTAATAATAATAGTAGTAGTAGTAGTAGCAGTAGTAGTAGTAGTAGTAGTAGTAGTAGTAGTAGTAGTGGTAGTAGTAGTACTACTATGACTACTAGTAGTTTAGTATTAGTAGTGGTAGCAAATACCAGAGCAAACACGATAACTTTTAATTTGTTAATGCCATAGAAGGCAATGGCAAACCACTGTTGTACCTGCCAAGACTAGTCATGGTAATGCACAGCTTACAGGATAACTCGAACGTACGCATATAGTGTATGCAAACTATGTCAAATATACCTTATTAGCCTATTTTGGACGCTCTGTGCACCATGGAATAAACGCATCTAGTGTATGCAAACTATGTCAAATATGCCTTATTAGCCTATTTTGAACGCTTTTTTGATCTCTTTGCTTGACACATTATCAACAGTGTGATATTTGTTATATATCAACAGTTTGTAATCAATTCTTAAAGTTTGTTGGTGGTACAAAACAAGAATATTGCACGAAATAGCGAAAACATTGTGTACTTAATAGATTTTTTCGTCTGACACTCCTCAGAGTACTAACGTCAGAATGACCGAAATGGAATGTGTGAAAGAGTATACCCAAATTTTAAAGGAATAAGGTACTTACATTTTTCTATTAAGTACCTTTTATATTTTCTGCTGTATATTTTAAAGTAGTTTGTACTTCGTTTATTGTAATTTTGACTTTCCCCTGTTGTTGGCGAAATAAATACATGCGTACGTACGTACATATATACATACATACATACATACATACATACATACGTACGTACATACATACATACATACATACATACTAGTGTATGCATACTATGTCAAATATACATTATTAGCCTATTTTGAGCGCTTTGTGCACCATGGAATGTTTGCATCTTATGTATGCAAACTATGTCAAATATGCATTATTAGCCTATTTTGAATGCTTTGTGCACCATGGAATGTACGCATCTAGTGTATGCAAACTGTGTCAAATATGCTTTATTAGCCTATTTTGAACGCTTTGTGCACCATCCCACACGAAACTCACGAATATGTGGACATGCGCATTACCATCATAGGCACAAATTTCGCAAGGGCACAAATTTCGCAAGGGCACAAATTTCGCGCGACACCGGAACAAAAGAATGAGATATTTTACTGGTCTCGCGGGACGTGAAGAAAATCACACAGAACACTTCGTATATTAACGGGACGTTCATTTCTGCAATTCTTCCTTAACTACTGCTGGTTACAAACGGTAATATTGTGTATTGGGTATTGATTTGATGCCAGACAGTGTCGTGCCGTGCGGTCGTGACGTTTAGTGGTGCCGTGTGGTGGCGCCGTGTGGTCTTGTCGTGTGGTCATGTCGTGTGGTCTTGTCGTGTGGTCTTGTCGTGTGGTCTTGTCGTGTGGTCTTGTCGTGTGGTCTTGTCGTGCGGTCTTGTCGTGTGATCGTGTGTCGTGCTTTTACAAACTTTTAGCGGCGCTTGCACTCCAAGAATTTACGGCTCCACTCGCGCCAGCCTTACATTAATAACTCGAAATGTACCGATAAACGCCTAGAAAATTCGTTCAGGATAATTGTAAAGGCTGGTTCTCTTCGCATCCTGTCCCTTTGATAGCCACATTTATCAAGGGAAAAAGATGGTGTTCCGTTTACCAGATAATTTGGGCTAATAAGGCATATTTGACATAGTTTGGATACACTAGATGCGTACATTCCATGGTGCACAAAGCGTTCAAAATATAGCTAATAAGGCGTATTTGACATAGTTTGCATACACTAGATGTGTACGTTCCATGGGGCCGAAAGCGTTCAAAATAGGCTAATAAGGCATATTTGACATAGTTTGCATACACTAGATGCGTACCTTCCATGGTGCACAACAATATTCATAATTTGATAATGAGATTTTTAGACGTCCGTAAATGACATTCAAGATAAATCCTTGTGACATTCATCATTGACATCAACCAATATTCAGTAATATTATTCTTACCTCCCCCCTTACAAAATAAGCCAATTTATCATAGATTTTTGTTATTGGCAAGTAGGCATTTATATATCATAATTAAATTCTCACGTCGATCGACCTCAAGTATGGTGCACATTCTGTAACTTCCCAACTTCCTAACATGTGGAAATGCAGCGAGTCTACAGACCAGTTGTGTAGCCAGTTCAAATCCCGAAGATCAGGTCCCCTTGACGTCCACTAGTACTCCGGTCGAATGCCTTCGACACTTGTGCTCACATAAAAGATAAAAGTAAATAAAGATGGCAAGTACCAAAGAAATCTATTAGGCAGTTCTCCGCCCATAAATACTGAAAATTTTAATCTGTTGGAATGACAGACTGCAATTAAAACAATGTCTAACAACTAGGCAGGTGGGATCGATGATATCCCAGCTGAATCATGGAAAACTTAAGCTCTATCTTAACAACTGCTTAACAATCATCTGGAAACAATTAGTTATAAAGCCCATCCTCAAAATTGAGACCTGAATAATCGTCAAAACTATACAAGAAACAATGACTCTTTTCAAAGTAAAAAGACATACCGCTTTAAATAGAGCTAAATACAGATATACGATTGCTAAACGTTTTCGTCAGACACTGATCATAACTGATGCGTTTTCCATCTATGATGTTATTAAAAGGCGTAAGTTGTAAACGTACTTTTTGCAGACAGAGCAGAAAAGTGCTACCAAGTCATAAATCAGTTACTCAATACTATTTCCATTTCTCTCCACTCTGCTTCTTAAAAAGGCCCCGAAACAATTTCGATGATATGATAATAATAACTTTAATCACTATTTCCAGAACGATATTCAGAGGGATCTGTATATTTTAATGGTGTATTTTGAGAACTTGTCCAACCCGTAATAAAAATAAGTATCTTTGCATTTTAATCTATTTCGCCTCGGTTTCTAAAATTCTAAAGCCTCTAGCCTGAATTATGGTCCCCATGTTTACAGGGAAAAGAATTTCGAATCATTGAAGTAACAGTGTCAAGTAATGAAATGGCAAAACAATTCCAGAAAGGATAGTTCCTATAGATGCTACATACCTTAATGAATATACTATACTATATATTCCTGTTTCCGATTGTAATGGACAGACTGACTGACGATGTTCAAGAAGAATCTCCCTGGACAATGATGTTTGCAGCACTGCTGTGATACTGAATATTATGGATTTAACCTATTTCGATCACTAGATATAAATTATAATAACGCAATGGATATCTTTATAAAGGGAAAACAGGACAAAGATTATCATATTTGCAAGCAAGCAAGCAAGCAAGCTATCATATTTGCAAGCAAGCACGCTCCCAGGAAGCTTCTAGTAGGGGGAGATTCTCAGTCGTTAAACAACGATTCGAATCTGGGAAAACGACTTTATCAAGTCAATTTGTGCAGCTCCCTGACACGCCTACCAATTTTCATCGTCCTAGCACGCTCAGAAGCACCAAACTCGCCAGATCACTGAACCCCTCCCCCCAACTCCCCCAAAGAGAGTGAATCCAGTACGGTTACGTCAATCACGTATCAAGGACATTTGCTTATTCTATCCACCAAGCTTCATCCCGATTCCTCTCATTTTTTCAACATACATAGCTATTACCCTCGAAAACTAAAACTTTTGACATAGGAAAAGAGCCTTTTATCACATTATTTACCATTTGCAATATTAAAATAGTCTAATATCTTCATTTTTTCAACATACGTAACTCTTACCCCCAAAAACTAAGACTTTTGAAATAGGAAAAGAGCCTTTAATCACATTCTTTACCATTTGCAATCATAAAATTAAAATAACAGTGCACTCATTGCTACAAGAGAGGGCAGCGAATGAACAATCATTCCGAATTCAAAACCACGTTCTAAAAATAAATCTGGGAATGGACGATAGCTTGAGTGTATGCTCAAATTGTAAAATAACAGTATTGTAATGAACATCACAAAAATACATGAACTTTAATATCAGACACTGAAAGTCTGATACGTATACCGGGTGAAGTGCTGCCTTTAATCACATTCTTTACCATTTGCAATCATAAAATAGTCTAATATCTTCATTTTTTCAACATACATAGCTCTTGCCCCCGAAAACTAAAACTTTTGAAATAGGAAAAGAGCCTTTTATCACATTCTTTACCGATTGCAATCATAAAATAGTCTAATATCTTCATTTTTTCAACATACGAAGCTATTACCTTCGAAAACTAAAACTTTTGAATGTGACGAATTTAAGTTAGTTCATAAAAGAGACCAGAGTTGGACACAACAAAATGTTTCGAGAGAACGGACTGTTTCAGTCTTGAAAGAAGATACATCATTAATGCGACGATTTCAAATTATTTTATAAAAGAGATCAGAGTTGGACACAAAAAAAAATGTTTGGAGAAAACGGACTGTTTTAGTCTTGAAAGAAGATACATCATTAATGCGAATCCTATGTCATCAGCATATTGTTGATCCTGTGTGTATTCTGTGATAATCTGCTTGCAGTAATTGTGATCTTTAAGACGGATTTTGTTGAATACTTTATTTTGTGTTTCTTAGGGCATCTGCAAGATATAATATAAGGAAGATAGGGCTGAGACTGTCTCCTTGGGGTACTCCGATGTTTGTTTTAAATGGCTCTGATATTTTTGGGCCTATTTCATATTTGAAGGAGTAGCAATCATACCAAATAACGAAACATAGGACCTTATGCTTCAGAATAGCCTCTGTAAGGATTACTTTGCAACGGTAAGTGACCATAAAGTGATTTCTCGCCACAAATTAGCGGTCGTGGACCTACAATAGGGAGGTTTAGATCCACGACGAGTACGAGTACGAGAACGAGTTCTTTGCGGGGGGTGAAAAAGATGTACTTCCACAAGTAAACTTTAATACCAGATCTCTGTTGGTTTAGTGGTTGTATCATAAATCTAACTTTTGCTTTTCAGGTGTTGCTTTGCGCGTAGTAGTAGAAAGGGTAGCAGTTATTTTACGGCGGTGCATTAGTAACGTTTAGAATGCCCAATAACCCCCTTAATCCCACCTATGTGTTGGTGTAGTAGTTCTATAATAAATATAACTTTGCTTTTGCAACTAAAGGTATCCGATATGAATACTGTGATGATTTGTTGTGCTGAGCATAAAGTTTTACCTTGATAAAATAGAATAGGAGTAGTAGAGTTCACTGTTATCAAGTGTACAAATGCAACTAAAGTTATCTGATACGGATACTGTGATGATTTGTTGTCGTGAGCATAAAGCTTTGCCTTGATAAAATAGAATAGCAGTAGTTGAATCCACTGCTATATAGAATTATACTTACTTAATCTATTTGAATGTTTACACGTAATTCTTGTAAGAATTACGGAATACATGTAGGAAACAGTGTCGACAGTGCAATTGACAAAATACACGAAACCTACTAAATGAGTGACTAAACCAACAACAACCATCAAAAAAGAAGAAAACTATTGATAAAAAGTCACATGTCTTTACATATGTTCTAACACTGAAACAGGAATGTGTGAAAGAGTATACCCAACTGTATTTTGAAGGAGCCAATCAGAAATTGGACTGCCTGAATGGCTTGTGTACTGCATCAAAAATACTCCAGTCGAAGCCTACCGAACAGGCTCTTCTTTAAACTCCTTGCAGACGCAGAAAAAGGAGAGGGTTGAGACGAATTGGCAACGGACGTTTGAACGGGATCTAAGGCTGATGAACTATCGATAATAAAGCAAGTTCTCGTACAATAACCTTAAGCTGTGTGCTAATCACTTCGAAGAATGCATGTTTGTAAACGTTTTATACTTCCTTTTAAACCCCAACTCAGGAAATTGTGCACAAGATTTAGATACACTTTTGCACGGAAGCAATATCTCACAGAGTACCACTGTGTCAATGACACCATCACTGAATGAGTCCAAAAGTCTTTTGTATTGGTTAGTATACCAATTTAGCTACTTTCAATTTCATTTTAAAGCCTTGAGAGCAGGCACGCAGATAAGGGGGACAGAGGCTTCACCCGCCCCATATGTAAAACTTGCCAACGTTTGCCCCCCCCCAACCCCCTATGGCATTAAAAACGTGGATCACTTGTTTATATCAATTCACTTACGCAATGTTTTAATCTATCATTTGGTGTTGTAACCTATCTGCGACGTTGAAGAATTCTGGACTGACGTGTGAAATTTAAAATCTTCAGTAGACGTGGTTGACGTCTGACGTCGTCAGTGAAAAAGTCTCTCATGTGAAAAGGGTATAAGAATTCGGAGTTTCCATTTTTTTATTGAATGTTATTATAACGAAAAATATTTATTGCCTTCAATCATAGAGCCGCACTAGAGTAAGTTTTATGTATAAGCCAACTTGTATTACAGTTACTACTTAAAGATAGATGAATGATATGGTGCAATGCTTTACCTCTTTACTATTGTACACAATAACAAATTGGAAAGCCAGGCATCAAATCCTTGTGTGTGTGTGTGTGTGTGTGTGTGTGTGTGTGTGTGTGTGTGTGTGTGTAAATATCTATAGCTCACTAGTTTCTTTGTTTGTGCAATTCAACACCTATCCTTTGAGTTCCAACACTACTGATCGCAATTGTGTTAACCATGCTTATAATATTGTCGCGCTTGATGCTGCACATGTAGATTGGCATGTTTAATATGCTGCTATTGTTGCTGCTATTGTTGCGGCCATTGTTGCTGCTATTGTTGCTGCCATTGTTGCTGCTATTGTTGTTGCTGTTGTTGCTGCTATTGTTGGCGCTTATGTTGCTGCTATTGTTGCTGCTATTGTGTATTTGTCACAAGATTGAATATTAGGGGGCTCAAACAGTCACCTTGTAAGACACCCCTGCCCACATGAACATACTCAGTACGAAATTTATCACATGCAAGGGATTATAATAACTTTTTAAACTCAAATTTTACTTTGCCATAACACCAATACACAGTATGACACTCTCTTACAAAAGGCATATCAATACTGTTACGATATACAACCCTAGTAACTCACTTGAAAGCAAAAGATAGCAATTATTTAAGGCTTAAATATGGCTGAACCTATCAATTAACAGCTTTTTATCCTGGTCGACATTTAAGAGGTCGATAAACTAGTATCATATTAAATGATAATTGACTTAAACAGCCAGATAGCCCTTTGTATTGCAAACTTCTATTCTGTATAAAAACATCTAAGCATTGTGACCTAGAACTACGCTAGTGTAGATACACTTTTGAATACATTGAGAATCCGTTGTGCACGATGGTATGTTAGTATTTCAATGGTGCCATTCTGCATACATACACTATTTGAATATAATGAGTATGCGTTGTGCACGATGGAATGTGAGTATATCAAGAGTGCCAGTCTGCATAAATACACTATTTGAATATAATGAGAATGCGTTGTGCACGATGGAATGTGAGTATTTCAATATCTAACATAAAATTGTCTACACGGTGGTATCTACTTCAAATTAAAAGTTGTATCAGCGATTCTGGTTCACCTAAAATGCAAAAAAGTTTTTTTCTCAAGAAGGTGGGCGTTTGGGTGTTTTTCTTCAAGGAAGTGGAAGTGTGAAACCGTTCAAGTGATAAAATAAAGTAGCATTGTCTACCCTTTCAAGTGATAAAATGTTTCAATTAGAGAACCAAATGATGGTTGGATCTTTGATCTCTTTGCTTGACACATTATCAACAGTGTGATATTTGTTATGTATCAACAGTTGGTAATCAATTCTTAATGATAAAGGTTCTTGATTTGTTTTTCAGGCGTTTTAAAAATTGACCCTCCTGGATTTGAGGCCTCGAGTTGCTTAGCTTGTTGCTTAGATTTTGGACCTAATCGAGGCCTCACACCTAAGCATATTGACCATTGCTCTTACTGAATCAATGATTGGGGGCTGATACGAAGTCAGACTACACAATTTGAAGGAGCCAAGCTTTTGCGATAACTGAGAGGAGGGGCGAGACGGAAGGCACGGCAATCAAGCACCCAAAAGTATTATGTTTTAATGTCAAAATGTAAAACGATAGTGTTGCTTAACTGATGTCGCATTTTCGTCTAACTACCCTGCCTCCTGTTGCCTGTTGCCTGTTGCCTGTTGCCTGTTGCCTGTTGCCTGTTGCCTGTTGCCTGTTGCCTGTTGCCTGTTTTAATGTTTTCAGCCTAGACATTTCATGACACAAAGTTATTGCGTCAAAGACTCATCATAACCCCAAGTTCACCAAGAAAATCAAAGGACAAGGCAAAAGATGTTCGTTGCACAGATCGATTGCTAGCGGAGTATTTGTATTGCGTTGAGTAACGGATTCATTTTGCTAAACGTTTTCGCCATATACTGATCACAGCAATCGTATGGAGTGAAATGAGACAGCTGTTACGATGAATTTAAAGGAAACGAGAAGATCCTAGAAAATAATGGTCACAAGAGCGACACGTTTTCTGCCACTCATGTTATTGAAAATGGCGCAAATTGTAAACAAATTATTTTTGTCGACAGAGTAACAGCAAAAGAACAAATTATAACCAACACATGGTTTGAAGAACACCCGAGAAGACTCTGGACATGGAAGAGTCCAGATGGAGACACGAAAAACCAGATAGACTACATTACCATCAACAAACGCTTCAGAAATGCAATCCAACACTGCAAAACATACCCGAGCGCAGACTGTGGAAGTGACCACTTGCCAGACGTCTGTAAGATAAAACTGAAGCACTTTTGTCATGGTAAGAGGTGTATACCATACCCATTCCAGTATGCCTTATTGTAAGTGATTACTGGGATTGTATGCCAATTAAGACATGAATAGATTGAAGTTTTAAAATTATTAAAAAATTATTATTATTATTACCATTTGGCCATGAATGAGTACGGTCACGTTCTCTGCTGGCTCGTATAGTTTTATTGTCTACATAGGATATACGTTTTTTTCTAAAGAATTTGAATACGGTTGTTGCAATACACTGCTCGACCCTTTCCTTTGTTGGTAGCCAATTTATTTCCTTGAAGTCTTTACCTTCTATACTTGCTCTGTTTTTTAAATTAAGGCAAAACCGGATGCATTAATATTGGGCAGTTTGGATTTTTGTTTTCAATCTCATATTTAACGCTGGGTACCATGCGCTGCAAGCATAGTCAAAATATCTGCTTCTATAGCTCTATTGTTGTAGTTTTCTTGGGTATTCAAAGCTTTTCAGCTTTCTCCTTTATTTCACTAATCTCGTCCTTATCACAATCTCTCAATTCATCCTCTACTTCTACTATGTGTCGTTCTATATGTTCTGGTGCGGGGAAAGATACGTCTTGTAGCATATAGTTGTCAACAATTGTATCTGCTTCTATAGCTCTATTGTTGTATCAGCGTCCATTACAATTTGTGACATTTTTCATAGGTAATCAGCAGAACATAACTGCATAGTGTTTATTAGCAGTTGCTCTTGTTCAGGAAACAGTGAATTTAACAAACACATCCTGAAAGGAAAATATAGTTTTTCTCACTCGTGATAGGAGAGCGCGATCCGTCAAACGAAGCATTCGTGATGTATGTAATGATCTTGAAATTGTAAACTGTCATCGTTTTCATTATATTTAAATTTCTTCGGACTAGAAACTCCTGTATACCAATCCTGCTGTCCCATGTACTACGCAAGGTGACAACAGCGGGAAAAGTTTTTGTAAAGAGATCACCAATAAAGGCATTGAGTTAAATTGTATATTAGTTATCGTGTATGTATCCACACAAATTCTGCTGCGTCATACCTACGTTATTCCCACCAATTAAATGATCGTATCCGATATCATCTGCGACTGAATAACTGCAACCAACAAATCGTATTCGATATCATCTGCGACTGAAAAACTGCTAGCAACAAATCGTATTCGATATCATCTGCGATTAAGAAACTTCTACCAACAAATTGCATCCGATATCATCTGCGACTGAAAAACGTCTACCAAAAAATCCTATCGGATTTCATCTGCGACTGAGAAACTTCTCCCGGGCCCGTAGCTACAGGGGGGCATTCAGGGGCAATGCCCCCCCAAAATTTGAGAATGCCCCCCCCAGATTTTTTGCCACTCAAAAAAATTTTTACATATGATAAATCGCGATAAGAACTCTTATGAAAGCAGCACAAGATAATCGCCTATCTGAAACAAAGAAGTGAAAGGGGATGTATTGTTTCTAGTTTTTGTTTTGTATACCATTGGGCTCAAAGACTTCTGTACAGTTAATGGATTTAGTAACGACAGAAATAATCCTAAACAGTAATAATTTAACTCATCAAGGACCACGCACTTAATTTGAGGCTTGCTGTGACAGTGCCCTGCAGCCAATGAGCCGCTTTCACATTTTGTTTTCTGACTTGCTGAGTTTGTGACTTGATGAAAACATCGTTCAATATTTTAACAATTCATATCATTGTCTATATGTAATCCAATCTGATGAATATAACATCAAAACGTAAAGATAGGTAACATGTATTTATTGAGTATTATATAGAGATCTGTAACGTACTAACCATTCTTAACTTCTGTTTCTTAGCAAAATCAATAATTATTCAGTTGCCATGGACCTGACACTTACCTCTTCCTGATGCTCTATATTTAGCAAATCCTTGAACTTCCTGAGTTATGAAACTTGTTTGCAAAAGTAATATGTCTTAGGATATCGTAATCCTCTCTTTTACACCTCTACTACGTGTTTGGAAACATAATATTCCCCTTTATACTATCTATAGTGTTATCAAAATGTATATTGTTATCCTACAGAGGACTTTTATTATTCTTTTTCCTCGCAATATCTTTTTATGTTTGCAAAAGTAATATGTCTTAGGATATCGTAATCCTCTCTTTACACCGCACTTCTATCGAAACATTTGTTAGCAACGCCGCATCTTGAAAAGTGGCATTTGATAAACGCCGCATCTTGAGGAGTGGCATTTGATAAAAGGCATCTTGGAGAGTGGCATTTGATAAACGCCGAATCTTGGAGAGTGGCAATTGATAAACGCCGCATCTTGAAGAGTGGCAATTGATAAACGCCGCATCTTGAAGAGTGGCATTTAATTGTCACGTGGCCAATTGCTAATGATGATATCATCGAATAACATAATGATTTGATGATCCATTTCCGATCACTTTTTTCTGTTACTTATAACATAAACTTACTTTCAGCCAAATTCGTCTGCAAAAAGGGAAGAATCGACGGGCGAAAAAGCAAAGTTGGTTTAAAGCCCACTATTAAACAAACCTGAACAAACTTAACTTTTATTATGTTGAATCAATTCTTTAAGAATATTTATGACTGACCCTGTAAATACAGAATTGAACACAAATACTACTCAGTAAAAGAACGACTATTATGAGCATCTATATTAGGGTCATGCGCAGGTGAAAATCGAAAGTTTTCGAATATTGAGTTGCACGTCTGGATCCCGATGCATTTGGATATGGAGAATTCGTTTCTGCTATTTATTTTTAAAAAAAATTAAGTTTTCAAGTTTAGTCTTACCCATCAAAAGTTACGAGCCTGAGAAAATTTGCCTTATTTTAGAAAATAGGGGAAAACAACCTCTAAAAGTCATAGAATCTTAACAAAAATCACACCATCAGATTCAGCGTATCAGAGAACTCTACAGTAGAAGTTTCAAGCTCCTATCTACAAAAATGTGGAATTTTGTATTTTTTGCCAGAAGGCAGATCACGGATGATAATCAGTCAAGGTCTTCTTGTATTCAGTATTTTCATAAGTAAAAGCTCAGCATAATCAGTCAAGGTCTTCTTGTAATCAGTATTTTCATAAGTAAAAGCTCAGCATAATCAGTCAAGGTCTTCTTGTATTCCGTATTTCATAAGTAAAAGCTCAGCATAATCAGTCAAGGTCTTCTTGTATTCAGTATTTTCATAAGTAAAAGCTCAGCATAGTCAAATAGGCCTTATCAGCCTATTTTGAACGCTTTGTGCACCATGGAATGTACCCATCTAGTGTATGCAAACTATGACAAACATGTCTTATTAGCCTATTTTGAACGCTTTGTGCACCATGGAATGTACGCATCTAGTGTATGCAAACAAGTCAAATATTCCTTCTTAACATATTTTGAACGCTTTGTGCACCATGGAATGTACGCATCTAGTAAACTGGATAAATTAAGAAACAGTTGATGCTGAAACTGGATAAATTAAGAAACAGTTGAGGCTGAAACTGGATAAATGTTTAAGAAACTCGAGGCCAAAGGCGTTGCTTAGGTTTCTTATTAAAGAAACAAGGTGTATAACAAGGGTGTATTGTTTATTTTACTTTAGTTATAGTTTTAGATAGGAAAGGAAAGTGTAATGAAGATTTGTGATGTTGCATACACTAGATGCGTACATTCCATGGTGCACAAAGCGTTTAAAATACGCTATTAAGGCATATTTGACATAGTTAGCATACACTAGATGCGTACATTCCATGGTGCACAAAGCAATCAAAAAACGCTATTAAGCCATATTTGACATAGTTTGCATACACTAGATGCGTACATTCCATGGTGCACAAAGCGATTAAAATACGCTAATAAGGCCTTGCTTGCTTGCTTGCTTGCTTGCTTGCTTGCTTGCTTGCTTGCTTGCTTGCTTGCTTGCTTGCTTACTTGCTTGCTTGCTTGCTTACTTACTTACTTACTTACTTACATTATTTACTGATGGAAAAATTAACTCGCTTCCTGATATCCAGAGTGGTTAAAGTTGACAAAAAGATTTGTTATGTATTAGAAACATTTTTATTATTAAATTAAAAAATAAATTAGTAGTAAATAGATAAAATAAATATAAATAAAAGAGAGGGGGAGCAAAGAGACCCCCAAATGATAACAGCATCAACAACAACAACAACCCCCCCCCCAAAACCAACACAACCCAAATAAACCAAACTTACTAGTAAAATAAATGCAAACACAAAGAGACGAGGTAAAATTAGTGGTAGTTCAAGCATGATGGATTGTTCCAATCCGTTAGAACATGTGGAAAGCATAGGTACCTAATTTAGTTCTTGTTGGCAAACATGACAGAAAAGTTAGCTTTGATGACGAAATCTCTAAGTTCTTAGCATTTCACAGCCCCTTTGGTTGATACATTTTTAAAAGGCTAATGTGAGATGGTCGAGTAACACTTCGCCTTGCGCAAGTTGGAAGTTTACTCGAAGCCTCTCACTATGCCCCCGGACTAATCGTTATTTTTCCTCTCCGACACCCACCACCCCTCTTGGTAAGGTATCGACCAAAAGTACCTCCCCCCCCCTGCAGGGATACAAATTTTGGTGTTTAAATCTTTTTCGTTCTGATACTCCCAAGACAGGGACGAGAGCAAGTAGGCTGGGTTTAAATTTACTTTTTCACATTCCACTAAGGTGCCTTTTGTCATTGTGTGGCAAGGGGTGTTGCAGTGGAATGATTTTAAGAAGCAGGCCGAAACTCTGCCATCTTCTAGGCTTACAGGCTTTAAATATACATATATTAGGAATACTATATTCTATTCAAAACTTTACAAACATGATCTTAAGCAGTTTTTCTACGTGCTCAAGCCATTTTTTCGTGATTGATATACTTTTGCACAAAATACTCTATAGTTTTGGTCTAGTTAAAGAATGTGGGAAATGATTATCGGTATGTATATTTTTGAGAATTTTGAGGCATGCAATGCATGCGTTGCATTCACTGACGGCACGTCCCTCATAAACAGCCTTTGTTCTTGGTACCCTAACTATGTTAATGTATATTGTGCTAGTGTCCACTCCCCCCACTTTCTTCTTGTATCTTTTAAACAACATTTGGATTGATTATATTTACATACATGGTAGAAAAGTTGGGAAATATATAAGTTTCATCAAATTTAGTCTTTGTCATCAAAAGTTACGAGCCTGAGAAAATTTGCCTTGTTTTGGAAAATAGGGGGTAACACCCCCTAAAAGTCATAGGATCTTAACGAAAATTACACCATCGCATTTAGCGTATCAGAGAACCCTATAGAAAAAATTTCAAGGTCCAATCTACAAAAATGTGGAATTTCGTATTTTTTGCCAGAATAGGAATATGCATTGTTGTACTTAGGATTCTTTAAGGGGGGTCATATCACCCCCAAGATGTCCATTGCCAGCTCTCTCCCCCCTTACGTCAGATTTAAGGAGAATGTGATTATGTTATAGGGATATATATATATATATATATATATTTCCTTGAGATGTAGGACGAGGGCTGTTTTTTTATAATGATTATTCCGATTTGCCCAACATTTTGAAGGGGAAACACATGTCCAAACCTGACTTGTAGTTATGAGGATTATCTATAATTACTATGCTGTACACTGTTTCTTTTTATAAGAATTCTTTTTATAGGAATCTTGAGGCTCAAAATCTAAAATTTCATTCCTTTCTCCTTACTCAGAATTCAAATTGTTGGAAAATTTATACACTAGGGTAATACTTTGGATTTGGTTCCAACATCTAAAAAATAAAGTTAATCCAATTTATCTTCAAGGTGCCTAAAACCGTACAAAAAATGTTGCTTGGTGTTTATAACTATGCTAATACATGGACTTCTAAATATTACAATTAATTAGTGATAATATTTAGAAGTCCATGGCTAATACCAGCCTCCCTGTACAATTTCCATTTTTGCGCGTCCTCTCATTTTTCTTTTCCTGGCGCCATTCCTATTTACTTGCATAATAGTAAGTTGGTATCTGAGCAATTAGCAAAAGCAAGTGCAGCAGATCGTGACGAATTTCTCACGCGAAAGGAATCCACTCAAAGTTTACAAAAAAGGGATTCCAAGGAGGTCCTAACTTTATCTTATCATCCAGCCTTAAGTGGTACTGTACATAAAGTCGTTTCCGATAACTACAATATTTTAGAATGCGATGAGGAACACAGGAAAGTTTTTCAATGTTTGTGGGCTTGGAAGGGGTGTTGCAGGCTTATGAAAGGTGATTGTTTCTTGTTTTGTCTGTTCTTTCCCTTGTTGTGATTTATTTATTGTTCTTGGCTTTTCTCCTATGGTTACTCTGATACTACTTTCCGTTTGTGGTGACATAGTCGTAAGCTTTCTTGACCTAGTTTGTTTTGTCTGTTCTTTCCCTAGTTGTGATTTATTTATAAAACCTCTGCCTCAACAACTTCTCTATGGTTCAGACAGATACAGAAGAAGGAAGCGGGACCACCGACGACCCTCGTTGTGGTGTCGCTAGCGGTAGGGATCGGGGTCGATGTGGGCCTCGCCAGACCATCATTAAGCTATGCCCCACAAACCGGCAGACCACAGGAGGAGAAGGACAGCTTCTACAACACCCTTCTAGACCACATCTCAGCCAAATTGCCACTGATATCCTTTGTAGATATTAGGTCTTAAATTGAAGCTTACTTTGCTTTTTATGCAGTTGTTTTGCTTGCAGTGGTGTCAGAGGGTGCTGCATTGTGAGTGTGAGCTGATTGAGTAACACTTCCCCTTAATCATCATCATCATCATCATGCGTTTATAGTCCTTGTTTCCCTGTGCCGGGGTTGGACTTGTCCAGTGGCAGAGCGTGGTGATCTCTTTACAAAAACTTTTCCCGCTGTTGTCACCTGGCGTAGTAATAATAATAATAATAATAATAATAATAGCAGGTCGTGTTGCTGGAGCGGAAAGAGCGGGAAAATGGTACCAACAAAAGCCTGAAGGCGTGGTTGAAACGGATGCACATAAAATCCTCTGGGATTTCAATATCCAGTGTGACCAAGTAGTGCAAGCGAGAAGGCCACGCCCAGTTCTACTCGAACCCTTGGTTACGCCCATGATTGCACACACATACATTTTGACCACGAGCCGCCACTGGTTCAGATAAGCAAAGCATGGCGGAAGTTTTAGGCAAACTTCCGTCCATGCGTTTATTCTGAGGCTATTTGTTCCAGGACTCGAAAACTGAGATGTTAAAACCAAGAAATGTGAAGATGAATCATTAATGATATCATTTTCCTTCTAAATATCAAATTTCATTGAGATCCGATCACCCGTTCGTAAGTTGAAAATACCTCATTTTTTCTAATTTTTCAGAATTAACCCCCCTCCCCAACTACCTCAAAGAGAGCGGATCCGTTCCGGTTATGTCACTCATGTATCTAGGACTTGTGCTTATTTTTACCACCAAGTTTCATCCCGATCCCTCCACTCTAAGTGTTTTCCAAGTTTAAAACATGAGGTAATCCAGTTAAGCAAATTGGATACAAATCGATGTCCACCAGTGGATGATTTGGAGCTAATGCGGTGATTTGAGAAATAGAGTATGTTAACATCTGAGGTCACCTTGCTCAGTTGGTAGAGCACATACCGCAAAAGTGTGGGTCACGGGTTCTATTCCGATGGTGAAATATTTTTTATTTCTCTAGTGTTATTTTCCAACATCTTCAACAAGCAGCCAGGCGATGCCTTTTATCGCACGTGCGAGAGGTTAGGAATATTTTTGTTTTGAAATTTTCAGTAATGAGGAGAATACGGCACATCGAGTCGTTACTGAGAGCGTTTAATTCCTGAGGATGAGACAAGAAACGCATCACTCCGTATTAAGTATTTTAACAGTAATTGGTAAAACACATCATGGAACTGAGTAATTATTTCCAAGATCTGAAAATTCATGTTACCACCCTATCACTATGGTCTGGTGACTGGTATTATGTGGCTGGTGACTGGTCTTTTGTCTAGACTATATCATTTATATAGGCCTATCATCATCATCCGGTGCCCTGCTTTATAGCTTTGGCGATCATGTCTTTCCACACATCTCTATTTTGAGTGATTCGTATCAGTTCCGTTGTTGACCTCACATCCATCCAAAAAATATTTCTCACGAGTGCCCAGGTCCGAATAAGCGCCCAGGTCCAAATAAGCGCCCAGGTCTGGACAGCGAAGACGTGGACGCAGCAGCTTCAGAGTTTACGCTTATAGATGATGATACAGAGGACGATGAAGGTGTATTGATTGATTGATTGATTGATTGATTGATTGATTGATTGAACGTTATGTTTCAATCTATTCTATAGAAAGATCGCGTGCATTCCATGGTGCACAAAGCTTTCAAAATAAGGTAATAAGGCATATTTGACATAGTTTGCATACACTAGATGGGTACATTCCATGGTGCACAAAGCATTTATAGTACGCTAATAAGGAATGTTTGACATAGCTTGCATAAACTAGATGCGTACATTCCATGGTGCACAAAGCGTTCAAAATAGGCTAATAAGGCATATTTGACATAGTTGAATCCGGTATAACGTCTCTTCATCGATATGAAACGAGTACACCATGAAATATGTAGCCAATTGAGAGTCCTAACCTGCTCATAGGGTGCAAACAAATGTATGACAGTATTTGTTTCTCCATTTTTTTATCTTTGGTATTTAATCTAACAAGATCATCAAAACATGCTGTTAGCTGTTGGCTTCCCCTTCTGTAAGTTGGACCCCCCTTGTACCTTTGTAACTTGCAGCCCCTCCCCCAGGGACTGTGGGGGGTAAGTCATCCCCAAAGACATAGTTATTATGGTTTTCGAATATGCGGAACAAAATGGCTATCTCAAAATTTTGATCCGTTGACTTTGGGAAAAAAATGAGCGTGGGAGGGGGCCTACATGCCCTCCAATTTTTTTGGTCACTTAAAAAGGGCACTAGAACTTTTCATTTCCGTTAGGCATTTAGTGTATCCAAAATATGTTAAATATGCGTCATTAGACTATTTTGAACGCTTTGTGCACCATGGAATGTAGAAATGTAGTGTATCCAAACTATGTCAAATGTGCCTAATTAGCCTATTTTGAACGCTTTGTTCCCTATGGAATGTACGCATCTAGTGTATCCAAACTATGTCAAATATGCGTCATTAGCCTATTTTGAACGCTTTGTACACTATGTCAAATATGCCTTATTAGCCTATTTTGAACGCTTTGTGCACCATGGAATGTACGCATCTAGTGTATGCAAGATATGTCAAATATGCCTTATTAGCCAATTTTGAACGCTTTGTGCACCATGGAATGTACGTATCTAGTTTATGCCAACTATGTCAAATATGCCTTATTAGCCTATTTTGAACGCTTTGTGCACCATGGAATGTACGCATAAGCCAATGTTTATATGACCAGTTTTGCTCTATTTTGAATAACTAGGATTCCACACTATTAACCATACAATTGCCAGATGTGGTCCAATGATATCAGAGTTCTGTTCTATGTTTTCTTTTTGAGAAATGTCAAACTATGTAATTGTAGAGCAACGTCAACAGTTAACAATCATCAAGAGCTTCTCAAGTCATGATCATTGGTAATGAAAACCTCTGACTAGTGTCAACAGTGTTATGCCCACTGACCATAGATGCAGTAGTTTCCTTTGACGTTGAGTACTCCGGTTTAATTAAGTATTATTAAGTATTATTAATTTTGGTTTATGTTTGTTTTACGTAGCTTAGCATCCGGTAGGAAGCTATAAATACCACGCCATTTGTACTTGTAATCATATTTGTTTTAACCCGCTTTGTGTTATTAAATGACGGTATTTGATAGACCCCTCTTTGGCGAGTAACTGGGGTCTTATCTTTACCCGAATTTAAGAAATTGATGATTTTAAAGATAAAGATTTTCTAGATAAACGGTTACAACAGCATAAAAATGACATAGACAAGGCCTTCATTTCAAATAGTTCCAACAACTCCTTTGATTCTGCTTTAGGTTGGCATATATTTAATAATCCGTCCCACATTATACACTATTTCTGAGTCAGTGTTTCTTCAGTTAATAAGTGTTGCTACTCGTGAAGTGGAGTTTAGCTTTAATGATGTTGTTAATAAGCAGATTGACTTATGTCTCATTGGTTAAGGCCTTGGTTTAGTAATCATGAGGACACGGTTCAAATCCGGTCAGCGCCGTTAATTTGCAAGCTATTGTGGTAATGCTCCACTCTTTGAGAATTATATATATATAAGACCCCTGATGAGCAGTGGGCCCGACATTCAAACTACCCTAAATAAACAGAAAAACCACCAAACAGGCTAACTAAGTACTAAAGGGCAGCTGGGGGTGTCCAATGGAGAAGCAAGCCATGAAGCAGGCTCAACTACCCAGCAGGACCGCCTCTCGCGGATTATGGAAAGCATCTGTCATCAATGAGAACAGATACTACATCCATTCCTTGCCTAAGAAGACGAAATCCACATCTGCCGCTTCCATATAGATATAGAAGGGGTCTGTAATTAAATGAAGGCACCAAAAGAAGGGGTCTTTAATTAGAGGGGGTCTATAATTAGAGGGGGTCTATAATTAGAGGGGGCCTATAATTAGAGGGGGTCTATAATTAGAGGGGGTCTATAATTACTTGACATGATGCGAAAAGGGGGTCTATAATTAGAGGTGTGGGAAGCGGCCATTTGAACTTTTGGAAATTTATGCCCAAAAATTTCTTCCAGGTGGGGGTTGGCCTTCAGAGTTTTAGGTGGGGGTTGTCTTTGTATATTGGGGTTGATTTTACTAGATGGGGGTCCAGACCATCTTGCAAACTATGAACTAACGTTGCACTTACTGCATTTGATTCTCGTATTCACCCCACATATTTTGCAGCGACCCTGCCTCCGTTCTTCCTCTCATTTTTATTTTCCTTTCCTTCATTTTTATTTTCCTTTCGTTTATACAGAATTTAGCCCTATTTATCTTACTAATCAGAATCTGAATAGAAAGTTCCTTTTAAATATGAAACATAGGGTTCCTCAGCTCAGGTAATGCTGGTTTACGTAATTCTTGAGGAACCGCAAACCAGGAGATAGTCTTACAGAAATATCAAATCACAAATTGAGGGGTGTCGCCCTTGGACGCCCCAGCTGCCCTTTATTTATTAGTTAGCCTGTTTGGTGGTTTTTCTGATATTTAGGGTAGTTTCAATGTCGGGCCCACTGCTCATCAGGGGTCTTTGATTGAGAGACTGCCATTGTGTACAAATCTCTTTCTCATTAAAGCAAATAAGAATCTACAGCATAATCAGTGCCGCACACATATTTCTTAAGAGATTCTCTGCAACCAAACACTGTGATGAGGCTCTATAAAACAGAGCTTTAACCTGATGAAAAAGAGAAGTTAAAAATTAGAGAAAAAGGGGAACAAATCATTATTATTATAATTATTATTATTATCTGACTATTATCTGCTTCTAATCCGGCCATTCGCATCTTTTCTGATATTCCCGGTTATCAATCTCCGTGCATTATTTCTGGACCTCTATTTCTCCAGTGTTCTTTTGAAACTAACATTTCAACTCCTCTCTTCTAAATGGTATACTTATTTCTATGCTAGAGGATAATGGGCCTCGTGGACGTCCACGACCTAGATAGTTGGATAACATAGAGTGCCTCAAGGATACATCAGCTTTCCTGTTCTCTTCCCCTATTATTCTGCATATATTGAAATACACACCAATTACACTGTATTCTTTCTCCCTACCCGAAGGATAAACCAGGGTCTATGTAAAGTCAATACATCGACTTAGAATAAACTGAGGAAGCAAATCTGGTTCCTCCATGAGTAACCTACCGAAAAAAATGCTCCTGCATCTGGTATCCAGGTCAGTAAAGACAGAAAAAGAAGAATCCTTTCTTCAGACTCCTAAAATTCTCCACGGCTTCTCAGCAGGCCACAAAACCCGGTTAAGCGTTCAAAATAGGCTCATGACGCATATTTGACATAGTTTGGATACACTAGATGCGTACATTCCATGGTGCACAATTCGTTCAAAATCGGCTCATGACGCATTTTTGACATAGTTTGCATACACTAGATGTGTATAATCCATGGTGCACAAAGCGTTCAAAATAGGCTAATGACGCATATTTGACATAGTTTGGATACACTAGATGCGTACAATACGGAAACAATTGTCGGTGTACACTTGGGCACAGTCTGGGTTCTCAAGCAAGTGCTGCCCTATGGCAGAGTCACAGTGCTTAGTGGTGTTTTAGGTCTTTGAAACTCGAGGTGGTTGTTTCCTTTTAGGTGTAGATGCTTGGCGAATATACGATGGTACATGGTGCTTAATTCGGTCAACCAACCTCAAAGTCGTGCGGCCAACGTAGCCAGCTGCTGCTGGTACTACTTCTCCTGTATTTTCTCGCTGTCTGTTTTTCATGCGTCTACACCTGACCCTGCTGTTGTGCTTCTTGCACCTGCTACTGTTCCTGCCCTTCTTCTTTTGCCAGCTCTTCATGCTCCTTCTTCTCTTCATGCTTCTCCCGCGGTTCACCCGTCTCCTGCTCTTCATCCTCCTTCTGTTCTTTATCCTTCTCCTGCTCTTAACACAAATGGTAACACTAGATGAAACACAAACACTAACAGGCAACTCAATACATTATAAACAAACCTCACTCTAACAACTCTCTAGAATTAAACCCCTTGGGCTTGAAACTGTCTAACCTCCACTACCAGAAACTTTCCCTACGCCTTTCCAAATCTACCGAATCTATGATCTTAACCAAAACATCTTTCTCAAATCCACTATGCCCCTGCTGTTTGAACGCTTTGGGCACCTTGGAATGTACGTATCTAGTGTATGGAAACTATGTCAAACACGCTTTATCAGCCGATTGTGAACGCTTTGTGCACCATGGAATGCACGCATCTAGTGTAGGCAAACTATGTCAAATACGCCTTATTAATATATTTTGAACGCTTTGTGAAACATGGAATGTACGCATCCAGTGTATGCAAACTACGTCAAATACGAACTAGGCTTCCTCCCCCGCTCTTTTTTTCTCAAAATCATTCGATCAAAATTATGAGAAAGCCATTTAGCCAAAAAATATATGCAAATTTCGTTTTAATTATTCCTCTGCGGAGACCCAAAATCAAAACATGCATTGATTCAAAAACGTTCAGAAATTAAATAAAAAAACAAGTTTTTCAACTGAAAGTAAGGAGCGACATTAAAACTTAAAACCAGAATTGACGGACTTTTTTTCGTGACCAAAATTTTCCACTTTTCTAAGCCTTAGTGCTTGAAGAAATGCCAGAAATAGGCCTACCTTGTCAACTTACATTTGTTACCATATCTTTTAAACTACACGAAATTTGACTCTGATTTCACGCGGACTGCTTTTGTAGGCCATCAATCTACATTATAATCATATAAAGATCAGAATTGAAGGAGCTCAGCAAGGAATGGATGTAGTATCTGTTCTCATTGATGACAGATGCTTTCCATAATCCGCGAGAGGCGGTCCTACTAGTCGGTTGAGCCAGCCTCATGGTTTGCTTCTCTGCCTGGTAGCACAAATTGAGGGGTGTCGCCTGTAATGTCCGCAATGGCCGCGTTAGTACTGATATCGAGGAAACACACTTCAACTTCGTACACTAGAATCCGTATACTTAATTTATAGATATACAAACAGATCACCAGTGGTTCTTTCACAACCTCTTCGACAGAAAATAGTTACATGTTGATCATGCATTTCAACATTGCAGCTTAATGCATCCAGCTTTTATGTCACTGTTTGGCCTCAGTTTAACTCTGAAGAAGGACATTAATTCTCAATATTACAAGTTTTATAAACCCTAATATTAAGTCTCTCATAACAAAATTCTTACTACAGTTTGTTGCTACGAACTGTTTGACAAATTTATTATCTCCAGTCATTTCGGCTATTTTTATTCAAAAATTGGATCTTCAGTTCATGAGGATGCTTGAAATGATTCAAAAACTGTTCTTTCACATAAATTTGTTCAAAGGAGGTTTAAAGTCAAATATGGGTAACTGGAGACCAATCTCAATATTGCCGATGTTCTCCAAGATACTTTATCTAATCTTTCTCTTTGGAAAAAGATAGATAACAAGCAATGCTTTTCTTGTTTAAGCACTCAAACCCTTCAACACATAGTTTCTGGCTGCTCTACACATTTAAATGAGGGGCGATATAACTGGAGACACGATTCGATCGATACTACAAATCATATGCAATCACTTTTCACCGTTAAAAGAACGCATACAGATCTACTGCGATTTACCTGGCTATGACCTTTATTTTGCAGAATGTGTACAATAATGAAACGACAGAAACAGAGTTTAGAGTATTTGGAACAAGGTAATACAGTTATGTTTTTTATATAAATAAATCTCTGGCATATAAATTTTGCTTATCTAGGAAAATTGTTCATGCCTTACAACCTCATTCCAAGGTTCTCTTGGTTTATCTCTTCTTCAAGTTGCACCTTTTTACACTGCTGAATCTTCAAGCTATTGTTACAGAATGAGCATCAAAACACAAAAATTGTTTACTTTAGGTTTTATCCACTAATGCTGTTGTTCGTTGTTTATCGACATTAGTGTATATCAGATAATTTTTATGAATGTAAAAACTTTTGTTATTGTATGATAATACATGACTAGTGTTGATATCCCTAACTGAGTTGCATAACCATTACATAAAAGCAAAACCACTAGCTAATCACCAGTGATTTTGGAGCATTTTCAGCCGTTTATAGGCCTTTGATCATACTGACCCTAAAACAAGATTTTGTCCAGGGCGCACGCCTTGGAGAAATTTTCAAAAATTGGTCAAATATTAACAACAACTAGAAACAGTTCAAACATGCTTGGCAAGTCCTCTTATCATGTTTCCAGCTAATCACCAGTGATTTGGGAGTATTTTCAGCTAGCAAATAGCAAATAGCAAATAGCAAATAGCAAATAGCAAATAGCAAATAGCAAATAGCAAATAGCAAATAGCAAAGTGAAGAAAGCAGAAGGCATTGTAATCCATTGCTTTATTCATGTTCGTCAAGTAATTGTTCCCTTTTATAATCATTATAATCTTCTTTCGCTACTTTTAATAGGCATAAACGTCACTATTTTCCCTGGCCACTTGCCTCACATTTCTACCTTCATACGTGAAATTCTTCTTGTAATGCCATATACCTGTTACAGAATCTTTTCATCGTAGTGCTCAGTGGCGGCTCGTGGTCAAAACGTATGTGTGTGCAATCATGGGCGTGACCAAGCGTTCAAACAGAATTGGGCGTGACCACTGGGGTTTTACAGAGCTAAAAGTTGTACATGTTTTTCTGTGTTGAAGTTATCTGTTTGTGTATTATATGTAATTTTGGTCATAGTGGACTAAAGTCAGTAAGGAATCGTTGTGATTAGATTTTAAATAAAAACCAAAACATAAAACTCAACTTAAAACATATTATAATTAACTAGAAAATTTACGTAACAAAGTATTAAAACATAACAAAATAATGTAAATATGCTGGATAACAAAAGTTAATTCACTTTTTAACAAAAAAATCGTTGATTCAATAAAACTTTTAAGTTTGATTCTAGCTAGTCTATCTACTATTTCTATGAGTACTTCTAATACTAATACTTCTAAGAAAAACTTACTATTGATTCTAGACCAGCTAGAATCAATAGTAGATAGACTAGCTAATCCACTAGCTAATAAACACTAGCTAATCAAGATAGACTAGCTAATTGATTCTAGCAAATCCACGAACACCGCCCCGTTTAAATATTCCTTATTAGCCAATTTTGAATGCTTTGTGACACATGGAATGTACGCATCTAGTGAATGCAAACTATGTCAATTATGCCTTATTAGCCTATTTTGAACGCTTTGTGCACCATGGAATGTACGCATATACTGGATGAAAACTATGTCAAATATGCCTTATTAGCCTATTTTGAACGCTTTGTGCACCATGGAATGTACGCATCTAGTGTAATCTGATGGTGTGATTTTCGTTAAGATTCTATGACTTTTAGGGGTTGTTTCCCCCTATTTTTTAAAATAAGGCAAATCTTCTCAGATTCAAGACTAAACTTGATTAAACTTATATATTTAAAATTAGCATTAAAATCCGATTCTTTTGATGTAGCTATTGATATCAAAACCCCATTTTTTAGAGTTTTGGTTGCTATTGAGCCGGGTCGCTCCTATCATTATGTTTCATATTTTGCAAATGTCTTTAAATTGCTGTATGAAAGATGTAAAGAAACTTGTTGAATAGCTAAAAGCTTCAACTTGGTTATTTTGGATGTGGTCAACACTTACCTCGTTTTGAGTCATTAAGGGCTTCTGGTTTCCATCTTACCATAGAAACCCTTTCAAGGTTCCACATTTGGCGCCTAGAGTATAACACATTGGAAACTATTAATGAACAATAACGTATCATCTGCCCCTTTGTATTTGTTTTAATATCTATTTGTCCCTTGTTAGTTGTTACCACCTTCCTACTGTTCCTTTGTTATTACGTTTGTTTACATCTGTGTAGTGTTAACTTTAGATAATTTTTTCTCTCCATCGTACAGATCGTACAGATTATTCTTCCCCTTAGCATACAGTTTATACTTACTCTGAAGATGTTAAACGCATTGTGCACCATGGAATGTACGCATACCAAGCATGCAAGTGTCACTAAAAACAGCTTTTTGTGCTAATCTAATCGCATTGTGCACCATGGAATACACGCTTTCCAAGCATGCAAGTGTCACTAAAATAAACTTTTGGTGCTATTCCAAACGCATTGTGCACCATGGAATGTACGCGTTCCAAGCATGCAAGTGTCACTAAAAATAGCCTATTGTGGTAATGCTCCACTCTTTGAGAATTATATATATATATATATATAAAACCTAAAACAGACTATAAAAGCTTTAAGTTAAAATACAATATAGAAACGATAAAAACTAGCTTTTGCTGAAGGCAAGCTTTCGTAATTCTCATTCCTTCTTCTGGCTTCAAACTGTCCAGATGGTTCCTTCCCTAATAAATACGGGTTAAAACAATAGAAAGCAAGGTGGAAATCGACTCTTTTTTTCCTATTTAAGATTCTTCACGAGTTCTTTCAAACTGCTTAAGTATTGAAGAGACAGAGGCATAGCTTAAAATCACTATCCCTGGGCCTTTTATTACCGCTGACCCGAGAGAAGCAAGGTGGAAATCGACTCTTTTTTTCCTATTTAAGATTCTTCACGAGTTCTTTCAAACTGCTTAAGTATTGAAGAGAATCCGGTCAGCGCCGTTAAATTGCAAGCTATTGTGGTAATGCTCCACTCTTTGAGAATTATATATATATATATAATGAGTATGCTGAGTACTGCGTATGCGTATGAGTATCATCATCATCATCATCATCATCATGTGTTTATAGTCCTTGTTTCCCTGTGCCGGGGTTGGACTTGTCCAGTGGCAGAGCGTAGCTGCCTTCTCCATTCGTCCCGCATTGTAAGTTTGTTAGTTTTTCGTTAGTGAAGCTTGAAAACTTGATATGAGCCATGATCTAACTCTATTTTCAGGGTGGAAGAACCCCTTTGATGTACGCTGCCGAAAATGGGCACTTGGAGATTGTACAGTTGTTGGTGAATCTAGGAGCCGAAGCGGATAAAGGAGATAAGGTAAATTGATATTTTATGTTTTGAATATTATGTATCGAAAATTTCCTGAACACGATGTACCGGTTCGAAATCACGTGACACTGCCAAAACGAAAACAATAACATAGGTGATAAAGACCAGCACCATTCCGTACCAGTCCCCTTCTAGTTACTATGCATACGCATAGTTGGAATATGTGTGTAACCGAGTTCAAAAGTTCGACGAGTTCTCCAAGACTACACAAGGTTGATAGGTCTTGCGTTATTTTCCGATACACAATGCCTTTAGAATAGCACCAAAAGCTGTTTTTAGTGACACTTGCATAATCGGAATGCGTACATTCCATGGTGCCAAATACGTTTAGAATAGCAACAAAAGCTGTTTTTAGTGACACTTGTATACTTGGAATGTGTACATTCCATGGTGCACAATGCGTTTAGGATAGCACCAAAAGCTGTTTTTAGTGACACTTGCATACTTGGAATGCGCAGCAGCATTGGGCGTCAGGGGAGTCCAATGACGCACACCTTATATGGGGCGCGTCACAAAAAACGCGTCTAGTGTGGATTCAGCTTAACGCTTAGTTTACATTCGAATTTATAATTTTTTATAACATTTTTATTCTTTTGTTGTGTAAATACACCCTTAGGTAGGAAAATGTTCGAGATAGAGAGAGAAATATACGCAAGAGACCAAGATTTTGTTTTCCTCGACTTTTCCTTCCGCTTTTCCCTCCGCTTTTCCCTCCGCTTTTCCCTCCGCTTTTCCCTCCGCTTTTCACTCCGCTTTTCCCTCCGCTTTTCCCTCCGCTTTTCCCTCAGCTTTTCCCTCCGCTTTTTCCTCAGCTTTTCCCTCTACTGCTTCTTTTTTGACTTCTTTGCATCTACTCTGAAGTGGCAAATTTAAGCTATGGTCTAATTATGGTAACCCCGCGCAAGGAAATGCAAAGGAAGGCTAACTAAAGTAGGCTATGGCAAGGTAAGGCAAGGTAAGGCAAGGTAAGCTTTTAGCAAAGTCAACACTTGAATTAATAACACATGCACGATAAAAAATGGAAAGGCAAATAACTTGGGACACTACTTAAACGGACAGGGCTGGTGTGGCTTATCAGGGGTTAACAAAAATTGGCCCTTTCTTTTGCAGCTACTTGTCAGCAATTTTACAGTTCGGCATGTCAGCAAGGCTAATTATATCGATAGAAAATTCACATACCTTAGAGAACAACAGAAAATTGCTAACATAAAGAATAAGCCATCTATCGTACTAACGGTTGTAAGACTGTAAGCCAGAGGAAATCGCCATAAAATCGCTCATTCACCGTATACCAAATCACGACAAAGAAGGCTTTATGCACCATGGAATGTACGCATCTAGTGTATGCAAACTATGTTAAATATGCGTTATATGCCTATTTTGAACGCCTTGTGCACCATAGAATGTACGCATGTAGTGTCTGCAAACTATGTCAAATATGCGTTATAAGCCTATTTTGAACACTTTTTGCACCATGGAATGTACGCATCTAGTGTATGCAAACTATGTCAAATATGCCTTATTACTAATATACCCCAAATGACGTAAAGTCACGTGACTGGGTTGAGACACAAAGTAGATCCCAGACTACTTCCAGATCAGTTGCTAACAGAGTAGCAAAAACTCGTGAGAGCACTGAGGTAAACCAATGGAGATACGTTTCATCAAGTCTGAATGCAGCAGACATAGCATCCAGAGGTTTAAGGGTCGCAGACGTGGAAAAAATGAACGTATGGAAGGCTCCCTTAAGAAAGATGATGTCTATACATTGAAACCCTAATTCAAATTTACATTTTAGCTTGTTTAAGTCACCCCTACGACATCCAACCTTTACCAACTATCAGAGAAATAAGATAATAACCAGATAAGATGTATATACAATAATAATCTGGACATACTGGGAATTCTTCCTTTATTATGTCAGCAGCTTGATCAAATGTTGGTTGTAGCATTCCCCATGGTTCCATGAACGTGTTGATAGTATCATCGAGAAGAGAGGATTTGAAATATTAATTTTGAATAGAACACTAAAGAAATAGAAAAGTATGTCACCACCGGGGATGGAACCTGTGACCCACGCTTTCGCGGCGTGCGCTCAACCAACTGAGCTAGGTGACCTCCGATGTTAACACACTTTTATTTCTCTAGTCGCCACATTAGCTCCCAATTGAATGTACGCATTCCAAGCATGCAAGTGCCACTAAAACTAACTTTTGGTGCTCTTCTAAACGCATTGTGCACCATTGAATGTACGTATTCCAAGCATGCAAGTGTCACTAAAAAGAGCTTTTGATGCTATTCTTAACGCATTGTGCACCATGGAATGTACGCATTCCAAGCATGCAAGTGTCACTAAAACTAACTTTTGGTGCTCTTCTGAAGTTAAGTAGTTGTGAATATGAAGTGTAACCAGTTGCAAACACTACGGATAAGTAGTTGTGGATATGAAGGGCATGCAATCTTGAACAACAACAAAAAAGTAGTAAATTGTAAAAGTAGTTGTGGATATGAAGGATAGGTAGCTGTGGATATGAAGGATAAATAGTTGTGGATACGAAATATTAGTAATGGATATGAAGGATACAAAGTTGCGGCGTACGCCAACGATGTCCTAGGACCAAGGGGAGACATAACCATCATCACCATCACCATCACCATCACCATCACCATCACCATCACCATCACCATCACCACCACCACCACCACCATCATCATCATCATCGTCATCATCATCATCATCATCATCATCATCATCGTACATTGGGACAAAATAGTAGCATCAATATGGAAAGTGATTAGTCATGATATCGTAGTGTTTGACTGTGCAGCAACATACAAGAATACCTCTCTTAATAATCAACTACTTCAGGGGCCGGATCAGACAAACACTCTATTAGGGGTGCTGATGCGTTTCCGACAAGAAGGCGTGGCTATTGTAGCTGATGCAGAAGCTATGTTCCATCAGGTTAAAGTGCAACCAGATGACACTGATGCTCTCAGGTTTTTGTTTTGGCCCAACGGAGCCCCAAGGCTGTCATCCAAGTACTGTGCACAGATTAGCTTCAAAGAAGCGGAGGAGGCGTTTTTCAGAACTCTGCTTATAGTTGCTTTGCTTTTCCTTGTGACTGTCAAGGTTTCTTTATTTTTGCATTAATTATAAAAAACGGTACTATTAAATCAGGAAAGTTAGGAAATTTTACTTACTGATCACTTGTTAGTAAGGACGATGTTTTGCTTTCAGAGTACTCTTGTAATATTGGCTTTGGACTGGTAAATTACCCGTGTAAAAACTTTTATAACATTGGCCCCTGGTTACAGCCAGTGGATTTGCCCGCAGTGTAGAAAATATTACAAAGATAACTTAAGAAAGTTTATTACTTTGCCTCGATACATACTGCTTAAATTATTCCTTCCTGATTGGTTCATAAGCTTCCCATTCGGAGCCATTTCAACAGGGCGATGGGGAAGATAGAAAATGGGCTGCTTTACTTTTGTAAACTCAGAGGGAGGAACTAGTTCCACAAAACTGAGATCAACAAATTCCTGCAAGGCTTGGTCATACTGAGCAGCAAGAGTCCCGGGTCTCGGCACCATTTTATGTTGTAGATTTGAAGGATACACACACAACATAATGCGTTTGATTATAGTAAACATTAAGATCTATTGGGGGAGGGGCTGCAAGTTACAAACTTCGGCCAGTGTTTACATATAATAATGGTTACTGGGAAGTGTACAGCGTTTTTAGGGGATTTTTTTCGGTGTTGGGGGTAGGTTTGAGGGGAGGGAGCTATGTGGGAGGATTTTTCCCTGGAGAAATATGTCATGGGGGAACAGAAATTCAATGAAAAGGGCGCAGGATTTTCTAAAATTACTATAAAATCTCATACTTACAAAGTGCTTGGCAGTCTCAGTGCACAATTGAAACTTTGTGACAAGAAGTACAAGAGGGTCAAGCTATCCATTCTCGACAATCTGTGCTGTGACATCATCCTTGGACAAGACTTTTTAAAACACTCTGGTGTGGTCCTTCGGGACAGGGCTTGTGCATGTGCTGAGACTGTGGTGTGTGCCGTCAGTCACGGTGTGGCTACCCGTCAAAAGTTTTAGTTTTCGAGGGTAATAGCTTTGTCGGTGGAAAAAATGAAGATATTAGACAATTTTATGATTGCAAATGGTAAAGAATGTGATTAAAGGCTCTTTTTGTATTTCAAAAGTTTTCGTTTTCGAGGATAATAGCTACGTATGTTGAAAAAATGAAGATATTGGACTATTTTATGATTGTAAATGGTAAAGAATGTGATTAAAGGTGGAATGCGTACATTCCATGGTGCACAATGCGTTTAGAATAGCACCAAAAGTTGTTTTTAGTGACACTTGCATACTTACAATGCGCACATTCCGTGGTGTACAATGCGTTTCGAATAGCACCAAATTTGATTATAGGGACACTTGCATACTTGGAATGCGTACATTCCATGGTGCACAATGCGTTTGGAATAGCACCAAAAGCTGTTTTTAATGCTTAGCGGTACATTTACAGAATGGTCAACGTGTTTATTTCTCGGAAACCAACGTGCAACAAAGAGCCCTGAATCAACAAAGAGCACCGGATACAAAATTAACAGCTTTTTTTTCGCTTTGCAAAAATGATTTTTTTGAAAAAATGCTGTATACTGAAGTGCCTTCGTATTACACGTGGAATACTAAAAATAAAGTATTTGAACGTCGAAAACAGTAAAACAACTACACATACTATTATGAATGCAATATAGTAGCCTAAATCTGGGGGGCATTTCACAACACATTTTGGGTAGATACTAACTTTTACAGCTTTTAACTCTGATCTTTGTAACCCCTGGTATGAAAATTGTGATATATAATGGTTATGATTATTATAGCTCCATTGATATTCACTCTGCTGTGTGCATTAATCCTTATTCTTGAGTGGCGGGAGAACTATTAAAGATTTGAATAGGAGGCACTAAATTACCTTACAATGGTGTGCTGTTTTCCCAGATAGCTTTGACTCTTTCCCACCAATCGTCTCTATAACTCTTTGCCATGAGGATGAAAATAAATCAGTTATTGTTGGATCTCCCGCCTCGTTGCAGGCGGCCTCGTTTTAACTCCTACGCTTTGTTTAGATTAATACCTTCTGTTACTTGTGCCGTAGTAGGAATTAGATTATAGAGAATTTAGGACTCTTGAGCACCCAAACAAGTAATCTGTTTCGTCCAACAGTATGAGCAATGAGCTTGAAATACCGGGGCCGGCTTATCTTAATGATTCTTCTTAGATGTTTATGTTTTTTACAAATTCATGACGGAAGCACCCCACTTCCCTGCCTTAGCACCTAATATATCGGGCAACTATCATCCGTGCCTTGGACAAATTCTCATTTTAGGGTCACTATCATCAAAGGCCTGTAGATTGTTTACAATGCCCTAAACCCACCGGCAATAATCTGCAAACACCATAACAGGACTTGGCAAGCATGTTGCAACTGGTTTTGGCGGTTGTCAAAATTTGACCAGTTTTTGCAAATTTCTCCAACGCGCGTGCCTTGGACAAAATCTCATTTTAGGGTCACTTCTGGAGCTTCGTCAAATTAAAAAATTGTCTTTGGTTTTTGAATGCGAAGTCGTTATTACTGAGTTCTCTACAAGACGAGAAAACATGTTTCATGAAAATAGAATATAAAGATACCTATCAGATAAGGAGAATGGGACATATAAATAAATTCTATTATTTACATTGAAGTCAAGGTGATGCGCTATTTAAACCAAAATCAAATGCCTTGGCAAGATACACTAGATGCGTACCTTCCATGGTGCAAAAACCATTTATAATAGGCTCATCACGCATATTTAACATAGTTTGCAAACACTAGATGCGTACATAACATGGTGCACAAAGCGTTCAAAATAGGCTCATGACGCATTTTTGACATAGTTTGGATACACTAGATGCGTACATTCCATGGTGCGCAATGCGTTCAAAATACGCTAATGACGCATATTCCAATTTCTGATTGGCTCCTTCAAAATACAGTTGGGTATACTCTTTCACACATTCCATTTCGGTCATCCTGACGTTCGTACTCTGAGGAGTGTCAGACGAAAAAAGCTTTTAAGTACATGATGTTTTCGCTATTTCGTGCAACGTCATACTTCTGCACAAGACGTAGATATGTTCACGTTATGTAACCTCCCTAGACTACTCACACATGATGTAAAAGCTGTTTTTAGTGACACTTGCATGCTTGGAATGCGTACATTCCATGGTGCACAATGCGTTTACAATAGCACCATAAGCTGTTTTTAGTGACACTTGCATGCTTGGAATGCGTACATTCCATTGTGCACAATGTAATTAGAATAGCACCAAAAGCTGTTTTTAGTGACACTTGCATGCTTGGAATGCGTACATTCCATGGTGCACAATGCGAACAACACACTTCTAGCCGAAGATATGAAACAAACGCCGCCCTCTATTAAACAACACACTTCTAGCCGAACATATGAAACAAACGCCGCCCCCTATTAAACAACACACTTCTAGCCGAACATATGACATAAACGCCACCCTCTATTAAACAACACACTTCTAGCCGAACATATGACATAAACGCCGCCCTCTATTAAACAACACACTTCTAGCCGCGTTCAAAATAGGCTAATAAGACATATTTGACATAGTTTGCATACACTACATGCGTACATTCCATGGTGCACAAAGAGATTAAAATAGGCTAATAAGGCATATTTGACATAGTTTGCATACACTAGATGCGTACAGTCCATGGTGCACAAAGCGTTTAAAATAGGCTAATAAGGCATATTTGACATAGTTTGCATACACTAGATGCGTACATTATTGACGGCTCTGACGAACGTGGCCAAGTTTTACCTGTTTGGTGGGCAAAGCCCCAAGCGCTTGCCATTAGCTGCGTATTCTACGTTATGAAATTCTTAAAAATGTCGGGAAAGATGTTTTGTGAAAGGGTTTAGACACAGAAAGCGCAAGTATGTCTAGAAGTATGGTATTTGTATATTCTTACTTTGAAGGGCTCGTGTCAACAAGACTCTTATGTATATTTTTTAGGTCATCTACTCAATGCACTATGCAAAACGAATGTGTTCTTTTAGGCCTTCGTTGATTAATGGGTCCCAAATTTTTTTTCTGTTATGACTGCACAAAGAAACATCCGCTGATCAACTATTGCCCGAGAACCATCGGTGCAACTTCGCCAAGACAGCTTTAACCGGAAATTCCCACTTGCGCGCGGTGTTCACACTTCACTAGAAGAAAATAAGTAAAGTGAGTCACAAAGAACTATTTATTACGGCAGATTACTAGTTACAACTATTGAATAGAGACATTTCAAACAGTTTGTGGTAACGAACTGTAGTAAGGAGCGACCCGGCTCAATAGTAAACAAAACTCTAAAAAACAGAATTTTGATGCTAAAAGATACATCAAAAGAATCGAATTTTCATGCTGATTTTAAATATATATGAAACCAATTCCTGATCTGTATTTCACTCAACCCAAGTTCTTTGCTGTATTCCAAAATCTGCAAGGAGGTCACATATTGTTGTCGCACAAAAATATCTTCTAATCGACTTGTCTGGATTTCTGTCAGTTTTGTTTGGCTTACTCTTTCATTGGTATGACCTGTAAGAAAGAAATAGAAACAATAATGTTAAATAAAATTATAATTGAAGGTGTTGATGAAGCTTTATAATTTAATTAAACTAGTAATTATTGTTATTGTTGATAATGTATGATAATGTAAGAGAGCATTGGTACGAGACAAGTGTAGCAGTGATAAGATGGTACTGTCATAGTCATCTTGACACTTTACTTATTCGTATCATTGTAGGATTCCCACTGTTAACCAAGGGACTACGCAGTTCCGTTTGACGTCTACTCCTATGGTTATCCTCTGGAACTGCTTCAAACAAACCCTTGAGCCAACTCCTGAATTAAATCTGCCGTCCTTTGATGAACAGTGTTGTCGTTTTTTTTTTAAATCAAAGCTTGGTCCCATAAATAACAGATCTTTTGATATTCCATTATGGATACCGAAACTAAACAGTCCATCTCACCCATTTGATTTATCTCCACCAAAGTTCAGTGAAATAACAAAAATAATACCTTTACCTCATCTTCTGTCTTCTCCTTCTCCTTTACCTCGTCTTCTGCCGTCTTCTCTTCTTCTTTTACTTCATCTACCCTCTTCTCCTCCACCTTTACCTCATCTTCTGTCTTCTCCTCCACCTTTACCTCATCTTCCGTCTTCTCCTCCACCCTTACCTCATCTGTCCTCTTCTCCTCCACCTTTACCTCATCTTCTGTCTTCCCCTCCTCGACAGATTCAGAGATGGAACGTCGTTCGGCTGCAACGGCACATAAAGGCCTTACTCACAGGGGTGGTTATATAGGGCAATTATTAAACTAGGTGCAACATTGTCATATTAAGCAACTAAATACTGTTGCAGAAATTGGTTTCTGAAATACCTTGGTTGGAGGGTTTGTCACGATAATCTGTTAGTTTTTTTAAATTTCAAGAATTATTCAAGCAAAAAGAGCCTTTAATCACATTCTTTACCATGTGCAATCATAAAATAGTCTAATATCTTCATTTTTCCACAGACATAGATATTACCCTCGAAAACTAAAACTTTTGACATAGGAAAAGAGCCTTTAATCAAATTCTTGACCATGTGCAATCATAAAATAGTCTAATATCTTCATTTTTTCCACAGCCATAGCTATTACCCTCGAAAACTAAAACTTTGTTTCGAAACTTTACCTTTGAAATTTGCGAGTTGATTGAGAATCTGAACAGTTCATAGACAATATCGGAATAAAGATATCGGAATAAAGGATTTGAATCTCAAATTCCTTGAATAATGGATCATTGTAATTAATAAATAAAATACAGTCATGTTGTTCTTTCTCGTTGTTTCTTAGGCTGTAAAAGCAAGATCATAATTCTTGTACAATCATATTTTACATCTCAAGTTCTCATTCTTTTTGCTAACCACCATACAAAAAGTCTTCCGGCGATTGATATTTAGACCTCTATCCGATCACAAACCCATCTTGTAGGTGCTAGGGATACAAAATTCGAGGCCATGACTGAAACCAAATTCTTCAGTGTCATAGAGAGAATAATCAGAGAGGTTGACGATATGTTTGGCGGAGTCACGTAAAGAGCTCCGGATTGACCTGTAGAACTTTCCCGGAGAACGAGCAGCGTGTAGGACAAAATCTATGGTCGCCACGGAAAAAATGCAGGAAAGATCCTATTGCTATTGGTAACATCGCCCATACTATTTATTGTAAGTGGTATACCCCTTGAATATACATATCTATATGTCGAAATATTAAATATACGTCATTTATGATCTACTCTAACAAAATTCTTTACTAAGATAGCTCTGAGAAAACATTCCGAGTCTGAGAAGCACAAGAAGAACCTGGAAGCTTCAAATTCAGCTCCCAAGCCAGTACGTGTATATTAAGACGGTGCTCGGTATACTCGGTCCCGCTGCCATACTGAATAGGAAAGATAGCTCTGAGAAAACATTCCGAGTCTGAGAAGCACAAGAAGAACCTGGAAGCTTCAAATTCAGCTCCCAAGCCAGTGTAATTCTTTATCAAAAACTGTTCGATTGTGCTACATGGACCGTCTTAAATACTGATTACATTGATAACACAAAATATGATGCTCCAATTTCAGAAAATGTATAAAATAAAACTTAATAACATGTGACGGATCCATCACACTACCATCACCTTCCTATTTTTCCTGACCACTTATCACTTCTATTGTTTACTGAGTGTTTTAACGTTTGGTTACCGATGGAATGTGACTATTTCAATAGTGCCATTCTGCATACATACACTATTTGAATATAATGAGAATGCGTTGTGCACAAAGGAATGTGAGTATTTCAATAGTGCCATTCTGCATACATACACTATTTGAATATAATAAGAATGCGTTGAGCACGATGGAATGTGAGTATTTCAATAGTGCCATTCTGCATACATACACTATTTGAATATAATGATTTTCAACATACGTAGCTATTACCCCCGAATACTAAAACTTTTGAAATAGGAAAAGAGCCTTTAATCACATTCTTTATCATGTGCAATCATAAAATAGTCCAATATCTTCATTTTTTCAACATAAGTAGCTATTACACTCGAAAACTAGAACTTTTGAAATAGGAAAAGAGCCTTTAATCACATTCTTTACCATTTGCAATCATAAAATAGTCTAAAAACCACCAAACAGGCTAACTAATAAATAACGGGCAGCTGGGGCGTCCAAGGGCGACGCCCCTCAATTTGTGCTATCGGGCAGAGAAGCAAGCCATGAGGCAGGCTCAACCGCCCAGTAGGACCGCCTGTAAGACTGTAAGACAGTTGGCCCCCTCTTCATATGGTGGACGTGACGTGTCGACATCGTCGTCATAGGTCAATGCCCATGCATATAGTTTGCATACACTAGATGCCTACATTCCATGGTGCACAAAGCGTTCAAAATAGGTTATTAAGGCATATTTGACATAGTTTGCAGACACGAGATTCCTAAATTCCATGGTGCACAAAGCGTTCAATATAGGTTGTTAAGGCATATTTGACATAGTTTGCATACACTAGATGCGTACATTCCATGGTGCACAAAGGGTTCAAAATAGACTAATAACAATATACTTAATAACAAAGGAAAAAATAAAAGAGACTCATAGGAGAAATTAGAATAGTGAAAGTGCCAAAGAGCAATAAGCTTTTATTTTTTCCTTTGTTATTAAGTATATTGTTTATTTAGGCCACTGTGTCGTTATAAATCGTACCACTGTTCATGTTTGTTATACCCTGAGGATGATGTGATAATACATCGAAAGCTTGGTTACCAAAGAATTCTGTTGATTACTGTTAATAGAATTGAATCTGAGGATTGAATTCCAGTCCCAACTTCTTTAGAGCTTTCCGGTTGTTAGATTTGATCACTGGCCCCAGCACCACGTCCTCCTCTGTGTTCTCGTCTCGCAACAGAATTCTGTTGATTACTGTTAATAGAATTGAATCTGAGGATTGAATTCCAGTCCCAACTTCTTTAGAGCTTTCCGGTATAACAATACTGAATGATACCATGGTCTCAACTGATTATTAACAAATGCTTGATAAGTTCTGTCGTATTTCCATATCAATTTCAATCTGATGCATGGTGCATGAAACGAAGTAAATAGTTTGTTTGTGGTACAAAATAAGGATATTGCACGAAATAGCGAAAACATTGTGTACTTAAAAGCTTTTTTCGTCTGACACTCCTCAGAGTACTAACGAGTCCTGTTAACATGTTTCCAGCTTACTGCCAGTAATTTTAGAGCATTTTAAGCAAATTATAGGTCTTTGAAGATGGCGACCCTAAAATGAGATTTTGTCCAAGGCGTGCGCCTTGGCCAATTTTGCAAAAATTGGTCAAATTTTGAGAATCACCAAAACCAGTTCCAACATGCTAGCCAAGTCCTGTTAACATGTTTCCAGCTTACTGCCAGTAAGTGATTAAAAGTTAGCAAAAGTGATCAAAAGTTAGCAAAAGTGATCAAAAGTGATCAAAAGTGATTAAAAGTTAGCAAAATTGATCAAAAGTTAGCAAAAAAGATCAAAAATTAGAAAAAGTGATTAAAAGTGATCAAAAGTGATTAAAAGTTAGCAAAAGTGATCAAAAGTTAGCAAAAGTGATTAAAAGTTAGCAAAAGTGATTAAAAGTTCTTCTACGGTTCTAATATATCAACGAAAAACAAAATTTTGGTATCACTCCATAGCTGATATTCGGTTATATCAAGATTAAAGTTTTTGCTATTCGGTATATTTTTGTTATTTGGATTCGGTATGCTATTTTCCTGATCTTCTACGGTTCTAATATATCAACGAAAAACAAAATTTTGGTATCACTCCATAGCTGATATTCGGTTATATCAAGATCTTTCTCGTCCTCCCCATCATTCGTCCTCGATCTCTTTCTCACCCTTGGTCTCGTCCTCATTCTCTTTCTCGTCCTTCCTATCATTCTTCTCCTCATTCTCTTTCTCGTCCTCCCTATGGCCCTTCTCCTCATTCTTTTCTCGTCCTCCCCATCATTCGTCCTCGATCTCTTTCTCACCCTTGGTCTCGTCCTCATTCTCTTTCTCGTCCTCCTCGTGATAAACTCCATCCTCTGATAAACGCCGCCATCTCTTAAACGCCGCGCTTCTAGCTGAATATTCGTGATAAACGGCATCCTCTGATAAACGCCGCCATCTATTAAATGCTGCACTTCTAGCTGAATATTCGTGTCGTGATAAACGCCATCCTCTGATAAACGCCGCCATCTATTAAATGCCGCACTTCTAGCTGAATATTCGTGATAAACACGCATCTAGTGTATGCAAACTATGTCAAATAGGCCTTATTAGCGTATTTTGAACGCTTTGTGCACCATGGAATGTAAGCATCTAGTGTATGCAAACTATGTCATATATGCCTTATTAGCGTATCTTGAATGCTTTTTGCACCATAGAATGTACGCATCTAGTGTATGCAAACTATGTCAAATATGCCTTATTAGCGTATTTGGAACGCTTTGTAATGCGAGAAAGGCTTTGACCCCGATAATGAGATGGAGATGTTTATTATGCACGTATCTAGGCACGCCCATCAAGGTGTATGCGGAGGGGGGAGGGCGATGAGCTGTCAGGGGCAGTGGGTAGTTAATTAGCTGATGGAAAACTTTAGCTAACATCTAAGTGGAAGTAATACTTGTTTTAATGGTGGCACATTTGATGCTTTCCTTAACAAAACATGATTGCCCTTGAGCTTTGTTGATGGTGATTGCTAATCGACCATTCCCTGAGTCGCCATCGTCATTTATATATCCACCTGTGCACCCCGGCGTCCCCTTTGTAGTTATGTCCCTGTGTCCCGGTCGTCATTTATATGTTTTTGAATTGGTATATGATGAAATAAATTTTTAATTTTTTCCCTTTTTTTCCTTTTAGTTTTTTTTATTGGTTTTGGCTAGGATACAACCACAAGTAGAAATGGCATTGGGATTGGCCATTGATACTTTTACGATATTGTCAATTTGGAAATCGCTTTTGTGAACCTGTTGTGATTTAGTTAACTGCTAATGGCATGCATTGTATTATCTAACCGTTTTAAAGAAAGCTGACAACAGTGATGTAATTTACACAGGATCGCAATTTCCGCAATGCTTGATCTGTAGATTTATTTGACATAGTTTGCATACACTAGATGCGTACATTCCATGGTGCACAAAACGTTCAAAATAGGCTGATAAGGCATACTTGACATAGTTTGCATAGACTAAATGCGTACATTCCATGGTGCACAAAACGTTGCAAATAGGCTAAAAAGGCATATTTGACATAGTTTGCATACACGAGATGCGTACATTCCATGGTGCACAAAGCGTTCAAAATAATGGTAAAGAATGTGATTAAAGGCTCTTTTCCTATGTCAAAAGTTTTAGTTTTCGAGGGTAATAGCTACTTCTGTTGGAAAAATGAAGATATTAGACTATTTTATGATTGCACATGGTACAGAATGTGCTTAAAGGCTTTTTTCCTATGTCAAAAGTTTTAGTTTTCGAGGGAAATAGCTACGTATGTTGAAAAAATGAAGATATTAGACTATTATTTCAAAAGTTTTAGTTTTCGGGGGTAAGAGCTACGTATGTTGAAAAAATGAAGATATTAGTCTATTTTATGATTGAACATGGTAAAGAATGTGATTAAAGGCTCTTTTCCTATTTCAAAAGTTTATGTTTTCGAAGTTAATAGCTAAGTATGTTGAAAAAATGAAGATATTAGACTATTTTATGATTGCAAATGGTAAAGAATGTGATTAAATTATTCTCCTTCTCCTCCACCCTTTCTTTTTCTCCTCCACCCTTTCTTCTCCTCCGCTTATTCTCCTTCTCCTCCGCACTTTCTCCTTCTCCTCCACCCTTTCTTCTTCTCCTCCGCCCTTGCATCTTCTCCTCCGCTTATTCTCCTTCTCCTCCACCCTTTCTTTTTCTCCTCCACCCTTTCTTCTCCTCCGCTTATTCTCCTTCTCCTCCGCTGCAATACTGCAAAATCTCGACCGAACGCGGATAAGCGACAACCCAGTGAAGGAATGTCAAAACGGTTGTTTATGTACGGCAGAAGTGATTGTACTTAAAGGATTGGATGTGCTCAGTGAATCAATCAATTGACCTCAACCTTGATTGCCCGTATTCCATCGTCTGTAGCATTTTTACAAGACACATCTCAGAAGCATGTGCCCTCGTTGGCTATGGAAAGCTCCTGTATATCGTTATTATTATTATTATTATTATTATTATTATTATTATTATTATTATTATTATTATATAGCTTTATTAAATTTATTTTGCTTCCTAGTTTTATTTTGCTTTCTAAATTTATTTGGCTTCTGTAAGAACCATTCCTACATTGTAAACCTCGCGCCCAACCTATGACGCACCTAAACTCCCAGCGACGCCCAAGAGATGAAACTAATTTCATTCAATTCGCCAGTCCTGGTTGGACTTTCGTTGAAGTAAGGATGCTAAAAAAGCAAGATTAGCTTTAAAAAATTGCATCTAATCGTTTTGTTTTCTTTAGTTTGAATGAAACTAATTTCATTCTTTTCACCAGTCCTGGTTGAACTTCGTTGAAGTAAGGATGCTAAACAAGCAAGATTAGCTTTAAGAAATTGCATCTAATTTTGAATGAATAAGAAAAAAATAGAAACTTACTAACTTGTATTATCTTCTGTAAAAGTCTTTACAAGCGTATGCGTTTAAACTCGAGAACAAGCGCATGCACTTATAAGTGAATCAATATTTTCTGCTTTTTTTTAAACCAAAAAAGCCATTTATTGCTTATAAGCGCATGCGCTAGAAAGCAAGGTAATACGGTATACCTTTTCCTTAGCTTCCTTGGTTTCTCAATATATTTATGATATACGACAGAAAATTCTATAGAAACATGCCAACTTATGTTAAGTGTCTGCCTCCATTAAGTGCCCGTCTTCATTAAGTGCACGTCTCCACTAAGCGCCCCTCTCCATTACAGGCCTCTCTCTATCAAGTACCCGTCTCCATAAGGTTCCTGTATTCATTAGGTGTACGTCTCCATTACGTTCCCTTCTTTTGTCTGCATAGTAAAGGTTTTCTTGCTTTTATGTAGACTAACTCCAGAACGGCCAAATGAAATGCAGACCTGGCGTTTCCTATGATACGGAAGCAATTGTCCGTGTACACCAAAGTGTATTGCTTGAGAACCCAAAGCACAGTCTGGGTTCTCAAGCAAGTGCTGCCCTATGGCAGAGTCACATTGCTTAGTGGCGTTTTTGGTCTTTGAAACACAAACATATCGCCTAGGATCGTACTAAACGTGCTTTTCTCATCGAAGCAAGGATATTAGTCCAGTACAGTAGTCCAATTCAAAAAGATTATGAGAAAGGCAAAGGAAGTTCGCTTTCGACCGGAAAGCTTGGATAACAACAGGGGTAACCCGACTCGTGCAAGGTAAGTTACGGCATTTTCCCAGTCAAATCTTACTCTGTTTTTGAGAATCATTATGCCGGGTGAAAACAGTGAGAATGTAAATGTTAGTACTGAAACTGTAAATTTACAGAAGAATAAATGGCAATAAAGTTAAAAAAAAATATTATGATTATTATTATTATCTGGATTTTTAAGTTTGTGCCTGGCTGTTGTTATTGTCGTCACTATCTGTCAGGCGAGTCATAACAAATGACTAAAGGCTAACAGAGTTACTTTACATTTCCTGATTTCTGGCATTTTATAGGTTATCAAAGCTTCCAATAGTGGAGAAAATTGGTCAACAAAAAAGGTCCTTCAATTATGATCTATATGTGTTTATTATGTTAATTGATAGTCCTGACAACGATTTGGCGTGAAATTAGTGCCTGGTTGCGTATAGTTTAGAAAATATAGTAAGAAATGTAAGTTTACAGAGAGACGCTGATTTCTGGCAATTTCATATGCTATTTCATTGACGTCAAAGGTCAAAGTAGAGTCGGTTTCAACTTCAATTAAACTGTATGACCAAACTCTAGCCCAATGGTATAAAAAACAAAAACTAGAAACAATACATCTCCTTTCACGTCTTTTTTTTTGATAGGCGATTATCTGAAAGCAAGGTAGGCAGTACCTCACGGAAGCCAAGATGTGCTGCTATCACAAGAGTTCTTAAATATGCGTTATAAGCCTATTTTGAACGCTTTGTGAACCATGGAATGTACGCATCTACTGTATGCAAACTGTGTCAATTATGCGTTATTAGCCTATTTTGAAGGCTTTGTCCACCATGGAATGTATGCATCTAGTGCATGCAAACTATGTCAAATATCCCTTTTTAGCCTATTTTGAACGCTTTGTGCACCATGGAATGTACGCATCTAGTGTATCAGGGGGCGAAAATTAAAGGGACGAAAATTAAAGGGAGCGAAAATTGTAGGGAGGCGAAATTTGAAAGGAATAAGGCACTCTTTCGCACACTTCATTTCGGTCATTCTGACGTTAGTGCTCTGAGGAGTGTCAGACGAAAAGAGCTTTTAAGTACACAATGTTTTCGCTAGTTCGTGCAACATTCTTGTTTTGTACCATAAAAAGCGACAGTTTGGTGCAAAAAGGGTTCAAAATAGGCTAATAAGCCATATTTGACATAGTTTGCATACGCTAGATGCGTACATTCCATAGCGCACAAAGCGTTCAAAATAGGCTAATAGGGAATATTTCGCATAGTTTGCATACACTTGATGCGTACATTCCATGGTGCACAAAGCCTTCAAAATAGGCTAATAAGGCATATCTGACATAGTTTGCATACACTTGTATAAGAATAAAGCAAAGGCAAGTATCTAATTCTATAGTTTAGTAAGTGTAGTGACAAGCCAGTGACATGTGCGCAAAATATGATACTAAAACTGATACAGAAAAGGGATCGATTAATACTTGGCAAGGAAGGGAACTATAAGAATAAAGCAAAGGCAAGTATCTAATTCTATAGTTTAGTAAGTGTAGGGACAGAACAGTGACATACGCACAACTTGTTGATAAATCAGCCGAAAATGAGCGAAAAAAATGTATCATCATTGAGCTCAATTTTGAATGAAAAAAAAAAAATCTCCATACGCAGTTATGCAGTTTTAGTATCTAGTGCGCACCAAGTTTGAAAATAAGGCACTTGTTGATAAATCAGCCGAAAATGAGCGAAAAAAATGTATCATCATTGAGCTCAATTTTGAATGAAAAAAAAAAAAAGGCTTGTAGTGATAGCGGCAATGTGTTGTGGTAAGACTTGTAGTGATAGCGGCAGTGGGTTGTGGTAAGACTTTTAGTGATAGCGGCAGTGGTTTGTGGTAAGGCTTGTAGTGATAGCGGTAATGTGTTGTGGTAAGACTTGTAGTGATAGCAGCAGTGGATTGTGGTAAGACTTGTAGTGATAGCGGCAGTGGGTTGTGGAAAGACTTGTAGTTATATGACGTTCCTCTATCAAGTAGCCTAGACCGTTCGAAGTAGAAGGCAATTGATCTGGTCGTGTAAGCTACTTGGATATTGTATCTTTCAAATAACGTCATGAAAATTCGCGTTGCCCCCCTCCCTTCCCCTTCCCCTTTGAAAAATAATTCTTCTTTATGCCCCCTTGTCCATAGTGAGCAAACTTCGCGGCTGATTTATGTTTTTCGTCGTAGTAGTAGTAGTAGTAGTAGTAGTAGTAGTAGAAGAAGAAGTAGTAGTGGTAGTAGTAGTAGTGGTAGTAGTAGTAGTTGTTGTTGTAGTAGTAGTAGTAGTAGTAGTAGTAGTAGTTGCAGTAGAAGTAGTAGTAGTAGTAGTAGTAGTAGTAGTAGAAGTAGTGGTAGTAATAGTAGTAGTTTACATTAATGATCCACCATGGGGAAAACCTTTACTATGTGCAATCATAAAATAGTCTAATATCTTCATTTTTTCAACATACGTAGCTATTACCCTCGAAAACTAATACTTTGGAAATAGGAAAAGAGCCTTTAATCACATTCTTTACCATGTGCAATCATAAAAGAGTCTAATATCTTCAGTTTTTCAACATACGTAGCTATTACCCTCGAAAACTAAAACTTTTGACATAGGAAAAGAGCCTGGTCACCTAGTGTTTCATGGTCATCTAGTGTTTCATGGTCACCTAGTGTTTCATGGTCATCTAGTGTTTCATGGTCGCCTAGTGTTTCATGGTCACCTAGTGTTTCATGGTCACCTAGTGTTTCATGGTCACCTAGTGTTACCGAACATAAGATTGTAAGACAATTCTAGAAATTTGGAAGCCTTTCACTATAATGAAAACAAAATAAAGGGATTGACGCTATACTCTCTGAGACTCCCTGAGTTTCGTGAGAAGTCTCGACGTCTAATCGTTCAATTGTGACAACTGTAGGGGTGGCAAATCTATTTTGCGCAGTTGGCCGAAACAAATTTTTCAACAAGGTTATCCTAACGCTCCTAAGATGTTTTCTTCAAAGGTTTGCCATTAGCGACAAAATTTAAACTCTTGGTAAACTTAAGATTTTAGACATGATTTGCAAATGGGTAGTAGATAACACCTATAAAAAGAAACAAACAGGTATAGTAGGCGGAAGCTGAAGATCACGGGCCACTGGTCTATGTAGCAACTAATCCTAAGTGTTTATAATTCCTTTCTTGGCCTCTGACATAAAGTGGCTCCACGTTTTCCTTATTGCATACATTTTTTTAGAAAGCGTCAACAACATCTACCCAAATATCAAAGCAAACAGGTATATTTGCGAAAAGAGGACATGCATATTCCATGACAGGTCTGATGCACGAAATGAAAAGTGGCAGAATAGACTCAGCAGGGAGAAGACTTTTGCTTCTTGATGCAAAAAGTTTCCTGATCTGAAACTTGCAGGAGTTGATCTAGGTATTATAGGTAATGTTTGCCTGAAATCTCCCGCAAGCAATATTAATGTGCTGCCAAAGGATGTGCGTATTTCAATAGTGCCATTCTGCGTAGTTACACTGTTTGAATATAATGAGAATGTGTTGTGCACGATGGAAAGTGAGTATTTCAATAGTGCCATTCTCTTCAGTTACACTGTTTGAATATAATGAGAATATGTTGTGCACGATGGAATGTGCCTATTTCAATTGTGCGATTCTGCATAGTTACGCTGTTTGAATATAATGAGAATGCGAATACTCACATTCCATCGTGCACAACGCATTCTCATTATATTTAAATAGTGTATGTATGCAGAATGGCACTATTGAAGTCCTCACATTCCATCGCGCACAATGCATTCTCATTACATTCAAATAGTGTATGTATGCGGAATGGCACTATTGAAAAACTCACATTCCATTGTGCACAACGCATTCTCATTATATTCAAATAGTGTATGTATGCAGGTTAGTTTTGAAAAGAACACTAGAGAAATAGAAAATATGTCACCACCGGGGATCGAACCCGTGACCCACGCTTTCGTTGCGTGCCCTCTACCAATTGAGCTAGGTGGCCTCCGATGTTAACATACTCTATTTCTCTGGTCGCCACATTAGTTCCCAGTCATCCACCGGTAGGCATCGACATCCAGCTCAACGCAATTGGAGACCAGCCTCTCTGTAGGCTACCAGCTTACTTAACGTTTAGATTTTAACGAAAAAATGTCAACGTTATATTAAGGCACTTCGCACCCTCACAATCATATTTTAAACTCAAATAAACAAACACAATGGACTCAGTGGATCCATATCAGCAAATGTGGCAACTTTCAATGATAAGGCATGAAGTACTAGGCTACCAGCTTACTTAACGTTTAGATTTTAACGAAAAAATGTTATTTAAGGACCAGGTTTTCAACTGTTTAGTGCCTGATGAAGGAAACTAGTTTCCGAAAGCTCGCAAGAGCCAGAGTTTAGTGTTTTATTATATATATATTTTTAACTTTTATGGCTTGTTACCTCTGTTTTTAGTTGTATGTATATATATATATATATATATATTCTCAGCAGACACATTGCAATTATACATAATTCTCAAAGAGTGGAGCACGCCGCGAAAGCGTGGGTCACGGGTTCGATCCCCGGTGGTGACATACTTTTCTATTTCTCTAGAGTTCTATTCAAGTATCTGTATATGTGATTACAACGGAAACGCTCATTTCGTCATAACGACCTGGTTACGTGGTAGCAACGACATTTTTAGTACCATGTTTCCACAATGTCGCTGCAATGGCTACACTATGGGCGGTATTACTCAGGAAAGTTATCATTTCCCTTGTATTAAATTTTGACAGTCAATCAAACTGTAACCATATGTTACCATCTCTTTCACTTTAAACTCTACTGTTATATCTCTACATGTACTTTAACATAAAACTGAAAGGTACCTTCAACAGAAACGGGCTCCTCTTTTCCTTTTGTCATTCCTAAAATATTATACGCTTCGCATGAGTAGTTGCCAGAGTGTTGCTCACAACGGGAATGCGTTCTGCACGCTGGAATGTGAGCATTTCAATAGTGCCATTGAGCGTAGTTACACTATTTGAACATATAAGGAATGCGTTCTGCACGCTGGAATGTGAGCATTTCAATAGTGCCATTGAGCGTAGTAAATCTATTTAAACATATTTGGAATGCGTTCTGCACGCTGGAATGTGAGCATTTCAATAGTGCCATTGAGCGTAGTTACACAGGTGAAATTAAGCGTCCCTTAAGGCAAAACACATGCCACCCCTTGCTATGAAGACAACAATGTCTTGAGCACAGTTAGGAAACCCAAGCTATTAGGCGATATTCCAATCTTTTACTTTCCTTCAGAAATGTCTTTTATGCTCTTTCGGGTTTTGCTTTACTCGATAAAACAATGGAGTTTTCCATAATTTCATTCGTGGCTACTTGAAAACAGCTAATGTACCAATAGCACCCATGCTTAAGTTTACAAATTTGGTAGAATACGACGACTTCAGTCGCGTACAGAGTAATTTTTTTAAAACTTCATATATTTATTTCATTCCGAATAATGCAACCATTACTCGCTTTACCGGCATAACGGTTACATGTATGACGTACGTTTTCCTTTACATCTACCATATAAGAAGTTCGGGATTGGGCCAATCATTCATTTTTCCAACATACGTAGCTATTACCCTCGAAAACGAAAACTTTTGAAATAGGAAAAGAGCCTTTAATCAGATTCATTACCATTTGCAATCATAAAATAGTCTAATATCTTCATTTTTTCAACATACGTATTTAATACCCTCGAAAACTAAAACTTTTGACATAGGAAAAGAGCGTTTAATCACATTCTTTACCATGTGCAATCATAAAATATAATGGAGTGTTGAGCAAGTCCATTTTAGTCAAAGGAAACGGTAATCGGAAAGTCACAAGCTAGATGTAAGTGTCATCATATGCCTTTGATCTATTTAATTAGCAAGATATGATTAAAGTGGTATCTGTATGCTGCGGCTACTTTGCTGTGATAATTGGTGAAAGTGTGATGTTATTTGTATGAGTGTTTATGTGGTGATGTTAAGTAAATAGGGGTTTTAAAGTCTAAGAATATGCGATACGCAAGCTTGTTGTATCAAACAGTATCAAACGGCTTCCTCGTGTGCAGATGATGGCTTATTCTTATTAAAGATATTGTACCAGCTTATTACCTCTTTCGTTTCTACATTATCACTTACAGAAAAAAATTTAATAACTTCATAATAAGCAGCATTTCCTTTTTGTGATTATCGTGTGTGGGATAGGCTACCAAGGAAGGACTGTCATCTGGCCCATCAATCTTTCAAAGACACATTGCAACTAATTTTTTTCTATAGGAAGTTTTAATTATACTATTATTCCAAGAATGAAACTATACATTTCCTGAATGCTGCCGAAAAAAATATAAAACAAACTTTACAAAGTAATCATATCCAAATACGAAGTTCAACAGTTGGTCTTAAAGAAATTCCTTATCCATTCTTGTAGCTTTTAAAATTGTTAACTCAAAACCTTACCCCTGCCAATATGTCATATAGGACATGTTTTATGGGACATATTTATCATAATATATGTCATTCCTGAAACATCTTAGACATATATGATTTTTACACTCACCTTCATGAATATGGAAGTGAAGCTCAGCAGTACACAATGTGTTCCTTTTATTCAGAGAGAGAATATATACTAGATATATCTTTGCTGTCCATGCTTGACAAATAACAACAAGAGGAACGATTAGGTACCAATCCCTCCAGCCTAATACCTCCATGGCCCTGACTCAGGGATCTTTGACATATGGATTGGTAACTCCAGATCGAGACAATAGATTTACTTGTTCTGAACAAGTCCGATGTTGTGTTCTTCCGTTCTATGAAAACTGGTTCCCTTCACACGAAAGATCGAGCTGCGTGTAACTACGCTCAATGGCACTATTGAAATGCTCACATTCCAGCGTGCAGAACGCATTAGCAATATGTTCAAATAGAGCAACTACGCTCAATGGCACTATTGAAATGCTCAAATTCCATCGTGCAGAACGCATTCGCAATATCTTCAAATATTGTAACTACGCTCAATGGCACTATTGAAATGCTCACATTCCAGCGTGCAGAACGCATTCCCCTATCTCAAATATGCCTTATTAGCCTATTTTGAACGCTTTGTGCACCATGGAATGTACGCATCTAGTGTATGCAAACCACGTCAAATATGCTATATTAGCCTATTTTGAACGATTTGTGCACCACGGAATGTACGCTTCTAGTGTATGCAAACTATGTCAAATATGCCTAATTAGCCTATTTTGAACGCTTTGTGCATCATGGAATGTACGCATCATCAGAATGGCTCGTGCGAAGAACGAGTTGTTCAAACATTCAAGCATCATTTATGATAACTCGCAAACAAAGAAAGAGATCGAAACAAAAATTTGTCGACAGCTGACCGCGGGTTGTGTTCATGGAACAACGGGTCTTGCCTAAAATCTAAAAGGACGTCATTCCAACCAAACAAAACAGTATATTATTTATGAATTTAGATGCCAGTGTGATTTAGAATAGCAACAAAAGCGGTTTTTAGTGACACTTGCATACTTAGAATGCGTACATTCCATGGTGCACAATGCGTTGGGAATAGCACCAAAAGCTCTTTTTAATGACACTTGCATACTTGGAATGGGTACATTCAAGGTGCACAATGCGTTTAGTCTAGCACCAAAAGCTGTTTTTAGTGACACTTGCATACTTGGAATGCGTACATTCCATGTTTATCAATTCCAGTTTGGAACAGGAGACAAATCTTTGGTTGAAAAGGACGTCATTTCTCATAAATATGTTGAAATTTTCAGATTTTGGAGTAGAAAGAGATTACTAAAGTGAAACATTTATCATTCACTGAACATGAATCAAACTTTGGTATGTAATTTGCGTGTTTAATGCCTACCGATCGGCCGTTTTCTTGTGAAATGTTTGTTGCAAGCATGTCACGTGATACTAAACAATAACATGCTCTTGAGCACATGCTGTCGATTCCAGACAATTCCTCCATCGGCTTTGACTGAAGTAATGCAAAGAGAAGGTGCTTCCTGTGAAGAACAATGTTCTCCTCCGCTCAGATTTTTGTTTTCGATCCATTTTAGTAAAACTTTTGATCAAGGTGACTGAACACGTCCGCAGAATAAATAGTTAGCAGCGCTGCGTCTCCTGAATACAGCTCTGCGTCTCCTGAACACAGCTCTGCGTCTCCTGAACACAGCTCTGCGTCTCCTGAATACACGGCTGCGTCTCCTGAATACACGGCTGCGTCTCCTGAATACACGGCTGCGTCTCCTGAGTACAGCTCTGCGTCTCCTGAGTACAGCTCTGCGTCTCCTGAGTACAGCTCTGCGTCTCCTGAGTACAGCTCTGCTTCATTCACTTTCAATAGCAACATCACTCGTTTACCTGATTGTGTACAAATTTATATCGTTAGGTATTATCACTCTTCGACTTTTTATTACTTTATTTTTTTTATTTTTTTACTTTATTTTTTTACTTTTTTTTTTTACAGTTTTTATTAGTATTAGTAAATGAGAACGATAAAAATCTCGATAGTTTCTTTATTTAAATCTCCAGATCATAATGGGGAATCATTATGTAGGCCGTCAATGAACATAATAAACACATATACATTATAATTTAAGGACATTTTTTGCTGACCGATTTTTTCCATTATTGGAAGCCTTGATGCCCTATAAAGTGCCAGAAATCAGCCTCTCAATATCAACTTACATTTTTTACTATATTTTCTAAACTATACGCAATCAGGCACTGATTTCACGCGGAATCATTATCTAGGTTAGTTATTTAGAAATTTGTTTCCAGAGGAAAAGGTGAGTGAGTGAGCGAGTGGGTGAGTGGATGACTGGCTGAATGGCTGACTGAGTAAGCGAGTGGGTGACTGAGTGACTGAGTGACCGAGTGCCTGAGTAACAGAGTGACTGAGTGACTGAGTGACTGAGTGACTGAGTGACTGAGTGACTGAGTGAGCGAGTGACTAGCTGACTGAGTGTGAGGCCTCGAGTTGCTTAGCTTGTTGCTTAGATTTTGGACCAAATAGAGGCCTCACACCTAAGCAACTGAGTTGCTAATATTAAAACCCACAAAAGCTACCTGACTAGTTTTCATTCCATTTTTGGCAGCCAAAAGAAGTGAGACACCAAGATTTGGAAGTTATAGAGTGTTAGATTAACAATAGATAAGGAAAATGGAGGACACCATATAGCATTGTGCACCATGGAATGTACGCATTCCGATTATGCAAGTGTCACTAAAAACAGCTTTTGGTGCTATTCTAAACGCAGTGTGCACCATAGAATGTACGCATTCCAAGTAAGCAAGTCTCACTAAAAACAGCCTCTGTTGCTATTCTAAACGCAGTGTGCACCATGGAATGTACGCATTCCAAGTATGCAAGTGTCACTAAAAACAGCTTTTGGTCGTGGCCCACCACTTCAAAAAGGATATGGTCTTGGCAACATGTTTCGTGCTATTGCTAGGTCAGCCACTCCTATGCTAAAACAGGGACTTCACTATCTGGTGAAAGTGCTCAGGTCTTGCACGATGTGAGTCACAGGAGGAGTTTGCGTCAAGCTATCACTGATCGAGGTAAGCAGGCCGGTCAACAGATCTTGAAGGATTCCATCCAGCAAGTTCTTGCTGGTGTGAACCGTTATAAAATTTACAACGGTTGTCGAAACCGTTTTAAGCTTTGGTGTGAACGCGGCTAATAACTCTCATCGCTCTTCTGAATTTGATTTCACATTTTTAACTTCTACCTCTTCTGAGTTTTCTCCCTTTATCAAAGAAAGCCTTCTCCTTGCTAAACTTAGGCCGAATTTGAATTGAACAATAAGCTCATTGGCACTTTCTCTAAGGTATAGATTGTCATATCGGGATAGGAAGTAGACATGATGTAGTTGCTGGTTAATGTGCCGCCCTAGTAACAATCGACACATACTTAGTTATCAGCAAATATATGCCCTACTCAATATATTTAAAAGGGGAGGCCATGGGTCGGGTATCACTTTACTAAGAAACATGAGATTATTGGTGACCGTGAATAGATGTCTCTAGATGGAACTCCTGTCTTGACTCCTGGCTGTACTAAATTGATATATGATAACGAGAACTTCCACTGCGATTCCTTTTCACCGATCTTTACTCTTGTTTCCTGGGTTCGTATTTGACGAATAATGACAGCACCACGGTTCGTGAAACCAAAACTTCTGACACCAAATGTAAGGGTGACGGCGGTCGGGCGCAACAAGAAGCAACAAGTGACACAAGTCGCGGTCACATAAAGATCAGAATTGACGGACCTTTTTTTCTGACCAAATTGTGCCACTTTTCTAAGCCTTAGTGCTTGAAGAATTGCCAGAAATCAGCCTCTCTTCTCAACTTACATTTAATACCATATCTTCTAAACTACACAGAATTTGACTCTGATTTCACGCGGAATACTCTTGTAGGCCATCAATCTACATTATAAACACATAAAGATCAGAATTTCGTCCTTGTATTGACACGTTTATCCATAATCTCCTTTTGTTTTTATTCAACCGTTGCCACACATCGCAGCTCGTATCACAATCCAGCCAAGCGTTGATTTGCTAATTGGATTAGCATGCAGAGTCCTGGATCCAAATGGATCTGATTCGCTTTCTAGGGTGTTTATACGGGATCGATTTGGATCCGTACCAGTTTGGATCCGTACCAGTTTGGGATTTCCCGTTAAAATTTTGCTTAAATACTGTTTCGCTTAAATTTTCATTTTTAGTTAATGCCTAAACGGCGTTATTGTAAATGAATCTTTAAATATTACTGCTGTCTTACATTATCATACACTATCCACAATAACGATAGCTCTTGCTTTTATTGGACGTTGCGTAGGCTTTGTAATTTTTTATACCGAGAGACTTAATAATATAATTTGCATAAAAAGGCATATTTGACATAGTTTGCATACGCTAGATTTGCGCAGTCCACTGTGCACAAAGCGCTCAAAAAACGCTATTAAAGCATATTTGACATAGTTTGCATACACTAGATGCGTACATTCCATGGTGCACAAACCGTTCAAAATACACTAATAAGGCATATTTGACATAGTTTGCATACACTAGATGCGTACATTCCATGGTGCACAAAGCTGATGCTTTTATTTTGAAGATTGAAGGGTTTTTATGCGTTTTAAGAAAGAGTTAAATTATTTTTGTGAACACCATAGGTTTGTGTTCGGTAGACAGTTTGACATCTAGTAGACAGTAGAATTTGGTAGGGATGCAAAGGTCTAATGAACACCTACGGCACTTCGGCAAATATTTTGTTTATTTTGAAGTAGAATCATTTTTTTACTCACTTTTGGCCAAAGTTTAAATTTCATAATGTCATTACTGCATTGGTGTGAACCTTTTGCTTTACTATCAAGGGGATGGCCAAGTAAAGAGTAGTTGAAATGTTTTGGTTGAATAGTTTTGAGCCCACTGTTGGCCAAATCTTTGGCCAAAGTTTAAATTTCATAATGTCATTACTGCATTGGTGTGAACCTTTTGCTTTACTATCAAGGGGATGGCCAAGTGGACAACCCATTTCATATACGGAGTAATTTCTGTTCGTTTTAAGTTTTAATGTTGCTCCTTACTTTCAGTTAAAAAACTAGTTTTTTTTTGTAAATTCTGAACGTTTTTGAATTAATGCATGTTTGATTTTGGCTCTCCACGCATAAATTATTAAAATGAAATTTGCATATTAATTCCTTTTTTGGCTAAATGGCTTTCTCTTAGTTTTGATCAAGACTAAAAAACCCGAAACCGGATAAAAAAACAGTAAAAAATAAAGAACGACAAAACTAGAAAAAAAAACACGTTATATGTAATTCTGAGACATGTCAAAGCTTTTAATAGTTTTCTAGGTATTGATAATTTTGGCTAGACTAAAAAACCCGAAACCGGATAAAAAAACAGTAAAAAATAAAGAACGACAAAACTAGAAAAAAAAACACGTTATAAAATCTGCAAAGGCTAATTGAAAGATGTTCAACTAGGAAGCACCTAGTTATGCTATGAGCTAAGGTGTGTCGCAAGGTTTGAGAAATCTGTACCCCATTACCACGCCAGTTGATTGCGTTTGTTAATATAGTCCCAAAAATCTGCAAAGGCTAATTGAAAGATGTTCAACTAGGAAGCACCTAGTTATGCTATGAGCTAAGGTGTGTCGCAAGGAGGTCCTTCTAAATATGAAGTTTCATGAAGATCCGATCACTCCTTCATAAGTTAAAAATACGTCATTTTTTCTTATTTTTCAGAATTAACCCCCTCCCCCTAATAGAGCGGATCCGTTCCAATTATGTAAATCACGTATGCAAGACTTCTGATTATTTTCCCTACCAAATTTCAGCCCGATCCCTCCAATCTAAGCGTTTTTCATGATTTCAGCAACCTCAATCATTTTCTTTTTTTGCATTTGAAAAGATGAAGAAAGTAGCTTTGTATTTATTTTTGAAGCAGTTATATAAGTGTGTGTCTAAATTATTTTTTTGAGCTGGTTGTAAGAGGGTGGTGTCACCTTCTTACAACCTCAATCATTTTCTTTTTTTGCATTTGAAAAGATGAAGAAAGTAGCTTTGTATTTATTTTTGAAGCAGTTATAAAATTAGAACTTTAAAGCACAAGATCCTTCTAAATATCAAATTTCATTAAGATCTGGTCACCCTTTCGTAAGTTACGAATACCTCAATTTTCAAAATTACCTCCCCCCTCCCAATTCCACCAAAGAGAGCAGATCCCGTCCAGTTATGTCAGTCACGTATCTTAGACAGGTTTCTATTCTTCCCATCCAGTTTCATCCTGATCTCACCGCTTTATTTTTTTTAAAGAAAAGTAACAAAACAGAATGGCAAACAACTCGACTATAGGTCAACAAAACGCCAATATCGCAAAATTTTGAAAAAAGTTATTCATCATAAGATTTCCCAGTAAATTTTAGGAAAAGTCATTAACTTTCGTGTCAATCGGGCCAGGCTTTTAAAAATTATGAGCTGAAATGTGTAGCCGCGGGCCTACTAGCCCCCCCCCCCCGGGTATCTTCTTGGGTATTGGTAGAGAGATTTCAGTACTCATATTGTTAAATATTTAGTAAGACATACTCTACTTTGATAAAGAGTATATTACCTGATATCTTCATTTTAACATTATAGATATCAGGCTATAGAAAGAGAGATGGTTGAGAGGGGTATCTTCTTGGGTATTGGTAGAGAGATTTCCGTACTCATATTGTTAAATATTTAGTACGTGCATACACTAGATGCGTACATTCCATGGTGCACAAAGCGTTCAAAATAGGCTAATAAGGCATAACTGACATAGTTTGCACACACTAGATGCGTACATTCCATGGTGCACAAAGTGTTCAAAATAGGCTAATAAAGGATATCTGACATAGTTTGCATACACTACATGCGTACATTCCATGGTGCACAAAGCGTTCAAATTAAGCTAATAAGGCACTAACACCAAATCAACCTCATAAAAAAGGCACCCCCCTCCCAAAACTGTAAAAGAATGATTAGTCTACAGGCTTGCCAGCAACACTCTGGCCTTTTTCAAAAATTGTCAACCACGATTTTCCTCCCGCCAATAATTACTAACACCAAATCAACCTCATAAAAAAGGCACCCCCCTCCCAAAACTGTAAAAGAATGATTAGTCTACAGGCTTGCCAATTCTCAAAGAGTGGAGCATTACCACAATAGCTTGCAATTAAACGGCGCTGACGGGATTCGAACCCACGACCTCATAGTTACTAAACCAACGCCTTAACCATTGAGCCATCGAGGTCGCCTCCCTATAATTTTCGCTCCCTTTAATTTTCGCAGTCTCTCAATCAAAGACCCCTGATGAGCAGTGGGCCCGACATTGAAACTACCCTAAATAAATACCATCCCACCCTAAACAAAACTTTGAAACTCCCTCATTCATCATGAGTTCAACTCCATCCAAATATATCCCATCCCTTCTACCTAGATGAGTAGATTTTGTATTACCTAATTTCAGGTTTGCCAACCCTAGAAGATACCATCCCACCCTAAACAAAACTTTGAAACTCCCTCATTCATCATGAGTTCAACTCCATCCAAATATATCCCATCTGCTTATATTTTTGTAATTTTCTATATTGTTGTAGCTTGAATACAATGAAGTGTTGGATTTTGAAGATACAATGTTGTATCTTAAAGTGTTGATATTCCCAGGAATTCAAATCCTTATATATCAAACAGGGTTGTGTTGCTTATATTTTTGTAATTTTCTATATTGTTGTAGCTTGAATACAATGAAGTGTTGGATTTTGAAGATACAATGTTGTGAAACTTGGTGGGAAAAATAAGCACAAGTCCTAGATACATGATTGACATAACCAGAATGGATCCGCTCTCTTTGGGGTAGTTGGGGGAGGGGTTAATTCTGAAAAATTAGAAACAATGAGGTATTTTTAACTTACAAACGGGTGATCGGATCTCAATGAAATTTGATATTTAGAAGGATATCGTGTCTCAAAGCTCTTATTTTAAATCCCGACGTGTCCCGGTCTGTATATACATTCGTTTTTGAATTGGTATATGATGAAATAAATTTTTTGTTTTTTTTTTCCTTTTTTCTTTTTAGTTTTTTTGGTTTTTCCTTTTTTTTAAAGTTTTTTTTCTGTTTTCTTTTTAGTTTTTTTGTAGTTTTTACCTTTTTAGTTTTTTTTTAGTTTTGTTTTTCTCCTTTATTTTTCAGTTTTTTTCCTTTTTGTGACCTTTTTCGTCAAAACTTTCCCTTTTGGTTCAGTTTCATTCAGACATATAGAAAATCGAAACTTTAATCAAACAGTTCGTGGTAACAAACTGTAGTAAGGAGGACCCGGCTCAATAGTAACCAAAAATCTAAAAAATGGAATTTTGATACCAATAGCTACATCAAAAGAATCTTATTTTAATGCTGATTTTAAATATATAAGTTTCATCAAAGTTATCAATATTATACTGAACAGCCTAACCTAACCTGAAATACTATGGATCTCAATCAAGCTGCTTTCAATGACAATTTGGATATGAGAACCCCTTGAAGGTCTTCTAAACATGATATTGTGCTTCAGGGACCGTAAGTTATCAATATTATACTGAACAGCCTAACCTAACCTGAAATACTATGGATCTCAATCAAGCTGCTTTCAATGACAATAATTTCTTTAAAATTTGTAAACAACTTGACCTGATAAATTTCTTTTTGCTTAGCATCGATATGCATACAACGAAAAAAGATGGAACTCAATATTTCGACATTACTTGACATCAAGTTTCACAATTTAGTTTTATGATAATTTCTTTAAAATTTGTAAACAACTTGACCTGATAAATTTCTTTTTGCTTAGCATCGATATGCATACAACGAAATTTTTACCTTGTTTCTTTTTTCAGTTTTCTTTTTCTTCTTTATTTTTCAGCGTCACTATGAAGTACATATCGACGAAGTACGTGTCCCGGTCTGTAATTTCTCTTTGAGTGATTTTTCTTTTTAGTTTTTTTTTAGTTTTTTACCTTGTTTCTTTTTTCAGTTTTCTTTTTCTTCTTTATTTTTCAGCGTCACTATGAAGTACATATCGACGAATAGACTTAATCACAATACAAAAAACAGTTGATACATATGATGTGACTAATACTTAAATAAAATACACTAGGGTGCCTAATAGGCGTCCCCGGACGCTCAATAATTCCTAAAATACCCCCCCGACCTTATTTGGACCGGGACCCACGCCGAATCCTCTACTCCTCTTGCGATTCTACCAAGTTATAATTTAGTGCACATATCTTATTTAATACTTAGCTATATTACGTCTCTAATAAATGGCTTTACCCAAAAGTATGCCCTATTTTAAATCGACTTATTTCGTATTCTTAATTTTTAGTGAGAAAAAATCTCATAAATAATAAATAGCTTTATCTTTAAAGCTATAGCTTTAGCTATATTACGTCTCTAATAAATGGCTTTACCCAAAAGTATGCCCTATTTTAAATCGACTTATTTCGTATTCTTAATTAGGACTAGTTTGTTATTCTTAGTGTTTGGGTGCAACTAGTCTACTTGGAGAAACATAATCAAGCTTGTATTTGAACCTATGATAAGGGATACATATTGAAAACGGGGACAGTTATTTTTCATGTTAATTTTATTGTTAGGACTAGTTTGTTATTCTTAGTGTTTGGGTGCAACTAGTCTACTTGGAGAAACATAATCAAGCTTGTATTTGAAAGGGGGAAATCTTGGAAAACACTGGGAGTGGAGGAATCGTGATGAAGCTTGGTGGATAGAATAAGAAAATGTCCTTTATACGTGATTGACGTAACCGTACTGGATTCGCTCTCTTTTGGGGAGTTGGGGGAGGGGTTCAGTGATTTGACGAGTTTGGTGCTTCTGGACGTGCTAGGACGATGAAAATTGGTAGGCGTGTCAGGGAGCTGCACAATTCATAGCTGTGTGATTAAACTGAGCTGTTTGATGCACAATGAGACCAGTTGACAGCTGTCAGATCCATACACAGATCCATACACTTTTCGTTTGAAGGATTTATTGACAGCTGTTAGTTCCAACAATATAGACTTGTTCATAGCTGTGTGATTAAACTGAGCTGTTTGATGCACAATGAGACCAGTTGACAGCTGTCAGATCCATACACAGATAAAAATTTAACCACCGTAGATCGAACCGGTGACCCTCACTTTCGCGGCGCGCGCTCTACCAACTGAGCAAGGTGACCTCCGGTGTTAAGATAGTCTGTTTCTCTGTCGCAACACTAGCTCTCAATCATCCACCGGTGGACATCGACATCTAGCTCAACGCAATTGGAGACAAGCCTCTCTGCGCCATGTCACTTGACCAAGGAAGGACTGCCATTTTGTACTAAATTTTTACTCCTCTAAGATTTTTATATTTTATTTATCTGTTGGGTCCAGTTTTTTATCTGCTCACGCGATGCAGTCATTTTTCTACAGTATCCGGTATACATTCAGGTGGTAATAATAAAAATTTAGTTTGTACTAAATTTTTACTCCTCTAAGATTTTTATATTTTATTTATCTGTTGGGTCCAGTTTTTTATCTGCTCACGCCATTTTTTAGAGTTTCGGTTACTATTGAGCCGGGTCGCTCCTTACTACAGTTCGTTACCACGAACTGTTTGATAAAATTGAGAAACTACTCAAGAAGGACGATCGATATTTACAGTTCTATTTTATTCTAGAGAAGATGGCAAAAATAATTTTTTATTGCAAAAGTCTTTCTGTTATTCAATAATTTTACTTTTTTTTTAAAAGGAAGGTGCCATTTTGCACAGTGGTGACAATGTTATTTTGAAACAATGGGGAGTCAACTGCCACTGCCCTTTGTCATTATAGTTGTCTGACAGCAAAAGCAGTTACGAGCAAAACTCCTGATTCCAGCAGCTCCTTTAGATAGCCTGTTTTTGCACAGTGGTGACAATGTTATTTTGAAACAATGGGGAGTCAACTGCCACTGCCCTTTGTCATTATAGTTGTCTTCTCTTCAATACTTAAGCAGCTTGAAAGAACTTGTGAAGAATCTTAACTAGGAAAAAAAGAGTCGACTTGCACCTTGCTTCTGTCGGGTCAGCGGCAATAAAAGGCCCAGGGATAGTGATTTTAAGTTATGCCTCCATCTCTTCAATACTTAAGCAGCTTGAAAGAACTTGTGAAGAATCTTAACTAGGAAAAAAAGAGTCGACTTGCACCTTGGGACCTTAATAGGAGGGGATAAAGAGTAAAGCTCTAAGTTGACTGGGGTGGAGGAGGAGGATGTGCAGCAGTTTTGGCCTTAGGCAGCCTAGTATTAGGCAGCCGAGTGGGTCATAATGAAGGATTTAAATACAATTGGACCTTAATAGGAGGGGATAAAGAGTAAAGCTCTAAGTTGACTGGGGTGGAGGAGGAGGATGTGCAGCAGTTTTGGTTGTTATGTCTACTTTTCAAAATGAAGTAAAATTTCTCAGAATATTCTGTCATCTTTGCAAAATGAAGAGAGCTTCCGCCCCATTACGCACTCTTACTTAAATTTTGCAGAACAATGCTTTGAGAAAAAGAGCTAATTTGTTATGTCTACTTTTCAAAATGAAGTAAAATTTCTCAGAATATTCTGTCATCTTTGCAAAATGAAGAGAGCTTCCTAAAATAAAATAATCCAAATTAAAAAAGAATAAATGATAAAATTGAGAAATAAGAAATGCCAGAGCATAGTTATTGATAATTGAAATTGTTGCTATTAAAAGTAATAAACAAAATTATGAAATTTCAAGACCTGCTCTAAAATAAAATAATCCAAATTAAAAAAGAATAAATGATAAAATTGAGAAATAAGAAATGCCAGAGCATAGTTATTGAGGCGCTGCCAGAAAGAGCAAATTGACATCAAAAAGTTCGTGGTGACGAACTGAAGTAGGGAGCGAGACGACAAAATAGTAATCTAAACTCTGACAAGAGCTAAGAGCCCTTATGGCACATGTGACGAGGTCAGAAGAGCTAAGAGCCAAGAGCTCATATGGTATGAGCTCTAAGAAAATTCTAAGAATCAATAGATTGATTTAAAAGGAAAATCTGTAAAAGAGTTTATCAATCACAATATGTATATAAATCATATATATTTATATATATATATATTTATCATGGAGTGGAGAATTACCACAACAGCTTGCTTGCTTTTTTCACTAATGGTGCTGAGGGGATTCGAACCCACGACCCATTAGTTTGAAAACCAACACCTTAACCATTGGACCATCAAGTCCAATAACTAAGGTGAGAAATTTTCAAGTAAATATATGATTCAACATTATACATATTCAATTTTAGTGGAGTCAGGGTGGACCATTCACGAGTTTCCCTAAGAAGATCTTAACTAATAACTAGTCGCAAATAATGTCTCATCATAATTCAATAAACCACAAAAAAAAAATATATGATTCAACATTATACATATTCAATTTTAGTGGAGTCAGGGTGGACCATTCACGAGTTTCCCTAAGAAGAATCATCATCATCATCAATCATCATCAATCATCATCAATCATCATCAATCATCAATCATCATCAATCATCATCAATCATCATCAATCATCAATCATCATCAATCATCATCAATCATCAATCATCATCCATCATCAACCATCATCATCATCATCAATCATCATCAATCATCATCAATCATCATCAATCATCAATCATCATCAATCATCATCAATCATTTACATCAGCATTGGTAAAATAATGTAACCAGAGTTCGGATGATGGTACGAATTATGGTGATTTAATTCGATGTGGATGCTAAATTACTTATGGGTGAAACACCTTTTGCGTACAGTAGTGGGTACTAAATATTATTTTACATCAGCATTGGTAAAATAATGTAACCAGAGTTCGGATGATGGTACGAATTATGGTGATTTAATTCGATGTGGTTTATATACCAATCTTTACTAGTGGAAAAGGAAGTCCAAGTCTTATAGTAGCCTTCTCACAGAGGAGTCATTTCACCCTGAGTTAGCATGCTTTTGACCGTTTCTTTAACTGGAGTTGTATTTATTTCAAGAGCTAGTTTATATACCAATCTTTACTAGTGGAAAAGGAAGTCCAAGTCTTATAGTAGCCTTCTCACAGAGGAGTCATTTCACCCATTTTTCTGTATCGGTATCGGTTCTGTATCTATGTATCGGTACTATTTTTTCCCCTTCTAGAATGGCAACACTGATTTGGTTCAAACATCTGATAAACAATTATATCTCTTGGTTGACTGGGCCAAACATATTCCTCATTTTTCTGTATCGGTATCGGTTCTGTATCTATGTATCGGTACTATTTTTTCCCCTTCTAGAATGGCAACACTGATGGACTAAGCAGAAATCATTGGGTTGAAACATATGTTATAAGAGCTGAACGGTGTTTAATAATAGAGCTATGCTAAATGCTTACGCTCAAGCCATTTTACAAAGCTTGGCCCCCATAGCAAACACTAACTAGCGCACGGGACTAAGCAGAAATCATTGGGTTGAAACATATGTTATAAGAGCTGAACGGTGTTTAATAATAGAGCTATGCTAAATTAGTTAGTGTTTGCTATGGGGGCCCAGCTTTGTAAAGTGGCTTGAGCGTAAGCATTTAGCATAGCTCTATTATCAAAGACCTTTCAGCTCTTATAACATAAATTTCAACCCAATGATTTCTGCTACGTCTCGTGCGCTAGTTAGTGTTTGCTATGGGGGCCCAGCTTTGTAAAGTGGCTTGAGCGTAAGCATTTAGCATAGCTCTATTATCAAAGCCAGCAGTGTTGTGGAGTTATGTACTGTTGTTGAAATAATAGAGCATTGTTTAGCCCTAATTGTTTGATACTAATTAGTATTTCATTAGTCAAAATAGCATTTCTAGGAATTCTTATTAAAGCTTAATTGTAATGGGCCAGCAGTGTTGTGGAGTTATGTACTGTTGTTGAAATAATAGAGCATTGTTTAGCCCTAATTGTTTGATACTAATTCTTGGGGTTTAAGAAATGGTCGGTGGTCCCAGGGCGTTGCCCTGGGCTGGAATGGGGCGCACCTTCGGTGCTTGGGGCGGGGAGGGAGAGTGAGCGTGCGTTCCGGTGTTGGGTTCGGTTGGTGCGCCCTTACAGGGCTTGGGGTTTAAGAAATGGTCGGTGGTCCCAGGGCGTTGCCCTGGGCTGGAATGGGGCGCACCTTCGGTGCTTGGGGCTTTGGAATTGTAAAAAAAGTGTAACAGATCAGCCTCCTGTTTACATTGTTCCTGTTTGTTAATCCATAATACTTTTTCCCTTCTAGCAATTGAATAATTTCGTTCTGGAGACACTGTTTACACTGTAGCAGTACAGCTTTGGAATTGTAAAAAAAGTGTAACAGATCAGCCTCCTGTTTACATTGTTCCTGTTTGTTAATCCATAATACTTTTCTGGCAGTTACAGCATCGGGTTGGGAGGAATTAGCATTCTTCAATTGGTAGACACTTGTAACCAACTGCAATGGGGGAGCATATTTCATTGAGTAAACTTACAGGTTCTTACAAGAGGTGGATACATGGTCAAACTGCTGGCAGTTACAGCATCGGGTTGGGAGGAATTAGCATTCTTCAATTGGTAGACACTTGTAACCAACTGCAATGGGGGCATATGTTTGTCGTATCAACTTCAAACATATTGACTATACCCTGCCAGATCTGCTTTGAAATTGTTTCTTAAAATGACGGAACCTCTTATTATTGCGTGTGAGCTTGTCGTTTCTCGTACAAAGATTAGCAGTTTGTCATATGTTTGTCGTATCAACTTCAAACATATTGACTATACCCTGCCAGATCTGCTTTGAAATTGTTTCTTAAAATGATCAAGGCTATGTGAGGATCGTTATACTTTACTTTAGAAAGTCATTTAAATTCCTAAGACTTTAAGTTAAAGTCCTAGACTTTTAACAAAAGTCTTAATACTTTGCTATGCATAAAATGTGTGCTCATTTTAATACACTCAAGGCTATGTGAGGATCGTTATACTTTACTTTAGAAAGTCATTTAAATTCCTAAGACTTTAAGTTAAAGTCCTAGAGCCCCTGTTTGAAGTTACTGATTTTTGGCCAAAAAGTAAGGCTAACCCCTTTGCTTTTTGCCAAATATAGCCCCTTTTTTAAATTACTGATTTAGGCCAAAAAGTAAGGCTATACCCTTTGCTTTTTTCCAAATATAGCCCCTGTTTGAAGTTACTGATTTTTGGCCAAAAAGTAAGGCTAACCCCTTTGCTTTTTGCCAAATATAGCCCCTTTTTTAGGAGAAGCTGATAATTCAGCTTGTCCTAATATTAGGAGATCTGAAGCTGGTATCATGAGATTTGTCAAGGCGTTTTACTACCCTTCTGTACGATATTACAACATCACGCATTCTGAATTACCACAGCAAAAGTTTTAGGAGAAGCTGATAATTCAGCTTGTCCTAATATTAGGAGATCTGAAGCTGGTATCATGAGATTTGTCAAGGCGAACAAAGGATGACGCATAAGGATAATTATAGATAATAGCAGAAGCACAACAGACACACGTGAAATAATGACGTACAGTAGGTACAGCACACATGACTATCACATACAAGAGATACTATTGGACGAATACCAAGAACAAAAGTAAACAGTGATACAACAAGTAAAAATACAGGAAACTAAGTTAGTAAAACTACTGAGGGGAATTACCGTTACACGTCTTTAACATCACCTTTGCAATGCTTAAATACATACTGAGTGTCAGTTCTTAACTATCTTTTATGAGCTACTATTGTTAACTCACCGATGCTTCAAATGCTACGTCGTCTTTAACATCACCTTTGCAATGCTTAAATACATACTGAGTGTCAGTTCTTAACTATCTTTTATGAGCTACTATTGTTAACTCACCGATGCTTCAAATGCTACGAAAATCCTGCTACTAGTTTTTAAAGCAATGAATGGCATGGCACCACATTATATTTCGGATCTCTTAACTCCGGCTTGCACTGTTAATTATAACCTTAGGAATAGAACAAACCTAGTTTTACAAATCCCTAGAGTTAAACGCACAACGTTCGGTGGAAGAGCATTTTCGCATGCTGGACCCAAGCTCTGGAACAGTATACCAAATAGTATTAAGCCAATTGTTGCTATTTATTTATCTATTTATTGTTGCTATTTATCTGCGATGCAGACAAACGCCTTTGCTCATCTATGCAGGCCAGCCAAGACTGCGACGCACGATAACGCCAGCGCCAATGTACAAGAAAATCAGTCATAGCCAGGAGCACATTATTTGGAAAGTCACACTTTCTATTCCCTCATTTCCATAACAATCTTCTTCATTTAATTATAAGTCAAGAAAGAACAGTTTAGTGAATCATTTTAAGTGCAAATACTCCTTAAGATCTCCTTTGTGCAATCATTAATATTGCTCATTTCTTACTGTAGTAATAAACCTAAGTCAAGAAAGAACAGTTTAGTGAATCATTTTAAGTGCAAATACTCCTTAAGATCTCCTTTGTGCAATCATTAATATTGCTCATTTCTTACTGTAGTAATAAACTGAACGCTTTGTGCACCATGGAATGGACGCATCTAGTGTATGCAAACTATGTCAAATATGCCTTATTAGCCTATTTTGAACGCTTTGTGCACCATGAAATGTAAGCATCTAGTGTATCCAAACTATGTCAAATATGCCTTATTAGCCTATTTTGAACGCTGTGTGCACCATGGAATGTACGCTTCTATTGGATGCAAACAATGTCAAATATGCCAACATACGTAGCTATTACCCTCGAAAACTAAAACTTTTGCCATAGAAAAAGAGCCTTTCATCACATTCTTTACCATGTGCAATCATAAAATAGTCTAATATCTTCATTTTTCCAACATACGTAGCTATTACCCTGGAAAACTAAAACTTTTGACATAGGAAAAGAGCCTTTAATCACATTCGTTACCATTTGCAATTATAAAATAGTCTAATCCTCGAAAACTAAAACTTTTGCCATAGAAAAAATAGCCTTTAATCACATTCTTTACCATGTGCAATCATAAAATAGTTTAATATCTTCATTTTTCCAACATACGTAGCTATTACCCTCGAAAATTAAAACTTTTGACATAGGAAAAGAGCCTTTAATCAAATTCTTTACCATTTGCAATCATAAAATAGTCTATTATCTTCATTTTTTCAACACATTGTACTACAATTCCAAACAGTTTTTCTATGATACTACTAGCACTGGTTGATGCTAAAAAGTGTCCTACATAACATGCTGCAGCGCTACGCCAATTCAAAGGAAACAACCCCACTGGCTTACCCCCTCCCCCCACTGGCAAAGCAGGCATTACCATAACTAAACTTAATGCAGTTGGATACCAGAGATCTAACAAAATTATTGCAATCTGCCAAAACAGTGTGAGGAACCGTATGTAAGACTCACGAAAATATAGCACAGGAAGACTGCCCCCCATTAATGCCATCTGCTCCTTCGATGCCACTGACATACTTGGTTGCGATGTTAGCACTAAGCACCAATCCCTTACAAAATCAGAAACAATCACTTGCTCTTAATCCCTAAAACTATTGATCCCTGCCATAACAACCCACCCCCCACCCCCATTGCAATCATAAAATAGTCTAATATCTTCATTTTTTCAACATACGTAGCTATTACCATCGAAAATTAAAACTTTTGAAATAGGAAAAGAGCCTTTAATCACATTCTTTACCATTTACAATCAGAAAATAGTCTAATATCTTCATTTTTTCAACATACGTAGCTATTACCGTCGAAAACTAAAACTTTTGACATAGGAAAAGAGCCTTTAATCATCCTTTTCTACTATATACTTAAGGCGGTGGTCTAAAGTATTTAGTTTAGCATTATTTAGTTTGTATTTTGTAAGAATGTATACTTTTCCCATACAATCATTGACCGTCACCATGCTACAAAAAAGTAAATTATGTTCTCTGAATGTCCTCTGTATGTTGTACATCTTAGTTGCCTGATCTTACAGAATTTTATTTCATCTAAGTTATAAGTATAATAGCGTATTTTGAACGCTTTGTGCACCATGGAATGTACGCATCTAGTGTATGCAAATTATGTCAAATATGCCTTATTAGCGTATTTTGAACGCTTTGTGCACCATGGAATGTACGCATCTAGTGTATGCAAACCATGTCAAATATGCCTTAATAGCGTATTTTGAACGCTTTGTGCACCATGGAATGTACGCATCTAGTGTATGCAAACTACGAATGTCGGTCGTAAATTGTGAAATGTAATCTAAGTGGCGAATTTCACGTGGAGAATACTTGTCATTGCTTGAGTTTAGCGAATGGATGAGAGGGCGGTGATCTGTGTAAATAGAGAAGACTTGACCTTCTAGGGAGTGGCGAAAGTGCTTGATGGTGAGATAAATTGCCAAAAGTTCACGGCCAAATGTGCTATAACGTGTTTCAGCAGGCGGTTTCGAATGAGAACTCTTTCACCAATTCTAATGGTCGACTCTTTTGTTCGAGGATTCTTGTCGTATTGCTTCTTTCGTGCTTCTGCTTCATGTGACAGATTCCTTCTTGCATTGCAATGTGCTTCTTGCAATTCCTTCTGGTGTCTTGTTACCCAACTCTGGTCTGGATCTTCCATGTCATGATGTGTTCCAATGACTTGATCTATAGGCAAAAGAAATTCGAATCAGGATTGGAAGAGCCACAAGTGTACTTACAAAACTGGATAACATCTGAAAATCAAAACATGTCAAAGTGAAGAACAAGTTGCTGCTGGCGCGATCAGTTGTAATAGCTACCCTATTGTATGCTTGTGAAAGTTGGACAGTTAATAAAAGGGATGAACAGAGGTTGAGAGCATTCGAAATGAAAACTTACAGAAGACTGCAGGACGAACCAGAAGAAGCCCTGAATATCTGCAGGACTACGTTCAGTAGAAGAACATTCGAAGATCAATTGCTTAGAATAATTTAGTTAACTCTATAAATAAGAACGCTACATTAAATACTGAGAAAAGGAGGGATGTCGTATCCTATAGGTTGCCATGAACAACCTGAGGAATACCCCTCTATTATTATTATGACTATCAATGACGTACATATTGAGAATACGTTCCACACGTTTGAATAAGATTATTTGAATAGTTATATTTTGCTCCGATCCACTCTATGAACATAATGAGAATGCGTTGTACATGTTGGCATGTGGCAATTTCAATCGTGCTATTCTGCTAGGATCCACTCTATGAACATAATGAGAACGCGCTTTAAATAATGGTATGTGGCAATTTCAATAGTGCCGTTCTGCTTGGATTTTGAGACATGAGTTCCTTCTAAATATCAAATTTCATTAAGATCCGGTCACCCGTTCTTAAGTTAAAAATACCTCAATTTTTCTAATTTTTCCAAATTAACAACCCCCAGCTCCCCCAAAGAGAACGGATCCGTACCAATTATGTCAATCTCGTATCTATAACTTGTGCTTATTCTTCCCATCAAGTTTCATCCCGATCTCTCCACTCTAAGGAAACAAAAATGGGGAGGAACAAGGAGTTGAAGGAAAAGGTAGCCATAAAGTAAATTGTAGAGTTGGTCAACAAGTCTTGACAGTTAATGACACTGGATGTAATCAAATACAGGAAGCAGTTAACCTTTTCTTACAGGACTAATCCTCTCTTGAATCAGTGAAACTATGAAGCTTACAGCTTCCATCAGCTTACTAAGTAACAGTTTTATCCTTTCACATTTCAGCGTGCAGAACGCATTCCCAATATGATCAAATAGTGTAACTACGCTCAATGGCACTATTGAAATGCTTACATCCCAGCGTGCAGATTGCATTCCCAATATGTTCAAATAGTGTAACTACGCTCAATGACACTATTGAAATGCTCACATTCCAGCGTGCAGAACGCATTCCCAATATGTTCAAAAAGTGTACCTACGCTCAATATCTGTATACTTTCCTCACTCTTGTCTACCTGCCTTATCTCGTGGGGAGGAGGGCCTCATTAGCCTTGGTTGGCAACCTTTCTAGAGATGGTGTCTCGATAAAAGCACTGGTGGTTGTGTCACCTTATCACCACTAACCTCTAATGAGTGCAATGAATAATATAAATGTTACAAATAACGACGTGAATGGGACTGGAACTTTTTGTGAAGGTCCACCCCTCTTAGCGTAGCCTGCAAAATACGCGCTATTTTACGGTCTCGTATCCGCCTATCATACGAAAGCACAGATTCAATGTCACATCTATGGCTAACTACCCCCCTCCTTCGTTTGGACGCTCTAAACAAAGCAATCATCAACATTTAACTTGAACCATGGACCTCGTTCAACACACATTGAACTTGGTCCACAGTACTTAGCTACACAGCTGGTTTTGATGGTTTGATGGGCGCGTTCAAGAGCCCCTTGTGATTGAGGATGATAAGGACTAGATGTGATTTGCAATATATTCAACTCGTGCATAACCTGTTGAAATACACCCGACATAAAATTTGATCCCAAATCTGTCTGAACCTCCAGGGGTAACCCGAAAGTTGTGAAGAACTTGATTAAAGCCTTAACAACTGATTTAGCCTTTATATTGAGGAAAAGTTATCATACTCACGGAGAATAATTTCCTTTCTTAATTTCTCCGGCAGTCCATTCAAATAAAGTGTCTCAAGCATTTGCTCACGGAACTTCTTGTTGTCCTTATCGAAATACAGTTGTAGTCCCTCTGTCAGCTTCGATTTGTAGTCATTCAAATCGCTGAATTCATCCAACTGCACGTTAACAACTTCCAGCCTCTTCTCCTCTGTTTTCGAGGGTAATAGCTACGTATGTTGAAAAAATGAAGATATTAGACTATTTTATGATTGCAAATGGAAAAGAATTTGATTAAAGGCTCTTTTCCTATTTCAAAAGTTTTAGTTTTCGAGGGTAATAGCTATGTTTGTGGAAAAAATGAAGATATTAGACAATTTTATGATTGCACATGGTAAAGAATGTGATTAAAGGCTCTTTTCCTATGCCTTGAACGGGAGGTTCGTGGCTGAGCTCCTCTGGATTCCATGGGAACTCGATGTTGAGCAGGCGCTCATAGTGTTGTTTCCATGCGGTTTTCTTGGCCTCGGCTGTTAGTGCAAGGGATCCGTCGTCACCACGAACACACTTCTCCCCGACAACATCTGTGTTGTCCTTCTGCATCTGCTTGGCGATCTTGTAGATTCTATCACTCTTGGCCTTTTTGTCTTACATATGCCTATGGTAATTGTAAAACTTTCGTCTTCTACACTTTATTTGTAAATTTAACATCAATCATTTTAGTCTATTTAAAGAATAAACTATAGTTATGCCTGAAGATTCAAATGAAGTTTTGAAATGGCGTTGGTCCATGAACAACTGTTTGCCATCCCCACTCAGCCTCCGTTAAAGATATCTGTCCACGTCCCTGACCTTAATTCACTGTTGGTACAATATTCAACTAAAGATGTGATTTTCTTATAATCATTTTGCATATATTGTTATATAAGATTCTCTAGCGAGCTTCACCTTATTGCACAACATATTTTTTCATTTTTTGCGAAATTTCAACAATTTTTGCATTTTTCACTTCAAATTTTAATACTACGAAATCGTCAGTACAATTTCAGGAAAGAAAAGCTAAGTCGTTTACTCTATTCTACCTTATTAAGAAAAATGACTGAAGGAATGGTGGCCTCATATAAACGTTGGATAAGGGAGAAGGAGAAAGATGAGTCGGTAAGTGTCCTTAGAGACTTTGTTATAAGGGAATCAGAATATAGAACTGTGGCTTATGAATCAGTAAGGGGTGTTGTTGAAGGCAGCAGTGGGTCAGTAAATCCTAAAGAACATAGACGATTCTAGATTATATATTTGTAACTATTAGTTCCCTTTAATAAAGAGAAGATTCACCTTTTACATTTGAGCTGTGAGCCGTTTAAACGGATGTCAGAGGAAAACAGGTATTGCTCCCACCACAAAGGCAGAATTTAGTTACAATTTTGCGTGACGACCATAGTGGCAGCACATTCAGTCGTACACGGGCAACTTTGAGATAAATTGAAATCTTGCGGTGGAAAATATTTGATAATCGTTAAGAGATATTGGCTGCCAAACACTTTTGATTTTCTTTGTTTGCCCAAATGTAAGTATCCAGAGAGGATAGGGGTTTGTAAACGAGCGTACAAGTGATATCATATCAAGCTCAGTGTTTGGTAAACATTAGAAAATTGAGAATGCGCGTACTTTTCTAATGTTTGAAATGCTTATAAAGAAAAGCACTTTGGACCCGACCCGACCGACGGGATCACCGAGCCGGCGACCGAGCTGCCGGACGAGGACGGCGATGCGGGCAGCGGCGGCGACGTCGACTACCGCGAGGCCATCGAGACCGACAGCGACGGCGACGGCGTGCCGGACGTCGTCGATGGCGACGACGACAACGACGGGATCCTGGACGTGGACGAGGGCGACGGAGTGGATCCGAGCCAGGACACGTTTTTATAGATCGTGTTTGAATGTAGGTATGTTTGAAGGTTTTTAGTTTTGGGGGTTTTCTTGTGCAAAAGATTGGTTGGTGGTCTGATAAACTAATATTTAAAACACCATGTTGAGAAATTTAATGCACTGAGTTGGTGAGGATATGGTCCAACAGAGTTGATGAATTTTCAGTTATGCGAGTTGGGGATTCAATTATTTGTTTAAACCCATGATAATATTCTCTTGGCCCTTTAGCTGACAATGATCGGAACCAGCATTGATGAATAACGTTAATTCACGGCAATTAAAGGGGTGGGGGACAGAGAAGAGTTTTTTTCGAAATCCAGAGAGAACAATTCTCTTGTTTTTTTTTTTTTTTTACTTTCTTTTGCAAAAATACCCCAAAAAACACCCTGATTTGCAATAAAAATTGTCAATCCACCAATGAGCTACGAAACCTGAAATTCGTAAGAGAAATCATTACCTAAACCGCTTAGGACTTTTTCAATCCAGAAGATGCTAGACAGAGTTTTACAACCAGGTTCAAATTGACTTAAAGAACTTTAAGAAGTAGCAACTGGGGGAGGGGTTGAGTCCCTTTACTCCTTTCCAAATAATGCTTTTCCTCAGGGAAAAGGAGAAAAAGAAACCACTAAAAGTCATTGATTCCAGTTGTAATTTACCTCTTGCCTTGATTCGTTCTTGTGCATCCTGAGACTGAGCCTTATCTTAGCCGAGGCAATAATGTTTGTTCTTATCCTTTTTCCGAAATATCCTTCTCTTCATCTTTGTTGTGAGCAGCTATAATGTTGTTATGTGTTGTATTTTCATTGTTATCATCATTACTAGCTACTTGCAATGTGTTAAAGCCCTATAGTGTGGAAATTACATGTGGCTTGTTGTAAGCAAATATACAAATGCTTATGCTTTCACCCTTAATTTGCCTTGCTGGAGTATTGATATTGCCCTCGGAATTAATTAACTATTACTTAATTTTGTATGATGCAAACTGAAGGTCCTTTGTTTAATGCTTTGTGAAACGTATGCAGATATTCTAATTCATAACAAAAGCTTAATGTCTTCTTCTCCAACATACGTAGCTATTACCCTCGAAAACGAAAACTTTTGAAATAGGAAAAGAGCCTTTAATCACATTCTTTGCCCTTTGCAATCATAAAATAGTCTAATATCTTCATTTTTTCAACATACGTAGCTATTGCCCTCGAAAAATAAAACTTTTGACATAGGAAAAGAGCCTTTAATCACATTCTTTACCATTTGCAATCATAAAATAGTCAAGGTATTTCGTCCTCAACATTTTCCCTCAGTCCAATGTTTTGCACTCCTTGTGCCTCTTCTTCATACCAAGATCTACTTCATCAGTATCCCACTTTGACACGCCCATGCTACAACACCACCTCTATCAAGCATGACATCACGCATCACATTAATACCAGTGGCGCACCTGTTGCATCAAGACCACGACGCCTAGCTCCTGATCGTCTTCATAAAAATTAGACTCCTCCCGAGGAGTCTAATTTCCCCGCATGTGGTCTAACTTGTTCGTGTTCGAGCTGCGGAGGCCGAAGATAAACACATCGAAAGCAGGTATTTTGCGAAGGAACTAGTTTATATGAAACTTGATACCATCAGGGATGCCATAAGATGTTTATATTTGCATAATCTCATTAGTTTAGTGACTGGTCCACTCGAAGACAGGTACTGCCAAAGTTGGAAATGAAAAAGTTTTCAGGACGTCCCCAGGACTGGCAAGAGTTCTGGGACAGTTTTCGAAGTTCTATTCATGATAATGAGGAACTCTCAACAATAGATAAATTCAGTTATCTACGGCATTATTTGGAACATTCTGCAAAGAAAGTGATTTCTGGATTCGAACTGTCTGAGAGAAATTATGAGGCGGCACTGGACTTACTTTAGAACCCAAAAATTTTTCTTGCCCAGTACTTTGCCTTGACAATTTGTAGTTTGATTAATTAGTTGAAACCGAAAAACGTTTGCGTTGCTTTAAATGAGACGACTTCTTTTTCGGTCATTTTTTCACTGTAAACCTTGTCATCTCCTGCTTTTTGCCACAACTCCATTGTTTGGCGCGAAATTCAATTGTTGGCATCTTTCGTAGCCTCGTTTAACTTTTTGAGGGCAGGGGAGCTTTATCAGAAATAGGGCACGATTTTCTCATATATATTTTTATGAAGCGACGAAGTGGTGGGAGTTCGTTTTATTGAAAATCAACCTATTCTCAACACTATAATTCTGATATACCTTTTCCCCTACCCACAATTAACAGCTTAATTTCTAACAAAAAATGCAATAGATTCATAGCATAAAAATTTAAGAATCGATGTAATGTTTATTACTCCTTTATGGACAAGAGATGTTTTTAATGGATGCTACATGTAGAACATGTCAGTAGCTATCATTCTGCAGAAATTGCTATTGCTATTTCATCTCGGTTAATTTTTTTTTCAACAGTAGTATTTTCAAAATCTCCAAGTTTATCAGTGTTATGACATTGTTGTCCTTTCCAGTGGATATTGATTTACATTTTTACATCTTTGTTATGCCATAGATGGTGCAAAGATGCTTGATAACATCAGCTTCGAAGCAGCGACCTTGGTCAGAATGGAGACGTTCAGGAACACTGTATACTGTGAACCAATGTTTGACAAGGACTTGTGCAACAGTGACAGCTTTTTGATCTTTGGTAGGGACAGCAAGAGTGAATTTGGTGAAAACATCGGTGAGAACAAGCACATTTTCATGTCCCACGGAGAAGCTGATATTGTTAGCTTTTAAAAGTTTCGGATGTATTCAGTTTTCTAAGAAGTGGGGAAGAATGCTGCTTGCATTTCGTGGGTTTATTGCACAGCAAGAAAGAGAATAGTGTTGATGGAAATGCACAGGTTATTTCTCTCTCTGGCCAAAATAAACTCCCCGGCGGGGAATCGAACCCCGGTCTCCCGCGTGACAGGCGGGGATAAAGTAACTATTTACAACACTTGTTGATGAGTTGATGTAAAAAATGGTCAGAGAGCAGTCGCTAATCAGAAGCATACCTCAGAAATACGGGACAGAAAGCATCTATAATAATCGATTGCCTCTTGACATTTTAACGATGCTGCTTTTAAAATTTCAGAGTCTGGCAAATTGTGGGGGGCAAATTGTAACTATTCATTTTCATTGTGACAGAATGTTAGAAACCAGAACAGGACACCAATATATTTTCAAAGAAACATAAACAAAAAGATTCATAGAATTATTGCTGTCTGATAATTGTAAAAAAAATCGATTTAATTTTGTGATGTTGGCATTTTCAGCAAGTACCAATTTCAACTGCTATCCATATTATTATATCTCACAAAAGTGTTGACAACGTGACTTCCTAAACAGTTCAATATTTAAATAATTAAATTGTCAAAGAGCACTGTAAAAATTATATGCCCAAATTAATATTTATACAGTGAAAATCAAAGTTCAGGTTTGTTTGGCAATTAGAAGGGTTACTCCATAATATGGTGCCATACCCAAAATACAAATTCTAATCAGGAAAATATGTTGAGCCATTATTTAACAACTACAAAGTGGCTAATGAGTTTTAATTCATTGTGCTTGGAATAACTGATGAAATATTTTGATAATTGCTACCTCTGTAAGGTTATATACTAAATGTGAATACTCACAAATCACTTCAATGATCTTATACGATATAACTTAGTTATCAGAACCAGTTTCAAAACATGCTCCGTTGAAAACTACAAGAATGGCTAGTTTGCAGGTTAAAATTAGTGATCATTCACAAAGTTCATATGCAGTAAACGTCTGATTTTTTACATAACGTGTTCACAACATAACAGCCTGCAAAACCGGTCAGCGGTTACTATACCTAACTTAACAAATATTGTTACATGTTCCTTTTTTTTTTTTTTTTTTTTTTTAATGTTCGTGAATTAACCAGAAATATGGCAACGTAAACAAGCGCAAAGTGTTAACGGGAAATATTTGGAACTGTTCTTAAACTACATAGTCTGCAAGATATGAGGGTCTACAGAAGCGTAGCGTACAGAAGCGTAGCGCATGGAATAGAGCATGTTCCATTTTTCCGCTTCTGTACGCGCCAAATTGTAGGCAAAGTAGCTGCAAGCTGAACAAGGTTTGATTTACCAACGTAGCAAAGTTTTCGTATTCGGTGTTCATGATATGGTTTAATGTTTACATATTGTTTTTCACTGCTCTTTGGTCTCTAATCAACGGTGTGCGAGCTGATGAAAAGAGAAATTTTAGTAACTAGCAATCATTGTTATTGTGGGTTACGTATGATATTATGAGTGTGAACAGTTTCATTAACTACTCTGCAAACACACTCCGTTTATGATGAATGCTGATGTTATGATCACACAGATTGTGTAAGCATGTGAACAGCAAATGAGCAAATAATTGCTTGCGCAAATATTCAGACAAGAAGACATTTGTATATTAGACAATTTTATGATTGCACATGGTAAAGAATGTGATTAAAGGCTCTTTTCCTATTTCAAAAGTTTTAGTTGGGGGCCAACCATCCTGTGCTTTCGCACACCCTTCCTGTTTACCTTCCCCAGATTTCTCGAGGTACCCATTTAAAGCTGGGTCGACTCTGGCTAAGCTTACAGAGTCACGCCACTGACTCCCGTCCCAAACTGAACAGAAGGTGTGCCACTTTGATTGGTATGCCATTGCTGTATTGAATAGCATCAGATGTTTGTGAAACTAGAGAGCACTTTCGTACTGGCACAAATAGTAAATGGCTAAGTTGGTTGTAGTTCATGCAAATTCATGCAAATGCTTGCAAATTTTCTAGATCTAATTAAAAGAGCTTACTCTGAATTCTATTGATGTTAATGTGTTTCATACACTTTGATAATTACATCTCTATCAGATGACCCTGTTCCCCATGAAACTCTTTCCTTTCATTGCACTCTAACTTTGTTGGACTGAATATGAAGCAGATTAGTCTCGTCTGTGTACATTCTGTAAAACAAAAAATGAAATAATATATGTAATAGCCACAAAGCTTTACATAGATGTAATAAGAAAACAACGTGAAATTTGCATCTGGACCTCGGTAGTAGTCTAACGTTCTCTGAAAACGTTAGTGGATTTTGCATGAAATTTCGCTCATTTTTATCATTTACCTCCGCTAAAATGACTTCGAGGTCATAAGTAACTGTAGATAAAGAGGGAAAGGATAGTTTATTTCTCCAGTGCTTACTAATTCGTGAGGATTCGACTCGTAAATCAACCACTGTAGAGATCACCGCTTCTCGCCATTTTATCGACAAGGTCCTAGGACCTCTCAAAACTACATCGAAGACAATGAAACTAGCTTGAGAAATAGCCATATTTTCGTTCTGTTAAGATTTGATAGCTAGTTTCTCATTCAGGTATGATAGTTTAAACCTCATTACCTTCGAACATTAGGTAATTCTAAATAGTGGAAGGCCAAAAATCGCTAATTTACTTGTGGCAAGGTTCTTCCATATATTATTATATTTCTTTATACTCCAAACGTAACTAGCTATCACAGTAACCATGGCAGAAAATGCACGCACGCAGGGAACCACCGTAGCAACTTGTCATCCAAGATGGCGACGGATGAGATCTTGGACTAATTGTGACGTCACATGCACGCCACCTATATGCTGTATATAAATGTTAGTGTGTTTGCTTGCCTATGTTAGTATGAAGACAGAAACCGATCAGCCATGTTGGAAAGGGTACCTCAAATAAACATTTCTTAACATTAAGGAGAACTGAAAGTTCCCGAAATAACCTGATTTAGTATTCATTTAAGCACTGATTGGATCCACTTTAGTGTGCTGAACCGCAGAATTCAACAATGTGACACTGCACCGATTATAGCGGTATGAAAGTACTGAAACATGTTGACAACAATTAACAGTACATACCTTCTCTTGCTCCTTGAGTAAGATTCCATGAAGACTGATGAAACGTTTCTTAGATATTGGTGAGGATTTGAATATGGACTAGTTAGTAAGATTCCATGAAGACTGATGAAACGTTTCTTAGATATTGGTGAGGATTTGAATGTGGACTAGTTAGTAAGATTCCATGAAGACTGATGAAACGTTTCTTAGATATTGGTGAGGATTTGAATATGGACTAGTTAGTAAGATTATAAGGCATATTTGACATAGTTTGCATACACTAGATGCGTACATTCCATGTTGCACAAAGCGTTCAAAATACGCTAAAAAGGTATATTTGACATAGTTTGCATACACTAGATGGGTACATTCCATGGTGCACAAATCGTTCAAAATACGCTAATAAGGCATATTTGACATAGTCTGCATACACTAGATGCGTACATTCCATGGTGCACAAAGCTGAGCTATGTCTACATCAAAATACTATACCATGCTATTGTGTAATAATAACAATTTAGTGGTTAAGTGAAATCAAATTCAAACTAGAAACGCTCCGCAAAATTTCAGAATAAACGAAGAGTCTTGCAAACATTGACTAGAATGCACTGCTCTTCTTGAGCTATGTCTACATCAAAATACTACACCATGTCCTTATCTAATGATAATATTTTATCCCAGTTTATTACAGACCAAATCGTACCAGCATTAGCTATTTTGTTTCACCTCTTCTTTGATTGATACCCATAACAACATCAACTATGAGGGGGGGGGGGGGAGGTAAATGTATTATAATTCATGAACAAAAAAATCTATTCCCCCACTCAACGGTAAGATGGGATGTGTACAAATTCATAAGTTTGTACAGTTTTATTGTTTGCCAATGGTATATAGGGATATGTTTAGTACTTCGGGTGGAAATGGATATATATTAGTACTTTGGTGCATATGCATATGTTTTGTACTTTCGGTGCATATGGATATGTTTAGTACTTTGGTATAGGGATATGTTTAGTTCTTTGGGTGGATATGGACACGTTAAGTACTTTCGGTGCATATGCATATGTTTAGTACTTTGGTATAGGGATATGTTTAGTACTTCAGATAGACTAGCTAGAATCAAACTTTCTTGTATTCTAATTGATTTTATTGTCATATGACCTAGTAAGCAAATCCACGAACACCGCCCCGTTTAATAAAACTTCAATAAAACTTTCTAAAATGACGTCTTGCATATGACTCATAGAAATAGTAGATAGACTAGCTAGAATCAAACTTAAAAGTTTTATTGAAGTTTTATTAAACGGGGCGGTGTTTCCTTAAAAACTTGTATAGTTAAAGGAGAATTAAATACGCTATGGAAGAAGAAAAATATGTGATTTTGATTTTGGAGCTTTTGGCGAGGACAAATATTCGTGCAGGATTCAAATTCGTGCCCCTAGGGGTCCGCAAAAAATAGTACTGCGCGAATTTAAATACACTTAAGCTACTTTGAATCGCATTGGAGATGACAATTGATATTGTGTTCCTATAATATTTGTGGTATATGTTGGTTATAGTTTCATTTTCTGACCGATGAGCAGGTCTTTAGTTAAGCGGAACATAAAAGCAATGCTTCTCCTGAACATACTCGGCCCACACCTTATTAATTACTGGATAAGTCGATATTTTCTTAAACTACCTGAAAATTATATATACTCAAAATTGCTACCTCTTATTTGCCAGCATCGCTACTAGGCCTAAAGGCACCATGGCTAGTGTAGAGGGGCAAAGGTTAAATCCTTTGTTTAGGGTCATCTTTTGTCTTTGTTCATCCTCTCTTGATGACAAGACACCACAGTAATAAAGATATTCCCCTCTTCCCAGCACTAAATTTATGTAGGCGTATGTATCTATGTTGTAGTTGCCTCGTTCTGATTTTGAGTGTATACCTCGTGTTTGACCTGCATTTGCAACTGCGTCTACTAATGAAGGCTGGCACATGTTGCGCTATTCTGTCATGTAACCTCTGCAACGTACGACCTATATATTCGCTCCCACAGCGACACGTGAATTTATAATCTAATAAACTTTTATGTGTGACAGGTAGTACGTCTTTTGGGGCAACAGGCAGCAGCTTTTGGGTGGAATAAACAACACGCGGTTGTACCGTGGGGAAACTGTTGGTAAACCCTTTCAATCATATTACGTTGATAGTTTGCACCAGTTGAAGGGGCAGTTACCGACGTTGACCGAGTTGCTCCCATTGTCGTTAGGTTACAATAAATTAGTTGAATGGAAGGATGAATTTTCAGAAGAATTTGAATCGAATTTGCTAGCCTTGAATTATGATGGTAATGCAATAGGTACAATTTCCATGCCTAGATGTTTTTGTAAACATCTGTGAAAGCATTAAGAAGAATCTGGTTTTCATATTCATGACCAGTTAAAACGGCTGCGTCGTCTGCAAATTGATACAAATGACGAGGTCTCAAGTTTGAGTATCAGTAACCGAGTTGAGAAAATTTTTCCGGTCTGATGTACTGAATAAACTTGTTTATTAAGAGATTAAATATAAGGGGACTTAAGCAATCACCCTGCAAGACACCTTTCCTGCTTATGAAAATTGAGTTTCGATTCTAGCAAATCATGAGAAAACGGTGAACTAAGGTTTTGATGAGATTAATTTTACGTGTTTTGGGGCAGAACGAATTGTTGGAGAGATATAGGCCGGAAAAGGTAGTTTTTTATACACGCTGGTACGGAATTTAGTACCCTCTTTTTCGATTAAAACATCAAGGAACGGTAACGAGTTGTTGCGTTCCTTAAAATATTGGTCTTTTATGCAACTTTGAAATAGAGGCCTTGGGGATTGAAAATACTCAGAATGAGCTGAAATTAACACACAGCATTGTTTATGCGTCCCTAGAGACCATGGCGGTCTCAAATTGCTCATTAAAGCACATCCAAAAATATTGGTCTTTTATGCAACTTTGCAAAAATGGCCTTGGGAATTAAAAGTACTCAGAATGAGCTGAAACACATTCTCATTATATTCAAACAGTGTAACTACGCAGAATGGCACTATTGAAATACGCAGATTCCATCGTGCACATCGCAATCTCATTATATTCAAACAGGGAAACTACGTAGTATGGCACTATTGAAATACTCACATTCCATCGTCCACAACACATTCTCATTATATTCAAACAGTGTAACTACGCAGAATGGCACTATTGAAATACTCACAACGCCTTGTTAGGTTATTTTGAACACATTGTGCACCATGGAATGTACGCATTCCAAGTATGCAATTGTCACTAAAAACACCTTGTTAGGTTATTTTGAACACATTGTGCACCATGGAATGTACGCATTCCAAGCAAGCAATTGTCACTAAAAACGCCTTGTTAGGTTACTTTGAACACATTGTGCACCATGGAATGTACGCATTCCAAGCATGGGACTACTGCAAGACTACTACGACAAGATTAATAAAGATCATGTGAGATTATAGGACGACAACCTTTTGATGGTTTTCGTTGGCGGTACCCTCGGCCGTGCAAAGCTAATTTATATACCAGTAAGGACAGACACCTCTATTGAAGGTAGCAAATTGTGTCTACAACAAGTCATTGATATTATTTGCAACTGAGGTTTGGATATTGGGATAATGTACGCATTCCAAGCATGCAAGTGTCACGAAAAACAGCTTTTGGTGCTATTCAAAACGGATTGTGCACCATGGAATGTACGCATTACAAGCATGCAAGTGTCACTAAAAACTGCTTTTGTTGCTATTCTAAACGGAATGTGCACCATGGAATGTTCGCATTACAAGCATTCAAGTGTCACTAAAAACAGCTTTTGGTGCTATTCTAAACGCATTATGTTGAGAGGCCTTCATATATGTCAATTTGTGGCATTCCTCTTCTGCAATTTTACAATAGAAACTTTTATCCATATTGGATACAATCAAATGTAGGTAAAACTTCCTATGGAAAAAATCCCAATGGGAAACATCTCTAATGGAAAAAGTCACCTAGGAAAATACCCCAAAAGAAAGTGTGAATCCCTGCAGCAACATTCCAGCCCCTTGTTGGAAAAAAGGTGTGGAAGAAAGGTACACGTTGCTCCACTCAGTAGAGTGGATGCCAGGGATAGGGTTTTATAGCTAATATCATATTATTTACACAAAATAGAAAAAAGGTGCAGAACAAAGGTACACGTTGCTCCAATCAGTAGAGTGGATGCCAGGGATAGGGTTTTATAGCTAATATCATATTATTTACACAAAATAGAAAAAAGGTGCAGAATACATGAGTGAATGAAGAATACAGCAGACCAGAGAAGTAACTTCTTGGTGACACGAACACACAACACACGTCGACACACCCAACAAACCACCCACCAAGGGTAGGCCTCCCACTAATAAATGATTGCATTCTAAACTTATCAAGCAACACTTGGCTGAAAATGACCACATTGTCTCTAAATAACCAGCAGCAGCCATCATTTACAGTTTCGGTCATATTACCAGCAATGACCTATGGGGCTGAGACGTGGTCACTGACAAAACACGAGAAACGCAAGCTTGTGGTAGCGCAGAGGAGCATGGAGAGAGCAATGCTGAACACCACTCGGAAGGACAAGTCAAGATTGATATCATAAGATCAAGAACTAAAGTGAAAGACATCACCGAGAAAATAGAATACACAAAAGGCCAGTGGGCAGGACATGTAAAATGAATTTTGCTGCCATTTCTTGCAAAAAAAGAAAATTTCAGAAAATAGAATTTTCTGCAAGAAAAAGAAATTTCTTGTAAGAAAATGAAATATCTTGCCACTTTTTGCATAAAAATGAAGTTTCGTGCCATTTCTTGCTAAAGATGAAAATTTGAGAAAGTAACTTTTTTACAAGAAAATGAAGTTTCTTGCCATTTTTTTGCAAAAAAGAAGCTCCAGATATACTAGTGTCAATAAGTTATGTAATCTGCACGGATCCAGCTTCCCTAATAGTTTAGTATCTGAAGCGATAAAAATATCAAAGCAATGGGTGCTGACGGATAAGAATACACCACTACTGATGGGACCAGTGCAACACAGCAAAAGTCAACTGCTGTGTTGAATTATATACACGTTAATGAGGTTTAAACTTATTTGGGATCGCAAGATTTCAATTTATCTCAAAGTTGCCCGTGTACGACTGAATGTGCTGCCACTATGGTCGTCAGGCAAAATTGTAACTAAATTCTGCCTTTGTGGGAGCAATACCTGTTTTCCTCTGACATCCGTTTAAATGGCTCACAGCTCAAATGTAAAAGGTGAATCTTCTCTTTATTAAAGGGAACTAATAGTTACAAATATATAATCTAGAAATTAGGCTATTGTAAAATGGAGGGTGACGCTGTTGTTCTAATGCTGGATTGCAGACCTCTGAGAGATCAGTGATGGGCAGTGTCGTGCTATAGAAGGCTTCAAGATATCCTGATTTTATCGACTAGGGCAAAACACAGAATGACTATGAGTTGATCAAACCAAGGGACGCAGATATTTACTAAGCAAAGTTTTTATAGATACTTCTTCTATCCTTAGCGTACATTCCATGGTTCACAAAGCGTTCAAAATAGGCTAATAAGGCATATTTGACATAGTTTGCATACACTAGAAGTGTACATTCCATGGTGCACAAAGCGTTCAAAATAGGCTTATAAGGCATATTTGACATACTTTGCATACACTAGATGCGTACATTCCATGGTGCACAGAGCATTCAAAATAGGCTAATAAGGCATATTTGACATAGTCACTTCTGTGCCGCAGCGACGAGGACGCTTGTTGGCCATGATAATTATTGACATGGAAGAATCACAAGCACCAAGCAAATGGGGATTTAAACTGTCTTATTTAGCTGTAGGCCTCAAGCTTTGGATCGGCCTTCTGAACAAAAACAAGCTGACCTCTTCAAAAAATAAGGAACAGATACGCTATTAGTAGAAATGTTGAAGTTACAGCTAAACCAATGATAAGGCATGAAGAACTAGGCTACAAGCTTACTTAACGTTTAGATTTTAACGAAAAAATGTTACCGTTAACCATATATTAAGGCAATTGTCACCCTCACGATCATATTATAAACTCAAATAAACACATGCATTAGACTCAGTGGATCCATATTAGTAACTGTGGGTACGTACAATGATAAGGCATGAAGAGCTAGGCTACTAGCTTACACGCTGCAAAGACGCAAGAGGTACTTTCTTTTATTTCTATTTTGTGTTTAATGTACTATTTTGCTTAATCTATTGGACTGATTAGGATCATATTATTGCAGAGAATTTATGTTTAGCTTTATTATGTGCAACAGTGCAAGGACAGTTTATACTTCTATTTAGTCACGCAGTAAATTTAGTTGTTAGGTTTGATATATTTGTTGTGTTAGAATTTATCTTCATTTTTTCAACATACGTAGCTATTACCCTCGAGAACTAAAATTTTTGAAATAGGAAAAGAGCCTTTAATCACATTCTTTACCATGTGAAATCATAAAATTGTCTTATATCTTCATTTTTTCCACAGACATAGCTATTACCTTCGAAAACTAAAACTTTTGAAATAGGAAACGAGCCTTTAATCACATTCTTTACCATTTGCAATCATACTTTACTGCAACAAACTATCTTAGTGCATAAACTCTGGAATCACGGAAAACCACCCACGCCTTCTATGCTTCCTTTACCCAACTATGCCTTTGAATAATGCTCCAACACTTGTCATCTCCTCAGCATATTTCAGTTCTCCAAGGCTATGTATATTACTATCTAGCGCTTTCCTTTAACGCTACAATCTTGGACAAAACTGTTGAGAATTTTAGTTGTTCAGCTGGTAACGTAACAAACCAACTTTAAACATTATTAAAGTGGATTCTACTTCCTATTGTGACTTACAAGACAGTATATATCACGAATAAAATTGATTAAAACAGGTCCCACTTCAGAGCCAGCGCAAAAGTAATGGGCCTATCTCCATGAGCTTGAATGTTGAATCTTCGTTGATACTGTTGATTTGCAAGGGCACAACGAGTGAAGGAAAGGACCCATAAGAATGAACGTTATTCGGGGCAGTATATCAATAGTAAAAGTTATTAAGGCGGTGCCTTCTTAGAGAACAAAAAGGTCCTATTTATAGATGGTCAGAGGCACCGTCACGTCTGCGTCATGCATTTGGCAGTCACTTCTTCCCAATTGTGCTTGTTTTAAACGAAAAGAATAAGCAATTATTTTATATCTTTACTACTGAATCCCGGAAAACCATGCCGCGGAGAGGTCAACTAGCGAGGGGGGCATGCCGCCCAGAAGTCGCTTAGAAAAGGGGCGTGCCGCCCAGAAGTCAACTTCCGGAGGGGGTATGCCGCGGAGAAGACGCTAGCGAACCGCTCTCGTCCCGATCTGGTAACCGCCTTCGGGCGGTCAGCAGGGCAACTCGCGGATGCCTTCGCGTAGTTCCTCGTCTTAGTCATCGTAAGAAAACCAACGTCAAACTAAAGTGGATACCAGAGGGTTTCTAGCTCAGCTACTCATTTAATCGTTGCCAAAATTGGAAATAACGTGAAATAGGCCTGTAGATGTCTTTGGTGCTATAACTTTGGCATTTCACTACTGGGTTACACTGTTCTTTGCAGTTACCAGGTAATTTTATTTAGTTCGGCATACCGTCAGCAAAGTAGTTGTTCAAACATTCAAGCATCATTTATGATAATTAGTTAGGGTGGCGAATTATTTCGTAAAAACTATTTTAGGGTGGGGGCTTATTTCACAAAAACTATTTTAGGGCAGGAGGCTTATTTCGCAAATACTATTTTAGGGTGGGGCTTATTCGAGGGGGGCTTATTTGAGGGTAGGGGCTTAATCGAGGACTTATGGTATTGTAAATCCTTTTCGCCTGTAAAGAAGGAATCACGGAGCGTAGAGGCTACAAGGCTTGAACAACCCAATAATTTTGTGTTTCCTTTGTGTTGTTATTATGCCTGTCGGTGAAAGCTTCTGCGTCAGTCATCCCCTCCCCCTGCCGTCCTCTCTCCACAAAAAGAAATTCTTTCTCGCTCCGTGGGTCCTTTTGTTTTAAAATATTTTGACCATGATCGCATTTCATTGTGGGTTCGCCCTTAGACAGGCAGCAGAAGACAATTCTGAGGATTTTTCTCACTGTACTATTGAAGCTGTCAGAAACAATTTCTATGTCGACGATCTACTGAAATCTTTCAGTAAGGAAGAAGATGCTATTCGTACTATTCATGAGTTGAAATCACTCCTTGCTAAAGCAGGCTTTAAATTAACTAAGTTTATGTCATCAAGTCGAGAAGTTATTCTAAACGCATTGTGCACCATGGAATGTACGCATTCCAAGCATGCAAGTGTCACTAAAAACAGCTTTTTTTGCTCTTGTAAACGCATTGTGCACAATGGAATATACGCATTCCAAGCATGCAAGTGTCACGACAAACAGCTTTTGGTGCTATTCTAAACAGATTGTGCACCCTGGAACGTACGCATTCCAAGCATGCAAAGATCACTAAATAGCGTACCAAAACTTAGTAGTTTTAGAAATGATAGTTTCAGATATCTCAGATATTCCTAGAATATTAAAATTTTATGATATTTACAAGGCCATGCTCACTTATACTTGTACATCTTATCTTTCCATTTTAGTGATCTTTCTACAGAGAATGTTCAAGAACCTAAAAGATAATTTGAAGAGGTGCCTTGACAGGAGACGCGCTCTCACTAGGTTATTTGTACACAATACACAAAAATTAAACAAAAACTTTGGCTCGGATAGAGTCCGTTTGAACATTCAAAGAAATCATACCAAAGAAATCATTACGGATATTTTACGTCCCTGCCAATCACTCCAATGCAGTTATACTGGCAACTTGTCAAAATTTCTGTACATTAAATTCTTTTATATGAATAGTGAATAACTGTACATCGATAATTTATAACGTAACTTTCGTGGCGGCTGGGTCATACACTGCCATGTTGCGTGAAAAAATGACAGTGTTTTCTTCATATTGGTGCATATGTGTGTCTAGTTGCCTTTTCGTTTGCTGTTTCAACGAGCATTGCACACAGAATATATGCAAAGGACAGCACACCAGTTCTTTCTAAGTACCTTCGTGAAACGTAGAATTGCCTTTTTCTGCCAGTTTTGATTATTCCCTCACTATGCTGCAAGCTGTAGACCTCCCAACACCAAAAAGATGGGCTAACGATCTATACACAATATTGGTAGCTAACCGCCAAAGAGTGAGGGCAATTCTTTTATCGACAGGCACTGCTTTCCTAAATTGTGTATCCTGTTTGGAAATCGACGCTGCGAGTGCATGACATAAATAAAAAAACGTTTCCTTTGAAACACGCAAGTTCTCTTTATAAATAATTTTTATTCCTTCACAAGTTTTGTCTTTGGAAGATTTTACCATTGTAAAGAGTATTTTTAACAAAAGGAGACAACTAGAAGTGCTCATAGAACCAGATTTACACAATAGACGTACGCAAGCGCATATTGTGCAGATTTTACCATTGTAAATAGTATTTTTAACAAAAGAAGACAACTAGAAGTGCTCATAGAAATAGACTTACCTAATTAGTGACGTCGTAATAGCGTCTATTCTTTCTTCTTTTTCAAATTTCATTCAAAGTCAAATTCAATTGATTGTGTTTGAATCGATCACAAACAAAACATTTCATTCATTTTTGTTGACCATTTTAACCCTACATCAGATGAGCATTTAGGCTCTTCTCGTACATGAGGGGGAGGGGGGTTGCCAGTAGGCCTGTAGCACTTTGATACACATTAGACTATTTTATGATTGCAAATGGTAAAGAATGTGATTAAAGGCTCTTTTCCTATTTCAGAAGTTTTAGTTTTCTAGGGTAATAGCTACGTATGTTTAAAAAATGAAGATATTAGACTATTTAATGATTGCACCTGGTAAAGAATGTGATTAAAGGCTCTTTTCCTATGTCAAAAGTTTTAGTTTTCGAGGGTAATAGCTACGTATGTTGATTTTCTGCGAGGCGCCTATAATATTCCTACAGATTTAGAGTTCTCGCCTATAAAAAAATTCTCTCTGCGAATTATACCTAAAGGTTAAGTTAACCTAGCATAAATCTTTAACACATATTCCCTAATACTTTCTATAGTGTGGACGGTTTTGCAGCGGCATTAAGAAAACACTGTATTAAGAATGCCGTTGCCACCACGTAACCAAGGTCGTTAACTTACAATTATTACCATATCTTCTAAACTACACCGAATTTGACTATAATTTCCCGCGGAATACTCTTGTCGGCCAATAATCTACATTATAAACATATAAAAATGAGAATTGACGGACCTTTTTTCGTGACCAAGTTTTTCCACTTTTCTAAGCCTTAGTGCTTGAAGAAATACCAGAAATCGCCTTACCTTGTTAACTTACACTTATTACCAGTATACCCAACTGTATTTTGAAGGAGCCAATCAGAAATTGGACTACCTGATCGCTTGTGTTTTTGGGCCAATCAGCCCATTTCTTTCGTTTTTTGATATGTTTCGCTTCTCCCGTTACATTTCCGAAATTAACCGACGGATGGAGAAGAAAACTCATCTACAACACATTAAAAACATCAACCTCCTTCTTAAGAAACGTTTTGGCAATATGATGTCCCGGTCGTCATTTATATCCCCCTGTTTTATATCCCGCTTATTTTTCAGTTTTTTCCTTTTTTTAGTTTTTTTTACTTTTTTAGTTCTTTTAGTTTTTACGTTTTTTAGTTTTTTTTAGTTTTTTAGATGAATTTTTTTTTTTAGTTTTTTACCTTTTTTTCTTTTTAGTTTTTTATTGGTTTTTACCTTTTTTTAGCTTTTTATCTTTTTTATCTGTTATATCAGACTAGTATTATTAAACTTGCGCATTTGATAACAGTGATCTGTACTACTCCTATTCACTCTTATCAAGGTAAAACTTAATATTCAGTACATCAAATCATCTGAGTACTTATATCAGATCAGTATAATTAAACTTGCGCATTTGATAACAGTGAACTGTACTACTCCTATTCTCTCTTATCAAGGTAAAACTTAATATTTTTTTTTTATTTTTTATTTTTTTTAGTTTTTTACCTTTTTTTAGTTTTTTTAGTTTTTTTAGTTTTTTTGCTTTTTTTCTTTTTTTATTAGTTTTTAGTTTTTTTTTGTAGTTTTTGCCTTTTTTTAGTTTTTTCTGTTTTTTTTTTTAGTTTTTTATTGGTTTTTACCTTTATTTTAGCTTATTTTTCAGTTTTTTCCTTTTTTTTAGTTTTTCTAGATTTTCGTTCACTCAGAATGGAAAGTGCGGGCAAAACCTGTCATGCGCGATGTACGCCCTAGCGTGGGTACGGCCTTATTGTATGTGACAGAGAGCATAGAAACTCCCTATTTTGCAGATACTTGACTTCCTGGTAACACCATTCCTTTCAGTTGCCCAAAGAAAATATCACCCACTTTCTAGTAAACCACCTTTTAACCGAATCGGGTCGTAGAGGCCCATGGCACTGTATATTTGCAGGGCAGGGGCTATCAGAGTAATGGAGAAGGCCAGTGTTTGGGCAGTCAAAGGCATAATTTGCGAGATACAATGAGCAACAGAAATTTGCAATTAAAATAGAGGTACTCAAGTGATCTGCATTGAGACAGAGAAGAGACCTTAGTTACTGCAATTTTAGCAGGCTTTGAAGAAACATACAAAATGAACTTCACCGAACGATCAGCCTAATGAGCCACATCACAAAAATTCTGCTGAAAATCATAATGATGAGAACGAGAAAGAAAACAAAGCCTGAGATAGCAGCGGAACAGTGTGGTTTTGTGGAAGGCAAAGGAACAACGAACGCTATTTACATTTTACGAACAGTAATTGAGAGATCATTGGAGGTGCAGAAAGAAGTTCATTTATGTTTCATGAGAAACAGTGGAGATAACTACTAGATCGGCGATAGAAGATCATCTCATAAGGAACACTGACTGTGCCATGAATTATAGTAACGAACATTTCTCAGTTTTAGGGAAGGGACGATCTAAGTTTCATTTAGCTGTTTAAGAATCGGTTTTCATCTCACGTCTTAAGCCTAGTTTATGTAGACAGAAAGAATTTGTTTTTAAGTTGTCAATGTTTTCCTTCTGCACGCTGGAATGTGAGCATTTCAATAGTGCCATTGAGCGTAGTTACACTATTTGAAGATATTTGGAATGCCTTCTGCACGCTGGAATGTGAGCATTTCAATAGTGCCATTGAGCGTAGTTACACTATTAGAAGATATTGGGAATGCGTTCTGCACGCTAGAATGTGAGCATTTCAATAGTGCCATTGAGCGTAGTTACACTATTTGTGTTTTGAATGAAGAAAATTACTCTAACATCTTGGTTGAGATACACATGACCATCCATTTGAGAAAGCAAATCAATTCAAAATTCAGGTAGACTCTATCATCTTTGGATGTGAAGTATGTTGTTTGTTTTTGTGATCTGTGTTGTTCGTTTTTGTGATCTATGTTGTTCGTCTTTATTGAGTACCAATTTGTCACCAATTTGCCAATTTTTATCCCCCCCCCCATGATTCTGGGGGGACCTAACTTTTTGAAATCTCTTATTTTATGGGGGGACCTAAGATTTTGGAAAAAAAGTGGGGGGACCTGAACTTCTGGGGGGACCTGAATAATATAACCCACTTCTGGGGGCACCTGACACAAAGAGTTGATAATTTCCACAAGCACAGTGTTTTGTTGAGAAGTCCACTTTAACTAACATTTCATTGTAGTCCGATCGAAATGGAATACAAGTTGCTACGCTTTGTTTCATGATTAAAAGCAGCAAGAGTTACCTCAAAAGCTGTTTTGAGCCTTAGAATAATATGCTATTCTAAATACTTGAGAAACACAAGTATTCATGACAAATATCCGAACCAATAGTGAAGATGAGAAATCTCAAATATCGCAGCTAAACCACTTGAACGAGAATATGTTGATTGTCGCAAAAGTGACGCATGACAAAGAAATGTGACCAACTTGCCTTGTATTTTCTTCTTGTTGTCGATAACTAAAGTCCCATAAAATGTACTTTTACATCAGATGTTAAAAAATGGCTTTAACCAGTCTTAAAGTGGTTTATGTACTGCACAGAAATAGTGGAGAAAGATATATAACTTTATGGGTGTGTACATGAGCGATATCGCAAAAGTGACGGTATTCCCATCTCCAGCATCCTCCTTCCAATATATCCCTCATCCCTCCTATGCACATGGCCAAACCATCTCAATCTTTCCTCTCTCACTTTATCACCCAACCTTCTTACCCGGGCTGTTCCCCTGAGATAGTCGTCTCTAATCCTGTCCATCCTCGTCACTCCTGGGGAAAATCTCAACATTTTCACTTCTGCCACCTCCAGCTCTGCCTCCTATGTCAGGGATGGAAATTTTGAATCTGATCAACAACTCTTGTTAACTTTCAGACTTTTGAAAGAGCTATATTTTATACTTGTACCATGTGAAGTGCTTTGACTAAGAAGATACTGAGCAATTAAAAACACTGTTTAATGATTTGTCTCTGCAGCAAAACTCATTACTTTAATGCGTCGACAAAATTGCTAGTTTTCAAACCCTCTCTTTCTTAGGCAACACTAAGCCACATGGCTGGCATCCATTTGCCTTTAAGCAAAGAGTGTTGGCTTCAGAGAGGGCCACAAAAAAAGGTTGAGTTTACCAGCAGAAAAATTAAAGAGAGCACACTTCAGCAAAAATTAACCAGATTTATAGCTTCAATTGGCAGTAGGCAAGAATTCTATCCAAGGCTAGGTAAGTTTATTGACAATGCCAAGGCTGAGCCAATGTGATTAAAGGCTCTTTTCCTATTTCAAAAGTTTTAGTTTTCGAGGGTAATAGCTAGGGTTGTGAAAAAAATGAAGATATTAGACTCTTTTATGATTGCACATCGTAAAGAATGTGATTAAAGGCTCTTTTCTTATTTCAAAAGTTTTAGTTTTTAAGGGTAATAGCTACGTATGTTGAAAAAATGAAGATATTAGACTATTTTATGATTGGAGCCAATCAGAAATTGGACTGCCTGAATGGCTTGTGTTTTTGGACCAATCAGCGCCCATTACAACAAGGTTAATTAAATAGGCCTAGCGAGAAAATGAACTCTTTTTGTCTGCATAGTAAAGGTTTTCTTTCTTTTATGTGGACTAACTCCAGAACGGCCAAATGAAATGCAGACCTGGCCTTTCCTATGATACGGAAGCAATTGTCCGTGATCAGCACAATCACTGTTCAAGCCTGCTCCGCTTAGTATGTCACTATTCTGTCGAATTCTGTTTTCCCTAATAAATTTTCGAATATCCTTCCTACTGTCTTCTGTTCCTTCACAATCGAATAAAAGATGTTCTACCGTTTCCTCATTTCCACAAAATGTACATCTCGGATCATCATTATAAAAACGGGCTCTATATGCCTGAGTTCCTGCATGTGAGATTTTGTCCAAGGCGTGTGCCTTGGCCAATTTTGCAAAAATTGGTCAAATTATGACAACCATCAAAACCAGTTCCAACATAATTGCCAAGTCCTGTTAACATGTTTACAGCTTACTGCCAGTGATTTTAGAACATTTTAAGCAAATTATAGGTCTTTGAAGATATTGACCCTAAAATGAGGTTTTGTCCAAGGCACGCACCTTGGCCATTGGGTCACTAACATAATTTTTGTCAAAATTGGGTCAAATAAATATAAATTTTGTTGAATGACAAAAATCGAATTTTGTCTGAATTGACACCCCCTCACTTGTAACCAAGGTTATTTTAGCTGAAGACTCATGTTCTTCTAATAAGGGCTATAGCAACAAACAATAGGATGAAAACCATATCTGATGTTTCTTGAATATAAATATCTTCCTTAACGATCAGCGAACTGCGAACACTTAAAAACATTTTTTGTTTCATAAAAGTTGTTGAGTACCAGCATAGGCAAGGTTTCCGACTTATACTGCATTCTCCTATAACAAATATCTTCCAGAAAGAAACGTTCTTTGGTTAATCAGAAATGTGTTTGAGTCACATTTCAGTGCTTGCCTTTGTTATTTCGTCATCTTCTATTGTTTTCATTGTTTGCTGCTTCCCTTTGTTTCCCGTACAGCACAGCATCCCTATGCTTCGAGTACAACACAGCTTTCCTTTCCTTCCAGTACAGAACAGCTCCCCTTTGCTTCCAGTACAGCACAACTTTCCCTTGCTTCCAGTACAGCACAACTTTCCTTTGCTTCCAATACAGCACAGCTTTCCTTTGCTTTCAGTACAGCACAGCTTTCCTTTGCTTTCAGTACAGCTTTTGTGTGTGGATAATGACGTCAAAAGATAGAAGGTGTTGACCTGTCAGCTTTTTTAAACAATTAATAGGTCAATGGCAAATTACCCAACTGTTACATTAATATGATCTTACTACAGAAGGATGACTACAATAAGAATAAGTTATCAGTTTCAGGACCCAGGAAAGTGACCAGTGAATACTTTTTTGTGTGATGATAACTAACAATACAAATTGTCAGATATGCCTCATTAGCCTATTTTGATCGCTTTGTGCACCATGGAATGTACGCATCTAGTGTATGCAAACTATATCAAATATGGCTTATTAGCCTATTTTGTACGCTTTGGTCACCATCGGATGATCGCATTTAGTGTACGCAAATTATGTGAAATATGCCTCATTTGCCCATTTTTTTGACTTTGTGCGCCATAGAATGTACGCATCTGAGGTGGAGTTAAGTGTTCAGGGCGTAAATGAGGGGTCAGAATATAAGCTTACAAAAGTGCTAACTGTTAATAAGATACCAGTCACAGATAAGCATATTGCTAAACCAGAGGATTTAGGGAGATGGCCACACCTTTTTGATATTGATCTTGCTGTCATAGACACAACCGAGGTTTCACTACTGATAGGGAATGATAATCCTGACATTGTAGAGTTAATCGCTTATTCGTTATTAACAATCGAACTAGTCCTAATGTAATCTTCATATTGTACATAGATTACAATCGCAACACAAACGCAAGTCAATCACAAAACAATCGCAACTCAAACTCAACACCGTCGCAAGTCGAATCGCAATACGCAATAAATCAGTAAAGCCACGGAGATAAGAAAAGATTTTCTATCAGAAATCCAAGTGTTCTCTATTGAGATGATTAACCATGTTACACTCCGTTACTCTTTTCAGAATTAGAAGAAGCAATTGCACTTGTTTGCTGAACGAAATCCATATTTTTATCTCTGTGTGGCAGGTCCTGCGGTCAGTAAATTCTGTTCAGTAGAACTTAGTTGGAAAGTGTCTACAATGATAATGGACTTTGGTAAACCAGATTTAAATATGCGACATATTTGTGCTCTATCTTAGTAGTTATTATTTGATTAGGAAGCAATGTATATATCTGATACTTTTGCTTTAAAACAGCAATAGTGCGCATTACTTACAACGTCGCTCAATAAACTCTAATGTTAATTATGATGAATCAAATTCTTGATCTATCGTTTTACTTGGGTCATTGCACTGTAGATGACTAGACACTAGTGTCCTTAAATAACTAGAAGTAGTATACACGGTAGTTTTACTGATGGGCTGTGTTGTTATGATCGTTTAACATATTTCCTCTATGAGGTGTGTATTGGCTACCAGCCACCCTTTCCTTTTTTCTGAATCAAAGTAACTGTTTTCATTAGAAGGGTGGAGACGTTTCCCCCTTTCTTCCAATATGACCTTTACAATTTTTCATAATAAATACGTGTAAATAATCTAAAGGAAACGCCTCCGTCTTAACAATCCCTAGAAGGCTCAGACTTCTCGTTTAGTGAATTGGAATACAAAAGTGATCCATTTATTAATGCCTGTAAGGGTTTTTCTTAATTAACCTTGTTGTAATGGACGCTGATTGGTCCAAAAACACAAGTCATTCAGACAGTCCAATTTCTGATGGGCTCCTTCAAAATACAGTTGGGTATACTCTTTCACACATTCCATTTCGGTCATTCTGACGGCTAAGGTTCACAAAACATTACATACATTTTAGGCTCTAAATACAGAAGGGCTGCTTGGATACTGATCAAAGGGAGAGGGAATTAATGATGGAAAAAGGTACGATTATCACTGATAAAAACCATCTTCGTAATGAATAACACTTATTCACAATTTTCAGAAAATACAGTGAGGCGTTGATTGTTTGGGTCTGCAAAGCAGGCTAAGGTTCACTGTTTTTAGTGACACTTGCATGCTTGGAATGCGTACATTCCATGGTGCACAATGCGCTTAGAATAGCACCAAAACCTATTTTTAGTGACACTTGCATGCTTGGAATGCGTACATTCCATGGTGCACAATGCGTTTAGAATAGCACCAAAAGGTGCTTTTAGTGACACTTGCATGCTTGGAATGCGTACATTCCATGGTGCACAATGCGTTTAGTACGATATCTGAAATTCTTTTCCTTTGATTCGCGTCATCCTCTATAAGAAAATGAACCTTGATACATGAACGCAGAATGGCTGTCCTAAGCAATGAAGTGTAACATAGCTATAAATTCTACAACAACAAAAAACACTTGTATTAAAAACGAGATAAATCACCCTTACGAACAATAAAAACAATAGTCACAGACTGAAAAATATTATCAAATTGACGTCATCTCCATTGATGTCCTAGTTTGGTCTCACTATATACACCTTCGTCATAACCAACTACGAGGCACATGTGACATCATCTCAATTGATGTCCTAGTTTGGTCTCACTATTTACACCTCTTTTATTGTTCGTCATTCAAAGTTCTACGTCACTGCATTCCGAGTAACAAACAGAAATATTCCCATGCTGAGCTCAAGAGCCGAATTGACCGACGATCAGCCCGTGAGAAAGTTTTTCCACAGATAGTGCAGATGTGTTCATCCATCTTTGTTATTTGATTGTGAGACAGAGGAGAAATGACGTAGATTAGGGCAGTACAGCTAGCCTACAGTTATTACATATAAAACACGACAAACAAGTCAACGAAACAGCGTATAGTTGCTTTTTGATATAAAGGGTGGTGCAACTGGCAGGACTGGGCATGTCCCGGTTTTGCTACTTTAGGCACTTCCAGGTAAGCTAGGACGATGAAATTTGGCAAGCGTATCAGGGACCGGGCCAGATTAAATTAGAAATAGTCGTTTTCCCGATTTGACCATCTGGGGGGGAGTGGGGGGCCGGTTAATTTGGAAAAAATAGAAAAAATGAAGTATTTTTAACTTATGAGCGGGTGATGGGATCTTAATGAAATTTGATCTTGCAACGACAACGATGGTTTTTAATAGTTTAAAAAATTCTATTGTGTAAAATGAAGTACTTTTTTATGTAAATAAGTCTTTAGCTGATCAAGGACGTTTTTGTGGAAGGACATAGAATTGTTTGAGGCGGTTTCAAATATATCTTTTGTGCATTACCTATAACTTTAGCTTATCAAATAGAAACCTTGATAACTTCTTGCAACGACAACGATAATTATCTGTAGTTTAAAAGATATGGTAAGAAATGTAAGTTGACGAGAGAGCCTAAATTCCTGGCATTTCTTCAAGCACAAAGGCTTGGAAAAGTCGAAAAATTTGGTCAGAAAAAAATGTCCGTGAATTGTGACCTTTATGTCTTTATAATGTAGATTGATGGCCTACAAGAATATTCCGCGTGAAATCAGAGTCTAATTATCTGTAGTTTATAGGTTTATAATGAAGATTGATGGCCTGCAAAGCTATTCCGCGTGAAATTAGAGTCTAATTAGATATAGTGTAACATATAAGGTAAGATAGAAAAGTTGTATGTTACAGACTCATTTCTGGCATGTTATCAAGCACTAAGGCTTGGAAAAGTCAAAAAAATTGGTCACGAAAATAGGTCCGTCAATTATGTTCTTTATAGGTTTATGATGAAAACATACGTAGCTATTACCCTCGAAAACTAAAACTTTTGACATAGGAAAAGAGCCTTTAATCACATTCTTTACCATCAGCAATCATAAAATAGTCTAATATCTTCATTTTTCCAACATACGTAGCTATTACCCTCAAAGACTAAAACTTTTGACATAGGAAAAGAGCCTTAAATCACATTCTTTACCATTTGCAATCATAAAATAGTCTAATATAGAATCATTCTATCTTATTATATGTTTCCCTAGAGTTCACCCTAGAGTTCATTCTACTATTATCCTTATTTTTTAGCTTAATCAATATGCGTATCTACTACTTCTACTCCCCTTCTACTTCCTTCATCTCAACATCAAACTCTAACTATCTAGAATCATTCTATCTTATTATATGTTTCCCTAGAGTTCATACTACTTTTTTTATTTTTTTTGCAAACTATGTCAAATATGCCTTTTTAGCCTATTATGAACGCTTTGAACACCATGGAATGGACGCATGGAGTGTATGCAAACTATGTCAAATATACCTTTTTAGCCGCTTTGAACATCATGGAATGGACGCATCTGGTGTATGCAAACTATGTCAAATATGCCTTTTTAGCCTATTATGAACGCTTTAAACACCATGGAATGGACGCATCTAGCTCTGCTTGGAGGGAAGCTTTTAGGTCACCTTCTAAAAGCAAAAAAAGTAATTAAATTTGCTGGAAAAGCTTATCGACTGTCTCGTAAATTTCGAAGGTACACCCGGATTGTAAGGCGAAATTATCGTGTCTACAAAAGATATGTGCGAAGAATCAGACGACGTTATGGTGTTCGCAGATATGTGAGAAGAATCAGACGACGTTATCGTGTACCCGATATGGAGAAGGAAGTGCTGATATGTTATTGGTGGTAAGACTGGTCATGACTTGCTGAAGATCATGATCCTCCTTGGTGGCACGCTGAATTTCGGGCGTTGTCATAGCTCGTGGTGTAAGGTGCTGGGCTAGTAAATGGATATATTGATCACCTAAACGAGGATAGGTTTGGCGTTGGGCCGTTGGATTGGGTAATCGTGATAATGGATCCAACATACGTAGCTATTACCCTCGAAAACTAAAACTTTTGACATAGGAAAAGAGTCTTTAATCACATTCTTTGCCATGTTGAAATATTTCAAAACTTTTGAAATAGGAAAAGAGCCTTTAAGCACTTTCTTTACCAATGTGCAATCATAAAATAGTCTAATATGTTCATTTTTCCAACATACGTAGCTATTACCCTCGAAAACTAAAACTTTTGATACTACATCCATTCCTTGCCAAAAGGTCGAGGAGGCCATGGCAATGGCTCAATTAAACACCCCTGATGCATAGTGCACCCGATGAAACTATTCTAAAGAAACAGTACAACAACCAAACAGGCTAACTAATAAATAAAGGGCAGCTTGGGCGTCCAAGGGCATCAACTCTCAATTTAGGTGAAGACATGGCACCTCGCAAAACAATGGCAGCCATTCCCAATATGTTCAAATAGTGTAAGTACGCTCAATGGCACTAAGGAAGTGCTCACATTCCAGCGTGCAGAACGCATTCCCATTATGTTCAAATAGTTTAACTACGTACAATGGCACTATTGAAATGCTCACAGTCAAGCGTGCAGAACGCATTCCCAATATGTTCAAATAGTGTAACTACGCTCAATGGCACTATTGAAATGCTCACATTAACAGTATAGTAATCCTTTAATATGTTGCGCATTAATTTTTGTAATCTGTAAGTAAAGTAACTGACCATTCCTATAAATTGTTGATTGTTAAAAAAGTCATGTCTCTGATAATATGTCAGCGCAATATCTCTGTGCTATTTTTAGACGTTATTACATGCAACAGTATAGTAATCCTTTAATATGTTGCGCATTAATTTTTGTAATCTGTAAGTACATGTAGTAATTATTAGACTTTTGTAAGTAGATGTTAACAACAATTTTTATTTTACTTTTTTAGATAGTGCCATCTTCCATATTTGATTTATTGAAAGAACCGATTAACCTTCGTCGTACTTACGTCTTTACTCCAGCTGTGTTGCCGCGCTCCGACCGTTTGTGCCGTATCTCTCACATGTTTGGACGAAGTGATTTACTGCGCAAAGTGGCAGGCACAGGATGAAGGCACAGAATATATTTATCATAATAAACAGGACACTTGTAAATGTACATGCTGCCTAAAAGGAAAATGAAACTAGGGGCAGAGGAAATCTCTAATTGAATTTTAGACATTTTTTGGAACCTATTGCCCCATTCTGGCTGGTAAACCCTGCAATACCGCACCTCTTGTAGTTGAGTAAAGGGGCTAGAAAGCCATAAGACACAATAGCCGGTCCCCCGTCAATAAATATCTACGGATTTGATTTCGTAAAGATACTCTGCAAAGCTTCAATCATCGGCCACCAACGATCAATAATGTTATCAATTTACGCCTTCATCAGTATTACTGCCAAGATTATTGCGCATCTGTGGGCCGCTTAAGATGTCTGACACGGCAACATCAAGCACAATCTTCACACTGAATTTTCTGAGTTGGCATGGAAAAGTGCAAGGCAAGAGCCAGATCTCTTGTTTATTGGCTTGGTCTCAACCAGGATATAGAGCAATTGATTGCCAATTGTTCTACATGCTTAAAGCACCAAAAGCAGAACCCTAAGAAGCCAATGTTATTAAGGCCTGTGCCTGATCTTCCTTGGCAGGTTATAGCTGCTGATTTGTGTGACTTTAACAGCACTACATTTCTTGTGTTTCTATTTGACTTATTTTTTGTTTGTTTATTTCAGTGAATGTTCTTTCCTTTTCGCTTATTACATTTCGGTCCATTCCATTTTTTGACGTTCCACAAATCGCTTACATTTTAAATGCCTTTTTCTTTGATTTTTCGTTGCCTCATTTGGTTTTCTTTTGCTTTATTTTTCTCATTTTGGCTCGATTTTTACTCGATTTTTTCCAGTTCCCCCATTAAGTCTGGTCGAAAAATACTTCCAGAGATTATTGAAGGCGAGAGAAAACCAGCAACGTCACAGTAAATTGACAGCTCTTTGCTTGCAGACGAAATATAAGTAGCTATTATATGAAGGACTGAGTCATGGCGCCAGTTGTAACGTCCCTGATCTAGATGAATCTTGCAACCAGAAACAACATGCTGCAGAGTTTGAGGATTCAAACAAGAATGCGTAGTTACACTGTTTGAATATAATGAGAAAGAGTTGTGCACGATGGAATCTGCGTATTTTAATAGTGCCATTCTGCGTAGTTACACTGTTTGAATATAATGAGAAAAAGTTGTGCACGATAGAATGTGCGTAATTCAATAGTGCTATTCTGCGTAGTTACACTGTTTGAATATAATGAGAATGTGTTGTGCACGATGCAATGTGCCTATTTTTGAAGAAATGGTAGTAAATGTAAGTTAACTATGTAGAGCGATTTCTGGCATTTCTTCAAGCACTAAGGCTTAGAAAATGGGAAAAATTTAGATACGTAAAAATATCCGTCAATTTTGATTTTTATATGTTTATCATGTAGATTGATGGCCTACAAGAGTAGTCCGCGTGAAATCAGAGTCAAATTCCCTGTAGTTTTGAAGATATGGTAACAATTTTGTAGTACCAGGAATCTTTTCCGATACTTGAAGCGGAGGTACAACGTTGATCAGATCCGTGATCTGAATAACGTAGTGAAGCTCAAAAAAGATAAAATTTTACGGGCATTTTTACTAATGATTCCGTTATTAAATGTTATCTACAAATTTTGTAGTACCAGGAATCTTTTCCGATACTTGAAGAGGAGGTACAACGTTGATCAGATCCGTAGTAGTAGTAGTAGTAGTAGTAGTAGTGGTAATAGTAATAGTAGTAGACGTAGTAGTGATAGTAGTGATAGTAGTGGTGGTGGAAGTAGTAGTTGTAGCAGTAGTAGTATTAGTATTAGTAGTAGTAGTAGTAATAGTAGTAGTAGTAGTAGTAGTAGTAGTAGTAATAGTAATAGTAGTAGAAGTAGTAGTGATAGTAGTGGTGGTGGTACCCATAGCTCAGGCCAGAATCTACGAAGGGGCTGAGCTAGCCAAAAACGACCTAAATGAGTGAATTTTTTATTGGGGTTTGTCCACATGTATCTTATGAAAAATAGCTGGAATGCTGTGGATTTAGTAGGGAGATAGGGGATATTTAATCCACCTTCCTTAAAGGGAAGACGGAGAGTTTGACGTGCTATCAATTCTGTCTTATTATTCCAAATCGAAAGTGGACAGGGCATTCAGAGGACAGAGTGCATGTGGAAATTTTTACGTCTGGTAGGGCTATGGTGTGATACACAAGTGTAATTGATAGCTGCATGTAAATTAGTTCTTTGACAGTTTGCAGCAAGGCAGCGCATTTTCAATTTATGGTATGGATGACGTCTTTGAGAAGCTTTGATTTGATGACACAACTGGTAAACATGATGCCAAATTGCAAGCTATTGTGGTAATGCTCCACTCTTTGAGAATTATGTATAATTGCAATGTGTCTGCTGAGAATATATATATCTATATATATATATAAAAATAAACTAAAACAGACTTTAAAATATCCCTCAGTTAAAATGAGATATAAAAACATTAAAACTAAAATTGGGCTCTCCGCGAGCTTTCGGAAATCTTATTCCTTCTTCTTGGCGTAAAATGGTCACAGAACAACGTGGGAGAACAACGTAACTGATAATGTAGAGAAAGGGACACTAAAAGCGATACGTAGCGTTTAATATTTCTGACTATCTTCGACTGTTCACATCTCAAAATCATCCGTATATTCCATACACGCAAAAGTATATTATATCCTTAGTATTTACTGACTGCATATGGATGCCCTACTCGAGTGGTCTACCAGACTATTTGGGCCTTGTGCTATTTAAAGAATCTGAGGCAACCTAAAACAAAAAAAGACAACGTCATCTATAATCTTACTGCCGCATTTCAATAGCATTGCCCAGAATTGCATAGCAAGTACAGGGAGCTACCAAACACCTTACTCCCCAAACCTCCTTTGGTTAAAGATAATTATTTTTACCACCTGCAGATATTTCTTTAAGAGATTTGCAAGAATGTGTTGGGATTGCAACCCGGTCTCAAAGGGTCAATACCTCGCTCGGTAGGGATCGTACTGGTCTACAGGGTACATCCGATCGTCATCAAGCGACTGTAGAAAAAGGTAAAAAAGGTAAGCCTAACTATCGAATCGGTTCTTCGAACGTACGAACGCTAGCGCAGGTGGGCAAACTCGACAACGTTCTGCAGGAGATGCAGCGGATTAACTTAAACATTCTAGTTGTTACATCCTAGAAAAGTTTGTATATTGGAAGAATCTTCAACATTTTTATACATTAATCCACCTTTATATTAGCTGAATTGCCCGCATTAATACACTGCTCTCGCCAACCTATGATACCTACATACATACACAAGTCTTGTATATTTATCTACACAAAGTTTCTACCCACACTCAGTAAACTAGTCTACCTACCTATACTACACTACATATTTGATGTTGGTAGAGGTAATAAGAGATGAACTGAAAGTGCAATGTATTATTGGTATTTGATAATTTTTGTCGTGCATTTGACTATGATGATGAGACAATAGAAGAATGTGTATGGGTGAGGTTTTAGTGTATATATGTGGTTGCAAAATGTTTGTATAGCAGAGAGTGGTTTCGATCCACTGACCTCTGGGTTATGAGCCCAGCACGCTTATTAGATTCCATTGATAAGTGCCCAGCAGAAGTCGCTTCGGTGAAACATAATGAGAAAACATAATATGATGAGCTTTTATTCTTGTTTGTACCAGTTTTGTACCAACAAACAGCGTGTAGTTATATAAATTAGAGGCAAGAAAAGCATGCCTGCAGTACCTCTTCCCAAACTATGTACGTCAAGTAGGACCCTAGAGGGTATAACGGACTGTTAAGGTGGCCCCTTTTCTGCTACCTAGCGGAGAACACCTTGAAAGAGAAAATGATTATTTGTAGGAGAGTATTCGTAGTTAGTATATTTTTTGAGCTTTTTCTTCTTCTATTGGCCCTCGTGGACAGCCCTTGGCAAGAAATAGTTTGGCCCTTCTGCTCATATTTCTTTTAGGTTCTGACTTAGGAAGCGCCATACTTTAGGGAAACGGATCTATGGCTGTCCTTTGGCTTCAAAAATGTTCCAAAGGGAAATCTACATTTCGAAAGATCATCTAACGTCAACCCTACTAAGACTCGAACCTAGAATCTCCTGATCCGTAGTCAGGCCCCTTATCCATTGGGCCGTAAAGTCATAGAAGTAAATAGTTGGTTGAGAATTGCAGATCTCATTTAGACCTAAACTCTTTTTCTACTTGATCTTCTATAGATAATTACAGCATGTCGCTATCATTGCGCGTACAAGTCAAATACATAGGTTACAGCACATATACACATAACCTATAATTGGTGACCTGACGTGAGTTCTCTCGCAGCTTTCACGTCACATCGGACAAATCGAAGCTCTTGTTCGCTGCCTTCCTTCAACTCAAATGTTTGCCGTTCCCGTTTGCATCTCACAATTGCTGATCACCACTCTTTACGACACTCATCTTTTTCAAATTTTCACACACACAAGTTTTCCCTGATTTGTAATTGAAATCCGCTTGTTTTTTTTTAAAATCTATATGTTAAATGAAACAAATTACAACTTATACAGCAATTCATAGGAGGTACACTACTTGTGTTTTTACAATCGCTCTTTAGCAATGCGATTTACTTCAAACAAAGATAGTCCTGTTACTCAAATTTTGAGTTTGCTCCAGCTTATGCTAACATATTTATGGGTAAGCTGGAGAAATCTTTACTAGGAAAGGCACCTTTTAGACCAAAAGTTTGGCTTAGATATTGACATGATTATTTTTTTTGTTTGGACCCAGAAGATAGGGAAGGCCATCGGTACAAAGTTTGCTCCAGCTTATGCTAACATATTTATGGGTAAGCTGGAGAAATCTTTACTAGGAAAGGAACGTCAAGAAAGAAAACACAGGCCAGAGTCAATTTAGAAACAATTAACAGTCTCCATTGCAGTGCACAACAATGTACTTCTGCAGATTCTCCGGCGTGAATCCTTCCCGGTTTTTGTACCGGGAAAAGGACCGTCCGACTTCTACGGAAGTCATCGACGCGAACCGATATGCTGCAAGTGCAGTGGGCGAATAGTTCTCCAAGCTGAAGGCACGGGCTACTGAAATTCTCTTGAAGTGTGATGGAATCTCGCAGATCTGGATTAGCCTTTCACATACATGCCGTAGGAGTTCGTATTTTGAGTTGCAACTGCGGTGTTTTTTATTGTGATTCGTGTAAAATTTATTGAGGAGTGAGGGTGAGGAAAATAGTGGTGGTAGCTGGGTTTCTACGTCTTGCTTTCTGATATAGAAGAAATAAAGGAATGATATAAATCTGCAAACATCCGTCGCTTGTCTGACAAAACTCCCAAATTAATTGAACACCTAAAATTCCTATCCCAGGCTTTTATCGCCAACATTGTAGAAAACCCTCGTTTGTATCATCGACCATCTTTAACATTGATATAAATCTGCAAACATCCGTCGCTTGTCTGACAAAACTCCCAAATTAATTGAACACCTAAAATTCCTATCCCAGTTTTAAATTTTACCAATTTTCTTGTGGTCGCGTAAGGCACGAAGGAACGTTTGTTTAGCAGTGATTATCGAACTACATTATTCGGGTCTATTCAATCGATATTGATGAGAGCATCAAAATAAAAACTTTCTTTTGCAGCTACCTGTCAGCAATTTTACAATTCGGCATGTCAGCAAGCCTAATTATATCGATAGAGAATTCATATACCTTAAAGTGCACAATGCGTTTAGAATAGCACCAAAAGCTGTTTTTAGTGACACTTGCATGCTTGGAATGCGTACATTTCATGGAGCACAATGGGTTTTGAATAGCACCAGACGCCGTTTTTAGTGACACTTGCATGCTTGGAATGCGTACATTCCATGGTACACAATGCGTTTAGAATAGCATCAAAAGCTGTTTTTAGTGACACTTGCATGCTTGGAATTGGTGCTATTCTAAACGCATTGTGCACCATGGAATGTACACGTTCCAAGCATGCAAGTGTCACTAAAAACAGCTTTCGGTCCTAATTTAAACGCATTGTGCATCATGGAATGTACGCATTCGAAGCATGCAAATTTCACTAAAAACAGCTCTTCGTGCTATTCTAAACGCTTTTTTCACCATGGAATGTACGCTTTCCAAGCATGCAAGTGTTTGCCATGCAAGAGTGTCAGGTTCAATTCATTGCAGCGGATTCTTTTTTTACATTATTTCTTACTTTGATAACAGAAGAGAAGCATTGACAATCATGTATCTATCAATTAGATCACACCTGATTCACCGCTAGATATAAACTCTTGAGTTTCCATGCAAGAGTGTCCGGTTCAATTCATTGCAGCAGATTCTTTTTTCATATTATTACTTACTATCTACTGAGTATATAAGCTAACAATATCTTATTATCTTTTGATGGTATGAGGCCATTGTAAAGTCAAAGGAACAAAAGGTTTCGGTTTCGGATCACTTTGGCCTTATTGAGTTTGTTGGCTAGTCTAATGAGAACGATACCTTCAATGAGCCAATCATGGTCAAGACTTCCACAAATGTTGAATGGTTCTACAAATTCCTTAAGTGAATTCTGTAATAAACTCAAATTAGTCACCAGGTCTAATCCAAATGAGAATTTTCGATCGAAGATGACAACAGGCTCTCAAAGAATTTTCCGTTTTAGCTTCTTCCTGCTGTTCAACTTGAATCTTCCGTTTTAATGAAAATCAAGTGAAGATATCCTCTGCGAAGCCAATAAATTATTGTTTTATTCGAAGGATAGAAAATGTTGAGAGATCCTTTTGAATTGAAGCACACTTTTGTGACTGATTGGGTCACTGAGGAACATGATTCCTTTTTCACTGCATGGACTGTCACAATCATATACAGTCCAAAGTTAGCATGCACTGAAGAGGAATTTATCTCTAAATTTGATAGGTTTTGACCTGTTTTCAATCGAAGTTGGGGACAATTCAAATGCCTGCCTGATGTGATACATAACATTCTGCAGCACATAATAACGTAATGAATTTTGAAGGCTACAAAATATACCCTCCTTGTAACAAGATTATCATTAAAAGCGAATTGTTTAAAGTGGATTATGATAATAAGTAAACTCGACTTAATGGGATAAAGGTCTTGTGAAACAGATTCAATATCTCATACATGCATCAGAAATCACATAGTTTCAATATCTAATGCCAAGTCGTGTTTTACCGCTATGATCCTATTGACCATTGCGGTATAGAAGACTGGTCTTTTACTCTCATAGATAGCGCAGATAACGAAAATCAGCTACGCCGTAAAGAATCATTTTGGCAGTACCAGCTCAAAAGTTTGGCACCGTTAGGTTTGAATGAGCGTGACTTTAGTATTTCTTTATAAACAAAACAATGGCACGGCCTGCGTTAGTAACTTTCACATGCCAACTTCAATTGCTGGGGCCGATAAGACAGAGATATCAATCGAGAAGCAGCTTCTCGGCCTTTTGGCAAGGAATGGATGTAGTATCTGTTTTCATTGGTGACAGATGCTTTCCATAATCCGCGAGAGGCGGTCCTACTGGTCAGTTGACCCTGCTTCATGGCTTGCTTCTCTGCCCGGTAGCACAAATTATGGGGCGTCGCCCTTGGACGCCCCAGCTGCCCTTTATTCATTACAATGAGCGGTAAGAGCAACAGAAATTTGCACTTAAAATAGAGGTACTCAAGTGATCTGCATTGAGAGCTTAGGTACCGCAATATTATCAGGCTTCGAAGAAACATACAAAAATATAGAGTTAAGATAGGTGCTGTATATATATCTAATAGTAAGTTTGGTGGCAGAAAATATAAAATATACTGAGAGTAAGCCCAGTCTACCTTAATGGTTGGTGAATTCGTTTCTTGGTAGATGACGCTTCTTTGCGGATACCTTTCTTAGTGGAAGACATTTCTTTGCGGGTACCTGTCTTGGTTAACGACGTTATCTTGTAGGATCATGTCTTTTTACGGATACGTTTCTTGGTGGGTGGTGTTGCTTGGTAGTTCGCGTTTTGTACTGGTTTACATTCATTCAACAATCCTGTACTATGTTACTGAAGTGAGACCTGCACAGTTGGCTGCTGACTCAAGAGAAGAAAGGAGAGATTGGGCACCTTGGAGATTGTCAGATAGCAATGCGATGTCATCAGCAAAATCTGCATCAGTGATATGGAGTGCAGGGTAGCTTGAGCTTGAGCAGTCTATCACAATTATAAAAAGGAACGGTGCCAGTGTGTCACCTTGGAGAATGCCAGCCAGGATGTCAAAAGGATCTTACCTACATTCAAACACGATCTATAAAAAATTACAGCAGAGATCTTTTTAGAAAAAAGCTAGAAGAAACCAAATTTCCACAGTACTCTGAGTTTAAAGACAGTAATTCTGCTTATTCCCACTTCATAAAAACACTTCTACCAAAGAAATTCGTATAAAAGGAAATACTCAGGAATGGATAGATGGCGAGGTCCTTGAAGGTATCAGATGTCGGTGTCAGCACCTCGTTGGTTACCGTAATGCGTCGAATTGATACCCCTTATATTGGCTAAATAAAAACTTAATTCAAATCAACGTGTTTCTAGGAAAATAAACTAAGCTACTTTTATATCATAAAGAGTACAATTTCTTGATTTTGAAGAAAATAGCAATATTCAATTTCTGTAATGGGATTTTAAAGGATGATCGGCTTCGAAGAGGAAAACTTTCAGATGGAAAAGTGTGCCACGACAGATGAACAAGTGTACCGTGACAGGTAGACAAATGTACCGTGTCAGATGGACAGCATGAATAAAAAAAGGTGAAAGGGCCGCCGACAAAATTTAGAAGATGAAACACCAACCAAGGAAACTTTATTGAGAACGTTTGGTCTTGTGAAAGACTTTTTCAGATCACCTATTGTTTAGTTTGCCGCAAGAATTAGACATTTAGATTATTAAAGCCGATTCCTTAGGGGGCGACTTTAATATTTTATTACGAGCTTCTGTGGATCATTATTGCGCGTACGTTGACTATATGTATGATTTATTTCTGAATAAGTTCTGTAACATGGAGTAACGACAACAATTGTTACAAGAAAATGATTCCTTAAGGTTGCATGTGCTTCAATATCGCTTATGAATTGGTGTCCTACTATTCGTAGCATGGCATTTCCAATTCTGTTTTAGGACCCTGCGGCTCTTGATACCTTGCCAGTATTGGGATACGAAATAAAGAAAGTCAGTGTAAGTATTGTGCAATTTATTAGATTTTGTAAAGTGTTTTTATGAAACCACCTTGGCAGAGTATGGCGTTGCACTCATGACTCAATGGTGGCGTGTTCAAATGCCGGTCAAATTTTACCGTGTATGAAGAGTGAATTGCAAAGTGTATTGCAACACATTAACATCAATAGAATTCAGAGTAAGCTCTTTTAATTAGATCCAGAAAACTTGCAAGCATGTGAACTAAAACCATCTTAGCCATTTACTATTTGTGCCAGAACCAAAGTGCTCTCTAGTTTCACAAACATCTGATGCTATTCAATACAGCAATGGCATACCAATCAAAGTGGCACACCAGATGCGTACATTCCATGATGCTCAAAGCGTTCAAAATACGCAAATAAGACATATTTGACATAGTTTGCATACACTAGATGCGTACATTCCATTGTGCACATAGCGCTCAAAATAGACTAGTAAGGCATATTTGAGAGAGTTTGAATTCACGGGGTGCGTTCATTCCATGATGCACAAATCGTTCAAAATAGGCTAGTAAGGCATATTTGAAAACCCAGTTCATGGAGCCCCCATCCATGTTACTGAGAAGATGGTGCTTGACTCGGTAAAGAAAATGAAGATCAGGAAACCTGCAGGACCATCAGGCATTGTTGCAGAAATGTTAAAGACATCAGGAGAACAGTGCACAGGTGTGCTCAAGGACCTCATGAGCCACATCATCAAAGAGGGACAGATGCCCAGAGACTGGAGTGAAAGCTTTATTGAGAGTTCGAAGCCAAATTACAGAACGTGTATGGGAAGCGAATTAAATGCCTCAGATCAGACAATGCACGTGAGTACATATCGGGAGAGTTTTCGAGATATTTGACAGAGAAAGGGATACAGAGGCAGTTGAGCGTGCCTAGATGTCCTTCACAAAATGGAAAATCGGAACGAATGAACAGAACTTTAGAGGAAATGGCACGAACACTGATGCAGCACTATTGAAATGCTCACACTCCAGCGTGCAGAACGCATTCCCAATATCTTCAAATAGTGTAACTACGCTCAATGGAGCTATTGAAATGTTCACATTCCGGCGTGCAGAGCGCATTCCAAATATCTTCAAGTAGCGTAACTACGCTCAAAGGCACTATTGAAATGCTCACATTCCAGCGTGCAGAACGCATTGCAAATATGTTCAAATAGTGTATTTTAGATTTTGAGAAAATTATTTTCCAAAATGTATGAGATTTGAAACGACCGAAATGGTTGCTTACTTATAATCAACCGGTTTTCATTTATTTTGAGCATTATGACTACAAACTCTCCTCCAAACATCAAAACTATAACTCTTAATTCACTGTTGGTACAAAATTCATCTAAAGATGTGATTTTCTTATAATCATTTTGCATATATTGTTTCTTTGTTTGCGAGTTATCATAAATGATGCTTGAATGTTTGAACAACTCGTTCTTTGCACGAGCCATTCTGATGAGGCTGCAACGAAACCGGTCAATGGCATTTCACTAATGATTCCGTTATTAAATATTACCTACAACTATATTTAAGAACAGTAAGATAAAATTGAACACTAAAAATAGAGTGCTAAAAACCTACGTATGGTCAGTCTTGATAACGGCGCACAAAGCGTTCAAAATTGGCTAATAGGGCATACTTGACATAGTTTGCATACACTAGATGCGTACATTCTATGGTGCACAAAGCGTTAAAAATAAGCAAATAAGGCTTATTTGACATAGTTTGCATAGACTAGATGCGTACACTTCATGGTGCGCAAAGTGTTCAAAATAGGCCAATAAGGCATATTTGACATAGTCTGAATACACCTAGCACAGTTATAAGATACACATTTCGCTGTTGTGCAAGGACACATTGAAATTAGTTGTAGAGCATCACCCCATGAATCGTACCAATTGGGAACAAGCTGTCCATAGGGTAAGTACTTTCTTCCATGAATCAGCGGACATGGAAGTTCAACATTTTCATGTTACTGAAATGACACCCAGCCACCATCATACACAGCTCGTTTGAAATGCTGTTATTTATAGTCTACTTGCAAATGGCCAATCCATCAGCAGTGACACCAAACATTTTGCCAAAAGGATTTGAAAAAAAACCCCAGTTACGCAGAAATAGAAAGTTGAAGCAACTTAATGTGCTGCGTGCAGGGACTGTTAAACCGTATTCATAGCCGCAACCTAACTAGCCCCACCACCTCCCATCCCCTCCAATGCTAGATTGGCTGAAACGATATAGATCATAATTGAAGGACCTTTTTTGTTGACCAATTTTTTCCATTATTGGAAGCCTTGATGACCTATAAAGTGCGAGAAATCAGCCTCTCACTATCAACTTACATTTCTTACTATATTTTCTAAACTATACGAAATGAGGCATCACTTCCACGCGGAATCGCTATCTAGGCCATCAATGAACATAATAAACACATATAGATCATGATTGAAGCTTCAAGGTGACGACTATGAAATGTATACTAAAATACTATAGAGAAGAACTATGGGCCTCAAAGTCGGTGGGCACGATGCCGTCCCAACAGCAGCATTATCGGCGCATCTGGTGACACTACAAAGAGCCACTAGTAAGCTTCTCGGCCTTTTGGCAAGGAATGGATGTAGTATCTGTTCTCATTGATGACAGATGCTTTCCATAATCCGCGTACTCTACTCTACTCTACTCTACTCTACTCTACTCTGCTTTGCTTTGCTTTGCTTTGCTTTGCTTTGCTTTGCTTTGCTTTGCTTTGCTTTACGTTGCTTTACTTTTATTTTACTTTTACTTTTACCCTTACTTTTACTTTCACTTTCACTTTCACTTTCACTTTCACTTTCACTTTCACTTTCACTTTCACTTTCACTTTCACTTTCACTTTGGGATCCAGCCATCGACAGACTGGAAATAAGAAGCCTCATTATTGAAGTTCAAGACTGTTTAAACTTCAAGGAAACACGCGAGATTATATATTGACTGAACTTTGTTTTCAAAGTTGTTTTACTTTGAATTTAAATAGTTAACTGATTTTATCTTAATAATTTTATTGCTTTACATCTGATAGCAGAGAAGTGTTTATTTCTTTGTCCCTGGGTTCTGACGACCCGGGGTGTACCACGACGGGGTGCGATGACCTGGGCGACCTAAAACCTGGCCATAGGTCCTAAAGATGTTCTGACCGATGTTGGTTGAAAATATCCCGTGGGCATAAGACGAGAGTACCATACCGACATAGCAACATACCACAAGGCGCTCTACGCTTATACTACAGACGATAACGCTGTTAGGGTTTGCTGGGCAATGGTTTTGTCAGTTATACCGCTGGCATCTCGGTCCCTCATACAAACTTTGCCTATGGCTAGCAATAGCTGCTCACCATAGTTAGCGTTCTTTGGGTGGACTTCCCAGGGGGAAAGCCTCAGACCCACTGCATAAGTAATTGTTCGCATAGTCCTGTGCCATAGGAGGTAGGCTAAGGGAGCTAGAGGAGCTTGTTTTGGTACATTCCACTTAACTATATACAATGAGTGTTTTTACAAAACATCATATCACTTGGTAAATTTTACTACATAGAGTCGCCATGGTCCTGTAGATAGTTCACTTGCCTTCTATGCTAGAGGGTACGCATCATCACCATCAGCAGCAGCAGCAGCAGAAGCAGCAGCAAAAAGTCAGTACAGTGTGATTGCCATAACATAATGAAAGCAGCTATTAAAAGGCATGTTCTAAATCAAAAGTTTATGTTTCACATCACATATCAATTTCTTGTGTCTTTCTTTAACTTCACCATTACATCGTGTTTTCATCTTGCGCACATCGGTGATTGTTGCTATCTCAGTGTAGTTCCATAAGGTAATAGAAAGTTTATATTTCACATCATATCCAACTCTACCTTACCGTTCTTTTACGTCAGTATTATAACTTGTTTGCATATTGTGCACATCCCTCATCATCAATCCCATCAATCATCATCATCAATCCCATCAATCATCATCATCAATCCCATCAATTATCATCATCAATCCCATCAATTATCATCATCAATCCCATCAACTATCACCATCAATCCCATCAATCATCATCATCAATCCCATCAATCATCATCATCAATCCCATCAATCATCATCATCAATCCCATCAATCATCATCATCAATCCCATACAATTGCCTTACGTTTGAATGTTTCACGGGAATTATCGATTCATGACTTAAAGGGCCAAAATACAAAAGGTGACTAAAGCCTGGAACAAGTTTTCTGTGACGTCTTGTGTGCAAGGGAATGCTAAAGCTACGTTTACAATTGCCTTACGTTTGAATGTTTCACGGGAATTATCGATTCATGACTTAAAGGGCCAAAATACAAAAGGTGACTTTCAAAAGTTTTAGTTTTCGAGGGTAATAGCTTTGTCTGTGGAAAAAATGAAGATATTAGACTATGTTATGATTGCACATGGTAAAGAATGTGATCAAAGGCTCTTTTCCTATTTCAAAAGTTTTAGTTTTCCGGGGTAACAGCTACGTATGTTCAAAAAATGAAGATATTAGACTATTTTATGATTGCAAATGGTAAAGAATGTGATTAAAGTAACAAGGCGTTTTTAGTGACATTTGCATGCTTGGAATGCGTACATTCCATGGTGCACAATGTGTTCAAAATAACCTGAGAAGGCGTTTTTAGTGACAATTGCATGCTTGTAATGCGTACATTCCATGGTAAAAATTGTGTTCAAAATAACCTAACAAGGCGCTTTTAGTGACATTTGCATGCTTGAAATGCGTACATTCCATGGTGCACAATGGGCCTTTTCGTATTGCGTGTCGTCATTATGTGGGGTTGAACCATAACTCGCCGCGCTGGTTCAGTGCGTGTTGGCGCGTGGAGCATAGTTTTACAGCCGGATGCCCTTCCTGACACTAACCTCTTTTAGTCGCCTTTTGCGACACGCAGAGGATACGTTAGGCCTATTCTAACCCAGACCTAAACAGGCACCCGGACCTAACCCGGACCTAAATTGGATAAGGATTGTCAAAGTATCTAAGTTGCCGTCCATCTCCAACAACCTCAACCAAAATGCTAGTCGAGACGAACTCTGCTTCTAAGTACCGGTACCTGCTTGAATTATATCCTCCAGGGTTTGACTTGAGCTACGTTTAGATCTCCCATCAAAGAACTTGCGTCGGCCTGTAAATGTTACTAAATGCCACAGAAAATTTGTTTACCAAGATAGGAGCTACTACGAAACAAGCTTCAGAAGACCTAGTTTTTAAGTTAATCTGTGATGGCACGGTTTCAGTATCTGCATTTAGAACATTTGAAATTAAGCATTGTCGCGCTTCTCATATTGTGTTAGATATGGAGCATTATTTGTAGGTTATCAATGTAGATTGATGATCGAGATCGTCTAGTTACAAGTAGGCTAGGCCTAAAGTAACCTAGTGGAATGTACGCATTCCAAGTATGCAAGTGTCACTAAAAACAGCTTTTGGTGCTATTCTAAAGGCATTGTGCACCATTGAATGTACGTATTCCAAGTATGCAAGAGTCACTAAAAACAGCTTTTGGTGTTATTCTCATCGCATTGTGCACCATGGAATGTACGCATTCCAAGTATGCAAGTGTCACTAAAAACAGCTTTTGGTGCTATTCTAATTACGAAAACAAGATTACAGGATTCCAATTGTTTCTCTGGTTGTTAAATCTTTGTAGCTAAACTTGTAAGGGCCCTACTTAATTTTGTAGTGAAAGAAAGATAGGTAATTAGGTAATTAGCTAACTGTTTTGTATTATCATTAACACTTTCTACAGCTTTCTCCTGTTTGTAATCTTGTTGCACGTGTTTTCTGTATGTATTATGTAATTTATAATACTGATTGTCTATTGCAAGCTGATTTACATCTACGTTGTAATTGATAATACAGATCTGAATATTCTAAGGATCTAAATTCTAACCTATAGTTACTGAGCCATTAAAAGAAAACTTAACGTATAACGAGCCTTGCATGCCTTGAAGCCAAACTCAACAATGCAAATACAAAGTCACTGCCTGTCTCGAAAAACGAATAAGAAACGAATAACCTTTACCTGACCTTCACATAGAAAGCCGTACCTGTGTAGACATGCCCATTTTAGGCTTTACCAGACCTTCACATAGAAAGCCGTACCTGTGTAGACATGCCGACTTTAGACTTTACCTGACCTTCACATAGAAAGACGTACCTGTGTAGACATGCCCATTTTAGGCTTTACCTGACCTTCACATAGAAAGGCGTACCTGTGTAGACATGCCGATATAAGACAGCAATCGCCGCGTTATTTTGCCTCCAGCCGGGAGAGATCCTCACAATATGCAGGAAGTATGGGAATTTCATTGAACATCGATCAATAAAGTAAGTATCTGCAATAGTATCAGTACATCGGTGTTTTCCTTAACTTTTGAGATATATTCCTTTTAGAGTAAACAATTATAATCCTCCTTAAGAAATCCTCCACGTCTTTTTTCTAATCTGAATGATGGCAATTGATAACAAGAATAAAAACTGGTAAATTGATAACAGTTTGGTACTCAATAAAGTCTTTACGTCGTCATAACATCACAAAAATGACCAAAATAGTTCACATCCAATAATGATGCAGTCATATGATGGTCATGTTTATCTCAACCAAGATAAAAGAGTAATTTTCTTCATTCAAAGCAGTTAAAATAGGTTCAAGACAGCATACTCCATATCTTCCATCTTCCTCCAATCCCCTTGCTTGTTTCTGTGATCGCGTCTCATCCATCTGCTCTAACATAGTCAAAATAGCTTCTGTCTTCCTTGGATTGAGCTTCTGGGATAACCACAAGCATACACCATATCTTCCGTCTTCCTCCAATCCTCTTGCTTGTTTCCGTGATCGCGTCTCATCCATCTGCTCTAACACAGTCATCAAGCATGTGGAACCAACACAGATACTCTTCATGACCCACAGTTGCGGCAGTTGTGGCAAAGCTACCATCTTAGTTGCGGCAAATGGCGGCCTCCATACTACCCCAAAGAAAATGAATAAGCAACAGCGTCGTTTCCATTCTTCTTCTTCTTTAAGTGCCTTGTCGTATGACGTTGGCGACCATGATGTGCCATCTTCTCCGGTCCCTGGATACATGTGATTGATTTGTAGAACACGGTAAGCCAGAATATGATTGACATGAGAGTGTAGTATGATACTGTATGTAAGGCCGGCGCGAGTGGAGCCGTAAATTCTTGCAGTGCAAGCGGCGATAAAAGTTTGGAAAAGTACGGAAAACAACTGGTAGTTGAAACATTGAAACAAGCAAAACAAAACGGGTAGTAACTACAACCATCTCCAGATCAGTATTTGACATAGTTTGCATACACTAGATGCGTACATTCCATGGTGCACAAAGCGTTCAAAATAAGCTAATAAGGAATTGTTGACATAGTTTGCATACACTAGATGCGTACATTCCATGGTGCACAAAGCGTTCAAGATAGGCTAATAAGGTATATTTGACATAGTTTGCATACACTAGATGCGTACATTCCATGGTGCACAAAGCGTTCAAAAGAAGCTTTATTGGCAACGTTTCATCTTCTGAAAAACGTCTTCAGGTCACCTTTTGGTTTTTACTGAAAAGTTGCTAAGCCAAACGTCCGGCACGGACAAAATATAGTAGATAAAACGGTTGATAAGGAAACCTTATTGGCAACGTTTCATCTTCTGAAAGACGTCTTCAGGTCACTTGCAAGATTTTTACTGAAAAGTTGCTAAACCAAACTTTCAGAAGAGGTAGAAGGAGAATTGTGAGATTGGGTAGAATGCTGAGGTGGAGTATGGCTAGATGTACGCGAATGGTGCGAGTGCCGAGAAGCACGAGGAACTGTGGATGATGGTTGACGTAAATGGCAAGCGTTCTTGTGACTGAATTTCAGCGGTAAAAGCTTGAATTTGGTCATGGAGTTTTGAGAGTTGTTGCTTTAATTGGATGGTGGCGACAAAAGCGTAGAAAAACAGTGCAGCCTACCACAGAGGTATCCATTTCAGAGCGCGTTAAAGATAAGAAAGGTGACTCATCTCAAACATTAGAAACAAACTCTTTTATCAACACTGAACCATTGGACGCCATTGATAGTAATAATGTTTTGGTTAGTAGTAACGTTTTCTTGAATGCCAGGCTTACTGGTCATTTTGTAACTAAAAATGTTTAAACCAGACTTGATGCACATTTGAGGCCTAGAGCAGGGGTAATGGTACAGGGGCGGTGTCACAGGGGGTGGATATCTAGTCACACGGGAATGTACAAATGTAACACTGTAGAGGTATTCTGTATCTGATTTACCACGTCTATGTAAACCCTTACTCTGTTATAATCTAAAAATAAGAAATAGTGGACTGTGAGAACTTTAAAGTACGTTAAAATACAATAACTTATACTATTTAATGTTCTTGGTGAGTATACACTCTTTTTTTTATTATAAGCATACGGGTAAATTGGGTTTAAGCTCAATATGCTTACGATTTTCCCAATTTGAGCCTGAAATTATGCTTAAGGTACGCTAATATCAAAACGCAGTTCATGGTCTGATATTTCGTCTAATATGAATACTGCAATGTTCTCATTTAATGGTTTAAATCTTGGTTGAGATACACATGACCATCCATTTGAGAAAGCAAATCCATTGAATTCAGGTAGACTCTATCATCTTTGGTTGTGAACTATGTTGTTCGTTTTTGTGAACTGTGTTGTTCGTTTTTATGATCTATGTTATTCATCTTTATTGAGTACCAATTTGTCACCAATTTGCCAATTTTTATTCTTGTTATCATTTGCCATCATTCAGATTCGGGTATGATTTCTGTTGCATTACAATTAAATTGTTTCCAGTTGAACTAATGCTTGATACCGGTGCCTCAGTATCTTTATTGAGCAAATCTCTTTATGACAGACATTTTTTGCAGTTCCAACTTGTTTCCTGTTGCGTTTCACTAACTGGGTACTCTGGTACCCCGATTTCTGTTTTGGGGAAAGTTGTATTGCCAGTTAATTACGAAGACCGTCCTATTTTAAACGCTTTGTGCACCATGGAATGTACGCATCTCGTGTATGCAAACTATGTCTAATATACCTTATTAGCCTATTTTGAACACTTTGTGCACCATGGAATGTACGCATCTAGTGTATGCAAACTATGTGAAAAATGCCTTATTAGCCTATTTTAATCGCTTTGTGCACCATGGAATGTACGCATCTCGTGTATGCAAACTATATCAGGTAGATTTAGATCGGGTTTTCGATCTTTGTAGTCTTTTCTCAGATCTTCTGCACCAAGAGATCCCATTTTGAACTCATTCTGTTACATCGCTGCTGCAGGGGGACGGTTTAACTACCATAATATTAGTTTGAACAACCCCCCACGTCCCCCCTTAAGTGGAAAGTGCCCACTTTTCTGTGTACCAATGCAGCTTAAGATGGTCCATATGTGTAACACTGTTGACTAATTCAAGGGAAAAGGTAAGAAAGCCATCTTGTGTTCTTGCTGCAAATCAAATTCTATTGATTTGTCGAAATCGAATTAACTGTGTTTGACCATTTTTAACCTCGAAGCCGCTATTTGGTGTGAACACTGTTGACTAATTCAAGGGAAAAGGTAAGAAAGCCATCTTGTGTTCTTGCTGCAAATCAAATTCTATTGATTTCTGTCCTCACGAAGGGTTTTGTAAATGTCTTTGACTTCGCGCCCTGCTGTATGAAGTAACAAGGCTTTCCGTTGGTCGGCGTTCGTATTGCCACTGGCTATTATAAAGAGTGTAAAGTCCTCTTTCCATGTTTCCAACTTCTGCTTAAGATTGGTTGCGGTGTACGAGTGAACTCGAAATGGTTCAATTCCACATGTGTTGTTTAATGCTCTGTACTGGTCCGTGGACTTTCAGCTGCGATTGTTTTGTTGGAACCTGTCTGTTTTCGAAATGAAGTATGTGCGAAAAGCGCGTGGAATTTTGTATTTGTATTAGAGACGTGACGTTAGAAGTTAGTTAACGGTTTTGTTAGAAAGTGTGAAAGCCAAAATATGCCCGCTTGCAACCTCATCTGACACATAACAACCTTGAGGAGGCTTGACCTTCAATGCTCAAACCTCACAGCAAATACAATTATTATGTTAATGAAAGTTTATTTTGTCCGCAAAAGTATCTTGTAAAACTTAATGTAACTTTTTAACGCTCCTTGGAACCCTTTCTGTGGGACTATAGAGATGGGATGATTTTATTATCAGAGTGCTCGATATGTTGTGTTGAAAATAATTCCTTCACATAAGACATTAAAGTCAATGTCACATTTCTTTAGAGGCTTCCTGCTTGATATCGGGTTGACTGGATCGTCTTCGTCGTCTATCTTTGTTCTCCTCTGCTACTTCTGTCGCATCTTTCTGGGGAGCTTCTTCTTCTTTTGGTTGCTCTGTTACTTCTTTCAAGCTTTCCTGCTTGATATCAGGTTGACTGGATCGTCTTCGTCGTCTATCTTTGTAGTCTTCCGCAACATCTGTAGCATCTGGAATTTTATATCCGCCACACGGATTTTTACAAAGATAGAAGTCATGTGGTCTTCTAGGAATAGGCTAAACTTAAATCCTGAACTGAGATTCTTTTTAGCATCTGTTCTGTAAGTGCCAGAGTTCAGTTTAGCCTATTTCCAACACCCACTTTGCCGTCGATCTGAAGAAATCTGTCAGAGGACTAAACGCTGTCAGTAAAATTTCCTTGGTGTTAGGTATTGTTTGTAAACGAGTCTAATGGTTACCTGATAACCTCGTATGTTTAGCTCGTGATGTTGTCTAATTAATTATGTGGGTTGGTCATCCATTGTTATTCAGGCATCATGTGCCATCCACATAGTCATAGAACTTGCACAGGCTAATGGAGAAACGGTTTTTATTGGCTACAAACGACATCAGGTCACCTTGAGCCCAACTCATGATCCTAACAGTGATAAGATGTTACCCATCTTAAAACTTTACTTATTCGTATCATTGTAAGATTCCCATCCTTAACCAAGGGAATACGGAATTCCGTTTGACGTCTACTCCTATGGTTTAGGGAATCTTACATTACGAGTTAAGTCTAACAGTGATAAGATGATACCCATCTTAACACTTTACTTATTCGTATCATTGTAAGATTCCCATCCTTAACATTCATCACCTCCCCAGGGAACCGACTTGGCCAGAGATTGATCGCGACGCAATCGTCTGGCTCAGAAACTCGCAGTCACCTTCTTTACATCCGAGACAAACACTTAGGCACTCGTTTTCTTGTCGACACCGGGGCTGAAGTCAGTGTTCTTCCCCCTTCATCACAACAACGTCATTCTCCTTCTCCTCTCACTCTTCAAGCTGTCAACCAATCTGTCTCAAATTTGTTTTCAACCTCCGCTCTGTATCTTTGTCGAAGTTCTGAATCCGTTTTTAACCGTGCTAAGTCTAACCTGATTTCCGTTGTCCTCTTCGAATGATTTTCAGTTTGAGTAAAAAGACTGAAGTGGTGGTGGTTAGCCGCAAAAAGGAGATACCTATATGCGAAATTTATACAAACGGAACAAAGCTCAAGCAAACGCAATCACAAATCATTGTAGGAAGGCCATTAACACAAATAAAACTCTTAAAGCGTAGAGCTCGAGTTGGAGGTATAAATGAGACCAATATCATGTCAGGATTGTGTTCTTATAAGAAAATAGTGCAGAAGATTTTTCTGGTCACCCCATTGTTCAAAGTTGGTTTCAGCAGGATATAAAACCGGATGCCCCCCAAAATGTAGCCTTGCCCCCCCCCCCCAAGACAAAAAGCAAATATTTAATATCAAAAGATGAAATATCAAGTACATTGATTTAAATTTTAATGCATTTTAAACTGAGATAATGTGTGTAGTTGGTGGTGTTATTGAAGCTGGTATTGCAGCTTCCATTTCTCTCCCCTCAACCTCATAATTTTATCAACAAAAACAAAAAACTTTTAAAAAATACAATTCTTTTAAAATCAACCATGTCTGTGAACTGGAGATTGAATGCTTTGAAAAAAGTCTGTACCCTGTGCCTCTGATGTCCAAGATATCAGTGACCTCAAGCATGGGCGATAATTTGAGTGTCGAAATCGGTATCGGTATTGACACTTTTCACTTATACTGACGCCGATTTGTATTATTTAATCCAACTTTTATCAAAGCAACACATAGCAGTGTGCAAAAATGAACTTGAGATTGAATATTCCCACTGATGTGCATTTGCAAGACCTCCTTTTCTGTACTTGCCTTTGGGAGAAAAGTCCTTAAAATCCAAGTAACAAAGAGTATTTGAAGTCGATGGAATGGTCAGATTCTTTATTTTTGTGTGAAGGTGTTCATTGATTTTGATTGGATGATGAACAGTGGAACGTGAAAGTAGTGAAGTAGTAGACGGGGTTAAATACATTTCATTTTGAGAGGCTGACTTCTGGCACTTTATAGGGCATCAAGGCTATTAATTGTGGAAAAAATTGGTCAACAAAAAAGGTCCTGCAATTAAGATCTATATGTGTTTATTATGTTAATTGACGACTTAGATAATGATTCCGTGTGAAATCAGTGCCTGATTGCGTATAGTTTAGAAAATATATTAAGAAATGTAAGTTGATAGTGAGACGCTGATTTCTTGTTGCTTGGTGCTGCTTGGAATACACTTTCAGCTGTTGCTTGGTGCTGCTTGGAATACACTTTCAGCTGTTGCTTGGGGCTGCTTGGAATACACTTTCAGCTGTTGCTTGGGGCTGCTTGGAATACACTTTCAGCTGTTGCTTGGTGCTGCTTGGAATACACTTTCAGCTGTTGCTTGGTGCTGCTTGGAATACACTTTCAGCTGTTGCTTGGAGCTTTTGGTGCTATTCTAAACACATTGTGCACCATGGAATATACGCATTCCAAGCATGCAAGTGTCACTAAAAACAACTTCTGGTGCTATTCTAAACGCATAGGGCACCATGGAATGTACGCATTCCAATCATGAAAGTATCACAAAAAACAGCTTTTGGTGCTCTTCTAAACACATTGTGCACCATGGAATGTACGCATTCCAAGCATGCATTGCCTTGGAAGAATTGTTTATCAAAAAGTTCTCTATTTGCATGAGAGATCCTTGCATTGGGAAGAACATCCTTTCCTTGATACAACAAGTAAAGTTTGACAGCCCATGTCCTCAACTCCCCTCTGATCACATGAGGTAGCTCCTTGTTCGACTGCGGATCTACTACCCACTCGATTTTGCAAACAGGACTTTCATGTCTACAAAAAGAAAAACCCATCCTTAACCAAGGAAATACGGAATTCCGTTTGACGTCCACTCCTATGGTTTAAGGAATCTTACATTACGAGATCAGTCTAACAGTGATAAGATGGTACCCATCTTAACACTTTACTTACTCGTTTCGTTTTAAGATTCCCATCCTTAACCAAGGAAGTACGGAATTCCGTTTGACGTCTACTCCTATGGTATAGGAATCTTACATTACGGAGGAATCGTATATTGACGTCCAGCTTATTAAACCTTTTGGGCACAATTGCCCGAAAATGTAAATTGATTATTACCACTGTAAAATCTGTAACCAACCCTTAAAAGTCTAGTTTCCTCCTCCACCTTGCTTCTTCTTTCTTCTTGGAATAGATATGTATTCATCATCATTAGGACGTTGGAAATCGTTTGTTGTTGTTGAAGTTGGTAGCATCGTGAAGAAATATTGCAAAACGGCATACCACTGCAAACCTGCCCATACTGCAGCCCCCGCAATTTGACATAAAATGCCACGGTGAAGGCAATGTAATGCGGAAATTACCGCTGCACTTTTTTCCACGACAGAAAAACCCCCGACTCATATGACGGTGTAAACAATCGCACCCCTTAAAAAATTACCAGCCTCCTATGTAATTTTGTGGTATCAATTGCGTTGTGGCCGCAATAACCCAGGTTCGAATCCTGGTCACGGCATGCATCAATGTGATGTTCCTTTTGGACTGGCGATTTCAATTTTAGTGCTAGTTTTGAAAACGAGTAGGATTAAAATAGTCATTCCTTTCCGTAGCTTTGAATGCATGAGCCGTGATCGTATAGCGGTTAGTACATTGCGTTGTGGCCGCAATAACCCAGGTTCGAATCATGGAATTTATTCAAACAAGTTTCTCCAAAAGATCACAAGATAATGGGCCCCACAATAGCAAAAACTAAACAGTTGCACTTGCGCTCTTTGCGAAAAAATTTTCAAACACACTAAAAAATTTGAAGACCTGTCAAGTGAGCCTGAAGAACCCGGTAAAATGGGTTAGTGGTGAGACTCTGGATCTGGGGTCAAGTGCACGGGATAAAACACATATCAAACGTTTTGAAAGTTATGAAAAGTTATCAAACGTTTTGAAAGTTATGAAAAGTTATGAAACGTTTTGAAAGTAATGAAAAGTTATTAAACGTTTTGAAAGTTATGAAAAGTTATGAAACGTTTTGAAAGTAATGAAAAGTTATCAAACGTTTTGAAAGTTATGAAAAGTTATGAAACGTTTTGAAAGTTATGAAAAGTTATCAAACGTACCAGGATGACTCTTGGCCGGTGCTAGAGCTGATGCCGATTTGGCAGTCGGAACGGAGGACTGAACACGGGCATTAAAGTAACACTTAAGTTATCTAGAACTTATACCCCACGAGGAGATCAAATGTGCACTGTGGGCTCCTTTCTTGGAAATTGGATAAACAAGGTTTTTGCATTAGGCCTACTGAGTGTAAGTCACACGTATTTACAGATCCTTTTTCTATGCTCTTCTGCGCTACCGCAAGTTTGTGTTTCTGATGTTTTGTCAGTGACCACGTCTCAGCCCGATAGGTCATTGCCGGTAATATGACTATATCCATGATCTTCTTCTTTAGCCTTGTTATAGCTGGCAGTTTACTCTAATACCATCACCACTCCTTCTATATTTTATTATCTTCCCTGATAACTCCATGTTTCAAAATGTTTAAAGTATTTATATAGTTTTATCAACAGTCTAAAAATATCTTAACAAAACGAAATCCACGTATGATATCCAAAGTTCAACCTACTTATACAAAGGTATGTTATTTTCCACGCTAAATTTATCCTCAAGTAATCGATAATTTTTACTAGTAATGCTGGTTGCCATATGCTGGTACGTTCTGCCCTGCATACCAATTCTAACACCGTTGGGCAGAACTTACTCTTTGCTTCTCTTAGCTTCCTCTTTGATGCTCTTTGCTTGCTCTTTGTTACTGCTTGGTTGCTCTTTGTTGCCCTTTGTTTGCTCTTTGTTTGCTCTCTCTTGCTCTTTCTTACTCTTTAGTTGCTCTTGTCTATGAGTTATACCATACCTGTACTCGGTCGTAAATGCGCGACTTGCTATACAAACACTTTGTGATATCTAAACACAAGTTATTAAACAATATTCACAGCCGCGGGCCTACTCATACAAATTACTCACAATTACTCATACGAAGAATGCTACATGAAACATGAAACATGAAAAATCTTATCAGTTCTTTTGAAGCCTAAATAGGATTTTCCCAGACGAGACTACTGTGCTCCAATGTCATGCAGATTGACTGTAGCAAACATATTTAGCTTACTATTAATGATCACCTCCTTGTACTAAAGCAGTTACTGTAACATGGGGGAGAAAATATGAAACACATATGTCTCCGTGCGTGGCAGGAGAAACAAATATAGGGGAATTTGTGACCTTAAGTGAAGCGGATCAAGGCTGTTATTAAGTTGGAAAAAGTGAGGCTACATCAAGCTAATTCAGGGTCGAGTTTGATCCCATCTCAAAATATATGTAACGCCATAAGTCGAGGTTCTGTAACACATACTCGTGGTGGTTGCAAATTTTGGCATTAGCATTTATCATTGATAGTCATGACAGTCTCCTTTCAAATCATGAATGTTTTTTGAGAGTCTTTCACATATGTCAATTTGTGACATTCCTCTTCTGCAATTTTACAATACAAAAATTTATCCGTATTGGATAAACGTAATTTATAAAAGTTAAACCCAGCTGAACCCAGCTGAAAGTAAGGATTCTTCTTAGTGAATAGCTGTAGTTAGCTCATTAACCTTGAAAGTGGTCTGTTTTACGAACTTTGAAGTGTAGTTAAATCTTTAACGAGCCAAATCTATGAATGATCTAAGCTGGGAATGCAATGTCAATTTATTACAAGGATCAAGGCATTCCTATTGCTTCCCATTAGTATGATGTAATACTACAGTGACGCAGCTTGTGGGGACCGGCATGGTCTCTAGGGACGCCTAAGCAATGCTATGTGTTAATTTCAGCTCATTCTGAGCACTTTTAATTCCCAACGCAATTTTTGCAAAGTGGCAAAATAGAGCAACTTTTTGCAAAGTGGGTCATTTGAGTATAATGGGTCATTTGAGGCCGTCACGGTCTCTAGGGACGCGTAAGCAATGCTATGTGTCAATTTCAGCTCATTCTGAGGACTCCACCGGTCATAACTTGGACCACGGGGCAAAAACGTTAAGTACATCTGCACTACAGTGCATTGTATCTCCCTTTGCAACTTACGATTCAAACACGAGCGCGAGAGTTGTTATGTTTATGTGATAATTCCGGGAATGGTTTGCACTTGGACGGGGGATCGACAGGCTTAAACAATCAATTTTCTTGAGGAATGTGCAATCGAGACTCTGTAAAAATCCTCCACTTATTCATATTTGCTATCTTGGTGTAATATTTGAATATTAGCATGTTCTGTTCTTTGTGCAGTCAAAAATTTGGAAATATTTCCTGAATGTTTCCCAAGACTGTTTAGATAAAAGACTGTTCAAAAAATCCTCCACTTATTCATATTTGCTATCTTGGTGTAATATTTGAATATTAGCATGTTCTGTTCTTTGTGCAGTCAATGTTTTTATGATTCTATTCACCACCCCTTGTGTAAAATAGCAATAACTGACTCTTCACTGAATCGATAAACCTTTCCCACTCGCCGCTGCTAGACGCCATTTCAAATGAAAACTGATCCTCGTTCTCTATTGTCCCGACGCGTCATGGGGCAGCAAAGTTGGATTTTTTCAACTTTGACGCATCGAGGAAATCGGCATGGGCAGCAGTATTTGGCTTCAACTTTTTCCTGAAATGCATTTTCAGGCTTCAACTTTTTCCCGAAATGTATTTTGGCTTCAAATTTTTTCCGAAATGAATTTCGGCTTCAACTTTTTCCGGAAATGTATTTTGGCTTCAACGTTTCCCGGAAATGTATTTTGGCTTCAACTTTTTCCAGAAATGCATTTTGGCTGCAAAATTTTTCAGAAATGCATTTTGGCTTCATTCGGATTTGTCAAGGTCTCCTTCTTATACAGATTTGTCAAGGTCTCCTTCTTTCACAGATTTGTCAAGCTCTCCTTTTTTTCGGATTTTTCAAGGTCTCCTTCTTTCACAGATTTGTAAAGGTCTCATTCTTTTTCAGATTTGTCAATGTCTCCTTCTTTTCGGATTTGTCAACGTCTCCTTCTTTTACAGATTTGTCAAGGTCTCCTTCTTAACGCATTGTGCACCATGGAATGTACGCATTCCAAGCATGCAAGTGTTACTAAAAACAGCTTTTGGTGCCATTTTAAGCGCATTGTGCACCATAGAATTTTCGTATTCCAAGCATGCAAGTGTCACTAAAAACAGATTTTTGTGCTGTTCTTAATGCATTGTCCACCATGGAATGTACGCGTTCCAAGCATGCAAGTGTCACTAAAAACAGCTCGTTAGATTCTTCTCTCTCTCCTGAAGATTTTTGATAAATATGAAAAATCGCATTTATGCCTTCACGACCAAGGTTTCAAATTTCGCATAAAATAAAAAATTATATAGAAGTGCTGGGGACCCCATGATATCACAATCTGGTCGCAGCCCCTAGGACGTGCACTCCCTGAACCCCGTCTGTTACCCACCCGTTGTATTTTCAAGTAGTGTTTTATATATATATATATATATATATAAACTAAAAAATGCCTAGAGGCCAGCTCACAAGCTTTCGGTTTAAAAACCTTTTTTAAGTGTACAGTTGAAGGAACCGTTACCAGTATTTATAAAAGACTAAATACAATAAAATTCCTAAAATATTCCTACCATACTTATTTGTAAAACAAAAGAATACTTTCAGAGTTATTTGGCTGAAAGCGAGAAGCCCACCAATTATCGTCTTATGCAACATCGTGTTTGTTTTTGTTTGTGCCCACGACGGCGAGCCAAACAATAGGCTCTGATGTACGCACATAAACATTGCAAACCTTGCATGACAGAACTGTAATGAAGGCACTTTGTATGTAGTTTCTATTTCAGTGTACAGTTAGCATACTTTCTTGTGCAATCGTACATTCCTTAATCTGTATATGTACAGCGTGTATGTATGCAGAATGGCACTATTGAAATACTCATATTTCATGGTGCACAACGCATTTTCTTTATATTAAAATAGTGTATGTATGCAGAATGGCACTATTGAAATACTCACTATCCATCGTGCACAACGCATTCCCATTATATTCAAATAGTGTATGTATGCAGAATGGCACTATTGAAATTCTCAGATTCCATCGTGCACAACGCATTCTCGTTGGTTTTCATTTTTATGAACCACGTGATTCTTAACAAATCAGCGTTTTAAGCCTCAAATAATTCTCAAGTCGATTTTAAAATTTGTATGATGTGAATCTATTATATTGTTTGTTAGAAATTAAGCTGTTAATTGTGGGTAGGGAAAAAGGTATATTAGACTTATAGTGTAGAGAACAGGTTGATTTTCAATAAAACGAACTCCTACGACTTGATCATTTGATTAGTGATCGTAGGATTTATTATATCATTCGATTGGTGATTGAACAATTAATCATTCAATTGGTGATGGTACATTTGATCATTCGATTAGTGATCATACGATTGATCGTTAGATCAATTATCGTATGATTGATAATTTGATTAGTGATTGTCTGATTGATCAACTGATTATTGATCATATGATCGATCATTTGATTAGTGATCAAAGTTTGAAAGAAACTATTCAGAGCAGCTGTTTCTTGATAGTGATAATAAAACCTTATGTACTTGGCATACTTTTCAAGGCGTGATAGAAAACCTTGGATATAATTTTAAATCTTTTTGATCTTGCAAAACTGCAACAATAAGATGATATACTGTATGAATAGATAGACCAATATCAATAACAGGAAGTTCCAGTTATGCAACTTGGCCAATCAACTCAGACAAGCCCCTCTGTTAGGGTGCGTTCTCACTGGAGGCCTACAGACTCGAAGCACACTCAATGGATTGTCCCACAGGAAACCTCGTTAGTGTTCACATTGCACGCATTTTTAGGCGCACAGAGGCTTCCGTACACGCTAAATTGTAAACAAAGTAGCTGCAAGCTGATGAAGGTTTGATTTACCAATGGAGCAAAGTTTTCATATCAAGATCTTTGGCAACAGCTCTTACTGGTTTTTTGTTCTCGAGCACCTCTTGCACTGCTCGCTTCATCAATTCTTCTGAGAACTGACCACGGTTGGTCTTTCTTTCCTTGTTTCTTGGCATTTTCGTTGTATGAACACTTCTTCTTTGTCTTTCGGCTGCTCCCATCAGGGGTCGCCACAGCGGATCAATCGCCTCCATTTTGCGCGGTCGTCAAGTTTATTTCCTCACTTTTATTTTAACACTTGTACTTTTCTTCTACTTCTACTAGGTTACAAGCTCATTCTTTCAAAAAAGCGGAACTAAAAGGGCTCTTCGTCAAGTTGATAGCGTCGGTACCATATCCTTTTTCAGTTTATTTCCTCACTTTTATTTTAACACTTGTACTTTTCTTCTACTTCTACTAGGTTACAAGCTCATTCTTTCAAAGTCGTCATGAATGATACGTGTCGTGATTTATTGAAGACGTGTAAGTTTGGTATAAACTTTAGGTTTTTCTGCCATTTATGAACAACTCTGGTTAAAACCATCCAGATAGCCTCAACTAACAGATGGCCTCAACTAACAGATAGCCTCAACTAACAGATAGCCTCAACATTTCTATTTCAGAATAAACTATAACCTTATGAGAAATTTGGGTTTTTTCTGTGAGACTTTGACACTGTCATATATATGACTGTTTCAGTGTGCCATGTACGGTATCTGTAAAATCTTTTCTGCAACATTTCACTTTAGCATTTGCGACTATTGCCCACGATTCACATCCGCATGTCCTAGGGGGCATTAAAATTGCATTCACAAAGCTGACCTTTGGTTAGAGCCGCTGTGACGATTGCGATACGGCATTTCACTTCAAGCTGGTAGCTGTTCTCTTATCAAGCAATCCATCACTCATCACCAGTTTTCACCAGAAATTACAAACGTGTTATTACAATCCTGGAGACCCAGTACACAGAAGAAAAAAAAAAATGTGTCAACCCTTCGTCTATAGGAAGTATTTTGTCGTAAATGAAGTTGTTGTACCACCCATGCAACGGTAAGCATGGTCCTCGAATTCCTAAATGAATTGTAATTGCCTATACGTCTATGCATCGGTGTATTTTTCCTAGCCTGGCTACGAGGCTGGCCGTGATTGCGATCATTTTACAGAGGTGTCATTGGATTTGTACTCTACGTATATTCTCTCCTCCTCTGAGCATCATGACCCATGTGGTGCACATCGCTCATCCTGTCCTACTCCTCCTTTATTCATGTCCTCTCCAGCCTTCCTTTATGACATCAGGCAACCAAGAATATACAGTCACAGGTGTAAGGTAGCTTTTAGGAGCTTCAGCCCCCCTGTCTCCAGTCACGAAGGTAAGTGGGCCAAGGGCGGGTGCTGCTCCCTGAGAGAATGCACTAGCGTATTCAGACCCCCCTCCCCCCTGACAATCTGATCGGCGTATATATTTTTCACTTTGGTATATCATAATGCATCGAAAATAAAAAATGCCGTTCATAAGAACAGTTCTATTGTGTCACTTTCACCTTATTTGGATGAACATGGACTACTTCGCGTAGGAGGACGCTTGTCCCAATTGAGAAACAAGATTAGTCTCGAGTCAGTGAACCCAGTTATTATTCCAAGGAGTCATGCATCAGAAAATGGCCAACCTCCCAGAAGAGAGATTAAGTCCAGGAGCTCCATTTACAGCAGTTGGAGTTGATCCTTAGCAATCTGATTTACATCAATTAAAGATAGTCCTGTTTCTAAAAGTTTGACACACCCGATTTTGCTCTAATTTGTAACTGAAATCCGTTTCTTTTCTTTCAAAATCAATATGTTAAATTAAACAAACAAGAGGTTATACAGCATTTCATAGGAGGTTGTCTACTAGTATTTTCACCATCGCCGTTTTATTTGCTTTTAAATAGAAATTACTATCCTCGTTATATAAGTTGAACGCTGCACATTTTCACAATATTATCATCATTTTTAACGATACTTTTTGGTAGATCATTGTTGAACCATTGATCAAAATCATTGTTGAAGCTAGATGGACATGACCTTTTCCTCCGTTCCACACGTGAAGTGGCTTTTTCTGATGTTGAATATCATGCAGGACGGGGTCCTTCTCCCGGGCATACTTCTGTTCCAGTCCAGGCCAAGAAGATTTGTTACATCCTGGTCAATAACAACTAAGGAAAGTTTATGCACTACAGCAGAACCTAGAAGCTGTGAAGTAACAGTACATGTTCCCTTGACTGGAAGTGGAGTACCACCATAGGCAGTGACTGTTGTCTGTGGAGGAGCTAATGGTGGAGAATCCAAAGCCTTGTAGCCAGTGAGACCAACCATAGTACAAGGTAATAGATAAGTAACCGTACGTTATATCTATTTTCTGCGTTACAACGCGCTACACTACAACCAGTGATCTCAATTCTAAAACGACAAAAAAAACGACAGAAAATGCGCCGAAGGGGCATTGCTGAGGAAATTGGATTGGGTAACACATCTTTACTTTACTACAAAAGTAAAGTACGCTGTGATTATACGTCTCCTACTTTTTTGCTAGGGGCTTGTAGTAAACTCTGCATTCAAACTCGGCATTTAACGGGCAGCTTTGAATTGCGAACTACGGGCAGTGATTGGTAGTGCGTGGCCCATGAAAACACTGTGTGATACGGGCAAACAATGACATTCTCGCCGGACTAAAAGTGTCATCAACATGACGCAACGAGCGATGGTCCCGTGCATTGCACCTTTGTTACAGTCATAGCAATGAGTTGCTTGCCTAATTAGCCTATTTTGAACGCTTTGTGCCCCATGGAATTTACGAATCATCTGTATGCAAACTATGTCAAATATGACTTATTAGCCGATTTTGAACGCTTTGTGCACCATAGGATGTACGCATCTAGTGTATGCAAACTATGTAAAATATGCCTTATTAGCCTATTTTTAACGCTTTTGTGCACCATTGATTGTATGCTTCTAGTGCATGCCTCAATCAAAGACCCCTGATGAGCAGTGGGACCGACATTGAAACTACCCTAAATAAACAGAAAAACCACCAAATAGGCTAACCAATAAATAAAGGGCAGCTGGGGCGTCAAAGGGCAACGCCCCTAAATTTAGGCAACCGGGCAGAGAAGCAAGCCATGAAGCAGGCTCAACTGCCCAGTAGGACCGCCTCTCGCGGATTATGGAAAGCATCTACAAGTAAGGTTTCACCACTAGGAAAAGGTCTGCAGAGATCAATGTTTACAGAATGCCATGGTGTAGCTGGAGAGGGCAGGACAGACATAGGTTCTGGCGGAGTTTGGTACCTTGAGCTTGACAGGGGATGCAAGCTCGAACTTCGGCTTCGGTAGCACTGTCAATACCAGGAAACCAAATTTTTTCATGCAAGAGTTGCTTTGTTTTGACAAACCTCTCTCTCATGTAACCTCCTCACCATGTAAAGAAATCACATTGGTCAGATATTGGAATCACTTATTAGATTGATATCAACTCCCCAATATGTCGTGTGTTCTCTGAGTTTGTGGCAATACTAAACGTTTTACATTGACGAAGAACTTTTCGAACTTTTAGTGGATATTCAGATCGAAGGAGATTCAGAAGACCCATGTCAGAAAGAAATATGGGTAGACAAAAAGCTAGATGGGTAGGCAAGAAGGTAGGTGGGTAAATAAGAAGATAGGTGGATAGACAAGAAGGTAGATGGGTAGGTAAGAAGGTAGGTAGGTATACAAGACGGTAGATTGGTAGATAAGAAGGTAGGTGGATAGACAAGAAGGTCGTTGGGTAGAAAAGAAGGTTGGTGGAGCATGGGTAAGAGGGCAGGTGGATAGGTAACAACTGCTTTCTCTACCACATTCAGCTCACACACTCAACACTCTTGCTATTGATGTTATTTTTTATTTATTTATTTATTTATTTATTTTTTTTTTTTTTGGTTGTTTTTTACCTGTAATAGGTTATTTTATGGTGTTTTTTGTTTGTTTTGTATTCTGTATTGTTGTGTTCTGTAGGTTGTGCAGATACTGAGATTTACAATTTCTCTTTCATTTGGGTGCCCTGGGTTGCATTTGGACAGCAGCTTCCACCAGTGCAGCCCATTTTGTCCAGGAGATCCATTTTTGTGTTGCTGGGCCAGCCCCATTGACAGCCACCCCCACCCTAGTCCTGGGTGTGGCGCAGCCAGGACTTGTTGTTGTGGATCCTTCTCAGAAGCTGTCAGATGATGTATTTGGGTGCCCTGGGTTGCATTTGGACAGCAGGCAAAAGTTGGCAAGTTTTACATATGGGGCGGGTACAGCCTCTGTCCCCCTTATCTGCGTGCCTACTCTCAAGGCTTAAAATGAAATTGAAAGTAGCTAAATTGGTATACTCAGAGGATATACTATTATACTCAGTGGAAATGAGTTCTCCACAAAAAGCGTACGGGATTACATTTAAATCCATTGGATTCCTCAAGGTCTTTTCATAAAACGTAAATGGTATTTGGCACGGGAGCAGCAGACTGAACTGGAAGCTGATCGAATCATAGCAACAGCAGCTAAGATTATTTAGATGAGATAAGAGCCACTCAGTTTGAAAATAAACATTACCCTCTGAATAATGTCATTGAAAACGTTGACAAGGAATTATAATGGCTTCCACATCACTTAGGGGCATTCATGAAGGCTTTGGTTAAAATACCACTACATTATGCCTGTAATGAGATTAATGAATTGTATTGCATGAAAGAAATAGATATTTGAAGTTTAAAAAAAATTATTATGTATCAAAAACTTGGGTATGCGGGAGAATGAGTTCACCTCATGGTATGGACAACCCTGTCCATGCATAGTCCCAGGTCACCTCTGGACAAGGTGTAGTACCTGTTGAGTCCCCCCATGCCAGGGTTACGGTAAAGCGTTACCGCTTTTGTTCAAGGTATGTGCTCGAACCTTTTAAAACATTATTGCTCGGAAAGGCAAAACTAGCTCAAGTTTGATAAAACCCCCAAAAGTTGTTTCAGATGCCGAAAGTTGCTTAAAACGCCAAAATTTGCTGAAAAGTTGCCTAGCAGAATCAGTACGGTTCTACTTTTCACAAAGCTATGCGTCAGAGAATAAGACATGTCATTCGATTGTAGAAAAAGACACACCAACCTTGCTATGGCGTGGATAGATTATAAGAAGGCGTACGATTTTGTCCCCTATAGTTGGATGAAAGAATGCCTGGAATTGTTTGGTATTGCCAAAAATGTGAGGAATTTTCTGCGGAAAAGTATGGAACAATGGAAACTTTCACTTACTTCGAATGGTGAAGACCTAGGGGATGTTGAATTAAACAGAGGAGCTTGAATGAAATTAGCAGTCTCTAGATCAAAGACCCCTAATGAGCAGTCTCTAGATCAAAGACCCCTAATGAGCAGCCTCTAGATCAAAGACCCCTGATGAGCAGTGGGGCCGACATTGAAACTACCCTAAATAAACAGAAAAACCACCAAATAGGCTAACTAAGAAATAAAGGACAGTTGGAGCGTCCAAGGGCAACACACCTCAATTTAGGCCGCTAACTGAAAACGATAACCTTAAGGGAATCCTCTTTTGCGCCTGCGTACTTGTGCTCAAGCCACTGGCTAACGTTGCCATTCTGCTTGCTTAAGGCCGGTTTCCACTTCCTCGATCACCCCTCGATTCGATAGACATCGACCGCTTTGGACATGCGCACTCTCATTATCGTGGCATCCCCCTCGATCTGCCCTCGATCTCTCGATCGAAGCATGGCTTGTGTTTTTGGACTAATCAGAGTCCATTACAACAAGATTAATTGAATATGCCTAGCGAGAAAACGAATTATTTTTGTCTGCATAGCAAAGGTTTTCCTGCTTTTAAGTGGACTGCTTCCAGTACGGCCAAATGAAATGCAGACCTGGCCTTTCCTATGATACGGAAGCAATCGTCCGTGTACACTTTGGGACAGTCTGGGTTCTCACGCACATGATTCGATTTGTATTTGCTTAGATTGCTTTTTGTGATAGATTTTTGTGAAAATTATTGTTTGTAAAAATAACTCCTACGAGAAAGTCGTTCTTACAAAATTTAAAGCTGAAATATCGAAGTATATCTTGGAGAAAGGCTGTTCAAACAGTGCAGCCGCAAGAAATTTCGGAATCGACGAAAAAACATTAGAAGGTGGAAAGGTCATCTCTACGATTGTTCTATTTTTACGTTCCGCGACTCCATTTTGCTGGGGTAAATAAGGTACAGACAGCTGATGTTTAATTCCATTTACTGTCATGTAATCCTTCATCGATTTATTCACGTACTCTGACCCGTTATTGGATCTTAAGCCTTTCACTCTTTTGCCAGTTTGCCTCTCTGCTAGTGCGACAAAATCTTTGAAGCATTCAAACAACTAACCCAGACTGTGCCAAAGTGTACACGGACAATTGCTTCCGTATCATAGGAAAGGCCAGGTCTGCATTTCCTTTGGCTGTTCTGGAGTCAGTCCACATAAAAACAAGAAAACCTTTACTTTGCAGACAAAAAGAGTTCGTTTTCTCGCTAGGCCTATTCGATTAACCTTGTTGTAATGGACGCTGAATGGTCCAAAAACACAAGCCATTCAGGCATTGCTTTCATCTTGTTGACATAGACAACCTGTCCAAATTTGAGAACCATACCTGGAGCAATCAATGAGATACACCTTTTTGAACTTTGAATAATGTCTATCCAAGCCTTGTTATTTGAAGTCAGTTCATAGTCTTGTTGTGAATTAGTTAACTGCTAATGACATGCATTGTATTATCTACCCGTTTTAAAGAAAGCTAACAACAGTGATGTCTCTACCAATCCAGAGGATCTTCTCCGGAGCACGAAAATTGTGAAACAGCTGGAGGGCTTGGTTTCCACTGAGGTTGCTGAGCAACTGAACAATAAAATGAATAGGAACAACTACTTTATAACAAGCATGAAGCCGCACAATTCCTTATTTCTGATGCGACTACTTATTCACCTCCATAACCAGGAGCGGAACAATGAATTTATTGCACATGTATTTTACTTCTATAAAACATGATTACTATTTTACTTCTATAAAACATGATTACTATTTTACTTCTATAAAACATGATAACTATTTTACTTCTATAAAACATGATAACTGTTTTTCTTCTATAAAACATGATAACTGTTTTACTTCTATAAAACATGATTACTATTTTACTTCTATAAAACATGATTACTATTTTACTTCTATAAAACATGATTCACTTTGTGCACCATAAAATGTACGCATCTAGTGTATGCAAACTATGTCAAATATGCGTCATTAGCCTATTTTAAACACTTTGTGCACCATAAAATGTACGCATCTAGTGTATGCAAACTATGTCAAATATGCGTAATCAGCCTATTTAAAACACTTTGTGCACCATAAAATGTACGCATCTAGTGTATGCAAACTATGTCAAATATGCGTCACATGATGTGCTAGTCATTACACCATGGTCCCATACCATTGAGGAATAGAAGTTTGGGATGTCATTTGTTTTGATTGAAGTCACTACAGAGTGTTTATATCCAAAATTTCTCAGCAATATAAGATTAGTGACACATGTAAAGAAAACGACTATTGATTTAATTTTCCAAGACATGTTTCGGATATCCTCTATCCATCTTCAGTTGAGACTAATTATGATGCGAAAAAGGGGTCTATAATTGGAGGGGATCTAAAATTAGAGGGGATCTATAATTAGAGTGTATCTATAATTACTTGACATAATGCGAAAAAGGGGTCTATAATTTGAGGGGATCTTTAATTAGAGGGGAACTATAATTAGAGGGGATCTATAATTAGAAGGGATCTATAATTAGAGTGGGTCTATAATTACTTGACATGATGCGAAACTGACAAAGTCTTGCAATATGGCGAAACATTGTCAAAACTGCAGTTTCCTTGTTGGCGCTTTACACATATGCCTCTTTTCTCCCGTGTTCTTCGCTATTCGGTTTTCACTCCCGTCGTTTGTCCCAGATTTACAACTCATGCGCTTAAGTTTCATCCTTTTATCGCTGGTTAATACCTCAGGTCCTGTCGAAGATTGTTATTGCCTGTATTTCCATCTAGTGTATGCAAACTATGTCAAATATGCCTTATTAGCCTATTTGGAACGCTTTGTGCACCATGGAATGTAGGCATCTAGTGTATGCAAACTATGGCAAATATGCCTTATCAGCTTATTTTCAACGCTTTGTGCACCATGGAATGTGCGCATCTAGTGTATGCAAACTATGACAAATATGCCTTATTAGCCTATTTTGAACGCTTTGTGCTCTTTACTTTGAAGCTATAGGCCTACTTCATAATAGTACTTTTTTACAATTTTGCATCAGTTTTTTCGAACAAACACGCAAGGAGGTTATGATGTCTGCTTTTAATAAAGTTTGTGCGAGTACGGTAATTGATAAACCCAGTGTATCAAAAGCTATTCTTCAGACATTGAAACTAGACCCTGGTGTCTCGGTCTGTTGGAGTAAGCACTACATCATGGTGTACAAAGCGTTCAAAATAGGCTGAAAATGCATATTTGACATAGTTTGCACACACTAGATGCGTACATTCCATTGTGTACAAAGCGTTCGAAAAAGGTTATTAAGGCAAATTTGATAGAGTTTGCTTACACCAGATTCGCAAATTCGATGGTGCACAAAGCGTTCAAAATAGGCTAATTAGGCATAGCTCACATAGTTTGCATAATGTGTCACTGTCACTGTCACTGTCACTGTCACTGTCACTGTCACTGTCACTGTCACTGTCACTGTCACTGTCACTGTCATTGTCACTGTCATTGTCATTGTCATTGTCATATTCACTGTCACTGTCACTGTCATGGTTACTGTCATTGTGTCACTGTCACTGTGTCACTGCACTGTCACTGCACTGTCACTGTATCACTACACTGTCACTGTGTCCAATCATAAAATTGTCTAATATCTTCATTTTTTCCACAGACAAAGCTATTACCCTTGAAAACTAAAACTTTTGACATTGAAAAAGAGCCTTTAATCACATTCTTTACCATTTGCAATCATAAAAAAGTCTAATATTTTCATTTTTCAACATACTTAGCTATTACCCTCGAAAACTAAAACTTTTGAAATAGGAAAAGAGCCTTTAATCACATTTGAGGACATTAAGAAATTGGCAACGGAGAATCTTCCTAAGTTCGCGAGTGATTATTTCAACTCAGGAGCTGATGATGAATTTTCGTTACGGGAAAATTGTAATGCTTACAAAAGGTACTTATTGATAAAATACTCTACTACTTAGTTATGTACCGCCTCTGGATTTCTCATTGTGACCTCTTCAGATTTTGTCGATGGTCCATGTAATTCTGGTTGACGTTATCTTTTTATCGAGTACTTTCCTTGGGAATCTTGTTGACACTGAAGATAAACCGCCGCGATGAAAATTATTGGCAAATCCTTTCGTGTTATGCGGTATTGGTAAAATAATATCCGTACTGCTAGGCCAGAGTTCAAAAAATTTCATACAATCAAAATAAAAAAAAGACATCCGGAAAAATTCTCTTTAATTGACAAGACTTTAGCTTTTGCCAGCCAGAGAGTGAGCACTCAATTGCCCCTTCTTTTAAAAGAACATCATTACCGTAATAGTATGCCATACTCTCCCTAGCGCTATATTCTCTGAGACTCCCTGAATTTTGTGAGAAGTATCGACGTCTAGTCGTTCAATTGTGACAACTGTATAGCAAAGGGGTGGCCAATCCTTTTTGCGCAGTTGGCAGCAACAAATTTTTCAACTGCGTCATGAGCCTATCTTGAACGCTTTGTGCAACATACAATGTACGTATCTAGTGTATGCAAACTATGCTAAATATACGTCATGAGCCTATTTTGAACGCTTTGTGCACCATGGAATGTAGACATCTAGTGTATTCAAACTATGTCAAATAAGCGTCATAAGCCTATTTTGAACGTTTTGTGCACCATGGAATGTACGCATCTAGTGTATCCCTTCTTCTTCTTCTTCTACTACTACTACTACTACTACTACTACTACTACTACTACTACTACTACTACTACTACTACTTCTCTATGACTGCTGCTGCTGCTCTACAATTACGACCATTACTACAAAAACTCCAAGATATATTGTTATGAAGTGATCATGAGTGAACTTGATTTATGGTAGGGGCAAGGGTTCATGATAACGTTCATGATCGCCTGAAGATTGTCGGATCGAGCCGATGCTCTGGCGTCCTATTTTCCAGCTCTTATCAAAGATGGGGCACATGAGGTAGTCTATGCAGCGAAAATGCTAGTCTATACATTATCGCATCTCCCGAAACTATAAACGGCTACTGGATTCCATTACTTTTTCATACTAATACTTTTGTTAATGAAGCCAGAGACTGAGAACGTTCTGAAGATTTTTTAAGTTGACCTAGCTTAACTTAGTCTGTAATTTTGCGTATTGTATATCTTTCTTATTCACGTCACACAACCGTTTGTGATTGCCGTCCAGTTTGTTTGGTATATCAAGTTAAGCATCATTCTGCGTCTACACATTCACTCCACATTCGATTTCATTGTTGTATATTGCATGTCAGTGCAAGTAAGTTGTTTACTAGGACTCCTATGACTTGTATTTATACCACACGAGCATCACCATAAAAGTATAATTCATTGGCATTTCTTATCCAAGTCCTGCACCTCTATTCACTCTTTTCCCTGTAAATGTCACACGGATACAACTGTTGGGAATCTTGAGAAACATGGAGGTAAATTTACTCCAGTTGAACGGCACGTGTCCGACGACCTTCTTTGAAATACTAATACTACCTCCTAAAATTCTTGTTAAAGCTCACTAGATAGAATTATCGTTTCAGCCTGAGAAGCTTTCACTAATGGACCATAGTAGATCCATTCATATCAATTATTATATCCTCTATAGTGTTCATAGGGTGTCTTTCACGTTCTATAGCTTTATTAATTTGTCTACTATCAATACACAAACGTATACCTCCATTTGGTTTGTGTACGATTACTAGAGGACTAACCCAAGGGGTCGGACCAACATTCTTAGAGGTTTAATATGTCTATACTGGAACTCAAACCAGGAACACTTTTTATCTATAATTCTTTTAAAAGGTGGGTCATCAGAGGAGTGAGTTTGAAATAAACAAAACTTTGTAGTTGATAAACTTAGTAACAGCATTTTCTTACTTCAGGTGGATATTCCTTGAGTGCCGAAATGGTCACTATTAGCGGGAGACGTGCCGTGGTATTTCTGTTTTGAATGAAGAAAATTACTCTAACATCTTGGTTGAGATACACATGACCATCCATTTGAGAAAGCAAATCCATTCAAAATTCAGGTAGACTCTATCATCTTTGGATGTGAAGTATGTTGTTCGTTTTTGTGAACTGTGTTGTTCGTTTTTGTGATCTATGTTGTTCGTCTTTATTGAGTACCAATTTGTCACCAATTTGCCAATTTTTATGTCCGATTCATACGTTCAGACACACCATTTTGAGCAGGATTGTAAGGTACTGTGGTTTGGTGCTGAATTCCATGCTCGTTTAGCAAATTCTCAAATTCTATGGAGCAATATTCTCCACCATTATCAGTCCTCAGCACCTTAACTCATTCGCGACGAGAGACGCCGTACGGCGTCATGCTGATACCATCCCTCAAGCCCGAAAGACGCTTTACGTAAATTTTGCTGTTATATGCAATTCCTGTGCATTTACAAAACCAAGAACTAAACGTGATAAAATGTAACTTTGCTCAACACAAACATGCATCAGACTAATCACAATTCACATAATTGACAACAGTTTGTTCCGTGGTTGTCTTTATTAATGGGTCTTACCTGTTTTATTTTCTCTTAGTACCTTAGTACCCGGGACGTTTTCCATATTTCAACATGGACGATTTAGCAGTAACAGAAAAAATGGCAGAAGAGGATGAAGAACTGATCGAATGCACTAGAGAGGTACAAAGGCTGAATACGACACGGTTTTCAAGGCATTGGTACATGTGAAAGGCATTCGAATGTAGAGTTCCCATGCAGATATGAATAATTAAAAGTTTTCAGGCCTATCTTTGGTGTTTATTGTGTGCAACAAAAGTGAACTCTCCGTTGGCGTGGATCAGAGGGGCTGCCCCCTGTAAATAAGGTGGCGACCATAGTTTTAGTCCCTCCTCAGTTGTAGTCCTTTTGCCGAGAGAACTGATTATTAGTTAATAATCCATATCTCTAAACTGCGAAATTGATTACGCATGCGCACTAGGATGTAACGCTACTTTTTGAATTACTTTGCATTGCTGTTTGTTTTGGATTTTCCTAAATGGGCACTTACCTTTAACATGCAACGCACTTAATAGTGTATACTGCGAATTGAACAGAGCAATCATTTTTACTAAACTATTCAAGCATCCCAAGATAGCTGGTTTGTTCTTTAGGTGAACAAGGAAATTACCCTCCAAAATAGCATTGCCAAATAGCATTGCCAAATAGCATTGCCAAATAGCATTGCCAAATAGCATTGCCAAATAGCATTGCCATGTATTGTCTCAGTCTTCATTGATGACACATGCCAGGTTCTTTTCATGGTCAGTGAGAGGTGGTCCTTCTGAGCGGTTGAGCCTGTCTCCTTGCTTGCTCCTCAGCCCGGTGGCCTAAATTGAGGGGCGTCGCTCTTGGACGCCCCAGGTGCCCTTTATTTATTAGTTAGCCTGTTTGGTGGTTTTTCTGTTTATTTAGGGTAGTTTCAATAGCGATCGTATCCCAGGGCATTTCAACGGCGCCACTGCCTTGTCAGGAACTCCGTTTGTAATGTACATCTTGAAGTTGAACATCCATGCAAAAACTCTGTTCTTTGGAAAGTATTACTCAATTCGTAGTTGCCGTCTGATGATCAACAGATTAAATGTCAAATATCTCTGTCTCTTCTCTGTGTGCTCTATTCAACTCCCAATTGGATTTGTTTTCTCCGGTCGCTCGCTACGTTTGTGTTGTTGTGTTAAATCGTTACCTATGCGTTTATGTCAGGCTCTTACGAAGTTGTTCCTACGATAAGTATGTGTTATTTTTGCTTTAAAATTGCTATTAAATCAATTAAAGAACTTGTCAGCCCCCTGAACTGAACTAGCATTGTATTCTAAAGAGGAAGTGGCACATTTTCTATGATCAACAATCATTACAGGATAGTTTTCGTTCGAATACGGTCTATTTTGAACCGTAATGGCTGAAACGCTTAGAAATTGAAGGTGTTTCATGAGGACTAAGAAACGCTCCATTTAAAATATCTTAGAATACTCCACCGAGCCGGATTTGCACCAGCGACCTAAGGATATCTGACCTATTACCACTACAGTCATCCGCTCTACCAACTGAGCTATCGGTGGTTGCTGACGATAATCCTTTGTAATCCTTTAGTTTCTACTAGGACTATGCTTTCTCGTTTTAGCTCGGAATCGCCTTGATATCACAATTTGAAATCTGCTGATCGGTGTGGCTAATCGTCAGCATGGTGGTAAAGAAATTCAGAACGATTTGTGGAACAATGGTCATTGATAAATGTTTCGACTGTCAATCCCCTTGATGCTTCGTCAGCTTGGTTTGAAGCAGAGCACCGCATTGCTGTTCAGATCTACAGAAAACCAACACACACCGACCAATATCTGAATGATGCATTACATCATGCACCCTCAGCCTGGAAGAAGGTAATCACAGCCCTCGTTGGAATGGTTGTGTGGCCTTCTTTGTCTATAATTTGGTTGTTTTCTAAATCAAAAATGTGCCCTTCCTTCAAGCAATGTTCCGCGATCTCGTGACTCTTGCTTCGAAACAGCTGACTGGCTGAACGACTCGTTGCATCGAAACAGATGACCGATTGCATGGTTCGTTGCTTCGAAACAGCTGACCGACTGCACGATTCGTTGCTTCGAATCAGATGACCGACTACATGGTTCGTTGCTTCGAAACAGCTGACTGGCTGAACGACTCGTTGCATCGAAACAGATGACCGATTGCATGGTTCGTTGCTTCGAATTGAGTGAGTTTCGTTAGTTCAGCAGCTCTTGTACATTGGACACGGAAAAACATATAAACTGTTACAGATATCTTTCACTTTTTGCTATCTGTTTCAGTATAGTCTTCATACTAGGACCATTCTCCGAATATCTAGTTAATTGAAACGGAACTAACCGGTAGGTACGGTACTTAGTTTTGGAAAGAAACGTTTATTACGCATTTTCGATAGTGCAAGGGATGATTTTATCCATGTTATATTGATATCACATATAGTTAAATGCCAGGAGATTTTAGGTAATAAGTATCTGCGATAAAGAAAAAATTTATTCTTAGGGTGCAGAGGTAACGAATTTATATTATTAAGGACTTTATTAACAGTTTCAACTAAAATATTTTTGTGCTCGACGTTATTCATCTCAAAGTTAAAGTATCTGCCTAAATAACACATTAAAACTTAAAATGAACAGAAATTATTCCGTATATTAAAAGGGTGGTTCCCTCCTCAACACCCCGCTCTTTACGCTAAAGTTTGACTCTTTGTTACAACTCTACTTTTTAAAACAATAATAAATACATAAAAGATGAAACTTATATATTTTAAATCAGCAAAATCAGTATATTTTAAATTTTTCAATTTATTTTCTTGACTCAGGATGAGGAAAAGAGCCTTTAATCACATTCTTTACCATGTGCAATCATAAAATTGTCTAATATCTTCATTTTTCCAACATACGAAGCTATTACCCTCGAAACCTAAAACTTTTGCCATAGGAAAAGAGCCTTTAAGCACATACTTTACCATTTGCAATCATAAAACAGTCTAATATCTTCATTTTTTCAACATACGTAGCTATTACCCTCGAAAACTAATTATATCAGATTAGTATAATTAAACTTGCGCACTTGATAAAAGTGAACTATACTTGTCATATTCTCTTTGATCAAGGTAAAACTTTATATTGAGTGCATCAAATTATCTTAGTACTTATATCAGATTAGTATAATCATACTTGCGCAGTTGATAACAGTGAACTATACTACTCCTATTCTCTATAATCAAGGTAAAACTTTATATTCAGTGCATGAAATACACAGTCCTACGTATGGCTAAGTCCTTAGCTTTCAGATGACTGTCAAGAATACCTTGAAAAGACAGTTTTCCTGTCTGTCTGTCTGTCTGTCTGTCTGTCTGTCTGTCTGTCTGTCTGTCTGTCTGTCAGTCTACCAAAAACACTAACTACTGAGGACATGCTGTTTAGGACCAGTTTTATTCATGGTGTATATTTGGGTTAACAAATTTGTTAAAAATTTAGAAATAGATACAAATAGGCTGATGATGAAGTGCTCGGAAGTAGCCATAAGAACGTCATATTTCATTTTTAATAGGCGCCACAAAGAATGGACCTCTCCGGAGCTATTACTCTTCATGTAATTTTTTTTTTTGTATGTGTGTGTTTATATTTTTATCATCGTTTTCATTATTTTTAAATTTCTTCGGACTAGACACTCTTTTGTGGAAGGACATAGAACCGTTTGAAGCGGTTTGAAATATATCTTTTGTGTAGATTATGAATTACGATTCTTGGCAAGTTCTTGCAACGACATCGATTGTCTTCTAACAGTTGAAAAATTTCTTTTGTGTAAAATGATGTACATTTTTACGTAAATAAAACTTTAGCTGATCAAGTAAGTTTTTGTTTGAAGGGGTTTGAAATATATCTTTTTTCGTTAGATGACGTAATTTGTCTTTGTTCTGCAGAGCCCTCTCACTTATCAGAGAAACTTGAAAACCTAAATTTGTAAGTTTGGCTTATATTTAGGTTACTATAAGTTAAATCCATGCCTGTAGAGAATAAACTGGCAAAGAAAATCTAGTTTGAGTCTCAAATAAAAGGGGTAGTGAATATAAAACAGTGTGAGAAACGGGGAGAAGTGTTCTACAAACTTCACCGTCTATAGCTGCTTGCCTTCTAACGCGGGTTGATACAACATTTGAATCATTAACAGTAGTTGTACTAATTTCTACAGGATACAACAAATGGATGGCGCGTGTAATACTAAATTGTTTGCTTGTTTTACTCCCAACAGTTAAAACAGCGCTTCGAGGGAGCCCATCCTTCCCAAAAATTAGCTGCTTTACTAAAGCTATGGGGAATCATTTTGCATTTACATGACAATCCCAGCTCGAGATGAAATCTCATCCTTTTTTTTCATCTTGAGCTGACGTGCCGTTCATGTAAAAGAAAATCTGTTGACAAATAGAAATTAAAGAGATTTCATCTTAACCCGAGATTTCGTCTCTAGCTCATGCAAACAGGGCCTTACACTGATTGTGATTCATGGGTAATGCTTTCGCGTTTGAAACTTGCATAATTATCACTCTTCATTTTCAGAGCGTTTGAAATGACAGATTTTATGTGCTACTTTCCCTACTTGAACTAAATATTAGTAAATAGACACGATCCAAGTTTGATAAGTTTATTTTGAGCAGAGGTTTATTTACTGGGTCTTCGCCGGGCACTGATGACATTAAATCGTTTGGAGGCAAGGGGAAGAGGAGTATTTTCTGTTGTTATAAGTCTGATTGAAAAAACTTGTCCGATAGAATAATTATTGTGCAATCAATCCGGATGTAGATTTGCCAATGTTGATAGCTGCCATCTTCATTTTCTGCAAGTGTTCAATTACTTTTGGGAGGGTAGTGTATAATTTTGATCGTCTAAAATGTGGACATTTAGAACAACATGTATTTTTAATTCCTGGATAAGAGGTTGTGCTTCTTGGCATCTCTTTCACACATTCCATTTCGGTCATTCTGACGTTAGTACTCTGAGGAGTTTCAGACGAAAAAAGCTTTTAAGTACGCTATTTCGTGCAATATTCTTGTTTTGTACCACAAACAAACTATTGAATGTCATATTTCTTTTATTAACAGGTTTTTACCATATATAGGAACAGTTACCATTCTGATGAATGATTATCCAAAAGTTAAGGTAAGTAGGCAAATGGGCACGGTCCCCCCTGGCAGAATCTAGATATTGGGAAAAATCTAATAAACAAACTAAAATTTCTTTTTGCATTTTCCTAACCTCTTTGTCTTCGAAATAAGTAGAAAAGAATTCGTGGCATCTGAGACGTGGCAATTTCCGTTTGAAGCTGTTTTGGCGAAGTTGCACCGATGGTTCTCGAGCAATACTTGATCAGCAGGTGTTTCTACGAGATAAGTGTAGCAGTGATAAGATGGTATTTTCATACTCATCTTAACACTTTACTTATTCGTATCATTGTAGTATTCCCACTGTCAACCAAGGGACTACGGAGTTCCGTTTGACGTCTACTCCCATGGTTTTGGGAATCTTACACTACGAGATAAGTGTAGCAGTGATAAGATGGTACTGTCATACTGATCAAGCCACTTTACTTATTCCAGTAGACGATGTTGCAAAAACAGCCCAGATTCTTTCTGTTACATTTGTAGAACGTTTACGTACTCTTCAAAGAGAGATGTCACATTTTATTAAAAAGGGTTATCTGGCATATTTGGAAAACCCGTGGGAGATCGAGAAAAGCCATGGGCTTGCCATGCTGTTTGCTCCATTTGTTACAGTTTGCTTCATGCACGGGCCAACAAGAAGGCAAAAAAAAATGATTTTTAAACATTTAGAAACTAAAAAAGATATGATAGAATGGATTGGACTAATCGATCTAACTTTCTTTGGTTAATGGGGTAGATTATAAATGTAACGTCCCCATAGAGATAAAATGATTTAATTTGAAAAAAATGATTTTTAAACATTTAGAAACTAAAAAAGATATGATAGAATGGATTGGACTAATCGATCTAACTTTCTTCTATTTCGAACAAAAATCTTGGTCTCTTGCGTATATTTCTCTCTCTATCTCGAACAGTTTCCTACCTAAGGGTGTATCTACACAACAAATATAATAAAAATGTTATAAAAGATTATAAATTCGAATGTAAACTAAACGTTAGAGTTCGAAATTCGAATGCAATTGAAATAGAACACGGAATGATAAGGTTTTGTTTTGCATTGAGAAGGCTTCGAAAGATTGACACTAAAATCTTCACCTTAGCTTTTGAGCCTCGATGGCTCAATGGTTAAGGCGTTGGTTTAGTAAGCATGATGTCGTGGGTTCGAGCCCGGTCAGCGCCCATCAATTGCAAGCTATTGTGGTAACTTTCCACTCTTTGAGAATTATATATAATTGCAATGTGTCTGCTGAGAATATGTATATGTCTGGCACTGATGAAGGCTCTGCACGAAGAAAGAAAGAAAGCGTTTAGACGAGGAGACTTGTGTGACACTATGAAATGATATGCACGGCTGCCGAGATAAAAGAAACGAAATTATTCACAGGGCTGTCAATGTGTTGAGTAAATTATTTTTTGCCCTTTTTATGGATTGGCACATTTTCATTATAAACATTTTTCATCGCACCGAAAGTGCAACAAAATGGCACATTTGACCCTTGTAACTCCTGAGAAGAAGATTGATAAAGTGTAATTGAATTAAATGATTTTATTACTAATTCCAATATAAAAAACTGCGTTAGACCGTTTATTATCCAAATTATCCAATCACGTCAATAAAATATATTTTACTATAAATCCTAGTACATGCAACATAACGTGTAGTTAAATGTTACCGATTGTTATGCTTTGAATTCTTTGGCGCTCTGTACGAGGGGTTAACAACAGGGAAAGGGGAAACCCGTTCCCTTTTGGAAAGAACGGACCCTGGGGAATGGCCCCACTAGTTCTCAGGGGGCTGCAGTGACGAATTGCTAACAACAGCTTTCATCACATGCTATGATTTAATATCTATTAAGAGCAGCAGTAGGAGATATAATTTAATGGTCAAATAATAATGGTATAAGTCTCTTAGCACCCTTGGTTGCACGTAGGCAGCATGATTTATTACTAATTCAAACGGATAACGTCAAAGTCTTAGAGGAGAAGATTATTTTACTACTTAACCAGAATATAAAGTTAGACACACACAAAGCCAGGAAAAAACATCTTACTTGTTGTTTATGAGTAGTTTCCTGACGACAGTAAACTTTGCATTGTCAGTTGCATGACAGCTTATTTAACGCAGCAAAATTCCTAGCAACAAACGACGACATTGGTCCAAGACGGTTGAGACGAAGACTGTAAAAACAGGAACATTGAATCCATGCAAAGGATGGTGATCAGCAATTGTGAGATACAAACGGGAACGGCAAACATTTGAGTTGAAGGAAAGCAGCGAACAAGAACTTCGATTTGTCCGATTTGACGTGAAGTGAAGGCAGCGAGAGAACGAACGTCGGGTCACCAATCTCTGAGACACAATATCATTCCAAACATCAAATTTCATTAAGATCCAATCGCCCGCTCATAAGTTAAAAATACTTCAATTTTCTATTTTTTCCGAATTAACGGGCCCCCCACTTCTCCCCAGATTGTCAAATCGGGAAACGACTATTTCTAATTTAATCTGGTCTGGTCCCTGATACGCCTGCCAAATTTCATCGTCCTAGCTTACCTGGAAGTATATAGTCTACTATCAAGTAAATAAATATATATAGTATACTATCAAGCAAGTAAAGATATATAGTATACTATCAAGGAAGTAAATATATAGAGTATACTATCAAGCAAGTAAAGATATATAGTATACTATCAAGAAAGTAAATATATATAGTATACTATCAAGCAAGTAAATATATATAGTATACTATCAAGCAAGTAAATATATATAATATAGAAACGGGTTGCTTGATCATGGCAGTGATGACAAGAACATCAACCCGGAAGGTCTTCCTGAATACAAGGTGACACTCAGTAGTTCCAGGAAAGGACGAAGAAGCTGAAGAAGATATATTTCATAATTTTGAGGGCGAAAATGAAATTGATGAAACAGAAATTGTGGATGATAACAAAATCAACCAAGATCGCTCGATCTTTAAAATTTTCAAAGCAGCTGCAGACAACTAAGCCAACAACTGCTTGTGCAATACACAGGAACAACTAAGCCAATAACTGGAGATACAATAAAGCAAAGCAGCTCCAGACAACTAGGCCAACAGCTACAAATGCAATACAAAGGAACAGCTAAGCCAATAGCTGCATATACAATAAAGCAAAGCAGCTACAGACAACTAAGCCAACAACTGTTTGTGCAATACACATAGGCTGATAACGCATATTTGACATAGTTTGCATACACTAGATGCGTACATTCGATGGTGCAAAAAGCGTTCAAAATTGGCTGATAACGCATATTTGACATAGTTTGCATACACTAGATGCGTACATTCCTTGGTTCACAAAGCTTTCAAAATAGGCTAATAAGGCATATTTGACATAGTTTGCATACACTAGATGCGTGCATTCCATGGTGCCTGATTTCTCCAAGCACTGCATTTGTCACCGATATGTACTAGGAACTGCCTTTTCGGTGATAGGACTTCGATGGTTCCAACTGTCCATATCGGAACTTTTTTAGAAGAAAACCATCGCTCCATGCTGTATCGTAGTTAGCTGTCTAGTCAAGCAACATTGCACCTGGCGCAGTTTCTTGGAAAACCATTTTCGATAGGCGAAGTGGTTCAGTGTCAAGTAGCCTTTACACAGCTTGGGGGATGCAATGTGGTAGAGAATGGCATTTTTGAAGCTTGCCTGCTTCCTTTCCAATAGAACAGATGGGATCAGATGACAGAGCATCGGCTGGAACCATCAACTTTGAGTTTTTAGACCAGCGCTTTACCGATTGTGCTAAATGGCCGCCCGCCCTCCCTGATCATTTTTACCAAACTTAAACTAAACAGATTTTGAACGCTTTGTGCACCATGGAATGTACGCATCTAGTGTATGCAAACTATAGCAAATATGCCTTATTAACCTAATCTGAATGGCTTGTGCACCATGGAATGTACGCATCTAGTGCATGCAAACTATGTCAACTATGCCTTATTTGCCTATTTTGAACACTTTGTGCACCACGGAATGTACGCATCTAGTGTATGCAAACTATGTCAAATCTTCGGGTCGATTTGGTGATTCCTTGCTAACAACTTTATGGGGGTCACACACGGACAACTTCGCCGACAACCGAGTTAGGCAACCAAGTCGTCGTGAAAGTTGTCCTGAAAGTTGCTCGTGTGTGCCCGGCTTTAAAGTTCTAATTCCCTCTTTGAAACACTTTGCCACTTCAAGAGCATCTCTGTAGCATGTTTGTCGGTGACATGGGCAACATTCAACTGAAAGTGGCATTGTATAGTCTAAATTCTAGCTGGGACAAGCTAAGACATTGGTTGAAAGTCGTGAAAAAAGTTTGTTCATTAAGGCCAAAAGACACATTTTTTTGTAGTTCTGAAGTTATATCTCATGGAAGGCATTTTCAAGGAACTTTCAACGCACATATCCATGGACATACGGGCAAGAGTCACCCCACAGTCATCCCATAGTAACAATTGGTTCAATAAAAGGTAGTTATCTGACTAAGTTTATTCCACAATTAGCGATCTCTCTTTTCAGAAAAGGACAGTGTTTACTTACAACCAGGAGATAAGCTAACAGTGGCGGTCGTGAAAGAGTCTCTGCTTAGTATAAAGCGTATGTAAAGAAAGCTGTTTACCTTAGTATAACTGACCAGTGTATAATTGTAAGGGAAATTTTCATCACCTGTAGATCCTGCCCCATTTACGCCGTTCTTTTCAGAATTTTGTTTTGACATCACTCATACGAGGTTTAGTGAGTTTAAGGTTACACAACCACCGGTAGATTTTATTTGAGACACCATCTCTAGGAGGATTGCTAAAATATCTAACAATCTTTCCCTGTTTGCCGATATTCCTGGATACAAAAACCCCTGCGGTTTATTCAAGTCGCTATCCACACAATAGGTGCGTACATTCCATGGTGTAGAAAGCGTTCAAAATAGGCTAATAAGGCGTATTTGACATAGTTTCAATACACTAGATGCCTACATTCCATGGTGCACAAAGCATTCAAAATAGGCCAACAAGTCATATTTGACATAGTTTGCATACACTAGATGCGTACCTTCCATGGTGCACAAGGCGTTCAAAATAGGCTAATAAGGCGGATCTTTTCTATGAGCTGAAGTTAGCTTTTACTCAGATCGTCATTAGAGCGATTCTTTGCTAGTCTGTTCAAATTCACGACCAGCATTTCCTGTGTATGGTCAACCGGTTCAAACGTGTGATGTTTCTCTTTCTGTGCATGGTGTTCAGATAAAACGGACGTTTAGTAATTCTAAAATGTTAGAAAACTTCTTTTCATTACACTTATGAAATGAGCCACTAACAACTAATAAAGGCAAAATGGTTGACTGATCTTTGTAAGAAACCTTGACGTCAAGTGAACCAAGTGGTGTAATTGTCTCGTTTGTATATGTCTTCATAGTAATGTTTGTAGGTTTCAATGGCATATGCAAGCCATTGACAGTGAATATGATGCTCTAATGAAGAATTTGACATGGAAGCTAGTAAAATTACCAGAAGGCAGACACTAACCCGCAATGAAACAGGGCTCATTTTTCTTTATGTTTTCAAAAGAGCAATTTCGCTTGCACAAAGTTAGGCAAGTAAGCTTACTGACTACGGACCTTGAAAAATGATCAGGGAGGGCGGGCGGCCATTTAGGACAATCGGTAAAGCGCTGGTCTAGAAACTCAAAGTTGATGGTTCGAGCCGATGTCCTGTCGCCTAATCTCGTCTTTTACGAGTGGTGGAAAGTGCCATTAAGAACACAGAAGAGATGCCATAACCTAAACTTTTAATTAAAAAATAAGAGTAATCAGAAAAGGTGATTATTTATGGAAGGAAATTTGAACAAGCTATTTTGCTATAACAAGCAGGTAAAACGATGAGAAAATGATTGTGGAGGACATGGTTACTAAAAAATAATAAACAAAAGTCGGATTCGTGCGGCTGTCGACAAATAAGGTAATACGAAAAATGCAATGCTACTTCTGCAAGTTTATCCATGACCCTCTTACTATCAAGACCATGATTATAATATTAATTTTTAAAACTCAATGCCTTTATTGGTGATCTCTTTACAAAAACATATCCCGCTGTTGTCACCTGGCGTAGTACATGGGACAGCAGGATTGATATACAAGAGTGTCTAGTCCGAAGAAATTTATCAGAGGAACGGACGGCTCTATAAAGGTGGATGAAGATGAAGTTGCTGAAAGATGGCTGTCCTATTTTGAAGAGTTTTTGAATGGTGAAAATGAGAACACGTTTTAGGAAGTACCGGCAGTGGAAGGTCCGTCGTCAGAGATAACTATGACTGAAGTGGATGCAGCTTTAAATGGGATGAAGAATGGCAAAGCGACTGGTCCCTCGGGAGTTATACTAATATGGACTAATCGTTGATTATTGGAGTGATAATAAGTTAAACATATTTCATTACCCTTAATACAGTGATGACCGGGGTATGTCGCCTACCCCCTTTGTAGAAAGACTGATACTATGTGTTGGTCGTCAAGATATATATGTTGTTCGTAAAATAGCGTCATTAAGTGGACATTTGGGTTGATAGATATGAGAGCGTATCTGTGTGATTGAGCTGCTAAGATAAACCCTTCGCTTTCTGCTTTGAGACCTGAACTTCTTAACCATTGATGGGTGTGGCTCTGATGAATGTCATTACCTTTGGTTCGAGTTACATATTTTCCATGTAAATTATTATTATCATTTTTTATTATTATTATTTGTTTGATAAAGCTACTACAAGAAAATAGCCCTAAAATGTATAACTACCAAAATTTGTTAGTTTACCATGTGCAATCATAAAATAGTCTAATATCTTCATTTTTCCAACATACGTAGCTATTACCCTCGAAAACTAAACTAAAAACTAAAACTTTTGACATAGGAAAAGAGCCTTTAAGTTTTAAATAATGTGTAAATAATGTGTCAAAAGTTTTAGTTTTCGAGGGTAATAGCTACGTATGTTGAAAAAATGAAGATATTAGACTATTTTATGATTGCGTACATTCCATGGTGCACAAAGCGTTTAAAATAGGCTAATAAGGCATATTTGACATAGTTTGCATACACTAAATACGTACATTCAATGGTGCACAAAGCGTTCAAAATAGGCTAATAAGGCATATTTGACATTGTTTGCATGCACTAGATGCGTACATTCCATGGTGCACAAAGCGTTCAAAATAGGCTAATAAGGCATATTTGACATAGCATTTGCTGCCAAAGTTCCTTAGAAATGCTGCTGAAGTTCCCTTATCCATTGCTCTCTCTCTCTCTCTCTCTCTCTCCCTTAGCTATTTTTTCTGTATGTGTGTATTTATATTTTATCATCGTTTTCATTATTTTAAAAATTTCTTCGGACTAGACACTCTTGTGTATCAATCCTGCTGTCCCATGTACTACGCCAGGTGACAACAGCGGGAAGAAAGTGAGGCTGTCTATTTGGAATATCTATTCACAAGATCAGAGAGAGGTTAAATCTTCAGTGTCCACTATTGATGCAAAAGTAAACATCTAATGATGGAATCACAACATCTCGCTTTCTTCAGTTTGTTAGTACTTAAGTCAGTTAACGAGTCCATGATAAATTTTGATTCATTGTTACGTGTCCTTGGATCAATGTTCAACATGAGAGTTAAGTGGAATCTGCTGGAGTTAACTTGCAGCAAAAAATCTGAGAAAGATTAAGGCTGTACGATTTTGAGCGGAAGAAAAGTCGAGTATGTTTAAACCTTGATATCCCATAGTAAGGCCCTGTTTACATGAGCTCGATACGAAATCTCGGCTCGAGATGAAATCTCAGCTCGAGGTGAAATTTCATCTCGGGCCGCCGTTTATTTCTATGTGTCAACTATCGTACTGACAAGTTATTTCATGCTGACAAATTATGTCAAAATTATGAAAACTGACAAGCTGTCTTCTGACAAAGACAAACTGTCTTCTGACAAAGACCACTCTGACTTAGGACAAAGAGAAAATTAGGACAACTATCGTACTGACAAGTTATTTCATGCTGACAAATTATGTCAAAATTATGAAAACTGACAAGCTGTCTTCTGACAACTGCACGTTGGAATGTGAGCATTTCAATAGTGCCATTGAGCGTAGTTACACTATTTGAAGATGTTGGGAATGCGTTCCGCACGCTGGAAGGTGAGCATTTCAATAGTTGCATTGAGCGTAGTTACACTATTTGAATATATTGGGAATGCGTTCTGCACGCTGGAATGTGAGGATTTCAATAGTACCATTGAGCGTAGTTACACTATTTGAACACTAATTGATTTTAAAAACTTACTATTGATTTTATTTGTCTAGACCAGCTTAGACAGGCCGATATTATTGTCTATTTCCAAGGTATAGCGAATGAAAAGATAGGGGGGCCACCTTGTGCGCGGTCTTGTGCGCGGTCAAGTTTGAAAATATTCTTATGTATTAGCTAGTGGATTAGCTAGTCTATCTACTATTGATTCTAGCTGGTCTAGAATCCTGGGTCCATAATGGTATCCGGTAACCAACTTTACAAGGCCTTACAGTGCGAAATTTCATTTTAGTGGAGATCTTTACGTTAGATGAAAATATATTCCATAGCAGAATTATGCCGTCTTTGATTGCTCAGCGGCTTATTGAAGGGCATAATATTCACATTTTGGCTTGTTTAGAATTCTCACGTAAAAATCTCAAAAGGTAGGGTCGGAGAATTTTGTGTAAGAATCTTCCTACTATTAGCGATGCTTTAGGTGATCAAATAGTTTGTTTGCGGTACCAAACAAGAATATGAAAAAGAAGTTTAATTTCATTAATATATTATCTTCTTTCATTAACATGGGTTCAGAGTATTGCACCTCTTGTGTTTATAACACTAGATTTCTGAAATTATAATTCAGCGCTCTAACACAAAACATAGAGAGGGGTTTGGTGCCTGACGGGTGGGTTTGCAACCCTAAAGGCATATGTGTTTTCTGTTTTGAGGCTCAGTGTTGAACATGCATCATTTTCTTCCTTTGAGATGTCATCTGGTTGTTTGCATGGAGCTGAGGGCTTTGCAGTTTTATAAGGAGAGGTCATCGGCACTTGAATTTCATCCTCAGCCACTGAATTCGTTTCCGGGTCGCTTATTGTTTGTTGATTTAACAAATCTGATCCCTCCATTACATTCGTCGCGCAGATAAACTTAGTCATGCAATATTTGAAGCATTTGACAGTATTTCTTGCCCTTTTATGCCGTTTGTATGTGCTTAAAGGCATTACATAGTAATATTTAGGGGTCTGTGACGTCGGCGCTGCTTTGATGCCGCCAGAGGCACTTTCTGTTACCAAACTTTTTTTTATTTGAAAGGCAGCGTGCAGAACGCATTCCCAATATGTTCAAATAGTGTAACTACGCTCAATGGCACTATTGAAATGCTAAAATTCCACCGTGCAGAACGCATTCCCAATATGTTCAAATAATGTAACTACGCTCAATGGCACTATCGAAATGCTCACATTCCAGCGTGCAGAATGCATTCCCAATATGTTCAAATAGTGTAACTACGCTCAATGGCACTATTGTTACAGGAAACATGAAATTTAAGTTGAGCATGACTGTTTCTCAATACTTTCATATTTTCCGCCTGCAATGTTTCTTAAAAGTGCATATACCTTTAAATTTTTCAACAGAAAATTCGTTTTTGCAATTCCGATGCAAGTGACTGTTATAGAACAAGAAAGAATGTAAATGAAGCCAATGTAGTGTTCACTGTCAAATCCTTTTATTTAATTTTTTTGATAAAATTCTAACTAAGATCGACTCTTTGCCATTGCATCCCAAAAATAAACTATTGATATATCAAAAATACCTACTATCAAAGATTTCTTGGCACTTAACCATATCTGATTTAAGCATCACCTGGATTAAAAGTACTCTTGATTCGCAATGTCACAACTTCTTTCGTAGATGGCTGGAAATGCCTGCAAGTGCTACACTGGACATTGCCCGTGAGTTCGTTCCATTTATTTGTTTATCTTGTATCTACCGGTATGTCATGATTACTAGTCAGATATACAGGATGATATTAATGTCAACTTGCCGGGATTGACACACTGACTATTACAGAGTTTCCAGCCACTTGATTGCATCATCACCAATCATCATCAGTTATGTTTTCAGACCTATGTCTGCAGCTACTTTATTCCACAATTCAGGCACTTTTGATTTGTGGTTGAGCATAGCATAGTTTTTTTTATTTTTAGCAGAGCATTGCATAGCTCTTGGTTTGTAGTTGAGCATAGCATAGTTCTTGATTTGCATTTCATCGCAGCTTAGTTCCTGATTTGCATTTGAGTCTAGCATAGTTCTTTATTTGCATTTGAGCATAGCATAGTTCTTGATTTGCATTTGAGCGTAGCATAGTTCTTGATTTGCCATGGTGCACAATGCGTTTAGAATAGCAACAAAAGCTATTTTTAGTGACACTTGCATGCTTGGAATGCGTACATTCTATGGTGCACAATGCGTTTAGAATAGCACAAAAGTCTGTTTTTAGTGACACTTGCATGTTTGGAATGCGTACATTCCATGGTGCACAATTCGTTTAGAAAAGCACCAAAAGCTGTTTTAAGTGACAATTGCATGATACAAAAGCAATACAGTTGTTGTGTTTTCGAGGCTGCTATAACTGTGACTAGGTTGTACTCCAACATGGCGGATAACTATATTGTTTGTGTCTCAAGTCACGTGATTGGGAATAAAGAATTGGAGACTATCCTCTCTGCGCCATGTGACTTGACCAAGGAAGAACTGCCATCGGGCCCGTCATCAATCCAAAGCCAATAGATTTTCTAAAACTTCTTACTATCGCTATAGAAGACTTTTTACAAAACGGTTCCGGTTGGGTGTTGAATAAAATCCTCAAACTAGAAGTTGGAATAGTTAAAGTATCACCACTGGCTGGTTCCTCTTACATACCACTTCCCAAAAAGCTATAGGATACAAAGGCGTTGTTAAACATCCAGAACGACGATGATAAGTGCTTTATCTGGTGTGTATTGGCTGCACTTCACTGTTCTTGTGATTCCTCGGCACGCTTTCTTTTCTTACTTTCTCTATCAGCCGCAAGTATTTTGGCATAGACTCTTTGTGCAGCTTCCTCGGCTGTTGCCACTGTAGGTTCTTCAGTCATTTTGTGTCGCGGTCGTCATTTATATTCCCTGTGTCCCGGTGTCCCGGTCGTCAATTTTTTTCCCGGTGTCCCGGTCTGTAATTTCTCTTTGAGTTTGCTCTTGTATATTTTGTTAATTGTCGCAAATCATCTGAAGCTCACTAATGCTTCTTATATAACTGGTGAAGTCTTAAAGCCAATTTTCAACATTTGACACCTTCCACGTCGTTAGTTAGTTACCTAGTTAATTGGTTAGTTAGTTAGTTAGTTAGTTAGTTAGTTAGTTAGTTAGTTAGTTAGTTAGTTAGTGAGTGAGTGAGTGAGTGAGTGACGATAAAATCAACATGCCAATCACAAAATAGAATTAAATCTGGTACTTAATGTGACTCCCGTCTAATGCAGTATCTAAATGTTTGATAACTGTAACAATTTTTTAAAATTTATTACATTAGAATATTTATTCTAAGTTTCTACTATGATTATACTTGTTGTTTGAACACTAAATATTTTGCTTCCATTATTTTCACTTTTAAATTTATTCTCCCACATTGAAACTACCCTATATAAGTAACAAAAGCCAGCATATGGGCTAACTAATAAACGAAGGAGGTAATTGGACCATATAAGGATGACGCTCCTCAGTTTGGTCTACCAGGCGGAGAAGCAAGCCAAGAGGTACGCTTAACCACCCATTAAGACCGCTTGTTACAGATCATTAGAATTATTTGTAATAAATGAGAACAGATGCTACACCGTAGGGGAGTATTGATAGCAAGTTTGGTGGATTTTCTGGCAGCACTTCTTTAATTGGGGTATTAAATTTAAGGGAAGAAGAAAAAAACCCATTTTGTATCTGAAGTCCGAGGGAGAGGGTATAGAAATCCCACACCCCCCCCTGTCATTCGTTATCATTTAAATTTGAGTATCTACAGAGGGCTATAATTTTTCGGGGTGATAATTCACTTTCCGGCGCTGACCGGATTCGAACCGCGTCCTCATGATTACTAAACCAACGCCTTAACCAATGAGCCATCGAGCCTCGATCTTACGTAGAAACCACACCTCCACAGCCTTTAACCTATCTTGCATTTGTTTGCTTACTTTCCATGTCTCACACCCATATAGTAGAACTGACCAGATGTATGTCCTCAAAATTCTTAACCTTGTGTCTAAACTTAGTTTTAATGCACACTTTCACACACTTGTGCATTCACTTTTCCAATTACGTTGCTTTTCATTCTTTAATGCACACTTTCAAACACTCCTGCATTCACTTTTCCAATTACGTTGCTTTTCATTCTTTAATGTACACTTTTACACACTCATGCATTCACTTTTCCAATTACGTTGCTTTTCATTCTTTAATGCACACTTTCACAAACTCATGCATTCTGCAAGTTTCACTAAAAACAGCTATCGGTGCTATTCTAAACGCATTGTGCCCCATGGAATGTACGCATTCCACGCATGCAAGTGTCACTAAAAACAGCTTTTTGGGCTACTCTAAACGCGTTGTGCACCATGGAATGTACGCATTCCAAGCAAGCAAGTGTCACTAAAAACAGTTTTTGGTGCTATTCTAAACGTATTGTGAACAATGGAATGCTGCATGTTGTACAGGCCAGTTATTTGGATCGCCCTGGCCACACCCCATTCTTTACTCACAAACTACTGATGCTTGTCAACATGGGGATGCAAAGACCAGTGTCAAGAAAACATGTTTGCCCATGGCCTGATTATTACCACCCTGGGTTATCTGGACCTTCATTTTTAGCAGTCACAATTGGTCTACCTCAAGTTGCGAATTTGAAACTGGTTGTGGACAGTGCCTAATTAGACAATGGTCTATTAAGGAGATTAATCAAACAAGTTTTCATCAATGCATATTCACTTTCTTTATTATTTTGTTTAACATGTCCTTCCTTTAACATTTACGCCAGTGTTTAACATTATCTTGTTTAACATGTCCTTCCTTTTTTCCAGAGTGCAAATGGGATGGAATGTGATTTGATATTAAATGCACATGGTAGTGTGGATCTTATTGTTGTCCAAGGTAATAGACCTTGTTTGCTAGGCCGAGATTGGCTACGTTATTTTCGTTTGGACTGGCCGTCCATTTTTAGCGTTAATGTTGATAAGATCGACTAAGGATCAGATATCAAGTACAAGTACTTTATTGCCTACTTCAGCTGATTATCCGACGGTTTTGAATGAGTTAATCGACAACCATTCGTCGTTATTTGCTGTGAGCATTTCAATAGTGCCATTGAGCGTAGTTACACTATTTGAAGATATTGCGAATGCGTTCTGCTCGTTGGAATGGGAGCATTTAAATAGTGCCATTGAGCGTAGTTACACTATTTGAACATGTTGGGAATGCGTTCTGCACGCTAGAATGTGAGCATTTCAATAGTGCCATTGAGCGAAGTTACACTTTTTGAACATATTGGGAATGCGTGTCGTGAAGAACTTAATCGAGGCGTTTGGAGTCAGACATTCACAGATACGAGTCAGAAATTGATTACCTTCGACAGCAAAATTGGCAGCGCAAACATTTTGAATAGAAGCGCTAAAAAAGTTGACTTTTTAGAACCATATCTTTCCGCCTAATTTACAACAGGTAATAGCGAACGAGATAAATAAGTAGGCGACTTATTAAGAGCGAACAAATCTCATGGTATCACGTCTCCAAATTGTCAGCCCTTTGAAACCTGCTAAAGCTAAAGCGTCTCTCAAAAGTTACTGTCAAATTTAACTTTCCTACAATATGTACAAACTAACTCAGTGACTTCTTCTCTCTAGATCAACCCGATTATAATACTCCTACATCCTTATGAACAAGTTGGCTTTCGTCCAAATTGGTCTTCTATTGATCGGATTTCTCTAGCACTCACACATCAACTCAACAAGGAATGGTTTAGTATCAGGTGTGTTGCAGCAGGATTTCTAACTCACGATCAAGGAACGTTTATGCAGTTGTTCAGGATTCTATTTACATTGTTTTATACTAAAATAGCAAGTGTCGAGAAATCCCCTTTTGGGAATCATCGTTTAGGTACGTGACCTGCTCTCTCGTGAAGAGCAATGACTTGAGGTCTAGACTATTTTATGATTGCAAATGGCAAAGAATGTGATTAAAGGCTCTTTTCCTATTTCAAAAGTTTTCGTTTTCGATGGTAATAGCTACGTATGCTCGAAAAATGAAGATATTAGACTATTTCATGATTGCACAATGAAGAAATGAAGATATTAGACTATTTTATGATTGCACATGGTAAAGAATGTGATTAAAGGCTCTTTTCCTATGTCAAGATAGATAGATAGATAGATAGATAGATAGATAGATAGATAGATAGATAGATAGATAGATAGATAGATAGATTTTAAGAAAAGACGGGAAAAACAATAAGAATTTATCGATGAGCAGCGATAAGCAGAAGCCATCTTTAAAAAGTTTTCTTTTCTTCTCAGAGAAGCCATATAGACTGGAATACTTGTTCCGAGGCTACCGTCATTGTTAGTATAGCAACAATTACTATGACCAGATGCAAGAAAGTCATCAATGACGTCACTTGTCTTGGGACATAGATCGTTCGTCTCTAAGATTTCTGCATTTATGGCTTCAAAAATTTATGGAAAAAAAACCACTCACGCACTTTTTTACGATAATTCTGTTAGACATAAAGGACAACAAATATTATACTCCGTACCAAGTCAAGGGACGTTTGTCGCCATTTTCTCGTCAGTTGATCTACATCGACAGTGAGTGTATATATAAGAGACCATTTATATCAAAGGAATACAATCCGGATCTACTTATTATAATTTACAAGCTTGCTGCCGACATCGACAGTGAGTGTACATGTAAGAGACTACACGCTTTTTTTTTATAAGCATAGTGTTTTTTCGTTGAGGGTGAAGTATTCTTATGATTTGGCAAAATATGAGGTGTATGCAAACTATGTCAAATATGCCTTATTAGCCTATTTTGAACGCTTTGTGCACCATGGAATGGACGCATGTACTATATGCAAACTATGTCAAATATGCCTTATCAGCCTATTTTGAACGCTTTGCCCACGATAGAATGCACGCTTCTAGTGTATGCAAACTATGTCAAATATGCCTTATCAGCCTATTTTGAACGCTTTGTGCACCATGGATACTGGATGTACTACGGGGAAATACTAAAGGAGGAATCACAAAAGCAATGAGGTATGGGATATCAATGGAGGCTCAAGCAAAGAAAGCTTACATCTCTAACGTCAAGAAAATACATAAAGGCTTTACAACTAAGAACTCTGGTTTGCTTGTTGCTAGGGAGCACCCATACCTAGGTGCCACTACAGATCTTGACATCACATGCATTTGCTGTTTACATTACGAGATAAGTATAGCAGTGATAAGATGGTACTGTAATACTCATCTTAACACTTTACTTATTCGTATCATAGTAAGATTCCCACTCTTAATGACGGGAATACGGAGTTCCGTTTGACGTCTTCTCCCATGGTTTTGGGAATCTTACATTACGAGATAAGCATGGCAGTGATAAGATGGTACTGTAATACTCATCTTAACACTTTACTCCCCTGCCCTCAAAAAGTTCTAGTTACACCCCTGCAAATGGTAGAAAGTGAATTGGAATTCTAGATCACGTGGAAGGACGTGATTACGCATGCGTAGGAAGAGTCCAGAAGACCATGACAATGGAGATAGTGGTAAATCTGCCAGTTGACATACAGCTGACGATGATAAATTAAAATTGAAAAAGGTAACTTTTAGGCAATTTCTCACAAATTTTTTAAACTTCTACTTCTACTTTTCTAGTGGGACATACTTCTACTTTTCATACTTCTACTTCTACTTCTACTTTTCTAGTGGGACATACTTCTACTTTTCATACTTCTACTTCTACTTTTCTAGTGGGACATACTTCTACTTTTCATACTTCTACTTCTACTTTTCTACTGGGACATACATCTACTTTTCAAACCGTGAGCGCGGAATACTCAGTAGAATTCTAAACCCAAGGTTTCCTGGGACTTTTTGAGATCATCATATTCACATTTTTACAATATGTTTTGGCTCTATCTAGTGTCATTTGTCGGTGGGCGTGGGGCTCTGTCTAGTATCATTTGTCGGTGGACTAATAAATTTATAAAAGTATTCTACGGTATTACGTCTCAGCCTTTAAAATGTTTGTTTAATACGTCATACTTCACATATTTCTTGAAAAAACTATATTTTCTGAAATTTTCATTTTTCGCAAGAAATGGCAGGAAAATTCATTTTTTTGCAAAAGATGGCAAAAAACTTCATTTTTTTGCAAAAAATGGGAAGAAATTTCATTTTCTTGCAAGAAATTTCTTTTTCTTGCAGGATATTCTATTTTCTGAAATTTTAACATTTTGCAAAAAATGGCAAGAAAATACATCTTTCACGTCTTTCTCTCCGTTGTGACTTGAAAAGCGACTTCTGGTGCTGATGTTCAGGCTCTGTGGCTTTGAGTTTGAACTCTGTCACCATGTAAACGATCCTTTTTCGTGAGCTGGTATGTTAAGGTTCGTTAGGGCCGGTATTGATAATAAGTCGTTCGAGTAAGAGATGAAACTTGATGGCTAATTGCCATTATATCTTGATCATGTGGCAGCGTTGGTCAGGCCGAATGTGGTAGAGCATGACCCTTCTCAAAAGGCGACGAAAACATCAAACTACTTGGTAGAGAGCCAAGGTAATGATCTTCGCTGTGTTCAAGAAAATGTGTACCTGTATTCAGTGGCGAAGCAAGGTTTGAAGACATGGTCAGGCTCAGTAGTGTACAAGGCCCGTAGCCCGGGGGAGGGGGTATTAGTGGGCCACGCCCTTAGTATTTAAGATTTGAATTTCACAATGTAAGTATGTTGGCGTGTAATCTTGATAAGAGCCGACCGAAAAGCTTTGGTTAATAAAATATGTCGTTACAATGTGTCCGCTACTATTCTCCATTTTCAAATAAAAAATTGAGAGCATCATGTCAAGGCAGTCATAAATCGAGAATCATTAATGTGTTAAGAAAATACTATGTTGCAACAACTTATTGCAAAGAGTGAAAGAGGAAGTAAAAAGCAGGTAAGTATGCTCCAGATTTCAGCTGTTGGGCTGATAAGAAGATATCTCACTCCTGGCAGCAGCAGTTCGGAAAGAGACGCTGGATTTCTCAAGACCCTCACTCTTGTTCAGTAGACGAGTCAGCAGACGAGTTTTACCGGAAAGTGCTGAAAAGAAAGGAAACAGATATGGCTGGCGAACTGCCCGTTATTGGCTGTCCCAACGTTTGTTTTCCATATGGTCCCATTTATGGAGTAATCAGAGAGTGTCAAACTTCTTTAAAAACTCCAAATTTCTATGCTTTAATTGGACAAAATAGAAAGTTCTCCAGGCTTCGCAAAGTACTCCACAAAGATATTTTACTCATTACTATCAGCTAATTCCAACTCTCAAATTCGTGCTCTCTCCTTATGGCGAGGTTTTCATCAGTGGTGACTGACGTTGCATCATCAGGGAGGCAAAGGTGATTGGCAGTTATGACCGGGTTATCTGCAGCAGTGTGACAGATTCCTGGAATGTGAATGATATAGAATCTGTATTTCAGTGTTTTTTCTTGTAGGTTCCTCAGTAGTTGGTTGGGGATTGTATCCAATTTTCTATCCCCGAACACCTTGAGAAGGGGTCTGTGCCGGTTTTGAATTTTCGCAGGTTACATTTTACACGTTTTGAAATTTTCACGGTACAATGCAATACTCTTTCAATGAATTCCAGGAAGCAATGTGTCTGTGCAACAAAGCCATAGCGTCCTCCCCCCAGAAGGTTGAGGGGGAATAAAATTTTCAGCTTAGGGGGGACCGCGAATTTGGACCTGAAATGGTGGGGGGAAGGCAGATGGTGGGAATGTGCTATTCTAAACGCATTGTGCACCATGGAATGTACGCATTCCAAGCATTCAAGTGTCACTAAAAACAGCTTTTGTTGCTATTCTAAACGCATTGTGCACTATGAAATGTACGCATTCCAGGCATGCAAGTGTAACTAAAAAGAGCTTTTGGTGCTATTCTAAATGAAGTCTACACCATGGAATGTACGCATTCCAAGCATGCAAGTGTCATTTTGAACGCTTTGTGCAACATAGAATGTACGCATCTAGTGTATGCAAACTATGTTAAATATGCGTCATGAGCCTATGTTTAACGCTTTGTGCAACATGGATTGTACGCATCTAGTGTATGCAAACTATGTTAAACATGCGTCATTAGCATATTTTGAAAGCTTTGTGCAACATAGAATGTACGCATCTAGTGTATGCAAACTATGTTAAATAATTGGACAGTGAAGAATGTTGTATATTCGCAAGTTTTACGCAGTTAACCCTTTCAGACCTGAACCAAGAAGGAGTTGTGTAAAAATTCTGAAAATAGCAGAGAGTGATCCTGGAGGTTCAACTAGAACAGGTTTATTTTTTTTTAATTTTTATTTCATTCCATATCCAAAATGTGAATGGTTACCATATGGTCACGTCAGGTATATACAGATATGAGAACATATTGCAGTGATACGTTGCATTGTATAAAGCAGTGAAGAAGTCAAATATCAGACATCCATAAGCAGAAAAGTGGAGATATTGATATTTTCTACGATTTAAAAAGTAAATTTAATTGTTGGTTCTGCTTCTAGATTTGCGATTCAATTTTTAGCTCTTTCTTCAAATGTCCTACTTCTTGGACACTTGACAGGGCCAACCAGTGCCAGCGTAGTTACACTATTTGAACATATTAGGAATGCGATCTGCACGCTGGAATGAGAGCATTTCAATAGTGCCATTGAGCGTAGTTACACTCTTTGAAGATATTAGGAATGAGATCTGCACGCTGTAATGAGAGCAATTCAATAGTGCCCTTGAGCGTAGTGACACTATTTGAACATATTGGGAATGCATTCTGGACGCTTGAATGAGAGCATTAGACTGAATAAATGGATCTAGTTGTTGGATGGATCAATTTATTGATTCGGTTGATGACTTGGTAGACTGACTGAATGGATTTAGTTGTTGGATTGACCAATTTATTGATTCAATTGACGAATTGGTAGACTGAATAAATGGATTTAGTTGTTGGATGGATTAATTTATTGATTAGGTTGATGAATTGATAGACTGAATGAATGGATCTAGTTGGTGCAGGGAGTATGAAGGAAGTTTAAGAGGAGTAACTTTTAATGCATCGAGTTGAGCCAAAGACATTTTTGCTGTGATAGCTCAGTGATAGTCTCAGCTTTCCAGTCAATAAGTGACTTAAGATCAAGAGCATTGAGGGTTGCAGTGGAGCCATAATTACTTCCAGCCCTGAGTGTCATTATTGTGTCGACTGCAAAGAGTCTCTCTTGTGCATAGGTGTTAAAGTCAGTATACTAGTTTAGTGATCGCTAAATTCTGACGCCATGTTTCCCACGCACTTGCAACATGGTTTTTATCCATGTGTCAATAACATGCATACAATTTAATCTCTATTACCTTCGACCATTGAAAAATGTCACCTATAATCCATGTTTATACCAGTAAATTATGAACTCGATTGCAAATTGAACTTTAATGATGTCCATTGTTTCATTGCACTCTTATCAGTCTGTTTCATTTCACTCTCATCACTTTGTTCCATTGCACTCTTATCAATTTGTTTCATTGCACTCTCATCAGTCTGTTCCATTGCACTCTCATCAGTTTGTTCCATTGCACTCTTATCAGTTTGTTCCATTGCACTCTTATCAATTTGTTTCTTTGCACTCTCATTAGTCTGTTTCATTGCACTCTTGTCAGGACAGTGTTCTCTGTAGTCACCAGTCGGTATCCTTTTTAGTCAATCTCTCCAATTTTAAATCGACAAGGTCATTTTGGAGTATTAGTGCTGTTTAGTTCTTACTGCCTAGAAATCATTGAAATTTATTCTGATCGACAGTCTCCCTAGGAACCATGCTTTAGAGTCACTAGTAGGTAGTATCAGTGCTGTCTAGTTCTTACTGCCTAGAAATCATTTGCAGTCGGCGATTTGCAGTCGGCGATTTGCAGTCGGCGATTTGCAGTCGGCGATTTGCAGTCGGCGATTTGCCAGTTGAACTGAAGAAGTTATTCCGGAGACGAAATGTCGCCGACAAATTTGATTTTTTTTGCGTTTTCTCTAGAGTTATTTAGGGATTATAATTCCATCGTGCTTTAAGAATACATTTTTGACGCAAATAGTTTTTAAGTGTATGCAAACTATGTTAGATATGCGTCATGAGCATATTTTGAACGCTTTGTGCACCATTGAATGTACGCATCTAGTGTATGCAAACTATGTTAAATATGCGTCACGAGCCTAGTTTGAACGCTTTGTGCACCTTGGAATGTACGCATCTAGTTTATCCAAACTATGTTAAATATGTGTCATAAGCCTATTTTGAACGCTTTGTGCACCATTGACCGAAACGCGGAGGGTAACATCTGAAAGATCCGATTCTACTACGTCCGTGAAACGTCAATGATATGAATGAGTAATACCCTATTCACATGGAGAGCAAGCCGACGACGTCACGTCTGATATTGACGTTGGCCCCGTCAACGTCCAAGTCTTGTTCACATTGAGCCTGACGTCGTTACCGTTGGAGGGTGAAAGCGGAACTGCCAACTTTGTCAATGGCATTTCACTAATGATTCCGTTATTAAATATTATCTACAAATTTTGTAGTACCAGGAATCTTTTCCGATAACGACTGTTTACTGCAATTTTTCAAGAATCTAACTATCTATAGTACCATGTTCAAAAACATTGGTGACTATGGCCCTCCATCTTTCTCTATCCCTTGTCAAGTGTAAGACATCTTCCGTTCTAAAACCAACTAAAATACCTGGCTTTAATCAAAACCCCTTAACATATCGTTAGAACATGCTTCTGCACATTGTTTATTTCCCTGTGAAAGGAACCCTATGTCAGACCTGGCACTGGTTTCGTGATGACTGGTGAAGTGGAGATACGCGTAGGGTATCTTGTGAGCTTTTTGTTTTCGCTCACCACTTGTGACAAACTTTGACAATCCTTAATAGGTTCCAGATCCCTTGTGGACGCCCCAGCTTCCCTTTATTTATTAGTTAGCCTGTTTGGTGATTTTTCTGTTTATTTAGGGTAGTTTCAATGTTGGGCCCACTGTTCATCAGGGGTCTTTGAATGAGAAACTGCCCTTGGGTACCCCAGCTACCCTTTATTTATTAGTTAGCCTGTTTGGTGGTTTTTCTGTTTATTTAGGGTAGTTTCAATGTTGGGCCCACTGCTCATCCAAAGAAAAACGCTTCGGACCTCAAAAATGTCCTGTCTACTTAAAACTACCGTGGCATGGAAACGTTTCACTTCGCATGGAAAACCAGATCAAAAAGGCAATAGGAAAGTATTTTGGCGCAGTCGCTCCACACGTAGTTTATACAACCAAAAAAGCACTATCAACCAACCACAAAGATCGTGTGCCTTCCAAAAATTCAAGCTCTGTAGTTTCGTCTATTGTCAAATTTTGTACCACCAAGAATATGATGTTCAAAGAAGTATTTGGAAACTTCAAAATGCTGGTGTTTCTTTATTGATATGATATACACACATATACAAAAAATAACTTGTCAGGGTATCAAATTGTACATTATATATGACCTGAAGACACGAATTTTGACATCTGATAAATATTTGACCAATTTACATCTACAGTTTTGGTATGATGGCCTGCAAAACTATTCTGCGTGAAATTAGAGTCTAATTATATATAGTTAAACAGATATGGTAAGAGAGGTACATTGTGTTTTACAGGCTCATTTCTGGCATGTTATCAAGCACTAAGCCTTGGAAAAGTCAAAAAAATTGGTCAGGAAAAAAGGTCCGTCAATTATGTTCTTTATAGGATTATAATGAAGATTGATGGCCTGCAAAACCCCACAGCAGAATATACAAGAGGGTAAAGGAAAATATTTGTATAAGGTATATTTGTATTCCTGATCTGAACCAAAATTGTTTTGATATTATCTAATTTCGGTAGGCTAGTGGGCTGATAACTTAACTGTAGCAAACTGCAGCCAAAACGAAAAACCGTTTGCATACATTCAGTGGAAATTCAACAGACCTCGATATCTGAGTCCAAATCATTGAGAGAACACAAGTGTTGTGAAGAAGGATTTGGAGAATAATGAGGGTGTCCGAGGGCTTTAATGAAGTTCGGGAGGCAAGTTAAGTGTCATTGTTCAGTAAGTCTTGGATTATGTGAATTGTGTCTTCGATGAGAAGTTTTGCTACCCCTGATTATGTTCTACGCAGTGATCACGCTTACAAGAATTCAAACATACTTCAAATATATTCTGACTATCGTAGTCATGGTCATGGTCATGGTCATAGTCAAGGTCATAGTAATGGTCATAGTCATGGTTGTAGTCATGGTCATGATCATAGTCATGGTCGTAGTCATGGTCATAGTCATGATCGTAGTCATGGTCATGGTCTTGGTCATAGTCAAGGTCATAGTTATGGTCATAGCCATTGTCATAATCATGGTCATAGTCGTAATCGTAGTCATGGTCGTACATAACAAAAGACCATACATAACAAAAAACCATACATAACAAAAGACCATACATAACAATAGACCATACATAACGAAAGACCATACATAACAAAAGACCATACATAGCAAAAGACCATACATAACAAAAGACCGTACATAACAAAAGACCATACATAACAAAAAACCATACATAACAAAAGACCATACATAACAATAGACCATACATAACGCTAAGTTTGGGATAAAAGTCGTCTCGATAGAGGTATTGGGTATTCATTACAGAGTTAACAAATATGTTAAATTGTATCTAAGGTAAGTTAAAGTAACTTTACTGTTGCGTACGCGCTAGCAAAACAGCACTTGGTGATACGAAATAATGACAAACGAGATACTTTTCCTTTTTATCTTTGCACGTAGGTTCTAAATACGAGAACCTCTGCTATGAAAACCAGATCAAAAAGGCCATAGGGAAGTGTTTCGGCGCAGTCGCTCCACGCGTAGTTTATACAACCAAAAAAGGACTATCAACCAACCATGTGTGTGCCTTCCACAAATTCAAAATCCAAAAATTCAAATTCCAAAAATCGTGTGCCTTCCACAAATTCAAGCTCTGTAGTTTACCAATTTTCGTGCCAGTGTGAGGCTGGCTACGTTGTCCAAGCATGCAAGTGTCACTAAAAACCGCTTTTGGTGCTATTATAAACGCATTTTGCACCATGGAATGTACGCATTCCAAGCCTGCAAGTGTCACAAAAACAGATTTTGGTGGTAATCTAAACGCATTGTGCACTATGGAATGTAAGCATTCCAAGCATGCAAGTGTCACTAAAAACAGCTTTTGGTGCTATTCTAAACGCATTGTGCACCAGACAGCCGGTGCCCCATCTGTATTTTCAGGGTGTCCGGTATTAGTTTCTTACAAACCAGTTTCTTACAAAAAAATACGTCTGGTAATCCAGCATGAAATTAAAACTTCAGGCTTTCATAGCAAAAGCGGCAGCCCCAAAATATTAAGCTGTGGGTCCTAATAAGAATTAAGAGGTTTTGAAAAAATTGGAAAAAGAACAAGAGAGCGGAGGACTTAATTCACTACATACGATTGCTGTGACCAGTGTACTGGGAAAACGTTAAGCAAAATGAATATAGGAAAGCAGTCCATAAGAAACCTCGAGTTTTGAAATGAAAAATTTTAAAAACTTTTAGGAAACTTGAGCAGGCTAAAGGCCGGGGGAAACTAGAAAAACATCTGAGGCAACATTTGTTGAGTCAGATGTTTTTTTAGTTTCCCCTACCATTACATCATCGCTGTTTTCTTTCTGTAGATTTTAAAATAGCTGTGTTTCTCTCTGCCTAAAGCCAATGAACACGTAGGCCATTTTAAAATGCTTTTAAAACACTTTGTTCAGTTGAATGAACACAATTTTCTCCTCAATGACTTTTATTCAGCTTCTAAAATGACTCAAATTTCGAACGTCACGCATCTTGCACAAGGTCAAAACAAGCCTTAAAATTTTCAACTACAACCAAACAGAATATAATATACTCCTAGAGACAATTCCACCAGTTGTCAATAACTGCGTTAAATTGAAGTTTCCTCTATTACTGAGTGTACCTAAAAACGTTTATAAAGGACAATCATTCTGAAAAATTGCCTACATAAAAATTTGCCAAGTTAGCCTCGCTTTGAAATTGATGAATAACTTTTGAAAAGGGTGTATAGTAGTTGAACTGTAGGTAGATTGTTTTGTTTTGTTTTGATTGGGTTTTTTTCATTTCTTTCATTTGTTCTCTTTTCCTTTTACTTTGGTTTTAGTACAGCTGTTTCTTTATTTATTCTTTCATTGTCTTCTCCTATCCATTTGCTCTCTTGGTGATAGTTTGCGTAATTCTTTGTCTTTCATTATCTCCGTTTATTTGTTGCTTTACTTTGACAGAGAGAGATTATTTGTTTAATATTGATGGTTTCTTTAAATTTAATATGTGTAGTTTGTTTTCAGGTATACTAACATATAGTTTGATTATTAAATAGATTGTATATAATTGACAGGGTCGTAAGCTACTTTGGAATGCAATATTTTTGTGATTTGGGTCTCTTGAGAAAAGGTTGGGAACACACTGTTGTAAGGTGTTGCTTGAAAAGGAAAATCGTTGAAATAATACAATGAAACGGCTTTGAGACTGAAAAATTAACGTAACACCAAATTAAGAAGCAAGAAAATCTTTCTATAGAAGACGAAAAGAATTTGTTTTCTCACTAGGCCTATTCCATTAATCTGTTGTAGTGGACGCTGATTGGTCCAAAAATAACAGCCATTCAGGCAGGGCAAATTCTGATTGGCCCTTTTAAAATACAGTTGGTCCTGAATGGCTTATGTTTTAGGACCAATCAGCGTCCATTACAACAAGATAGTTGGACGCTGTTTTTCAGAACACAATTTTTTTGCTATTTCGTGCGATATTTTTGTTTTGTACCACAAACAAACAAACTATTGGATGTGTTGAAAAGAGTTATTGTTCATGTGTGTATTTGTATAAGTCAATTGAAGTATAATTATGAAAGTGTAGTTAGTCTAAAACGGATGATTTTGATTTTGAAGTGATTAGTTTCCCATTCCCTGAAAGTAATATACACTCAAATATCACGTATTCTGCGTTTTTCTCACAGTTACTTCGTTATGCAAGGATTTGTAGTAATTATATTGATTTTGAAAATAGATGTAAAATCTTAAGCCAAAAATTGATATCAAGAGGTTTTTCTGCAAATAAATTAACTTGGCAATTTAAAAGGTAGGTAGGTAGGTAGGTAGGTAGGTAGGCAGGCAGGCAGGTAGGTAGGTAGGTAGGTAGGTAGGTAGGTAGGTACACAGGTAGGTACACAGGTAGGTACGTAGAAAGTTCTGAACGCTCTCAAGCACTGAGCAAAGGAAGGTGTTGACACGTCACAGTCATTTAAGCATTACACAAAGCAAAAAATTAAGTTAAGTACTAAGTGTGTGTCCGAGGGTAATAGCTAGGTCTGTGAAAAAAATGAAGATATTAAACTATTTTATGATTGCACATGGTAAAGAATGTGATAAGTATGTTAAAGTATGTAGCTATGTAGTAGCTATAAAGTATGTTAAGTATGTAGCTAAGTATGTTAAAAAAATTAAGATATTAGACTATTTTATGATTGCAAATGGTAAAGAATGTGATTAAAGGCTCTTTTCCTACGCTTTGTGCACCGTGGAATGTACGCATCTAGTGTATGCAAACTATGTCAAATATGCCTTATCAGCGTATTTTGAAAGCTTTGTGCTCCATGGAATGTACGCATCTGGTGTATGCAAACTATGTCAAATATGCCATATAAGCTTGTTTTGAACCCTTTGTGCACAATGGAATTTACGCATCTAGTGTAAGCAAACTATGTCAAATATGCCTTATGATCTCTTTACTTCGATTGGGTCTTCTCTCGGTAGTAAAATTCCATCCTCCCCATTCTCCCATCGAAAGTTCTTACCTGGCTCACTTGCCAATAGTTGACTGCTCTCTCCTACTTCTTTCTCTAAAGTTTCTACCTGTGTTTCATACTTAAAAGACAGCAACAGTGAAGAACCTGATGGTATGTGTATTGGACCAATCAAGGCAGCAATTCTATTGTGGTGTAGAGAAATTGCCATGGACGTTCAATAGCTGTGATTAGAGAGCCATAGTTTGTCTCATTGCATAGACGCTAAGCAAGTCTGTAGTATGCTCTGGTCAACATAGCTGCGAAAGAGGGCAGGACCATCAGTAAAACCTTATGTTAATGTTATGAAATGAAAACAAAACTGAATAAACTTATGAACTCTAGATATTATCTGACTCGGTTAACACTTACAGGCGTTAGGAGAGTCCGTCGATTTTATTAGATTTCCTCAAACTTTTAGAAACTAGCACATTCTGATGCCTTCTTCGCAGTGATAACACAAACATCCTTGCTATCGTGCGACGTGATACCGGCATGTCTCATAACAAACAACGTAGTCTAGGTTGTTAATCATTTCTGTTGGCCTTCGAAATCGGTGTCTCCTGTGTCTTTAAGTTGACAAGGTAGGCTGATTTCTGGCATTTCTTCAAGCACTAAGGCTTAGAAAAGTGGAAAAATTTGGTCACGGAGAAAGCTCCTTCAATTCTGATGTTTATATGTATATGATGTAGATTGATGGCCTATAATAGTATTCCGCTTGAAATCAGAGTCAAATTCGATGTAGTTTAGAAGATATTGTAATAAATGTAAGTTGACAAGGTAGGCACTACTACTACTACTACTACTACTATTACTACTACTACTACTACTACTACTACTACTACTATTACTACTACTATTACTACTACTATTACTACTACTACTACAACTATTACTACTACTACTACTACTGGTACTACTGCTACTACTACTACTACTACTACTACTATTACTACTACTACTTCTACTACTACTACTACTACTATTACTACTACTACTAAGCCCCCAGACCATCCCCCGTCTGGAACTTATGGGAGCAGTTGTTGCTGCAAGATTATTTAATACAGTTGAGAATGTATTTCACCCCTTTACCATCAATCAACGTTACTGCTGGACAGATTCTATGAATGTGTTTTATTGGATTCAAAAGGAGGCTGCTGCTTGGAAGCCATTTGTCCAACACAGGGTGGGTGAAATTTACAAATTAACTCCTTCTCTTACATCATCATACGTGGCTTACAATAGTAATCATAAATACTTCATCGTAATTTTCAAGCTCCATAAAAAATTCGTATTGCCTCTTCCCTGATAGCTCATCGAACCCCCTATTTGGCTTGGCTACCTACGTGTCTGTGGTGTACTTGATGTAATCCCCTACTTGATGCAATCCCCTTACAAAGAGGTCATTTACACAGTCGGCCTACTTCAAAAGCTAAGGTGAAGATTTTAGTGTCAATCTTTCGCGAATTCTCCTCCAGTCAGTGGGTACGGGCAAATTAATTAATTAATATTCGAGCCCGGTCAGCGCCCATAAATTGCAAGCTATTGTAGTAACGCTCCAATCTTTGAGAATTATATATAATTGCAATGTGTCTGCTGAGAATATGTATATGTCTGGCACTGATGAAGGCTCAAAGCACAACACCGCATAGCAAGATCGTATCGCAACACCGCATAGCAAGATCGTATCACAACACCGCATAGCAAGATCGTATGGCAACACCTTAACATTTCAGTAAAGTATTGCATCGTCGAAGGTTCGGAAAAGATGTATTTGGTTAGAAATCCGAGAGTATTCTCTGGTTGTCTTCGTCTCGTTGCGCATCGTAATCGAAGGGAATATTATTTATGGTCAACTTACGGTCATTTATTTCCATGATCAAATCAAATTATAATCAGAATCAAATTATATCCTAAAATCATCTGAGGCAAATGTGTTCATCATAATCATCATCATCATCATCATCATCATCATCATCATCATCATCATCATCATCATCATCATCATTATCCGTTCATGCCACTGCAGGCAGATGATCGCCACAACTTCTTCGGTATCGTCCTTAAAGAAAAAAATTAGTATCGTAATTCAATGGTAGGGTGGTAAAACTGTAACGTTAGGTCTGATTCCAACACAGCCCGGAACGTGTATGTTTCAGCTCATGGGTATGTCCCTGTAACCATTCCCCTTATCACCTTTTTTCTGTTTAATGCGAGTGATAATTTGAGCTCAATGACCGCAAGGTCCTCACTTTCTATAGCGCCATGGAAGCATCACTCCTCAGAGTACTAACGTCAGAATGACCGAAATGGAATGTGTGAAAGAGTATACCCAACTGTATTTTGAAAGAGCCCATCAGAAATTGGACTGCCTGAAAGGCTTGTGTTTTGGACCAATCAGCGCCCATTACAGCAAGATTAATTGAATAGGACTAGTGAGAAAACGAGTTCATTTTGTCTGCATAGCAAAGGTTTTCTTGGACGATTGCTATGGTGCACAATGTGTTCAAAATAACCTAACAAGGCGTTTTCAGTGACAATTGCATGCTTGTAATGCGTACATTCCAGGATGCGCAATGTCTTCAAAATAACCTAACAAGGCGTTTTTAGTGACAATTGCATGCTCGGAATGCGTACAGTCCATGGTGCACAATGTGTTCAAAATAACCTAACAAGGCGTTTTTAGTGACATTTGCAGGCTTGACTGAACAAGCTATTTATCATTTCAACGAAAGATCTCTGTTTGATATCGACGATGCAATTACAATTGACCGATGATAGGGTAAACATAAATTGGTCACAAGTTTATGTCCTCCCTCTTCCTGGCGGAAGTCTCTTTTGGTCTACAAATTACGTTGCTTGTGATTTGCACTTCCATGATAACAAAAAAAAATAGTGTAGACTATTGGTTAAATCTCGTGTTCTATAGTAAATGACAAAGCAGAGTGTAATGAACAGAGATGGGAATGAAATGTGTGCATGGAATTTGATGGCGACATAGAAGTCTACCAGTTGTGAGGTGTCCATGTGTTCGTTTGATGTTGTTTCTTTTTTTACTAATGTACCATTACATGACGTCATTTCTATTTGTGTCGACTCACTGTACCACTCTGATGTCCCACCACCACCTTTCATGTTTATTCTATTGAGATTTAGCTAAGTATTACTTTAGGGGTTCTTGTCTTCATTTCTTTCAACCCCATCTTCCAAATGTTCTCAAGTTTCCACCATCTTCCCCCCCCCATTATTCGACCCTATTCGTTTTTCGTCTTAAGGATGATAATCATACAATCTTAAACTAACTTTAACTAATAAAACAATGATAACTTTTACTCGCTTGGCATCAGCAGAGCCTTTCCCTTAAAGTCCAATTTTGTAAAGAGAACTTTGTACTTGCTTAATGTTTTATAGTCTTGATTGGAAGAAACTAAATCAACCATTATAGCCATTATGATGATATTGAATAAACATCTTATGTAGGCCTACTCTTTTCTTTTTGATATAATTAGTTAATATATTTACCATACGTACATACCTAGTTTTTTAAGCAATATTGTCCCTAAAGTTTTGGCAAAATTCAACCTAGAATAAGGTTTTGACTAAAACTGCGAAAGAGATAAATATGTGATCGAGATACTTGTTTTGATAATTTTGAGATAATACAACTGATAAGCATATATTTGGCAAAATTTTTGAAAACTTCAATGCGTAAAATCGTACAACTTTATTAATTAGGCCGGGATTTGCTTCTAAACTTAATTCGTTCTTTTGTACCAGGCTTTCCCTATTTTTAACACAGCGCAAGAAACGAAACAAAGACTAATTAAAGTAGGTACTCATGCGAGAATTTTATGAACGTTGGTAAGTTGTTTACCAGTTAGGGAGGGATATTTTATTTTATTTGGTGACAATTAATGATATTGTGAGCTAAAATCTAACGTTCGGACGTTTGCTATATAGAGAATCAAATTGGAAAATCGAGATTAGCTGCATGCTGTAGATTGTCATGTCCCGTGTGGTCTAGTGGTTAGGATTCGGCGCTCTCACCGCCGCGGCCGCGGCTCGATTCCCCGCACGGGAAAAATAACTCGGTATCATCATTTATATTTTTGTCCTAGAAATACGTTGCTTTGATACAAACGGAAAGAGAGGAGACCAAACTGTATGAAAAAGGCTTTGGAACGTTTACAAATCAATCAATTTTCCTTTGCACAGTCACATTATTGTGAGTACTAAGACAAGGTGTAATCTGTCTTGGTTTCGGCTGGAAAAAAACTATAGCCCTTGCAGATTACATTTGGAATTTGCAAAACTTCAGAAGAGCTCGTGCACAGTTAGAAAGAAAAGGCAGTTGTCTGCAATACAATACCATAACGTTAGCAGCAAATATATAAAAAATAACATTAAGCACAAGAGAACCTTTCCTGAAATCCCCCTAGTAACGTATAGAAACGGTAAAAGTTTAAAGAACACTTTAATACGAGATAAACTATCGCAAGCAGGCGGGAATACGGGATGTTCGAAAAAGTGAGGACAAAGATCTAACTACCCACCCTTCATGCAAACAATGTAGTTTACGAATTTAAATGCCGGTGTGATGCCAGCTATGTGGGTAGGACGTCCTCCAAGGAGCCATTCAGGAATGCTGTAGTGATGTCCATGTGATGCACAATAAGATTCTTCTGAGCACTTAATGCTAGGACAGCTCGAACTGATTCTGGTCGACAAGTGGACAAAAAGTCTTATCATGATCAAGTCCATACTTCTGTGTAAAGCCTTGTGCTACAAGCCTAGCCTTGTATCTCTCTATATCACCATCAGCTGTAACTTTGGTAAGGCTTGGAAAAGTCGAAAAAATTGGTCACGAAAAAAGGTCCGTCAATTATGTTCTTTATAGGTTTATAATGAAGTTTGATGGCCTACAAAGCTATTCCGTCCAAAATTATAGTGTAATTATATATAGTTTAATAGATACGGTAAGATAGGTAAGTTGTGTGTTACAGGCTCACTTCTGGCATGTTATCAAGCACAAAGGCTTGGAAAAGTAAAGAGGGGGCGGTCATGATATACTACAGTGAAAATATATAGGCCGACCAGAATGTCAGGGGGGGGCGGAGTACGCTAGTGAATTCTCACAGGGGGGCGGCGCCCGCCCTTGCCCACCTCACCTTCTTGACTGTGTTATGCCCGCCGTCAGTTCAAAAAAGTTTTGAATTTAACCCTAAGTCCTGTTCAAAAGCCTTATATTCCGTGTAAGATGAAAATGCAAGAAATCACAAGAAATTTAATTTTCTTGCAAGAAATCTCAAGAAATTTCATTTTCTTGCAAAAAATTTGATTTTCTAAAAATTTTATTTTTTGGAAGATATCTCAAGAAATTTCATTTTCTGGCAAGAAATCGCAAGAAATTTAATTTTCTAAAAATTCTATTTTTTTCAATAAATGGCAAGAAATTTAATTTTTTTGCAAGAAATAAATAAATAACAAACAAGCAAGGAAATTAACAACAGTACGAATTACAAACACGCACAAAAAACAGAATTCAACGCAAAAAGTGCCTAATCTAACAACAAAAGAAAATAGTCATATAAAACTTTTTCTTCTTATCAAGGATTTATCTATATATACTCCCACTCGAAATATTGTGGTTGGGTTACTATTTTGTAGAATACCCGGAAGCATCAACCCGGCATAACGGAGGCATTGAGTTTTATAATAGTCGATAGCAACAATAACAACAATAATAACAATACCAACAAGATACCAGATATAGATACCAGAGCAAGTATAGAAGTCAAAGACTTTAAGGAAATTAATTGGTTGCCAACAAAGGATAGCGTCGAGCAGTGTATTGCAACAACCGTATTCAAATTCTTTAGAAATACAGGGCCCTTATATCAAACATGCTTGGCAAGTACTCTTATCATGTTTCCAGCTAATCACCAGTGATTTGGGAGCATTTTCAGCCATTTATATGCCTTTGATCATATTGACCCTAAAACAAGATTTTGTCCAGGGCGCACGCCTTGGAGAAATTTGCAAAAATTGGTCAAATTTTGACAAACACCAAAAACAGTTCAAACATGCTTGGCAAGTACTCTTATCATGTTTTTAAAGCCAATCCATTACGACAAGTCATCTTGCTCGTAGTTTATTGTCGAAAAAATATTTCTTGTTACTCCTTTTTTCATCCCTTAATTACAGCAAATGCTCAATTTAGAGTCCTTTTAGATTTAGATTTTTTTTATTGAATAATCGCTCCTCTTGGTTAATCTCTCTCGTTAAGGCAGACTGTTTATAGCAAGTTCTCCAATTTGCTCCAGGAGAATGTGTGAATGACGATCGAAAACTCTCTGCGACGTTGCACTGCGAAACGAAAATTTTGCAGCTGGTAATATTATAAATAGTGGTACCAATTCAATTGACTTTAATTTTAGATACGTGCAGGCCTGTAGTCAAGATAGGGGGGTTGAGGGAGAGACATTCATTAGACAGCCAAGTCCACTCTGATGAAATTCCTATTTCCCCCTAGTTAAACCTTCGGCACCAACCATGGTGGTGCCTCATTGAAACACTAAATTGAAAAATTCTTAACACAATTGGTTCTGAAAGTTAACAAGTCATTATGCCAAAACAAATACTACTACTCTTGCCTCCCTTCAATCTTTCAAACTGCGTACATCTTGTTTTCCATATTTGTAATTTTGTTTGAGTGGATTTCCTTCAGCGTTTAAATGTTAAAATATTTAATTATATTCAAATAGTGTATGTATGCAGAATGGCACTATTGAAATACTCACATTCCACCGTGCACAACGCATTCTCATCATATTCAAATAGTGTATGTATGCAGAATGGCACTATTGAAATAATCACATTCCATCGTTCACAACGCATTATCATTACATTCAAATAGTGTATGTATGCAGAATGGCACTATTGAAATACTCACATTCCATCGTGCTGTTGTGGGGACTGAAAGACAGAACTGATTCCCTTTTTAGGAACCGATTTGCTAGAGCATCTTGCTTTGTGAAGTTGTCCTTCTGGACGCTGTATCTCGTTTTTGTATGACTTTAAATCCTTGAAAATATCAAAATTGTGGTTAATAAAGATTATATCAGTTACAATTAAAAACCTAATTTACGGGAGTCAACAGCTTCGAAATTTGATTTAACTTTCTAGATTTTCTTTGACTTTCTAGATTTTCTATCACTTTCTAGATTTTCTATGACTTTCTAGATTTCCTATGATTTTCTAGATTTTCTTTGACTTTCTAGATTTCCTATGACTTTCTAGATTTTCTTTGACTTTCTAGATTTTCTATGATCTTGTAGGTTTTCTAGAGTTTCTGCATAACGAAGCGGTCATATGTAAAAGTAATTAATTGTAGAGAAGGAGAGCAGAAAGAAAGGATTAGAGCTGAATAGCAAAAAGACTGAAGTGATGGTGGTTAGCCGCAAAAAAGAGATACCTATATGCGAAATTTATACAAACGGAACAAAGCTCAAGCAAACGCAATCATTTAAATACTTAGGCACTCATATCACATCGGACGGGAGAAGTGACTCAGAAATTAAATCAAGAATGGCACAAGCGAAATGTCAAATATGCCTTATTAGCCGATTTTGATCGCTTTGTGCACCATGGAATGTACGCATCTAGTGTATGCAAACTATCTGAAACATCCCTCATTAGCCTTCTTTGAACGCTTTGTGCACCATGAAAAGTACGCATTTAGTGTATGCATACTATGTCAAATATGCCTCATTAGCCTATTTTAAACGCTTTGTGCACCATGTAATGTACGCGTCTAAAAATTTTGACCAGCTTCCTTGCCACGTACCCACTTATATAGTGTAGAACATCGGCTCTCCATAAGGATGATGTGTGAAGCATGTCACTCACTTCAGGATCCGTTTTAGATGCTGTACTAGATGCCCTTGAACCGGAGTTATCAGCCTGAGTTGGATCTATGCAGTTTGCTGCAGGCGAGGGAACTACACAGTTTTTAACAGAAGAGACCTTGAAAGAAAAGTGAAAGAAAGAAACAGTGAAAGAAAAGTGAAAAGAAAGCAAAAAGAATGCAGGAAAAAAGAAAACAGGAATGGTCGCAGAATGCTGCAAGTTTGCAGGTAGGACAATCAGGAAAAAAGAAAACAGTGAAAGAAAAGTGAAAGAAAGAAACAGTGAAAGAAAAGTGAAAAGAAAGCAAAAAGAATGCAGGAAAAAAGAAAACAGCGATCTTGAGAAGTCCTGTTCTTGACAACTTATCCCAGTACGGTTATACAGCCATTTCGGACTCAAGATTAAAGAAAATGACTTCTTCTTGCCCTCTTCATAAAATTCAATGCACGTCATAATATATTTGCTTCTGATCTTTAAAATCACCAATTTGAAAACCGATTTAAAATTTCACAAAAGATAAAACATAGTCAGAGCTTAAACGCTATGGACAATCAATTTGAGGGATAGATAGGGAAGTGTGTGCCGGGCACACAGGCACACTACCCACCAGCCGCCCCTGCATACAATAGGCAACCTTTCTGGTTATTTTTAGATTTAAGTGCGATTTTCCGAACAAGAATTACCCAAACTATTAAAAGCTGAGTATAATAAACATATTTAAATCCAACAAGCCACCAGAAAGATAAAATTACGGGAAGAACAGCAGCAGTAGTAGTAACAGCAGCAGTAGTAGTAGTAGTAGCAGTAGTAGTAGTATTAGTAGTAGTAGTAGTGGTGGTAGTAGTAGTAGTAGTAGTAGTAGTAGTAGTAGTAGTAGTAGTAGTACTAATAGTACTAGTAGTAGTAGTAGTAGTAGTAGTTGTACTAGTTGTGGTGGTAGTAGTAGTAGTTGTACTAGTTGTGGTGGTAGTAACGGTTCTGCAGACGGTTGAATCGAAGGGGGATAGGGTAAACTACCGCCACTTTGAATTGGAAAAAAATTCCTTAATGCTACGGAAATGTAAAAATTTTGGCCTTTTGCCCCCAAAAATATAACATTTGAGCAAACTGGGGGGGGCTGCAGCCCCCCTCAGCTCCTTTGGACGTGCGCCTATGGACGCACTACGTAAAGAGAGATTTCCAGATTTCTGAATTCTAATAGGTAGACCACCAATTTAGTGTTGCAGTGTAGTGGTCCTACCCTAATTTCATAGGTGCGCTTTTCTGATCTGTCAAAGAACGTTTTAGTTTCCTTGACGAGTGGGCAAACTGCAGTTTGATCTCCCCTTGCACCCGGAGCTGCCTGTCTCAAATACCTCCTGCGTCAGCTGTAAGGGATCGCACGCTTTGTATGATACGCATTCAAACAAAGAAATCGCTGAGAGAAAATACCTTGAAGTCGTGCGGAATCTCGTCCGCTCGACATTCGATTTTTCGTTGATTCGTGATAACATATTTCAGAACGTTGTGTAGGAGGGTGTTGTAGTTTGTATAGGGAGAGATTAAATAACATGACTTTCATACCCAGATATGGACAGCACACCCATGATAAATGCCCACCATCCGCTACTGTACGCATCTAGTGTATGCAAACTATGTCAAATATGCCTTATTAGCCTATTTTGAACACTTTGTGCGCCATGGAATGTTCGAATCTGATGGATGCATACGGTGTCAAATATGCCTTATCAGCCTATTTTGAACGCTGTGTGGACCATGGAATGTACGCATCTAGTGTATGCAAACTATGTTAAATATGCCTTATTAGCCTATTTTGAACGCTTTTAGTTTTCTATGTAACTTACAAGGTGATAAAGTAAAACTACTTTTGATTCCTTATTAATCTTGAATATGATAAGACATTTCACTTCTGCTTATATTGATTTAGAGGCAGTCATAACGAAATGGCTTATTTTTTTTTATGAATTTTAGCTGTCTTTTTCTCTCCTTTCGCGAATGGATTTTCTCCTAGTTTGTTCTTGAAGTCACTTTGTGAGGGTATAGGCCCACAAACAGTCGTGCTGATGTAGTAAATGTGTACCGATGGCCGAATCACAATCCATCAGACTCACATTGGCTTTACACTTTCTTTTGTGTTGTTGACGTTCACGAACGGCCTTCATATTTCTCAACCCGGATGGAATATGTTGCGACATACGGTCTGTAAGTCTTTGAGACGTCCTTCCAACATACCTAGCATCACACTGGCATTGCATATATGATTTATAGTTTGTATTAAATAACTCTAGTTTATGTATTTTTCAGTTGCGATAAGATGTTTAGGCCCAGTCTGGCCGGAATTGGTGCCGTGATGAGGATATTATGGCCACCGTTTATTCTGTTTTAAGTGTTAGAGGTAACTAACAGTTAAGTCTTAACATGTCATCCTGTTGTGTCTTTAGAAAAGAAGTGTGTCGTGGAGTGGTACAAGTTATAAATTAAAGACCTAGCCTGTGTATATATTTGCTCAAAATGCTACTGTGACAGCTTTTCAGATGACCCGTGCCGTTTTGCAATTTTCAGTTATTATAGTACATTCCTCTGTCAGACACAGTGCTAGAAAATACAGGCTGGGGTAGGGGCACGGGGTACCTCTGTGATAGTTTTAAACTGCTACCTTACACTATATTTGATAGGCTTGGCCTACTAGATTACCTTGTGAAGCGATGAAAAGAAATACAGTGGCTCTACTGGCTCTGATTTACTGAACAAGCGATTTATCATTTCAACGAAAGATGTCTGTTTGACATCGACTATGCAATTACAATTGACCGATGATAGGGTAAACATAAATTGGTCACATTGGTCAAGTTTCTGTCCTCCCTCTGCCTGGCGGATGTCTCTTTTGGTTAGATAATTTTCTTAAAGGTAACAGATAAATTTAGATAATTTTCTTAAAGGTAACAGATAAATTTAGATAATTTTCTAGAGAACGAAAAACAGGCGTACAAGGAACGACCCTTGTGGTACACCAATCAGGCTGTTTTGCATGTTCAAATGTGCTCCCTTGTAAGCAGACTCAGACGTGAAAAAAGCGTAAAAAGACTAGGGTTTAAGGAGTTACGTCCTGAACAGGAGCAGCCGGCAGTCAAGGTGAGGTGAGTTACGAAGAAACAGTGGAAGGCATCAGTGGAAGGCATCAGTGGAAGGCATGAGTTGAAGGCATGAGTTGAAGGCATGAGTTGAAGGCATCAGCTGGAGGCATCAGTGAGAGGCATCAGTGGAAGGCATTAGTGAAGGGCAGCAGTGAAACTGCATGGGAGGATAGAGGGGTTTACCGACACTGAGGTTGACAGTGCGCAGTTATTTGAAGGAAAACAAAATATTCATATTAAGAGAAAATACAAAATGGGGATGCCCGTTTCCCTATCCCCAATTACCTGCAGCTCTGAAACACAATTAACTACTCAAAACAGTAAAATGCTGTCCTACCAATGCAACTCTTAAGAGCTCGCAGATTTTCGCGTTTGTCTCCAATGATGGATCTAGGAAACGTGTGCTCTTTTGGAGTATTTAGTCTCTTCATTCGAGAATCAGCATTGCTTGTGTGAGCGCGATCACAACAAGGCTAAAGAAATACAAATCAGAAGCATTAGGAAGTTTTTGGAACCCACGTTAGGTCTGAAATTTTTAAGTGGAGATGAACGCGGATGATTCTCGTATCGATGTATAAAGAGTAATGTTTAACGACTTCACTATCATTCTCAAAGTAGAATGAATGTTGACGACCATTTACTTGACTTAACTACCTAATAAACTTGAATAGTTCTCAAAAATGTATAGGGTGAGAAATGGGAGGACATTTGCTAGGCCGGGGTAAATATTATAGTGTGTTATAATGTTTATGATCTTCTGTTGCAAGAGACCACAATCCAGGGGCCGCGTAGCCCTACCAGGTATTTTAAAAAGTTTATTAATCCGAACTAAATGCTGTAAATCCGAAATAAATCCAGTACATCCGAAATAAATCCAGTAAATCCAAAATAAATCCAGTACATCCGAAATAAAGCCAATAAATCCGAATTAAATCCAATTAATCCGAAATAAATCCAATAAATCCGAAATAAATCCAATAAATCCGAACTAAATGCTGTAAATCCGAAATAAATCCAGTACATCCGAAATAAAAATAACGAAAATGGTTTCAGGAGAGGTCTCTCCTCATAAACACACGTTTTACGTCATATTATCTAGCAAATGGGAAATTGCAACAAATAGTTCAGCAGCTGCTGTACCCGGTCTTTACTGTATTCAAGCAAAAATATAATTTTTCTATTCATGCCATTAATGATGTCGGCATTCTCTTGCAAAAGCTTAAAGGACGTTGATGACTACGAATACTAGAATATCCTTAAGATCCTTGCAGTGGCTGGCCTAGCAGGATGCATCTGATTTAGAATTATTTTGACTCTCAAAGAGTTTACATGGAAGCAGAAACCCATATTTCACAATGTTTGATAAAACAATTCTTCTGTTTCAACTACCTGTACGATGAAACTTGTAAACTTTTTATTAAATTCTTGTGCTTAACTGGATGGTGTATTGCGAATCTCAATCAAAGGTTAACATTAAAATGGATCTAACGGTTAAATATCAAATGCTAAAACAATCAGATTGATTAGTTACATTCTGAGTAAAATGTGATTTCAATGTGATTTCGTATTATAAAAGGCTAGCCAGATAAAATGTGATTGATAAAATAGCTTAGAAGATTAAAACAATACAACATTTGAAAATGCAATAAAATTTGTTCATGCGGTATGAAAAGCACCAAAAGCTGTTTTTAGTGACACTTGCATACTTGGAATGCGTACATTCCATGGTAAACAATGCGTTTAGAATAGAACCAAAAGCTATTTTTAGTGACACTTGCATACTTTGAATGCGTACATTCCATGTTGCGCAATGCGTTTAGAATAGCACCAAAAGCTGTTTTTAGTGACACTTGCATACTTGGAATGCGTATATTCCATGGTAGACTTGGAAAGTTTTGTTCTGTTAACTTCTTTTAGTCATTTTACTTGTTCAATTTTAGTGTGTGTTTTGGAACTACTATATTGCACGAAATAGCGTAAACATATTGTACTTAAAAGCTTTTTTCGTCTGACACTCCCCCGAGTATTAACGTCAGAATGACCGAAATGGAATGTATGAAAGAGTATACCCAACTGTATTTTGAAGGAGCCAATCAGATCAGATCTATGATTCCATTCTTTCCTACATCTGAGAATATTCTAAGAATAAACAATCTGTGAGGCCTTTTGGTGCTGGCTTTTGCCAAATCTTTAAAGAAACGTAAGAAATAAATGTGGTTAACCCTACCTGAATGGCTAAAGGCTAGTTTGCACTTGTGACAACGGCCTTGTCTTACTCCGAAGACAAGCCACACTTCTTATTCCGTTTTTCTTGTTAACCCGGTAGTCAATCCAGCATATAGAATTCCAGTGGCGCTACAAGAGTCTGTCAAAGAAGAGTTAGATAGGAGCTAACGTACCACGACGGATTAATTTTTAGGGGTCACAAGATTGTAATACCTCTTGCAATGAGACAAGAAATGTTAAGGTTAGTGCATTCAGCAGGTCATTTTGGTGTAGGTGGATGCCTCAGGCGAGCTCGAGACAGCCCCCCGATATAAACCAACCCCCTTTTATTAGAGACCAAAGAGTACCATGCATAAAAAAGGTGAGACACCCTCAGCTCGCTAGAAAACGAAAAGGCATTACACAGGCACAGAATATAGCCACAAATGCCTTTCTTCACCCACTCTTAGAGCCGCCCCTACGGCTTGCTGATCTTGCTCCTAAAGCCCCATAATATTTACGGTACACTCTTTTTGTGCAACATGAAATGTACGCATCTATTGTATGCAAACTATATCAAATACGCCTTAACAGCCTCTTTTGAACGTTGTGTGCACCATTCAATGTACGAATCTAGTGTATGCAAACTTTCTCAAATATGCTTTATCAGCCTATTTTGAACGCTTTGTGCAACATGGAATGTACGAATCTAGTGTATGCAAACTATGTCAAATATGCTTTATCATTTTTATGTTTTGTATTATCGGCAAATGATTTCAATTCACTACACTAAGTTGTGGTATAGTTCTCGCAGATGCTGTTGTTCAACATATAGCTTTGGTTGATATTCAAACGTTGCGTAGTTGCATGCTTTCAGGGTCGAAGTGGAATTCATAATTATATAAGAGTTGTTAGACTATGCCAACGTAATGATGTGTTATAATCTTGCATCCTACTGAATAGTGATTGTTTCTCTATCATAACCAGGGTCCTGTTAAGGGGCGAGAAAACCTGGAAGATGCCCAGGGGCTTCCATAACCAAGGGACCCCTTTCACAACTATCCTGCTTATTATAAAATGTTAAATATTTACTGAAACGTAGCGTGTTTTTACTATTAATAGGGTGCTAATCAGCCAGTGACACTAGAATATGGATATCTATAACCTTTATTAGTAAGAAACACTTGTTCCTTAAGTCAAAAGTTTTTTCTCTTTTAATCTTTATGCTAAAATTTGAGATTGAACTTTTGATAGATTAAGATCGCAAATAAGACCTTTGAGCATAGCTGAATTAATCGTCTGTTGCGATGACTGAGATCTTTGTGTTGGCTCTTGGCTGTACTCAGAATCACTTTCTTCAGACATACAAAAATCAACTGCATTGCCATCATGGGAGCCAATGGATTATCAGGGTGGGGTAATAAATTATCATTATTATGGGCCGCGTATGATAACATAAGAGGACATTCCTATTGAAAAATTGGTTTACCGTTGCCGACACCATTCATATATTGATACTCATCAATTGGTGCCGTCCTCGAGGCGAGGGTTGGCAGCTATGGTTCTCCATCTTTCCCTGTCTTCAGCTGCTCTCTTTAGTAGTAGTAGTAGTAGTAGTAGTAGTAGTAGTAGTAGTAGTAGTAGTAGTAGTAGTAGTAGTAATAGTGCTGGTGCTACTGGTGGTGGAAATGGTGGTGTTGACAATTAGGCATTAGCAAGAGCTGAGTTGTAGTTTTATCTAGGAAATGGTTTGTATTGGCTAGTGGGAGGTTTTCCTTGCTTAAAGAAACCTTTCTAGGTACAGAAAGTATTCTGACATAGGCTTCATTCAACCCACCTCTAGCCTGAAGTGACAAAACTCTGCCATTCAACAGAGGAAGGAACTCTGTGACGAATACTGTTTAACTCAAATATCTCTGAATGGTTTTGCCATTTATGCCACAATTACTGATACTCCTGTAGTCTTTGCAGTTGTCATCTTCCTAATATCCTCCTTTACTTGTTCTGCTTTAATTTGCATAGCCATTTCCGATTCTATCCTATAAATATAAACGGTTGTGGTGTGTTGTGTTTTTTTTGTTTGGTGCAAATTCGTATGCTCGTCACTGACTTACACCCACCAAAGTAAAGTTTATTTGATTCCAATTTCTGCAAAGACTCTGGCGCAAGCCAGCTTCCTAGATATATCTGACTCATTAGAGAGAAGGACAGGGTTCCATTTTTCGGACTCTTATTTTACCTAAGCACGCACAAAATTAATGCTTTTATCCCCTGATGTTTTTATTAGGTTTGTAACTTTAGTTTGTGTTTTGACATAGCTGGGAACTGGTCACCCACACACAGTGCAGGTTATAGCAAGCTTAGGTGGAGGATTGGTGTATTTGAGGTGTAGAGGATAGCTTTTTCAGGCCTGTAGAACAGTTGTGGTACCTATTTGTGTGTATTTCTGCGTTTAGCTGCTTTTTCTTCTGGACAAACAAATGTTCTGTAAAACCTACAAATATAACATTTGGTTACGTCACATGAGATTGAGCAGCCACTCTTTTCCATTGTTACCCATTTATTAAAAGTAAATATCACCATAGATTCTATAACAATAAGAGCCTCTGTTTCACCTCTCTCAGCAGAATCATGAGATGTAGGACATTTTCTTATGCCTGTGATTCAGTCTATTTCAAATGGTCTATTTTAAAATGATATCTGTAGATTGAGTGTACAGGGAGTTTGGAGAGGATTGGAAACAAGTAGGAAATGTCCTGGTGGGAATAATCCGGGTGGAAATCATCCGGGTGGAAATAATATGCATGGAAATCATCCGGGTGGAAATCATATGCATGGAAATTATCCAGGTGGAAATCATATGCATGGAAATCATTCATTTCATCTTCTTGATGGTTTATGTGATTACTTCCTGATAATGAGCTTGTGAATCTGAACTAGTAGAGTAATTATTATTTAGTGTTTATATTTTATATTATTTAGTTGATGACTTATTTGCTCATTTTCATATTAGATTATACTCGTTTGATTTTATTAACCATTTTAAAGTTCATTTTAAGTAAGTAATATACTAAATGCTCGTAGGATGGCATTCAAAATAACATAGAGTATAATCATAAACGGGGGATAGTAATACCTTCTGAGTGTCAGGGAAGACTTATTCTTTGCTTTGAACCTATTGGTATCTGCATATACAACCAAATAGGAGCAGAAATCTCTACAAAGTGGCCAAACGACTGGATTTTTCATTCGACTTTTGTATAGTGAAAAGTCGAATGAAAAATCCAGTCGTTTGGCCAGGTATTCTTGTTTGCAGGCCGCGTAACGGCTGATTTACTATCTTCTCTGCATAATAGCATGTCTTTTGGCATTACTTACCCATTAGAATACTTTTGCTTCTCTGCTTGCTGCTCTGCTTGCTGCTCTGCTTGCTGCTCTGCTTGCTTCTCCACTTGCTTCTGTGCTTGCTTCTGTACTTGCTTCTGTACTTGCTTTCTGTGCTTGCTTCTGTGCTCGAATGGGAAGCTGCTCATAATTAGCAAAATAGGACAATGAATCTAAATAGACGAATGGGAAGCTGCTCATAATTAGTAAAATAGGACAATGAATCTAAATAGTTACTGTGATGAGTTGTGTTTTTGCCAAGCAAGGACAAGCAAGGACAAGGAAGGAGACAAGTTATCTTGTTCATTTTGAAACAACAACTTGGATTTTGAATCATCCCTAACCACTGTTAATACGTTTGGGTTTGCAGAAGAAAACACTGCTAATGCGTTTGGGTTTGCAGAAGAAAACACTGCTAATTTTGTTCATTTCAGAGAATTATGAGCTGGGTTCAACTGACAAGGTTTTGATGGACATGGTTTAAACTTTGAAAGAGCGTTTCTCGGCAATTGCTCAAAATATCGCTTTGAAATTTGAACAGGTTAACCCTATCAACAAAAACTAAACAGTACCATACAGCTTAAGAAGGTAGAGCTTTCTTTTAAAGGCGTAACATAGAAATTAGCAGTGTTAAAGCCCTAAATCAATTATTTAAAAGAAGAAACGTAGGCAAAAAATCAGCAAAAAAAGCTAAAAACTAAACAGTACCATACAGCTTAAGAAGGTAGAGCTTTCTTTTAAAGGCGTAACATAGAAATTAGCAGTGTTAAATGTCAATATTTATATAGGCCTATTATAAAATTTATGTTTTGAATATTACCTCCGTTCTTCCTCTCATTTTTATTTTCCTATCCTCTATTTTTATTTTCCTTTCGTTTATACAGAATTTAGACCTACTTATCTTGCTAATCAGAATCTGAATAGAAAATTCCTTTTAAATATGAAACATAGGGTTTCTCAGCTCAGGTAATGCTGGTTTGCGTGATGTTCCGCTAGGATCCACTATATTAACATAATTAGAATGCGTTCTACATGTTGGCATGTAGCTGTTTCAATAGCGAGATTCCGCTAGGATCCACTATATTAACATAATGAGAATGCTTTCCACACGTTTGAAGAAGACTATTTGAGTGGTTATATTTTGCTCAGATCCACTATATTAACATAATGAGAATGCGTTCTACATGTTGGCATGATGAAGTACTAATTGTGATGAAGTAGTAGTTGTTATGAAGTAGTAGTCATGATAAAGTACTGGTTGTAATGAAGTAGAAAAATTGTGATGAAGTAGTAGTTATGATGAAGTAGTAGTTGGGATGAAGTAGTAGTTATGATGAAGTAGTAGTTGTGATGAAGTAGAAAAATTGTGATGAAGTAGTAGTTATGATGAAGTAGTAGTTGGGATGAAGCTACCATCTTTGATTGACCATGATTGGACCCTATCACGTGATACTGCGCTCGTTCTAGTCCTCTTAATTCTATGATCTTAACGAATGCTAGAGGTCTCGTTCCCACATTTGGACAGGGTATCTATTTCAACAACGATAATGGAGTGAGTCCAAAATATTATCAATTTTCTGATATTCATTAAATCCTGACGTCACACTTCAGTACTCTATTCTGGAGGGGTGTTGCCACCTAAGTGCTCCTCCCTTAGCTACCGGCTCGTGGCTATCACGACGTAGCTCATCAGGAAAAGTCATCGCTTCTTTACAAATCATCATCTGGACATTTTATCACAGAAGCAACAAAAAATAGAGAACCTAATGACTAATACACTTTTTTGAAAAATTGTGCCAAAGTAGATTTTAGACATGTCATCCGTTGACGACTGTGTCACAATTGTAGTTTCCTTCTTGGCGTTCTCCCTATAGTTTGTCGGTGTGCTTGTCACCATAGTATAAAAAAAATGTCTGCGCCTGGAAACAGTACTTACCATCGTATTACATTGGAAAGGAAATATCAACGTGTATTACTCAGCACTTACAGTATAAAGAACAGAAGAAACTTTTTGCGAGGATGCATTGAAGAGCAAGTTACCCCTAGAGACTACTGCATACGGAAATTCAAGGCTAAGTAGACTACTGCATACGGAAATTCAAGGCTAAGTAGACTACTGCATACAGAAATTCAAGGCTTAGTAGACTACCGCATACGGGAAATTCAAGGCTAAGTAGACTACCGCATACGGAAATTCAAGGCTAAGTAGACTCGAGAACAAATGTATTAATAATATCTGTGACTAAAAGCGAGAAGCATTGAAAAGATTGGCGTTAAAATACAAGAAAATCAAAGCGACTAGAAACACGTCTGCACGCATGACCGCCATGACTCGATACTTTCGATACTCGATACTTGAAAAATGTCATCTAATTCAAATGCAGCAGTTATTGGTATAACCAAAGCCGATGGAGGAATTGTCTGGAATCGACAGCAAGTGCTCGAGACCATGTTATTGTTTAGCATCACGTGAAGCCATTGAGCGTAGCTACACTATTTGAACATTTTGGGAATGCGTTCTGCACGCTGGAATGTGAGCATTTCAATAGTTCCATTGAGCGTAGTTATACTAGTTGAACATATTGGGAATGCGTTCTGCACGCTGCAAAATGAGCATTTCAATAGTGCCATTGAGCGTAGTTACACTATTTGAAGATATTGGGAATGCGTTCTGCACGTTGGAATGACAATTGCTTGCTTTGGCATGCGTACATTGCATGGTGCACAATGTGTTCAAAATAACCTAAGAAGGCGTTTTTAGTGGCATTTGCATGCTTCGAATGCGTACTTTCCATGGTGCACAATGTGTTCAAAATAACCTAACAAGGCGTTTCTAGTGACAATTGCATGCTTTTAATGCGTACATTCCATGGTGCACAATGTGTTCAAAATAACCTAATATTATGAGATCCTTTGTCAGCAGCTGTCATAGTTCAGATATTGGCAACCACCAAGTGAAGGGTGTTGAATTACTTAGATAATTAATTAAAAATCTGTAAGCATTAAAATACTTCTATTTCCTTGAAAAATTGGTTTGTGGTACAAAATTTGAATATTGCGTTGAGTAACGGATTAATTTTGTTAAACGTTTTCGCCATACACTGATCACTGCCTTGAGAAGTGATGATGCTAGCAATACAACGGAAATAGAGTAGAAATGGAGTAGAGAGTTAAATAGGAAAAACGAGACAACATTCAGGCATTGTACCGTACCTGCCCATATGGATTATGGGTATTGATGTTGTTGATAGGTAGGTAGGTACATAGGTAGGTAGGTAGGTAGGTAGGTAGGTAGGTAGGTAGGTAGACAGACATGAAGGTACATTGGAATGTACGCATTGCAAGTATGCAGGTGTGACTAAAAACAGCTTTTGGTGCTATTCTAATCGCATTTTGCACCATGGAATGTACGTATTCCAAGTATGCAAGTGTGACTAAAAACAGCTTTTGGTGCTATTCTTAACGCATTGTGCACCATGGAATGTACACATTCCAAGTATGCAAGTGTCACTAAAAACAGCTTTTTGTGCTATTCTAATTTTTTTCTAATTTCTTATCATCTGCAGGTGATTTTGTGTTTTGTGGATACAATTCCTATATCTTTTCTAAAAGGTAATTTCTTTATAATATATAGAAACTATTTAGTTTAAGAAATTATTTTAAGCCCTATAATATTTTTTTCTAATTTCTTATCATCTGCAGGTGATTTTGTGTTTTGTGGATACAATTCCTATATCTTTTCTAAAAGGTAAAGACGTCGTATGCTAGATACAGCACGCTCTGCCTTGGTTGATTCTTCGAGTCATAGTTGTCCTGTAGGGATCTTTCAATACGTCGTATGCTATATACAGCACGCTCTGCCTTGGTTGAATCTTCAAGTCATAGTAGTCCTGTAGGGATCTTTCGAGATGTCGTATGCTATATACAGCACGCTCTGCCTCGGTTGACTCTTCAAGTCATAGTGAATGTTATCATGCCTCCTCTTATATTCGCGTTGGGCCAACTTACTACACTCGCAAACAATATGTTGCACTGTCTCTCGGTGTTCTCCACACATTCTGCACAAGGGGCTTCCTGACGTTTTATCAATCTTGTTTTTAATGTAGTTTGTTCGCAATGCCTGCTCCTGTGCCGCAAATATTGTAGCTTCCGTTTGGACTTTGAGATCTCCTCTAGTTCGTTTGTCAGTGTTTTAAACTAAAGTCTTTCTTGATATTCTAACACTGTATCTTACTTTTGCTACCTCTGGCTTTGTTTTTAGATTCCAGTTAATAACTTCGTGTGAGTTGTTTGAAGATATCTCAAATTCTACATGAAGATATAAACACGGTGTAACAACCTGTCTACATCCTTACCAAGAATCACCCATGGGCCCAGGGTTGAAACAGGGCGTTACCAGACCCCCACACGGCCATATGTAAAAGATTAAGAATTGTCATTTTCAGTAGTTGTTGTTACGATATGCCAAGGGAAAGATCAATGTTACAGTTATTATAAATTCGTCGTATTTTCTCGGAGTTTTCTCCACAAGCACGAGCGTCGAAGCTTTACCTTTCCTTGTGGATGAAACAGCCTTCGCAGGTGCTTCAATGTAAAATGTGATATCTCCAAATCTCTGTCAGCTGGTATGATTTCTACTTCAGGTGGTATTGGTCTGTTTAATACTGTTTCAAAATGTTCTTTCCATCGATTCTTGATTTCTGTCTCTATGGTTAGTAAATTTCCATCTCTGTCATTTGTTGGTGTTTCTCACCTTTTCCTTCCGCTTCCTGTCAAATCCTTAATAGTCTGATATGCAATCCTTGTGCTCTGGCCATGGCAATTGAGTGCTCACTCTCTGGTTGGAACAAAGATATGTTAAATGCATGTATTTTTCTTTGCATGCTATTTTGTAGTAACTGTTTATCATACGTTTCTCATACGCTATTTCAATGACGTCGAAGGTCAAAGTAGAGTCGGTTTCAACTTCACTTAAACTGTACGACCAAACTCTAGCCCAATGGTATACAAGACAAAAACTAGAAACAATAATAAACAGAACAACCACCAAACAGGCTAACTAATAAATAAAGGGCAGCTGGGGCGTCCAAGGGCGACGCCCCTCAATTTGTGCTATGAGGCAGAGAAGCAAGCCATGAAGCAGACACAACTGCCCAGCAGGACTGCCTCTCGTGGATTATGGAAAGCATCTGTCATCAATGAGAACAGATACTACATCCATTCCTTGGCAAAAGGCCAAGAATGCAATCATTTTTGTCTCAATATTTCGTACCTTCACTAAGATACATATTCATGAGAGATAGAGTATGATACGAAATTTCTAGCTTAAATAAAATTATAAATTACATAATACATACAGAAAACATACAGCTAGCTCGTAGGGCGTATTCAATATGTTCTACTGACGTTGCTAAGAACGTGGAACTTAAACACCTTGAAAACGTTTTTACAAAAATATTGTTTTCTGCTTGATGTTATTCGCAACAGTTCCCCACAGCAGGACAATGTTGATACCCTTCAGATTTACAGTACCGTCAAGTTGCGAGTCCTTCAAAACTAATTGAGATCTTCGAAATTAAATAGGGAATGCAAAGCTTTTCAGTTATCGATTTTGCATGAAGAAGAGACGAACAGACATGAGGCAAAATTAAAACTTTACAGCATCACATCACTAAAAACAGCTTTTGGTGCTATTCTAAACGCATTGTGCATCATGGAATGTACGCATTCCAAGCATGAAAGTGTATTCTAAACGCATTGTGCACCATGGAATGTGCGCATTCCAAGCATGCAAACGTCACTAAAAACAGCTTTTGGAGCTATTCTAAACGCATTGTGCACAATGGAATGTACGCATTCCAAGCATGCAAGTGTCACTAAAACTGTTTCGACGCTTATTCAGATTGTGCTCTCTACGAGAGATATGTTTTTTGAACTCTTTCGATGCTTATTCAGATTGTGCTCTCTAAGAGGGATATGTTTTCTGAACCCTTTCGACGCTTTTTCAGATTTTGCTTTCTACGAGGGACATGTTCTGAAAATTTTCGAGGTTCATTCAGATTGTGCTCTCTACGTGGGATATGGTCTGAAATTTTGGGGGAGTTATTTTAACCAAGGATTCAATTAAAATTGTTTTATTTGCTTTTAAAAGCTGTTTAGCCATCATTTTCAAGATACATGCAGATTTCCTTTGGTTGATTTTTTAGCACTCACCCTCATTGAGTGTACCATCTTGCTGTAACTCATCCTCTAGCTCTAATCACTGATTTTTCAACGTGTGACAGTCTTGGTGTTTGTGACTGCACAGTTGGAGGCCGTGGTGCAAGGAATCCAGTAGGAAAGGTAAGCCCGACTTGCTTGCATTCTTCCTTCCTCCCTTCCTCCTTTCCTCCATTCCTCCTTTCCTCCCTTCCTCTCTTCGTTCCTCCCTTTCTTTCTTTCTATCTTTCTTTCTTTCTTTCTTTCTTTCTTTCTTTCTTTCTTTCTTTCCTTCTTTCTTTCCTTCTTTCTTTCTTTCTTTCTGTATTTACTTTTGTTCTTTTGTGAGATTTTACGCATTAAATGTTGTTATTAGTCTCTCTGATTGGACACCGAATGGTGACGTTTTTGGAATACACAAGTAACCTGTTAACTCAAAAGGCCCTCTAAATATAAGTCCCCCCCCGAATATAAGCCCAGGGCTTACATTTGAGATTTTGTGTGTTGAATCCGACATTGCTAGTGCAGAAGGCAGTGAACGCTATGTGCACCATGGAATGGACGCATCTAGTGTATGCAAACTATGTCTAATATGCCTTTTTAGCCTATTATCAACGCTTTGAACACCATGGAATGGACGCATCTAGTGTATGCAAACTATGTCAAATATTCCTTTTTAGCCTATTATGAACGCTTTAAACACCATGGAATGGACGCATCTAGTGCATGCAAACTATGTCAAATATGCTAGCTGTATAAGTATTTGTAAAGGTGCTTTCACATGGTAGGGATGTGATTTCAGGATAACAGAGAGGTTTAACCCTCCAATTGTTTTAATATACAAAGACAAGAAGGTCTCTTTTTTAACGGCTTTTTATAAGCTTTAAATATATCTGAATTCAAATACGTTGTCATCAAGTGCCTTTTAAACAGTGCTTCGTCTTAAGAATACAAATGAAAGTGCTCAGCACAACAAATCATCACAGTATTCATATCGGATACCTTTAGTTGAACTTGTGCACTTTATAACAGTGGGTTCTACTACTCCCAATCTATTTTATCAAGGTAAAACTTTATCCTCAGCACAACAAATCATAACAGTATTCATATCGGATACCTTTAGTTGCAATTTGCGAACTTGATAACAGTGGATTCTACTACTCCTAATCTATTTCTAGTTGCTCCTTTTCTTCCTCTTTTTCTCTCATCGTCTGTCATCTTCTCTCTTCTTCTCTCATCTTTTCTCATCTTTTCTCATCTTTTCTCATCTTTTCTCATCTTCTCTCACTCTCTCATTTTCTTGCTCTTTCGTTCTTCTTCGTGGTCTTGGTCTTTCCTTTCTTGATTTTGCTTTTTTTATCTTTGTTATTAGTCCTCTCTGTGCCCTTGCACAAACATTTGAAGTGTACCCAAATCGAATATTTTTCCATGTTTCATGTATTACTCATCATTAAATAGTCTATTATTTACTCTTATATTGCTATTATAAATAAATCAAAGTAATTGATCTATCTGGGAGACCCTAGTAGTCTGGTTGCCAAACCCACATTTTTGGCTGAACCTAAAAAAATATACCCCCCAATGGTTTTCAGTGGTTTTTTTAATCAATGTACTTGTAAAGCAATTCTAGGTAGGATATGCTAATTGGTGGCAGTTCTTCCACTTGTATACCTTATTGCGTCATATTAAGCCGCGTATGTAATCAAGCCGCATTAAATTAAGCCGCGATTTAGTTAAGCCGCACTTGACAAAAATTAGCATTTTAGGGGTTTTTAATTAGGCCGCAGGAGTCAACGGACAGTTTGAGATATAAGAAGGAAGGAGGGGAAGTGTTTAGTAAGAATTTAATTAAATGCGTCTGTTCATTCATTCATTCATTCATTCATTCATCCATTTGTTCAATCATTTATGCTGGCACTCATCCACGGTCAGTCAGTCAGTCAGTCAGTCAGTCAGTCAAACAGTCAGTCAGTCAGTCAGTCAGTCAGTCAGTCAGTCAGTCAGTCAGTCAGTCAGTCAGTCAGTCAGAACCTTTTGAGAAGAAGTTTGGTCGCATTATTAAATTGTTAAGAAACAGCATAAAGACGTCAGAATAAATTATTTTTGCGAAGTGACAGCTAACATTACTTTCTAAAAACTATATATTGACACGAATGTCTTTTCTTTAGCGGTCTACCGACGTTCAATAATATTGTCAATGATATTGATAAACTGTATATTGAGAATATCACTGAGCGTTGAGGTTGTTAATCGTCAATTTATATTTTTCATCATTTTGGGTGAGAATAACCTATTTCAAATGAAAACCATCGTTGGGCGAGATACTTGGATCTAGCAAGCCAGCCTAAACTCACTGTCAGTAGACTTTATTTAGGACACAACACAAGTCACAAGACCAATTAAGCTCTGGAAAGATTCTGTAGGAATCCTGAATCCTTCTAACTCCCAAAATTCCCTGATAAGCAGCGGAGCAAAGTACGTGTTCCACTAAAAATTCGAACTCATTCATAACAAGGGGAGTGACTCTTTGAATACTTCATCCCTAATGACATTTCATGTTCGAAAGCCAATTTCACTGTCATCAAAGAAGAATCAATCATGAAACCCGGAAATCGATGACTTGTGAGGGCGTAAAAGTGTCTCTTTCTGAGTGTATTGCAAATCCATGTTATGTTTGGCAGTTCTCCATATAGCTCTTTATTTGTTTTCCTATCTCTCCAAGTAAACCCATGAACTGCTCTGAGCATTCAGGTATAGGTACCATCTAACTTACTATTCATGGCACTTGTAAGCGCCCAGCCCTCTGCCCCGTACAACAAAACATTCTCGACTGTAGATCTAAAGAACTGGATTTTCAGGTCTCTTTTCAGGTTAGATCTTCATTCCCCATCATATCTCGTGGATTGATTTCGATCGGGCCGCGTGAACCAATGACCTGCAGAAGGGCGAGTAATTTTGCTCAAGACTTTATTATTGTACAGAATGGAATAGGAAATCCTTGCAGTTGCAACAGCAAATATACGGCAAAACTCCCTAATAAACAAAAACTAATAACAAGATTAAGGTAAACAGTATTAATATAGGTTGTGTTAATTCCAAGTATCGCGTCACCGACCGATCAGAAGTTGTCCTTTGTTTCACGCCTAATCGCTTGCCCATACCTCACATATGGCTACTCTCAAAAGTAGATCTTTACCATTTGAAAAGATGTGATCATGCAATGATTTGATGGATTTGTGGTGTGAAACTCATGCAGCCTCATATCATCAAGGACTTGAGAAGCAAGCTTCAAATTCCAAACATTGTCAATTCAACATCCTCGGCGGCACCGTTTGATCTTAATTGAGCTTCCAGACCAGGGTTGAATAGAAAGACGATGGTAAAAGCAATCAAATGGAGAAGTAAATAGTGTTTTCATAGCAGACTTACAATTTTTCGCCATTACATGACGCGACAATTCGTATCATGTATCAATATATTTGCCCATACATGTTCGCAACTAGAACTAGCTTTTGCCACAAAAACGAAAAGAGGAACTAAGGTCGTAAGACTCATTGGGGGATTTCTTTACGTAATCTGATGTACCCAGCAGGGCGAACTAAAAGTAATGATATTGTTTTTCTTTTCTTCGCTGGAGTGTTCTAAAAAATTCCTCTTTTATATTATGTCTGAAACCATTGAGGGTCCTGGCTGTTTTTAAGCTTACTGGTAAATTGTTCCATATTGTTGGAACATAGACGATGGACCTCCCGACTGATGATGATTATGATGACGATGATGATGATAATGATGACGATGGTGATGATGTTAATGTTGACGATGGTGATGATGATAATGATGACGACGATTTACAGCATCTTCCTCCACAGCATCTTCACGCATTATAAATTGTATAAATATATCGTCGTTCCGCTGTCAGCTTGCGGGCAGCACGGATGGCCTGGAAGACTGAGGGAATAGCGCCTGCTTCTAGCCAAAACAACTGAAGAAGTGATTACTACTTTTAGTGGTTTTGTCTGCACGCAGGCTAAAGGACATTGTGATACTTGACGAAGACCTATAAATGCCTTACCTAGACAACGATCAACGAGACATTCATAAGTCATCAATATGCTATATTGTTCGTAGCCTATAATGTTCTAAAGGAATTTTTTTGTGACATAGTTTACATACACTAGATGCGTACATTCCATGGTGCACAAAGCGTTCCAAATAGTCTAATAAGGCATATTTCACATCAATTACATACACTAGATGCGTACATTCCATGGTGCACAAAGCATTCAAAATATGCTAATAAGGGATATTTGACATAGTTTGCATACACTAGATGCGTACATTCCATGTTGCACAAAGCGTTCAAAATAGGATCAGTTCTAAAGCCCTCACAGCACTGAGGATTCAGCAGTAGGTGTTGAGCAATGGCGGAATCATGGCTGCCTGTTCATATCAGAAAACAGCTGTCAAAGCAAGCATCGCTCCCTGTTCATGGCCCAGAACGTCGCCTTGTGTACCTGAGGGTACCTTGGATTGGTCAACAGTCAACTGCCTTCGAGGAGAAAGCAAAGGAAGCCGTTACTACTGTCCATGGGACCAAACGTTTTGTTCGAGATGGAGAGAAGTTCGAGATAGAGGGTAGTCGAGATAGAGAGAGTCCACAGTACTCACACTCCATCGTGCACAACGCATTCTCATTATATTCAAATAGTGTATGTATCCAAAATGGCACTATTGAAATACTCATATTCCATCGTGCACAACGCAATCTCATCATATTCAAATAGTGTATGTATGCGAGTATACCCAACTGTATTTTGAAGGAGCCAATCAGAAATTGGACTGCCTGAATGGTTTGTGTTTTGGGACCAATCAGCGCCCATTACAACAAGGTTAATTAAATAGGCCTAGCAAGAAAACGCACTCTTTTTGTTTGCATAGTAAAGGTTTTCTTGCTTTTATGTGGACTGACTCCAGAACGGACAAATGAAATGCAGACCTGGCCTTTCCTGGCAGTAGCACTGTTCTCCCTGATGGCCACCATTCTGGTATCATGGACGTGTCCTGGTACAGTCTAGTGAATAATATGAGCCAATCCTCTCGATACCTTCCATGATTGTGTCTCCACCATCTGCTCCAGCATTGTCATAATTGATGCTGTTTTTCGACCGTGTAACTGCTGGTTCAACCATGCATGGTACTCTTGTTCTTGCTCTTGATAAACCTTTCTAAATGTCCATATTTTTTTCTCTTTGGACCTTCAAGTATAGAAGGTAGTGCTCAACCTCGTCCGTTGTACCGGAAGTTAATACTGGCATTTTGCATTGCAATTTGTAGTGGATTAATTGTAAAAAAATCCATTCATTCCATTTTTTTAATGCCATTATTCTTTCCCTCTGCCACTAGGCCCACACAGATCAAATGCAGAAAAGTGTGCCCTGCTACGTGTGCTCTCTGCTACTGGACCTTTTCGCGGTTTGCTTCCTTGGTACTAAATAAAACTACCCTTTATTTTTTAGTTAGCCTGTTTGGTGGGCTTTCCGCTTTCTTAAAGTAGTTTCAATGTCGGGCCAACTGTTCATCAAGAGTCTGATTGAGAGACGGTGAAACCCGTGTAATGTAGTCTCTTTTTTAAATACATCTTTGTGAACCATAAAGATATCATCAATATACCGAAGCCATGCACTTGGTTTCTCCCTAAAACCCTCTATCGCTTGTTTTTCTAAAACATATACATATACATATATATATATATGTATATGTACGGCAGTCTGACAAACAATGCAGAATGTGAAACCTAATATAACTGCACTAATTTGATCTAATCACTATTACATTACATACTAGTTTAGTGTATATGTACTAATATACAGTATATTTAAATATTCTGATTTTATTTTGGTCTGCACAGTGGCCTTGGGAGTTGGCCATCATTAGAGATAACTTCAATGTTTATTGTCATATACTATTATCAAGGTAGAGGATTGAAACTGAAGTCTTTGCTTGGTACTTCATGGCTATCCAAAACTTGGACATATAAATTTATCAAATTGCATAGTTGATAAAGGTAATTTTTGCTTAGAACCTGCAATAGGCAAAATCTTTGTTAGGTTACTAGGATGTGTGCCACGTACCTCTTGCTAGTATGACCCTCAGCTTAGAAACTACAATAGGCAAAATCTTTGTTAGGTTACTAGGATGTGTGCCATGTGCCTCTTACTAGTAAGACCCTGAGCTTAGAAACTGCAATAGGCAAAATCTTTGTTAGGTTACTAGGGTATGTGCCACGAAGCTTTAAGGGACCCATTATTTTTGTTCGTGTAAAAATATATTCATAGGATCAGAGGGGCCCAGCCTGTTTTAAATTTAAATAATAGTTGTAAAAAATGTGATTCACACGTTGAAGTGAGATTCGTAAAGGTTAGTCAATAAAATTCAAAATGTTGTAGTTATAATGGTAATCGTGGTAATGACGATTATTACTTTAAAATGTTCAAATTCGGATAGATAGATAGATAGATAGATAGGTAGATAGATAGATAGATAGATAGATAGATAGATAGATAGATAGATAGATAGGTAGATAGATAAATGCGCAGTGGTTTTATCATACAGTGCCTACGCTTCCTATACAAACATTCTCTGAAATCTAACCATGGAAAGAAAGGAGGGTGTCAAGAGTTCTTGGGTACGCGGTGGTTTTATCACACAGTGCCCGATCTTAGACAATTTCATCATAATCATTGTCTTCATCGTCGTCATTGTCATTGTAATTTCATTATCATCGTTATCATTTCTACGCAAATGCGACGGACCGTAAAAACTAAAAAAAATATTTGTCACATTTTGCGGCACTGTTACTTAACTCATAGTACATTACGACCGTAAATTCGTGAACTGGATGATGGTCTGCTGGGGCCATAACCTTAAAATTTAAAAGTCGCGGAAATTAACTGTCGCGAACGGGCCAAAAACAAACTGTCGCGGGAAGAAACTGTCGCGAAATGTCGCGAGATTTTCCCCGAGACAGTTTCTTCCCGCGACAGTTTCTTCTTTTAAAGTATGTTGATTTTTAGGCTGATTGTTGGAGGTGAAGGTAAAAAATAAATCTTTGGTTTGACATACTTGCTGTTCCTATGAATTATAGTAAGCACTACATCGATAAAAATGCCGAGAGTCCACTGTGCAGGATGTGTGGGAAAAGAGGAGAAAGTTTGCAACATATTGCGAGTGAGTGTGAAAAACTTGCACAGAAAGAATACAAGAGGAGACACGATAACGTTGCCAAGAAAATTCATTGGGATTTGTGCAAGAAGAATGGGCTCAAGCAGGGAGAAAAGTGGTATGAGCACACTTTAGAATAGCACCAAAAGCTGTTTTTAGTGACACTTGCATGCTTGGAATGCGTACATTCTATGGTGTAGAGTGCATATAGAATAGCACCCAAAGCTGTTTTTAGTGACACTTGCATGCCTGGAATGCGTCCATTTCATGGTGCACAATGCGTTTAGAATAGCACCAAAAGCTGCTTTTAGTGACACTTGCATGCTTGCAATGCGTACATTCCTAAGTGCTGTCTCTAAGCGTTGTCTATAAGTGCTGTCTCTAAGTCTTGTCTCTAAGTCTTGTCTCCAAGTGCTGTCTATAAGTGCTGTGTCTAAATGTTGTCTCTAAATGCCGTCTCCAATTGCTGTCTCTAAGTATTGTCTCCAAGTTCTGTCTCTAAGTGTTGTCTCCAAGTGCTGTCTCTAAGTGCTGTCTCTAAGTGCTGTCTCTAAGCTCTGGAAATTTCCAAACTCCTGTATACCTATTGCTTGAATAAGGACCGTCATGTAGAGAATTTTGAAAAATTGAAATTGTTTATGATCTTTCAAAATTCTAATAAGTTTGAGGCAAAGTAACAAAATCTAATTCAGAAACAATTTGTGTATCATGTTGCTTGACTTTAATATGGCTCTAATACTTTTAAGCTTAGCTTTCCTGCTCCCTGTGGTGACGCATATTTGACATAGTTTGGATACACTAGATGCGTACATTCCATAGTGCACAAAGTGTTGAAAATAGGCTAATTTCGCATATTTGACATAGTTTGGATATACTAGATGCGTACATTCCATGGTGTATATAGCGTTCAAAATAGGCTAATTACACATAATTGACATAGTTTAGATACACTAGATGCGTACATTCCATGGTGCACAAAGCGACCATAAAAGTACTAATTGTTTCAAGTGTTCTTGTATTTAGCTCTTTTCAAGGAGGAAAGTATTTCTTTAACCAATGAAAGTGTTTTAAGATACAGTGGACTCTCTCTATCTCGAACTCGCAAGGGACCAAAAAATTTTGTTCGAGATAGAGAAAGTTCGAGATAAAGAAAATTACTGGGAAAATCAAAATTTTTGCTTAAAAAACAGGTCGGTCTTCTGAAGAACGGAACCGAACGGAAAGGCGTGAGAACTTTACCGGACGTCTGGGCAAACGAATAAAGAAAAGTCACAGATATTTACGTACCACTAAAGCGTTATAGTCGAAGGAGGCACGTCGGATTAAAAAATCGAAGCAGTGTTGCGTATCCTTATACTGTTTACAGCATTGGTGGGAGGGTATTTAGATTGGTGGATCTGAGCTATCGCACAAAGCGTTCAAAATAGGCTAATAAAGCATATTTGACATAGTTTGCATACACTAGATGCGTACATTCCATGTTGCTCAAAGCGTTAAAAATAGGGTAATAAAGGATATTTGACATAGTTTGCATAAACTGGAAGCATACATTCCATGGTACACAAAGCGTTCAAAATCGGCTGATAAAGCGTGTTTGACATAGTTTGCATACACTAGATGCACATGAATTTCACATAACATTATTCTAGGTATTACACAATCATCATATGACTTCCAAATATGGTAATACTCAGGACAGTATGTAAATATATATGAAATAGATGGCAAAGATGTTTAAAAAAAAATAAAAAATTATTACATTCGAACATACTGCTCATCTTGCTCATATAATTCAGAAAGCTAAATTAAAGCAAAGATCCGCCTTTGTAACACTCGGCAGGGTCGCCACATATCCACCTTGTTAAAAAAGGTATTACACAAAGAACTAACAACAGAGTTACAGGCGTTTCGGATGGTTTTACGTGGTCTTACTAGTTCTGGACTTTAGCGCAAAATCTCGGCAGGGTGGCCACATATCCTACTTGTTAATAAGGTATTACACATAGAACTAACAACAGAGCTACAGGCGTTTCGCATGGTTTAATGTTGAGCATTTCAATAGTGCCATTGAGCGTAGTTACACTATTTGAACATATTGAGAATGCGTTCTGCACGCTGGAATGTTAGGATTTCAATAGTGCCGTGGAGCGTAGTTACACTATTTGAACATATCGGGAATGCTATCTGCACGCTGGAATGTGAGAATTTCAATAGTGCCATTGAGCGTAGTTACACTATTTGAACATATTGGGAATGCTTTTGTTCATTTCCTAATGTTTTGCTGAAACCTTAAAGCAATAAAGAACAAGAACGACATTCGATGCACTGTGTTCAAATTCTCAACCTTACGGAGGACACTGGCAAAACCCAGAAGTACCGTCCCATCAACAGAAACCAATAGAATGTTGTTTGAGACAACTTGCAAGAGTTTGCAGGAACATGTATTGGTGAATCACAAGTTCTCTAGGTAAGAAATGCGTACATTCCATGGTGCACAATGCGTTTAGAATAGCACCAAAAGCTGTTTTTAGTGACACTTGCATGCTTGGCGTGCGTACATTCCATGGTGCACAATGCGTTTAGAACAGGACAAAAAGCTGTTTTTAGTTACACCTGCATGCTTGGAATGCGTACATTCCATGGTGCACAATGCGTTTAGAATAGCACCAAAAGCTGTTTTTAGTGATCTTCGGTGTCGCCATTTAATTGGATACTTTGTTTTCGACAGTCATTATGGTAAAAACGTGAATTGGGGTAGGATTGTTGCCCATCCCTACCAATATAGTGATACAAGCTAAGGAAAGAGGAGCATTCGTGTTATATTCTCCTTCTCTTTCTCCTTCTCCTTCTCCTTCTCCTTCTCCTTCTCCTTCTCCTTCTCCTTCTCCTTCTCCTTCTCTATGTTCAAATAGTGTAACTACGCTCAATGGCACTATTGAATTGCTCACATTCCAGCGTGCAGAACGCATTCCCAATCTGTTCAAATAGTGTAACTACGCTCAATGCCACTATTGAAATGCTCACATTCCAGCGTCCAGAACGCATTCCCAATATGTTCAAATAGTGTAACTACGCCCAATGGCACTAATGAACTGCTCACATTCCAGCGTGCTCTACTTGATGTAAGTGTGGTCTTGTTTTTGTGGAAAGCAGCCCAGCCAAGGTTCATCCTACGCTATACAGTGGTACGGTGCTGTCAAATGTGCTTTCATGCTGTCAAAAGACACTTATGGGGGCGATAATAGTTACAACCATGTCTGCTCTTCTTTTTGTAGATGACAACAATGAGAGCTTCTTTGAAGGCTTGAGTAAATTTTGTCAATGCGGAATGTGAGCATTTCAATAGTGCCATTGAGCGTAGTTACACTATTTGAAGATATTGGGAATGCGTTCTGCACGCTCAAATGTGAGCATTTCAATATTGCCCTTGAGCGTAGTTACACTATTTGAAGATATTGGGGTTGCGTTCTGCACGCTGGAATGTGAGCATTTCAATAGTGCCATTGAGCGTAGTTACACTATTTGAAGATATTGGGAACCCACAACTGCAAGAGATACAAAAAATCGTACTAAGTAGCACTGCACACATTCTACGAAAAGCACTTTCTATTTAAACCCTACCGCTGATAATAATTGATTTTTTTTTATTTTTTATTTTTTATTTTTTATTTTTTGAACATAGAACTTATTTTTATACCAAATTTATTTTTATATTGTTTTTATACCAATATTTATTAAACTCGTCTGCGGTGAAGAGTATGAAATTCATAGGGAAGGAAACAAAGAATGGCACAAATGTATTTACCTTGGAAGTCATCTCCACACCGAAAGTGACAATAACAAAGGGAAAATTCTTGCTCGGAGCGCATACAACAAGCTTAAAGATACCTTTGAAAGTAAGAAATTGTCCCTATCAACAAAAGTGAGACTGCTAACAAGTCATGTCAAGAGTATCTTCCTCTACAATATTACTTTGCACCCCCGCTAAAACTTTAAGCTTATGAACTCCAAATCCAAAAGTTGAAGTTTTATCATGCCCCTCACCTCCCCCCCCTCTTTTAGTTTGAAGGGTTGTTATATCGTTCTATGAAAAGACCTTGACGAATCCAATGGATTTAAATGTAATCCCGTACGCTTTTTGTGGAGAACTCATTTCCCCCTCCTCTGAGTATACCAAGGACCATCTGGACCATCTCTACGACCTGGACCACCTGGACCATCTGTATCTCCTGCACCACCTGGACCATCTGGACCACCTGTACCATCTGGACCTCCTGCACCACCTGGCACCATCTGGACCACCTGCACCAGCCGCACCATCTGCACCACCTGTACCATCCCATAACATCGCCGGAGTTGTGTAGCTAAGATGATTTGATAAATGTAAATTATTAGGATTCTTTGCATATCGGTGACGTCTTACTTAATTGCATCACACTGGTGAGCATTTGTTTACATCACGACAGACGTCTTAAGGTCACCTACAGATTGTTACTGAAAATTTGCTAAATTGAACTCAGAGACCTACAGTACAGATGATAAACCGAAACTCGAATTGCAATGTGGTACATTGCAACGAGAGATTTCCTTTGTCGAACAACGTTCCGACTCTCAATTGAATTGCTGGCGCCTCTTTTGTTCTGACGTGGAAAATTCTATGATGACGATGACAGGAGCAAACTTTGACAGCTATTTGACACCAAGGGGAGATCAGGTTCCTTAGCAAGCAGGGGGGTTGCATCGTGGGTGTGATAATTATTTTTTGAAGACTGTAGACTGAAGTGTCACAATCAGCAAGATGGATGTAAACCCCCGTATTACCGCCACATAACTACCCTATGTAATCCAATATTTCACTTATTGTAAATTGGTATATATAATCGTGATTTTCAATGTTTCAGTCAGTTGAACATGCTGATCATCATCAGATGCGTTGCTTTGCTGTTTGGTTTAAATAAATTCGTGCTCCCGACGCTGAGTGTTGTAAAGGAGGTTTCGTCAATTATATCCAGTCTGTGCCGAGCGCCCCAAGACACATGCATACTTGGAATGCGTACATTCCATGGTGCACAATGCGTTTAGAATAGCACCAAAAGCTCTTTTCAGCGACATTTGCATACTTGGAATGCGTACATTCAAAGGTGCACAATGCGTTAAGAATAGCACCAAAAGCTGTTTTTAGAGACACTTGCATATTTGGAATGCGTACATTCCATGGTGCACAATGCGTTTAGAATAGCACGAGGTTAGACCTATCTTTCTTTTCTTGTTGTTGTTATTGTTGGTTTTATAGTAATCAATATTATTCCGATTTAAGAACAGTTTCGAACGTTTTCCGAAATTATGCTGTAACATGTATTATGCGATCAGGTATTATTTAGTTTACGTTTGTTACTTTTATAGTTTTCACGTGAGTTTGAGGATAAAGATGATTGCGAGAACGAATTCTCATCTCGTATGTATGTATGTATGTATGTATGTATGTATGTATATATGTATGTATGTATGTATGTATGTATGTATATATGTATGGATGTATGTCTGTTAGTATGTATGCATGTATGTATGTATGTATGTATGCATGTATGTGTACATGTGTGTATGTATGTATGTATGTATGTATGTATGTATGTATGTATGTATGTATGTATGTATGTATGTATGTATGCTATATGCATTGTGCACCATGGAATGTACGCATTCCAAGCAAGCAAGTGTCACTAAAAACAGCTTTTGGTGCTATTCGAAAAGCATTGTGCACCATGGAATGCACGCATTCCAAGCATGCCAGTGTCACTAAAAATAGCTTTTGCTGCTATTCTAAACGCATTGTGCACCATGCATTGTATGCATTCCAAGAATGCAAGTGTCACTAAAAACACCAATCAGAAGTTAGGAAACTATAACCATATAATAAAAGCATGACCATATAAGGAAATCATTACCAAATAAGAAACCTTTATCGCTTGAAATGCAAGACTAGCTTTAGGAACTTTATCATTTGTCTCTGGATGGAGCACTAGGTGATACATGTGTTCTCCTTTTATCCGTAGAAGATGAATAGTATGGCTCAACATATCTGTCACGTCTGTGGAGGAGATGGCGTGATGAGATTGAAGAGAAGGCTGGTAGAACGTGGATGCAGAGAGCACAAGATCGGAAGGCGTGGAGTAAACTGTGGAGGCTACCCGCCAGCAGTGCCGTGAACAGCTGACATGAATGAATGAATGAATGAATGAATGAATGAATGAATAAATGAATGAATGAATGAATAAATGAATGAATGAATGAATGAATGAATGAATGAAAACTTAGAGAGTGGTAGCAGAGAGATAGCATTAGAAGGGCTTCATCAGAGACGCTACAGCCAACAATAACCAAGACCGGTGGTAATGGAATACCGTAAATTACCGATTAAGTGCCCAGGACTCAAATAAGCGCCTCATTTGGGAAAAGTATTTTGCAAGATGCAGCAGCTCCAGAGTTTACGCTTTTAGATGATGATACAGAGGACGATGAAACTGTTGAGGATATACATCGACTGCTATATTCATACCATCCTTCGACTGTGTGAATGCACGCTGCGCTGATACTTCATTGCGGATGTAGCTGTTTATGTCTGTGCTACGAATACTCGATTTCAACAGTCGCCTGATTTTATCGTTGTACCAATAGGATACGACTTTATCTGCACACTCATTATGAAACTTAGTTGTTGATATCTGACGAAGTTAAACTCTAAATGTATTTTAGGCAGTGTCTGATGCTGTCACTGGGATTTATCAAGTAGCTTAAGAGAAAAATTAAATGTATGAAGATGCAGGCATACCACCCCCACCCCCACCCCCTTAGTATAGATCCGCTTGAAAGCTTATAGGTTATGTGTATATGTGTTGTAACCTATATATTTGACTTGTACGCGCAACGATAGCGACATGCTGTAATTGAATGTGAGCATTTCAATAGTGCCATTGAGCGTAGTTACACTATTTGAAGATATTGGGAATGCTTTCTGCACGCTGGGATGCGAGCATTTCAAAAGTGCCATTGAGCGTTATTACACTAGTTGAAGATATTTGGATAGCGTTCTGCACGCTGGAATGTGAGCATTTCAATAGTGCCATTGAGCGTAGTTACACTATTTGAAGATATTGGGAATCTCTTCCATGGGTGACCTATGGGATAAGGGCCAGGGACCACAAAGCTTTCAATCTTGCAGTACCAGACATTCTGATCAATGTGTTGAAGATGACCAAACTAGTGTAACCTGCCCTAACCCATAACCTCATCCCCCATAGTAGTAGTAGAAGTAGTAGTAGTAGTAGTAGTAGTAGTAGTGGTAGTAGTAGTAGTAGTAGTAGTAGTAGTAGTATCGTTAAAATCTAAACGTTAAGTAAGCTGGTAGCCTAGTTCTTCATGCCTTATCATTGTAAGTACCCACAGTTGCTGGTATGGATCCACTGAGTCTATTGCATGTGTTTATTTGAGTTTAAAATATGATCGTGAGAGTGCGAAGTGCCTTAATATAACATTGACGGTGACATTTTTTCCTTAAAATGTAAACGTTAAGTAAGCTGGTAGGCTAGAATGTACGCATCTAGTGTATGCAAACTATGTCAATTATGCCTTATTAGCGTATTTTGAACTCTTTGTGCACCATGGGATGTACGCATCTAGTGTATGCAAACTATGTCAAATATGCCTTATTAGCGTATTTTGAGCGCTTGGTGCACCATGGAATGTACGCATCTAGTGTATGCAAACTATGTCAAATATGCCTTATTAGCGTATTTTGAACATATTAGACTATTTTATGATTGCACATGGTAAAGAATGTGATTAAAGGCTCTTTTCCTATTTCAAAAGTTCTAGTTTGCACATGGTAAAGAATGTGATTAAAGGCTCTTTTCCTATTTCAAAAGTTTTAGTTTTCGGGGGGTAATAGCTACGTCTGTGGAAAAAATGAAGATATTAGACTATTTTATGATTGCAAATGGTAAAGAATGTGATTGTTTGGAAGGATACTCAACTGTCAACACTTCCATGGCACCATGGACAAGTCCAGTGTGTTTGGTTAGGCCGTAGGTTATCGTCTCAAGCCAAAGTTCCTTAGTTAGACAACCGATCGGGGATTAATTTTGTCTCTTTTCTCGATTAGGTTTTTTTTATGATTTGCAGTTTCTGTTTAAATTGACGATATTAGTCTACATAACTTTCTCTTTTACTTTGGACAGATTGATTGGTCGGATGGCAGTCCTTTCTTGGTCAAGTCACATGGTGCAGAGAGGCTGGTCTCCAATTTTATCGATATTTTATCGTGACGAACACACTGACGACAAAATGGAAAACTACAAGATTGTAAAGGAATCCATAATGGCAGTCTTTGTTGTTGGAAATAGACGGTGGAAGAACCGAAATGGATCATATTTTCATAGCGGTCCCTTCATTGCCAACATTTTTCTTTGACATCTCGAAAATAAGTTTATGTCACCATGCCCGTCTTCTTTTCGTCCCATGTTTCATAAACGTTACGTTGATGCTTGTTATGCTATTTTCAAATCTCAGTTAGAATGAAAACTTTTTCTTTATTTTATTAACTCTCAGCATCCCAACATTAAGTTTACTGTTCAAGTAGAGAATAATGCTACTTGTGCGTTGTACTCGCATGTGTGCTCTTGAGTTAGGTGCGCTGCATCAGGTTTCCTATGTAAGGCGGTTCTTACAATTATTATTATCAATATCATCATTTTCGTCTCCCTTGTTCAGCTACGTTGCCCCGTTCGAGTGCTAGTATCTTCGTTCTCCACACGACCCTATTGCCAACGTCCTTCTCCTTTAAGCCAATTCCTATTATTTCCTGGTTATATATATTAACAACTAAAAGAAGCCTTTTAACTCTCAATTATACTCATGTTCTTAATATTAAAACTATGTTTATGCGTACTCTATTCAATCTTTTAGAGTAATATATCATGCAAAGAATACTATTAAATAGAATCCCTTTCTTTTTGTATTAGTTTGTATACAGTGTCATATATATTAACAACTAAAACAAGCCTTTTAACTCCCAATTATATGTATGCAGAATGGCACTATTGAAATACTCATATTCCATCGTACACAACACATTCTCATTATATTCAAATAGTGTATCTATGCAGAATGGCACTATTGAAATACTCATATTCCATCGTACACAACACATTCTCATCATATTCAAATAGTGTATGTATGCAGAATGGCACTATTTAAATACTCACATTCCATCGTGCACAACGCATTCTCATTAACTACTACTACTACTACTACTACTATTACTACTACTACTACTACTACTACTACTACTACTACTATTACTACTACTACCTCTACTATTACTACTACTACTACTGCTACTACTACTTCTACTATTACTACTACTACCTCTACTATTACTACTACTACTACTACTACTACTACTACTACTACTATTACTACTACTACTACTACTACTACTACTACTCATAATGGATGGAAGGAAAAAACTATCAAAGGAACTTACAAAGAACCTATGGAGAAATATCGTATTAGAAAATGCAACAGGTGAAAAGACAAGCAACACCACCTTAAAGCTTAGCATAAGTTGTTCTCTTTAAGCTAGTTTTGCACCTTCTTGCTGTCAGGCTCAGGAAAGGCTCTTACTCCTTAATCTGCAAGTAGCCAAATATGTAAATTGTTGATGCTCAGGATGAGACAGGTAATGAAACGCCATGACCTACAGATTGTTAAATTTAATGCAGTTTGTTATGTTATGACCAGTCCTTAAAAACTAATACTATTTTCCTAATAATACTTACCACAGTTTTTTTACATTTTAACATAACCATTTGTTTCAAATAATACAGTTTTCTTTTACAATTTTTTATAATTTTGGTAACGTTTAAAAACAATTAGCCTATTTTGAACGCTTTGTACACCATGGAATGTACGCATCTAGTGTATCCAAACTATGTCAACTGTGCGTAATTAGCCTATTTTGAACGCTTTGTGCACTATGGAATGTATGCATCTAGTGTATCCAAACTAGGTCAAATATGCGTCATTAGCCTAGTTTGAACGCTTTGTGCACCATGGAATGTACGCATCTAGTGTATGCAAACTACTCCTTACCTTAAAAAGTATAGCACTTAAGCAAAAGGTTTCTCGCAGGCTTGGTAGTCAAGGATAGCTATAACATTGTCTAAGTTCAGAGGCGGCGGGCGTGCGGTTGAGAAGTTGCGTAGGGGCGCGCGAAAAGCCCCATCGCTTCTCGGCCTTTTGGCAAGGAATGGATGTAGTATCTGTTCTCATTGATGACAGATGCTTTCCATAATCCAACCTCTGTGAAAACTGTGGCACCTTCCATTTTTTGAAGGATGTCATCAACTGTAGGCATCTGAACTCTACGTCGTTGGAGGGCAGTGTTGGGGATGCGCATGTCGAGAACAAGTCGTACGTCACCTCCTTGTTTTGGAATAGCTACAAGGGGAGAGAGCCATGGGGTTGTACCATCTACTTTCTCAATTATGCCTTGAGTACGTAATTCCTCTTTCTACGAGGAAGGGTTTGCTATATTTCCCCCCCTGCTTGTTGAGTTTAAACAAGCTTGTAATAAAGTGTGTGTTTTGATTTTGAACAGCTAATAACTCCACAGCTTTGTGGGATATACATTCAGCTTTTTATGTTGGCTCTCAATAGCGGGCGGCTTTTTGCTTCATAGCAATTACCCAGTATGGCCCATTATAAGCAGTGGGGCCTAACTAGTTCTAGTAGTAATAAATATGCTAACATAAGAATTTATTGCTAGTTGAACCTGAAATTTGTCCAATTTTCTTTGACTACATTTTCATGCGCCATTTTTTTTGCCCAAACCAGATACGTTCAGGCATCCAGTATGTTAATCTACGTTAAGTTGTAGTTCTAGTAGTAATAAATATGCTAACATAAGAATTTATTGCTAGTTGAACCTGAAATTGTTGAATGTTCGATTGTTCTCGAGCGATAAAACCACGCTTTCTGGAGTCGAGGGCATGGACCAGTGTCGAATTAAGTTGGCGTGAGGGCCGTGAATAGTTTGGAGGCTTGCCCATATTAGTAAAATAGATAAAAACGTTTTTCTTTTTCTTTTTTTCTTTGAATTGTATACTGATCTCAATAGTTAGTATAAGGAAAACGCTGCTTAAAAACTGGAAAATTGCTCTTCATAGTTGTGGTCATAGAGTAGGGAAAGGGTTTACCGAAACTATATCATCGTTTAGTTTGTATTTATAAGACTAAAACTAACTCTAAGGACTAAATAGGAACTTCAGGACAACCTGACGAATCCTGCACAGTTTGTGAAAGTCCCTGAAGTCAACTGTTTCCTTGTCCAAGCTGAGCTTAACTTACGTCATCCATAAATGATATTCAATTTCTGATTCTTAAGGTTGATGGGCTCAGTTTTTATATCAATTCACTCATCACACTATACTTTTCAAGCATCAGATTTTCATTTTATGTTTTAAATTTGCATTTTATGTTTTAAATTTGCATTTTATGTTTTAAATTTGCATTTTATATCTTAAATTTGCATTTTATGTCTTAAATTTGCATTTTATGTCTTAAATTTGCATTTACAAAGCGTTCAAAAAAGGCTAATAAGGCATTTTTGACACAGTAAGCATACACTAGATGCGTACATTCCATGGTGCACAAAGCGTACAAAATGCGCTGATAAGGGATATTTCACATAGTTTGCATACACTCGATGAGTACATTCCATGGTGCACAAAGCGTTCAAAATAGGCTAATAAGGCATATTTGAAATACTTTGCATACACTACATCCGTGTAAATGAAGCCAAAGTAGTGTTCACTGTCAAATCCTTTTATTTAATTTTTAGAATCAGAATACTGCATACTTTGTTCTGGATAATAAAAAAAGAGTTATCATAATGTCAACGAAAACTCAGTCGATACTTGCTACCTTTGGATACGTATTTTCAGTTTAATGCTGAACAACTTTACTTGCCCGAAAAAGTTCCTTTTTTGTTTCACTCAGCCAAACGAATTCTGGCTCCGATGGACGAAGGAATATTTGCCGACACTCCAAGAACGCCAGAAATGGTTGTTCGGGAAAGGAAACCGAATTTCTCTATTGGAGATTTAGTGTTAGTAATTGATCGAAGTGTACCACATGGACAATGGGTGAAAGCAATTGTCGAGGACACATTTCCAGACAAAGATGGGAACATTCGACAAGTTTTAGTTCGTATTTTGTCCATTAAGCAAATTCACATAAGCAACGAAACTCGAAGTATGAAAATTATCAGTTACTCCAGACTTGAGTTTTGTCCAGTAAGCAACTTCAAAGTATCAGTTATGACTTTTAGGGTTATGACTTTTAAGATCCATCTAGACTTTAGGCCCCTCCTTTCCAGAAAAATACATGTGATTAACGATCCTATATCGTCACAAATCTCCCTTTTCAACATAATGGAAGAAGTTATAAGTGACTCATATGAAATATAGTTATTGTGCTCTAACATGTACACTGTAACTCATTGTTGTAGTGTCCTTTGCGAATTGTAAGAAAGTTTGTAAGAAAGTAGCCGAATATTGTGGCAGTACCATACACAAATGCAGTAAAATTTCTGCAACATTTAAATAAATGTACCCCGGTTTATTTAACGCTGTGGCTTAAACCTGACAATCTATTTATATGGACAGACAATGTGACAGCAAAGAATGTTGTATATTCGCAAGTTTTACGTAGTTAAAAATCTATATATATATAAATAAGTTGTTTGTTTGTGTGTCTGTCTGTCGACTGACGTTGTGTTTGTCCGCATATGACGTCTGAATTATTTCATCATATACCAATTCAAAAACGAATGTATTCAAGCCGAAGTAGCTATATGACAAAGATATAATTTGAATAAACGCACTACTATCATCGATTCTGGTTAATTATCCCATTAAGTACTTAGTTTGCATTACAAGTTCTAATCAAAAGGGAAACACGTGACTTGCCTTGAGGAAAATATAACATATATGACAAAGATATAATTTGAATAAACGCACTACTATCATCGATTCTGGTTAATTATCCCATTAAGTACTTAGTTACCGCCAAATTCCAGCTTACTTACTATGAAAGCATATGTATATTTAGCTGGGGGGTTTCTTCTGGATTTTGACTTAACGAGCGTTATTTGAAGCAACAGAAATACCTGCTGTTTGTTTACAATAAATCGATTTCTTTGGCAAGCTCAGAATACGCGTTCAGGCACGTAAAGATAAAACTTTATTGATTCCTGATGCACATGCTATTACATTTCCTCAATAGAGACCAGCGCTTGACAAAATGAACCATTTTCAGACTGTGACCTAAGTGAAGAAAATTTTGGTATGAAAATAGGAATGTAATCAAGTTCCCGTTTACCAGCTCGTATGATGCTATGATGTATGTAATGCCACTTTTAAGACACAAGCTACCTTAAGTTGACGTGTTTTGATAGAAAAGAATGATAAAACGGCAGAGCACTGGCTCGCGTCAGCTATCATGGTGCTATAGGAAAACTCTAAATCCATGGTCAGATAAACAGACGGAGACACTGATTAATTTAATGTTTTTGCTGGGGTATTAGCACCCAGTCTCTTCATTTTATGCTTCAATTATATCTTAACAACTTCAGCTGATATCCTTTCAGAACTTGTCTTCACCCTTGTAAAATCGCCTAGTTCTCGATATCCAACACAAACCATGGGCAGGGCAAAACCTATGGCTGTGATTGCAGCTTCAAGATTTTTTTCTGAGAAATCCATGTATCTTCTTGAACCCAAGCTTCTTTTGTGATGACGTGGCATTTTTATTTTTATTTATTCTGATTTAAAAATATCCTATCATTTGCATATTGCTATGCAACAGTACATCAAAGCATTATATTTTGTACCATTTACTGAATCACAGGAGGAGCAATGCTTAGCTTTTTAACTTGTCTTCTGTGTAATACATATCAATACAAAACTTACTGAATAAAACAGTAACGGTATATGTCAATAGAGTACTAAAGTGATGACGTCATAAAAAACTTTTTTCGACGAATCGCAATCATAACTACATCACCGTGTTAATCCTGCAACCAAATGCCCGTATGCAAAATATCGCGTTCAAATCTCATATCAGCTGCCCGCAAGACACGCAAAATCAGTTTAGCCCATATTTAAACTTGATTTTGATCTTGTAGCTTCTCCGACTTTATCTATGCCTTGTTTTTTTACTGACTTCAGCTTACAAGAAGCCTCCGTAACAAACGCAATCCTTTCCTTAGCCCATATTTAAATTTGGGTTTGGTCTTGTAGCTTCTCCGACTTTATCTATGGCTTGGTATTTTTACTGACTTGTTTTTCTGTTTATTTAGGGTAGTTTCAATGTCGGGCCCACTGCTCATCAGGGGTCTTTGATTGAGAGACTAGAAGGTTTCGTCCTCTTGAAACCAAATACTGGCACCTTAATCACTAATCGCTAAATTGACTAAATTCTTTTCTTTTCTTTTCTTTTCTTTTCTTTTCTTTTCTTTTCTTTTCTTTTCTTTTCTTTTCTTTTCTTTTCTTTTCGACATACCGTGACTACGTTCTCCAGCCACAAAAGAACGAATTAACGAAATCAACATTTTGTGAAAACCTTTCACAGCCACACGATAAGGACCAGGGGCATCACAATTTAGCGGAAATAAGGCGTCTTATAAAATGCTATAAGAGAAACAAGGCGTCTTATAAAATGCTTAATGACGATGTGCTGACAAAAACAGATGGACTGGAGATTTGACGATTATATGATAATTACGATTATATGATAATTACGATTATATGATAATTACGATTATATGATAATTACGATTATATGTTAATTACGATTTTTCTAAAAAGGTTGGACCGTCTTCACGTGATTCACTGTTTCAGTGATAATTGTCTTTTCCTCGTCTTTCAGTACCATTATTAACTCCGTGCATCATCTATCTTTCCTTTTTAGCGGAGTTAGGTTAGAATTGGACGTGTCAGAATGCGGCACTATAGCAATTTGATGAAATCAAGAAGTCGTTACCTTTTGCAATGCATGCTAAAGAATTAGTTTATCAATTCCAGTGTAATTAGAGTAATTGTAATTAATTAAATAATTATCGACCAATTTAAATAAAAGGTAATACGGTTAAGAGACATTTTGTTACAAAACGCAGCTGTCTCCAAAAATGTATTTATATATATATATAGATTTATATTGTTGTTTTTATATTGATTTTCGATCTTTTTTACTTTAATTATATCTATAAATGGGTAATTCCATGCGAGACATGGGAAATACCTCATTTTTCAAACTTCAAATCTGAGTACTGAACAATGTTCTTATGAAAGTGGTAGGATTGAAGCATCTATTTCAGCCTTCACTTCATTCATGAAAACATTATTTGCCATGGTGCACAAAGCGTTCAAAATAGGCAAAGAAGGCATATTTGAAATAGTTTGCATACACTAGAATCGTACATTCCATGGTGCGCAAAGCGTTCAAAATAGGCTAATAAGGCGTATTTCTCATAGTTTGCATGGACTAGATGCGTACATTCCATGGTGCACCAAGCGTTCAAAATAGGCTAATAACGCATATTTGACATAGTTTGCATACATCATTGTCAATGGAAGTCATTGTTAGCGGAAGTTATCGTAAATGTGAGTCATTGTCAATGGGTCTCATTGTATTGTCTATGGAAGTCATTGTCAATTGAAGTCATTGTTAATGGAAGTTATCATCAATGAGAGTCTTTGTCAATGGGTCTCATTGTATTGTCAAAGGAATTCATTGTCAATGGAAGTCATTGTTAGCGGAAGTTATCGTAAATACGAGTACAATTGTACGCGTGAACAAGTTTGGAGAGGTGATCTCGCCAGTGTCTCTTCTGTGACTCTTCCAAGGATCACAACATTGAAAAGATTGTGGAATTCATACCTTCACACTGACCATTTGACATAGGATGATAGGGTGTTGTTATACATCCGGTGATACCGCACAATTGGTTCAGTTCCTTGAAGAGAGTGTTATCAAATTCTTTTCCCTGAGTATAGCCAAGAGCCAACACATAGATCTCAGTCATCGCAACAGACGATTAATCCAGCTGAGCTCAAAGGTCTTTTTTGCGATCTTAATCTATCGAAAGATTTTGTTCAAGTAAAAGACTTGTTTGTGTTCTGTGCAAACGTGGAAAAATTTTTGGTTGAGCTGGCCATCGAAAATTGCAATGCATCTGAGTGGAGACTGTTTATCGAATCGATGTTTGTTGTTGTTGTTGCTGTCAATAAGCAGATGTGCCCTCCTTTTGATCGTTGTTGTTGCTGCTACTACGGCTGTTATTCTGCTTAATTTTTTATTAGATTGAAACTATAGTATACTGTATTTCTCTTTTCATCAAGTAGTTATGTCACGCCAATTTATTAATTTGTAAAGTATCAAATTTATCACATTTATAAATTTGGGGGGAGGGGTTAGGGCATATCATCAAATTCCTGTGGCACCCAATGACATCCCTAAAACTGCTATCACTACTCCTTTCGGCCTTTTGAATTTGTACGCATGCCTTTCGGTCTCAGGAACTCTGCTGAAACTTTCCAACGCTTCAATGATGAGGTTCTTCGTGGTTTCAATTTCACTTACGCTTACATTGATGACCTTCTTGTCGCAAGTCATACTGAAGAGGAAGACACATTTTCAATGTCTTTCCAGTCTACACACATTTTACTATTTGAAGATACTATAAAGGAAGAAACTGTCGCGAAAAGTCGCGAATGCTTTGAATTTTATGTGTGTTAACTGTCGCGAAAGCTGGAAAATTGAATTGTCGCGGGAATTAACTGTCGCGAATTGCTGGGCGAGTAACTTTTTTGGTCTCCTCTCTTCGCAAATGCCGAACACCGGCTTTGTTATCGTCCCCGGGAGATTACTCGAGTGATGATGTCACAAAACCGCTCTTGGACGAATCTCAAACATATGTTATGAAGACATTCTTCTAAGAGGTAACTGGTGGTATCATTAATGTTTCTACGCAATTTAGCTCTTGAACACCTCTCTTGCCATTTCTGAGATCATTTGGAAATGTGCATATTTTAGTTGAATGAGTAGCCTCGAGCAAAATCGGATGTTTGGACAAAGCAAAGCATCATTGGCCTCAGCTTCAACGCTCTTGAAAGTAGCTGTTATTGTAACATTATGCCCGAACAAATCTAAGCAATTTGTGAATAACGGCATGCACTACCACAATGGAATGTGGGAAAATTTTTAATGTAGACTGAAGGTGTTGCGCTAACCAGCAAGGAATCTACCAGAAGCGTAATGTGTGTGATGATTGGAAACATGAAACTATAGTCGCAACTAGCATTATATTCTCTCTGCGTATATAACTTTATCTATATATATTTATATATATAATTCTCAAAGAGTGGAGCATTACCACAATAGCTTGCAAATTAATGGCACTGACCGGATTCGAACCGCGTCCTCTTGATTACTAAACCAACGCCTTAACCAATGAGCCATCGAGGCTCAAAAGCTAGAGGTGGGCTACGACCCATTGTGAAAATATTTCAGCTTATTCTGCCCCCTAATTAATATTGTTCTGTCAGTTTCTAGGATATTGTCTCTCTAAAATAGAGTCAAAGAGGTAGCGCCAGACGCTTTTTAAAAAATCATTCTGCTTTATGCACTCAATAGCTGCACACGGTCAACCAGTTTGGTAACTGATATAAACGGGAGTTATTAGACAGTTAATGCATATCGTGACACATAATCGACATCTTTTCTTTCAAGTGGTTTAGCTACGATCGTTGAAACTTCTCATCTTTAATTTTGGTTCCGATATTAATTTTGTCACGAAAACTTATGTTTCTCAGATATTTAGAATTGAAAACTATTCTATTGCTCAAAACAGCCTTTGAGGTAACTCTTGCTGCTTTTAATTCATGAAATAAAGCGTAGCAACCAACATGGAATGTACGCATCTAGTGTATACAAACTATGTCAAATATGCGTCATTAGCCTATTTTGAACGTTTACTGCACCATGGAATGTACGCATCTATTGTATGCAAACAATGTTAAATGTGCGACAGGAGCCTGTTTTTAACGCTTTGTGCAACATGGAATGTACGCATCTATTGTATGCAAACTATGCTAGATATGCGTCATTCGTTTATGCCCTGTTGTCACTAAATAATTGCAAGATCTGATGATGATAGTCATGATGATCATGATCATGGTGATCATGATCATGGTGATCATGATCATGGTGATCATGATCATGATAATAATACCAATAATAATTGTGATGATGATTTGGTTTTATGCTTCTTTACACTCTCCTTGGGCAGAGGCTAGGGTGGTACCCATATACATAAGACTTTTATGCGCGCTGCATAAAAATTAAAAGCATCCACACTCAAGAATCAGAATCAAAGTATGAAGCAAAAATAGTCAAACTAACTCTTGAAGCCAACTTACAGTAGTAGTTATTGAAGAAGAGAAGGGAGACATATTCTTGTTCACTTGCTTTTTAGGCATTTATGGCATTTGATTCCACCGGCTCAGGCAGAGTGGAGAAGGAAGACCTCCATCAGGTCATTTCAAAGCATTTGAAACAACTGTAGCTTTGGATGACAGCTGTCATTGTCGTTGTCATGATCATGATCATCATCAGCAGCAGCACTATCATGATTATCATAATCATCATCATCAGCAGCAGCATCATCATTATCACTCATATCATCATTGTCCTCCTCCTCCTCATCGTTAATATCCAAATATCATTCTCGCGGATTATTTAAATCCAAAGAATCTGGGAAGGAATCTACTTTTACCTGAATTAGCAATAAAAAGTGTATATTTGAGATTGTACCGACCCTCGTTCATAAGTACATTGCTCGCGAAATTTTATGTAGAAATATTCTTGCCAGAACTTTTAGAAATTGCGAGTAACTGTATTGTTTTCAGTTTATAATGCTTGCCCTCTTTAAAGATAATCGATAGCAAAGTAATACAAGTTTAATAGAATAAATATGCCATTCTGTCACTCCATTCTGAGACTCCTTTGAAACAATAAATACTGCTTCTTATGCTCAGTACTGGGGTTTTTTCGTTGACAATGTATTCATTTATTGATCTGCCATACTATCAACAAACATAATCTAACTCCTTTTGTGCAAGAAATAAAAATCGTGTTAAGAATATTTTTGAAAAGAACACTACAGAAATAGAAAATATGTCAGGGGGCGAAAATTAAAGGGACGAAAATTAAAGGGAGCGAAAATTATAGGGAGGCGAATTTGAAAGGAATAAGGTAGTTATAATTGCGATTCCGCGAAAAGAGGTTTTGTGACGTCATCACTTTATTACTCTATACGTTACTAAACCAAACACAAGAACGGCCTTCGTTACGAGGTGACAACGACATACTCAGCATAGTACTGCTGTACTGAGAAGCAAAGAGTGCGTGTCCTTTGACCTCTGGACTTTGTACTAATCCTACTTGCTGTCCAGAGTCGCGGTGGAAGGGAATTCACATTCCCTAGGTGTCTGATGCACCTAGGGAATGTGAATATGGAATGTAAAAGGCTAGACATTTTGGTTATATATTATTTAAGTTTTCGATGCTCTCTTGCATCATCCACGGAGAGAAATTAGCGATGATAGTAATAGTTCCGGGGAAGTCCAGTCTTTGTTGCGCCTATTAAAGATATAGTAAGATGTTCTGATGGCTACTTTAGAAAACTTCAACATAAGCCTATTTGAATCGATGTTTAAATTCTTTAAAAATTTTATAAAATAGGAAGAATCCTTGGTAACAAACCCCAAAGTTGAAATTTCCAGAGTTATTAAATTAAGATCTAAAGTTGGATCAATAACGAACGACTTATTATCAATACCGGCCCTAACGAACCTTAACATACCAGCTCACGAATAAGGATCGTTTACATGGTGATAGAGGTCAAACTCAAAGCCACAGAGCCTGAACATCAGCACCAGAAGTCGCTTTTCAAATCACAACGGAGAGAAAGACGTGATATCGACAAGTACTAGCTTCGTATTATATTATAGTGAACTGTTCTTATCCTTGTTGATTCAAAAGTGACCAAAGAACTACCCTTTTATCAATAAACCTGTTTAGCGGTTTTACTGTGCGTTTATTAGAGATACAAATTCGGTCCCAGTACTCATCAGGGGTCTTTGGTTATTAGCCTACTACCACAACAGCAAGTTGAAAGTGCCATATGACGTCATATCGAACTTATTACACTATATCTTTGTTTATTCTAACCTCTTTTATCCGAATCAGAATGGCTCGTGCAAAGAACGAGTTGTTCAAACATTCAAGCATCATTTATGATAACTCGCAAACAAAGAAGGGATTGAAGCAAAAAATTTTCGACCGCTGATTGGACAATCATTAAGCCTACCAACAATTTTGAGGCGCCAAAATTGTTAGAACAATTTCAGAGAAAACACAAACTCCTTTTGTCGGCAAAGTAAAGGATCCCTGGTTTAGAAGGAAAGCTTTGGAGAAAAGCTCATGGAAAGCTTTTCTCCCAATTCTGACTGTAAAAGTTTCGTTTTAGTCAAATGCACCCCCTCCTTCTAACCATTAAAAAAATTGAGATATTAAAGTCGAAAAAAATGGGGGAGTTTCTTGTTGAGTGTGGTACATACCCATGGAAGTCGTCTTACTAAAATTGGGTAACCTTAAAGAGGGTCAAGAATGAGCACCATGGAATGTACGCATCTAGTGTCTGCAAACTATGTCAAATATGCCTTATCAGCCTATTTTGAACGCTTTCGGCACCATGGAATGTACGCATCTTGTGTATGCAAACTATGTCAAATATGCCTCATCATCCTATTTTGAACGCTTTGTGCACCATGGAATGTAAGCATCTAGTGTATGCAAACTATGTCAATTATGCCTTATTAGCTTACAAAACCAAGAACTAATCGTAATAAAATGTAACGGATAACTTTGCTCACCACGAAAAGGCATCAGACTTATCACAATTCACATAACGGACAACAGTTTGTTCCGTAGTTGGCTTTATTAATGGGTTTATGTGCTTTATTTTCTGTTAGTACCTTAGTATCCGGGAAGTTTTCCATATTTCAACTAACTATTCATGGACTAGTGGATGCAAGTCGTTTTGGTCGTTGTTCCATCGTTTCGTCTTGGCCGTGTGCTCCATCGTGTCGTTCTGGCCCTGTGCTCCATCGTTCGTTCTGGCCCTGTGCTCCATCGTGTCGTTCTGGCCCTGTGCTCCATCGTGTCGTTCTGGCCCTGTGCCTTGTTAAAACAGTGTTCCGTTCAAGCACCTTAAAGGCAAAATTGTACAAAACTTCAGATAACCGCTTTGAATGTTTTAGCCCCAGCTGCTACTTTTTTAATGTACCAGCTCTGGTTGCTAATCCTTTATGAACACTCCAGATTCAGTTGTCATCATAAAAACGCTCCGGCCGTGACTGAAAGATGTGTTCCAGCCTTGTTGTAAGCCCTGTTTTGAATTTCCGAAGGCTGTAGGCTTGGATACTATTTTTGGAATGATTCAACCCTGATTGCTGTTGTTAACACAAAAGTATGCAAAAATATTTACGCGCGTTTTGTACCTAGTTTGTTCTGTTTGATCGCATTGTCATGGGTGTCACACAAATGGAACGTGCCTGGATCGCATGATCACCTGTAATACAAGTACAATTAAATGGTGAACCATTGTAATAAGAATCAGTGTGAGAGCAACAGGCTGTCCCTATTCTCTCATCATCTATGCCTCCGAACGTAACTATAAGAACCAAATACTCAAATTTATGGGGAGGGGGCTTATATGGGCCGATTATCCCCCCCCCCTCGTCGGTATTGATCAGCACGACCATTGACAAGAGCCCAGCTACGCCACTGTGAAAGACACACACTCACGTACTCTCACACTCACACACACGCTCACACGCTTATTTACGATAATTCTGTGAGACATAAAGGAGAATAAATATTATACTGAGTCTAAGGAAGAAGTAATACATAAAAAGTGAAATAAAAGAAAGAAAGAAAGAAAGAAAGAAAGAAAGAAAGAAAAAAAGAAAGAAAGAAAGAAAGAAAGAAAAGTGGTAAAATAACCAGTATAGAATGTTAGTCAAAAGTTCTGACTTAAGACACATTGTCTTCGCTAGCGAAGATTTGGTTTAGACAACAAACTACCGATGGATTCTGATTCGAGGGAGTGGTTAAGCTGTCGTGAAATCGCTTGGAGAAAAAGTTCCCCTTTGATATCAGTAAGGGCAGGAAACTGCGTTGCTTCAAAAATATAAAGATCATATAAGTGATACGGTTACAGAAATCAACCAAACAATAATGGGGAGATGAAATTTTGTTTACAAAGGCATCCTGTGCTCCTTCAAGGCCAAGTATTGATGGATATTGAATATTTTTTACTTTACTCAAAACAATTCCCGCAACCAGTGTCTGGCGAAAACGTTTAGCAAAAGGAGTTTATTTATTGTGCACGCGCTTCACAATGACACGAGTGATATAAAACACGTCCGTTAAGTGCTCAACTTTTTTCAAGATGGAGTTTTGGTGCTCTCTTCTCCTATAAATTCACTGCCAAAGGCTTTTTTACTTTACTCAAGACAATGCCGACCGAATTAAGCAGCATGTACCATCGTATATTCGCCAAGCATCTACTCCTAAAAGGAAACAACCATCTCGAGTTTCGAAGACCAAAAACGCCCTAAGCAATGTGAGTCTGCCATAGGGCAGCACTTGCTTAAGAACCCAGACTGTGCCAAAGTGTACACGGACAACTGCTTCTGTATCATAGGAAAGGCCAGGTCTGCATTTCATTTGGCCGAATGAACTCTTTTTGTCTGCATAGTAAAGGTTTTCTTGCTTTTATGTGGACTGACTCCAGAACGGCCAAATGAAATTAAATTTCCATGAAACTACCGTGGCATGGAAACGTTTCACTTCGTTTTGAAAACCAGATCAAAAAGGCCATAGGGAAATGTTTCGGCGCAGTCGCTCCACGCGTAGTTTATACAACCAAAAAAGCACTATCAACCAAGTAACACTTGCATGCTTGCAATGCGTACATTCTATGGTGCACAATGCGTTTAGAATAGCACCAAAGCTGTTTTTAGTTACACTTGCATGCTTGGAATGCGTACATTCCATTGTGCACAATGCGTTTAGAATAGCAAAAAAAGCTGTTTTTAGTGACACTTGCATGCTTGGAATGCGTACATTCTATGGTGCACAATGCGTTTAGAATAGCACCATGACACTATTGAAATGCTCACATTCCAGCGTGCAGAACGCATTCCCAATATGTTCAAATAGTGTAACTATGCTCAAGGGCACTACTGAAATGCTCACATTCCAGCGTGCAGATCGCATTCCCAAAATGTTCAAACAGTGTAACTACGCTTAATGGCACTATTGAAATGCTCACATTCCAGCGTGCAGAACGCATTCCCAATATGTTCAAATAAGCGCGCAGCTCCTCAGCACCGTAATCATCTCGAAGCTGAACCGTCGATGGCATGGCGAATCTCCTTCGCCACACTTCAATCACAACCTGACCCGAAAAGGAATCCCCTACGAGTCACAACCTCCTGCCGCTGGTATCAGTTCTTCGACTCGTCGACAAGCTGTTTGGCAACAGCAGCTCGATGCCCAGCTCGCACGCCTCGGAACTCACCCACGTTTTCAGGAGGATTTTTTGGTTGGAGGCAGGGGTTGAGAAGAGGGGAATATGCTGGGGGAACTTTCCATCGAGGAGTTTGTCATGGGGGAAGAAAATTTCCATGAAGGGAGCGCAGGATTTACTAGCATTATTTAAAAAAAAAAATGAAAAAATAAATATGAAAAAGTTCTTTCAGCTGGAAGTAAGGAGCAGCATTAAAACTTAAAACAACTTCGTTACTATAACAGGTCAGGCTGTCGGTGGTCTATTCAGTGTACATTCAAAGGCCTATGGTGATAGAAGATACGTCATCCGTTGTAGAAAAGTCGAACATTTGACCCCCACGTGCATCTGGACTGAAATACTAAACAAGCACCGAAGACCATTTGGATATCAATGCCCTGGAACATACCTGATGACTGGATTGTTGAGTTATTACGCGGGTGCGTAGATAAATATGTTTAACTATGATTTGCTTTCTGAGCTAGAATTCGTAGTTAGGAGAGACCTCATACTCTACCTTGTCTTGCATATTACTTCTTATTCAGCTTTATTTCAAACTTGGTTATAATATGTCAAATGGTAAAACATGCAATGGAGTTGCTAAGACGATAGCGTATTTAAGTAAGCTTGCAACGGTTGTACGCATGGGTAGATAGAGCGTGAGTTGGGAGAAGTACGAGGAACAGACGGTGATGGTTTAGGTGGTTGTGAGCGACCCCGTGACTGAATCTGAGCAGTTAAAGCCTGAATTTGGTCACGGAGTTTGGAGATGTGTTCCTTTAATTGGATTGTGGCGAGAATGTCAGCAGGAGTCATGGTGATGGATGATGTAATGACTATTGAAAGGCGATGAGGAAATGTGCTGAGTTTGTACACATACGTTATCAATTTATAACTCAGAAGCATACTTCCATCTAGGATTATTAGTTACAGTAAAAATATGGTTCTTTACCCAGGCAAGCAGCACTTAATTGACGAATTAGTCGTCTGTGTGCGACTTTACGCATGTTGAAATCACCACGGTAACTTTACTTGGTTACACAAATCAGACAGCAAAATTTCCCATTCCAAGTATTTCATATCTTCTTGACTGCCTTCTGAACAGCCTCCTGGGAGATCTTGATGAGTGGGCCCTGAACGGGAGGTTCGTGGCTGAGATCCTCTGGATTCCATGGGAACTCGACTTTGAGCAGGTGCTCATAGTGTTGTCTCCATCCGGTTTTCTTGGCCTCGGCTGTTAGTGCAAGGGATCCGTCGTCACCACGGACACACTTCTCCCCGACAACATCTGTGGGGCTAGAAACCTGAATCTACGGACATCAAGAATTGACGCTGTAAAGTACTTTTGAAATTTTATCTGAGCAATGTAAATTTTGGTAGTATCAGAAGTATAAAAAAGTACTTTATTCTCTTCCTGCTTCTGTGAATCGTACTTCTTCTTCTTCTTTAAGTGCCTTGTCGTATGACGTTGGCGACCATGATGTGCCATCTTCTCCGGTCCCTGGACCCAGATGAGGATTTACCTGACACTCACACTGAAAGCCGTACCTTCCAAGACATGCCGAGATTAGGATTTACCTGACTTTCACAGAGAAAGCAGCACCTTTACTTGCATGCCCAGATGATGATTTACCTGACACTCACACTGAAAGCAGTACCTTTCAAGACATGCCGAGATTAGGATTTACCTGACCTTCACAGAGAAAGCAGCACCTGTACTGAGGTATAGATCTGAATACGGATTGTTTTTCCCATGGACAGTTATATGTTGCATGTTCAAGAGTCAGTAAACCTGAAAATCTATCTATATATATATATAAAAATAAGCTGTCTGTGTGTGTGTGTTGAGTGACGCCATGTTTGTGTGTCGACTGACGTCATGTTTGTCGACTGACGAAATTACAGACCGGGACATCGGGACACAAATGACGACACCTTGTCGGGAAACGAAAGCTTCTTTCAATTACATTTGAAATGAAAGTTCTATGGAAAGAAAATAAAATTAAGCACTATAGTTGAGGTCCTATATAAGTATCATTACCTTAAAGCCTGGTCCGTCGCAAGACAGGCGTCTGGCATGTTAAAGGCAGGTTTACTTGCATGCGAACGCTACTACTTGGCTGTGAAAGTTAAAATTTGATTGACTTTGAGAGCGTTTGCCGAACTTTGTATATTGGTCAATAGTATCTTATTCTTTGCTCAAATTGGTACTAAAGGGAAGCTTCTCTGTTTCCTGGAAACGAACGGCAAGGTTTGAACTAGTTAAACCTTGGCTGTAAGACACCTAGAATGAACCAAGTTGAAACAAAAAACGTTGAAATTTTGTTATGAAGAGAGGTGTCACCGCTGTCAACAACAAACGGCATGTCACACAAAAGGAGAGCGCAAGAACACGCTTCATTGTTCAGAGAACAAAAGGGCGCGAATTCAGGTTTTCCAACTGTCAACACTCATGCAAATGAAATTTGAGAACCCTAGAAAGAATCGAGGAAAGAATAGGCAGTTTAAGCAAGCAGAACGGTAACCGAAACGGAAACGTTAGCTAGTGGTTTGAGCACAAGTACGCATGCGGTAAATCAACTGATGAGAATCGGCGAAAAGCTTTTTGATGAAAATGATTTGCCTGCTAAATAGTATCTTCAAGATTTCTGAATACACGCACTTACACTTTACGACTTACACAACAAGCTGTTGGTGGTGATTTTTATTGCTCACTAATTTCGCTGCCCGGATAATTACAGCATGTCGCTATCGTTGCGCGTACAAGTCAAATATATAGGTTACGCGAACTATTTTGAATAAGAGCTCAAAGTGAAAATGCGGAGATGATTGCACATAAAAGAATTCAATAGCGGTAGATAGTCTGCTATAATCATAACTCCGTGGTAAAAAATGTCCATTACTTAATCATTTATATAACGTTTGGCTAAGTCAAATGTCGAGTCGAGGGTGGATGAAATTGACCTCGAGGATCACTCTGCCTACGAAGTTGGTGAAAGTAGACGGGGCATTTTTGAGGTCCGAAGCGTTTTTCTTTGGAAAACTGTGAAATTTTAAATCTAATAGTGCTGTCATCGGTGTCTTCGGTATAGCCATTAGAAAGAAAAGTTTGCTTTGGAAAACTGAGTTCCGACTCTAATTTTATATCGGAACAAATCATGAGAGCGCGATGAACTAAAGTTTTGATGAGGTTGATCTTCCGTGTTTTGGGCAATGTTAAGATATCAGGTTTGATATACATCCGGCAATTGATGAAACTTAATTGACTTGCTTGGTAAAATGTTCCCAGAGCTTGCAAAAAGTCGATAAGATTAAAGGTCATTGGCAAAGGCCAATAATAGAGAGGTTGTATTTTAGAATTTAGATTTTAGAATTTTAACGTTAGTTTTGAAAAATCACTAGAGAACTAGAAAATATGTCACTAAAAATTACGGGAACAAAAAGTTGCGGGAACGAAAAGTTGCAGGAACAAAAAGTTGCCGGAACAAAAAGTTGCAGGAAGAAAAAGTTGCGGGAACAAAAAGTTGCAGGAACAAAAAGTTGCAGAAACAAAAAGTTTCAGGAACAAAAAGTTGGGGTTCAATTCCTCGTGGTCCTATGTTTTCACCATTGAGCTTTTCATCCTCCGTCATCATCTAAATTCATCAAGGTTATCATGCGCAAAATATGAAACCAACTTTTATTAAGAAGAGTTCGTTTTGAGGCAGATTATATATCGGGCAACAAACTGTAAACACTATTTTCTTGCTCGGAATGCTTACAAACTAGTTATCATTGTTATTAAAAAAGGAAGCGACTAAGATATTCACTACCTAAATGCCTTCCTCCTCTTCTCACAGATTCAAGGTTAATGGCGACAAACGTCCCTTGACTTGGTACGGAGTATAATATTTGTTGTCCTTTATGTCTAACAGAATTATCGTAAAGAAGTGCGTGAGTGGTTTTTTTTCCATAAATTTGTGAAGCCATAAATGCAGAAATCTTTGAGACGAACGATCTATGTCCCAAGACAAGTGACGTCATTGATGACTTTCTTGCATCTGGTCATAGTAATTGTTGCTATGCTTGGCGTAATAATAGTGTCTCCGATTTCAATGCTCTGTAGATTAGGCTGTACTCGAAACTTGGAAGTATGGATATGATGGTAATGCTTGTGAAGACAGCATTGAGGAGTCACAAGATGGTAGCATGTCTTTTGTCTGCTCTTTCCAACTTCACAATGACCGTGATAGTGACCTTCACAATGGTTCTGCCAGTGACCTTGGTGATAATTTTCTATTTGAACATATTTGGAATGCGTTCTGCACGCTGGAATGTTAGCATTTCAATAGTGCCATTGAGCGTAGTTACACAATAATTTAAGATATTGTAAATGCGTTCTGCACGCTGGAATGTGAGCATTTCAATAGTACCATTGAGCGTAGTTACACTATTTGAACATATTTGGTATGCGTTCTGCACGCTGGAATGTGAGCATTTCAATAGTGCAGCTGTTTTTAGTGACACTTGCATGCTTGGAATGCGTACATTCCATGATGCACAATGCGTTTAGAATGGCACAAAAAATCTGTTTTTAGTGACACTTGCATGCTTCGAATGCGTACATTCCATGGTGCACAATGAACTTAGAATAGCACCAAAAGCTGTTTTTAGAGACACTTGCATGCTTGGAAAGCGTACATTCCATGGTGCACAATGCGTGCAACCTGGCATCAATCTTCAAAAAGACTACGAAGCAGGATGTTTTAATGAAAGATTACGGAAGAAAGCCGTTATGTGATATAGTTTTATGCACGTTAAATTCCCGTGAGACCACCTATGGAAATAAAACGAAAGTGCAGTCTCAAAAACACAAAACGTTTATCAACTTCATACAAAAAACAGTTTCATAAATACCTTTGGATAAAACAGTCAAAAATTGCAAAACTGAGGAATGTGACCCGCAGGATAGGAAGCAGCATTCTGACACCAAAGATCCTCACCCATATTTACCGGGAAATGAACAGCTCGAAAATGATGCGGATATGCGAAAATTTGATGATCAGGAAACGCAACATGTTTCCACACAGAATACCAAAGCCTTCAATTCTAACCAAGTTACATTTGCGTCGCTCGGTATCCTGAGTGAGCGTCAACTGAAACGGGAATAACTTGTGCCTGAGTCAGGGAAGGCGGGAGAACCGAATCAAGCAATTTCGAATAAAACACGTGCACTGCATAATTCACTTTGGAAAATATAACTGAATAGTGGTCAGACCATGTGGAAGGCGTAATGGGGCAATTAGGATTTGCCAAGTTATTTAAATTAGCTGAATTAATCACTTTGTCCCATTCTTTCTTCGAGCGTGGCGAATATTGCTTTGAAAATTGCACTTGAGCTCTGAATTAATTATCCCCTTAAAATCAATGCAATATGTTATCTGAATGAGAGGTATTCGAAGATCGTTCTGCTTGAGTAATAACCGAAGGTCAGACTATACCTTCGATCACAGTTATTCGTCGATTATTCACTGAACAAGGAAATGGGCAATGAGTATGGAAGCGAGGTAATCGTTTCATAAAATTAAGAAGTGCAGCTCATTTGAAGAGCTCTAATCTCTGAAGAGAGGGAGATGCACTTAAAATGGTTGCACGATGTCATACACTGACCCAGTAACGGCCAATACTGGAAGGGTGTTTAGTACGATCCTTATCGCTTGTATAACTTTATAATCTCTTGTCTGCATATTGGCGTAGTCCATAGCAATTGCTCCATAACCGGTATTAAAGTACATTCTCTGGTGCACAATGCGTTTAAAGTAGCACCAAAAGCTGTTTTTAGTGACACTGGCATACTTGGAATGAGTACATTCCATCGGGCGCAATGCGTTTAGAATAGCACCAAAAGCTGTTTTTGATGACCCTTGCAGGCTTACAATGCGTATATTCCGTGGTGCACAATGCGTTTAGAATAGCACAAAAATTTGTTGTTAGTGACACAGTAGACTAATAAGGCATATTTGACATAATTTGCATACACTAGATGCTTACATTCCATTGTGCACAATGCGGTCAAAATAGGCTAATAACGCATATCTGACATAGTTTGCATACACTAGATGCGTACATTCCATAGTGCACAAAGCGTTCAAAGTAGACTAATAAGGCATGTTTGACATAGTTTGCATACACTAGATGCGTACATTCCATAGTCTTTAGATGGAAAGCTGATCTAGCTTTAGCTAATATACAGAAACAATCATTCGTATAGGCCCACGAACAGTCGTGCTGATGTAGTAAATGTGTACCGACGGCTGAATCACAATCTACACATTAACAAAGAACAAATGAATGTAAAAAAGATGTGTAGTGCATATTGTTGCATTCAAATCCAGCTTCAGTTTTGGAAAGGAGAAGGGTTTCTTTTTACTTGGGGTGGATGAAGGGGGGTTGTTCCTAAAGAAGTCAGGGGCTTTCTTGACAGCCTTAATGATGCTGTCATAAAAAGCAGGACGGGGGGTATAAACCGTGGGTCTACCTTGAATCCATAACTGGGGCCAGGTCATTCTTAAGGGCTGAGCCAGCCAGTACCTGGCCAGGGCCGTCCATTTCTTAGGAGACGGAGACCACAGGTGACGTACTACTACTTCTAATACTACTACTTCAATTAATACCATTGCTATTATTACTACTACTACTACTACTACTACTACTACGGCTACTACTACTACTACTTCTACTACTTCTACTACTACTACTGCTACTACTACTACTGCTACTACTACTACTTCTACTACTACTACTTCTATTAATACCATTGCTATTATTACTACTACTACTACTACTACTGCTGAACTTATAAAAGGCACATTTGGACCTCCCTTGCAAGGACTGATGTATATACACAAAACATTATAAATTTGAGGCAACAATGATGAAACTTATGGGCTGGTGTCAATTATGCACAACCAGATAATCAAGGCACAGCTTTGTTGGATAGGACCAGTGGCTGAACTTATAAAAGGCACATTTGGACCTCCCTTGCAAGGACTGATGTATATACACGTCGATCCCATGAACTCACCACAATCAGAGTGAAGCTTTCCACTACCCCTCTCCCCCATATTGATTGCCCCACGTGCGATGATGCTGCCCCCTATCGTTAGGCTAGTCCCTATCAAGACGACCGTTGTGCTTTGATAAAGTTGCACCCATCTTCTTGGAAACGTCCTGTTTAATCAAAGCACACCTATCTGACAAAGATTTGCCGCCATGCTTCATTCTGCATACATACACTATCTGAATATAATGAGAATGCGTTGTGCACGATGGAATGTGAGTATTTCAATAGTGCCTTTCTGCATACATACATTAATGGAATCTAATGAGAATGCGTTGTGCGCGATTGAATGTGAGTATTTCATCAAGGCCATTCTGCATAGATGCACTATTTGAATATAATGAGAATGCGTTGTGCACGATGGAATGTGAGTAGCACATCCTTTTGTTGTACTTTGTGTAGATCAAGTACATATTGCCAAGATACTTTCTGGCCACTTGTATTTTTTTCACTGAAGAGATTTGGGCAGACAGTTAGCCGGCCATTCTATTACATTCTACTGGAAACATGATTTTTTGTGCCTCTTAGTATGTTATGTTAGTGGATATTTATTGCACCAATTTTATCTAAAAGACAGGCCTTCATGCCTTATTAGCCTATTTTGAACGCTTTGTGCACCATGGAATGAACGCATCTAGTGTATGCAAACTATGTCAGATATTCCTTATTAGCCTATTTTGAACACTTTGTGCACCATGGAATGTACGCATCTAGTGTTTTGAAACTATGTCAAATATGCCTTATTAGTCTATTTTGAACGCTTTGTGCACCATGGAATGTACGCATCTAGTGTATGCGATGTTTGTCTGCCATGCGTGCATCTGAGTGTCGACAAACTGGCTGGTTAAATGGTCGACTCCCTCGGTACAGTGCTACATAAAATGTCCATCGTTCTTTTCTAAAGCAAATAACATAAGCTGGCAAATCAACATCAGGTGTTAAGCAGAATTGATAGGTTTTAAGCAACTCATTTCAGTCACTCTAACAAGGGTGCGATACACGGGTCCATCTAAGAGTAGAGTTTAATATTGGGAAAATATGCCCTTTTGAAAATAGATGTCCATAAAAGTTTTGTTTAGATGAAGTGCCATCTTCTCAACGGTGAATCTGCTCGCATCAGATAACCACATTATTTCACAAACAGCTTCTCTTACGACGGCTCTGAAAGAGGCTGAACATTATGGTCAAACTTTATTACGAGACAACAGTAAATATGGCACAATTTTATAGGTCTTTGAAGATAGTGACCCTAAAATGAGATGATGTCCAAGGCGCTCGCTTTGGCCAATTTTGCAAAAATTGGTCAAATTTGGACAATCACCAAAACCATAAACAACATGTTTTTCAAGTCCTATTGACATGTTTCCAGCTTACTGCCAGTGATTTTAGAGCATTTTAAGCAATTTATAGGTCTTTGATGATAGTGACCCTAAAATTAACACGAGCTGTAATATGTGGCAACGGTTGAAATATAAACAATAGGAAATTGTGGTTAAACGTGTCAAAGCAAGGACGAAAATAGAATTTGAATAGGGATTACGTCAAGTTTACCTCGTAGTAGTATTTTTACCTTCATTTTCGATCAGTACCAGTTTGGATCCTATCCCAAGCGTTTACACGGGTACGGATCCAAACTGGTCCACTTTCATGGTTGCCACCTGAGGGTCAACTTTTGATTCGTTCTTGCCCTCAGAATCAACTGACATTATGCAGTTTGCAGTAGCAGAAGCCTCGATGCAATTTTTTAACAGCAATGATCTTAACGCGTACTTAAATTGAAGGACATTAGGGTTATTGTTCCAGCCTAATCTACCCCGTACCTTACTGAAGAACATCTCCAGAATGTCTTGGGAAAATCGATAACTAAAAACTAAAAAAGAAAAAAAACTAAAAAAACGTAAAAACTACAAAACTAAAACCTAAAAAAAAACTAAAAAAAAGGTAAAAACGAAAAAAAACTAAAACGAAAGAAAAACTAAAAACTAATAAAAAAAACTAAAAAAACTAAAAACTGAAAAAGAAAAAAGACTAAAAAGAAAAAAGAAAAAAACTAAAAAAGCTAAAAAAAAGGGTAAATGATTGCACATGGTAAAGAATGTGATTAAAGGCTCTTTTCCTATTTCAAAAGCTTTAGTTTTCGGGGGTAATAGCTCCGTCTGTGGAAAAAATGAATATATTAGATTATTTTAAGATTGCAAATGGTAAAGAATATGATTAAAGGCTCTTTTCCTATTTTAAAAGTTTTAGTTTTCGGGGGTAATAGCTACGTCCGTGGAAAAAATGAAGATACTAATGTACCATTACATGACGTCATTTCTATTTGTGTCGACTCACTGTACCACTCTGATGTCCCACCACCACCTATCTCTGAGTCAGTGTTTCTTCAGTTAATAAGTGTTGCTACTCGTGAAGTGGAGTTTAGCTTTAACCCTTTGGCACTCAGACCGGTCGCTAGCGACCGGTAACTCGTAGTCTCGTTTGAAACAGCTCTTTGTCCAGTTGTTGTGTGTTACAGGCTCATTTCTGGCATGTTATCAAGCACTAAGGCTTGGAAAAGTAGAAAAAATTGGTCACGAAAGAAGGTCCGTCAATTATGTTCTTTATAGATTTATAATGAAGATTGATGGCCCGCAAAATTATTCCGCGTGAAATTAGAGTCTAATTCTATATAGTTTATAAGATACGGTAAGATAGGGAAGTTGTGTGTTACAGGCACCGTGTCTAAAAAGTAAAATTTGACAAAACGACTTAATCTACCATAGATTTATGGTAGAAATCTACCATAGATTTTAGTAATTTGAGGGTGTCCTTGTAAGGAGATTTAGTAATTTGAGGGTGTAATTTGAGGCAACCGTGTCTAAAAAGTAAAATTTGACAAAACGACTTAATCTACCATAGATTTATGGTAGAAATCTACCATAGATTTTTTTGACATAGTTTGCATACACTAGATACGTACATTCCATGGTGCACAAAGCGTTCAAAATAGGCTAATAAAGCATATCTGATATAGTTTTCATACACTAGATGCGTACATTCCATGATGCACAAAGCGTTCAAAAGACGCTAATAAGGCATATTTGACATAGTTTGCATACACTAGATGCGTACATTCCATGATGCACAAAGCGTTCAAAATATTTGAAGGAGACGAAGATGGGAGAGATGCCGAGCTTGTTGTAAATGATGAAATACCAAATGATGGTTGGATCTTTGACCTCTTTACTTGACACATTATCAACAGTGTGGTATTTGTTATATATGAACAGTTTTGTAATCAATTCTTAATGAAAAACGTTTCATGATTTGTTTTTTAGGAAATTTAAAAATTGTCCCTCCTGAATTTGAGGCCTGGCCGCGGGTTGGTCATCACTGGTAAAGGGTGTGCAAAATATGTTTATCATGCATCAAATTGGTCAAATAGTCGCTTTCTGTGGCCGGTACTTTTTGTAACGGCTGATCACTTGACAGTGCCTAGTGACCATTCCTTATGTGTATGCGAAAAACGTACTAGCTCAACTACAGATGCTTTTGCTTTATTGTTCTGTTAATGGACCATGCATCAAAGTTTACAGGGGGTAGTGGTTACAGGGGTCAGTTGTTACGGAGGGCAATGAAACCAGGGGAGAAAGCAAACAGTAAGCAATAGACCAACCAATCCGAATGGCTCGTGCAAGTAACGGGTTGTTCAAACATAGTCTCATGTTTGAACAACTCGTTCTTTGCACGAGCCATTCTGATGAGGGTGCAACGAAACCGGTCCATGGCATTTCACTAATGTTGACAGAAATTTGATTTTCTAAAATTTTTATTTTCTGCAAGTAATGGCAAGAAATTTCATTTTCCTGCACGAAATATTTTTTTCTGAGAGTTTTATTTTTTCGCAAGAAAATGGCAATTTCATTTTCTTGCACTAAATTTTGTTTTCTGAAATTTTTAATTTTTTTGCAAGAAATGGCAAGAAATTTTATTCACTTGAAAGAAATTTTATTATTCTGACGTTAGTACTCTGAGGAGTGTCAGACGAAAAAGGCTTTTAAGTACACAATGTTTTCGCTATTTCGTGCAAGAGTTCTTGAAGTTATTCCTTCTTAAATGAACCTACTATATAAAGATTAAACCAAAATTAACAATTACTAACAAATTATAAACTTACAATTAACCTGGTTTTCTTAGTAGTCTTTAATATGGTTCGATGACATACTTAGTGTATGCAAACTATGTCAAATATGCCTTATTAGCCTTTTTTGAACGCTTTGTGCACCATGGAATGTACGCATCTCGTGTATGCAAACAATGTCAGATATGCCTTATTAGCCTATTTTGAACGCTTTGTGCACGATGGAATGTACGCATCTAGTGTATGCAAACAATGTCAAATGTGCCTTATTAGCCTATTTTGAACGCTTTGTGCACCAAATCAGAAAAAACCATATTAAAGATCATGAGACTAGATGCTGACTAGGTATAAAATCAAAGCTAGATTATATTACAATGATCTTTCGTTAACCCTACCTAGCACAGGGGGAAGGGGGGGGAGCAGGCTCGCGGTTGTGAATACTGTTTAGTAACTTTTGAATGGTTTCTTCTTAGTTACTGAAATGTTCTGACTTTTCCTACTTTGATCTGGTTACTTCCCAGATATCAGAAAACCAATTGTGAGTGTCATGCAAAAAGTCCTAGAACGTGCTTAATATACTATGTTACAACCTTTTCTACTCTATGACATTTTGCAACGAAATTCAAGTATAGAAATTCATAATATATCATAAACATTCGCAGCTCGACAACATTTGTTCAGGTACAAAATTTACTTTTTGGATAACTAAATGAAATGTTAGTTTGGATGTCTTTGATGGTAAGTGCCTACGGAAGACCTTGGGCATCAAATGGAGTGATTTTGTTCGAAATGCGGAAGTCAGAAGATCAGGTCAGCCACTGGTGCCATCAATAATATGCAGACGACGCTTGAGTTGGCTTGGTCACGTTTCAAGATTGCCTCGGTCGAGACCTGCTTATCAGGTTCTAGATTGGATTCCACAAGGACGCAGGAAAAGTCAAAGTGATAGCCTGTTTGCAGACTATCCCAGCTGAAGTGGGTTGCTACGTCAGTAGTTTCTGTCTGCGCGCAGACCATGGAGGTATTAGGCTGGAGGGATTGGTACCTAATCGTTTCTCTTGTTGTTATTTGTTAAGCATGGACAGCAAAGATGGTAGCACATTTTAGGCAAGAGCAAAGCTTCCAGAAGTCATTGATAGGCGTTTGTACAAGATGTTCTGAACTCTTGAAAGGAAAAGAGACGCAGTGCGTGTCAATAGCATCTTAAAAGATATGTTGTAATAATGTGAATCAATAAGAAATGAAACGCTTCTTAGAATAGTTGACAACAAATATATTTAGACCCATTTCTTTTGAAACAAGTTTTTCTTCATATGTGTCAAATATCAACGAAAATACAACATCGCAATTTATTTTACTCAAAGGGTAATAGCTTTGTCTGTGGAAAAAATGAAGATATTAGACAATTTTATGATTGCACATGGTAAAGAATGTGATTATTTTTATAATCATCAAAAGTTTTATTTTTCGAGGGTAATAGCTACGTATGTTGAAAAAATGAATATTAGACTATTTTATGATTGCACATGGTAAAGAATGTGATTAAAGGCTCTTTTCCTATGTCAAAAGTTTTAGTTTTGTCTGTTTGAGCTGAAGCTTGGCTCATAGTAAAAGGCAAATTTGGGGAAAGATAATTGTATATACTGGTTTTAAATTTTCCCCTACTATTTTGTGACTGTGTTGTTTAACTATACTTACTTACTTACTGGTCATTTATCCTCCTTTGTCCACTTGCAGTGGGTCGGAGCATCCCTTGTTGTGGAGTCATGATGGCTTCTCTCCACCTGGTATATATTAGTTACTTTAAAGAATAAATATCAGTAATTAAAGACAAAGAAACCCTTATGGATAAAGTTGGCAGGGATATCATTGAAAAGGTTCAAAAGACCTTGTTTCCATAATGGTCCCTTTATAAAGATATCAAGAAAAAATTGTGCTCAAAAACGAAAAGAGGAACTAAGGTCGTAAGGCTCATTGGGGGATTTCTTTACTTACTCTGATGTCTAACTAAAGGGCAACCGACGCACAAGAATTCCTGCGTGTCAACTGGGCGCACACTTTTATACTTGGACAACCTCTAACTAAAGGGCAACCGACGCACAAGAAATTCCTGCGTGTCAACTGGGCGCACACTTTTCTACTTGGTGGTACCTTTTGAATAATATCTTAAGAAAAAATTACCTGATGCCACAACCGTATTCGACCATAGTGTGTTGCTGTATTGTTGATGTAGTATAGAGCTGATCATGATAAGATAATATTATCGAAATATTCTCAATATAGATAGTTTTCCTTGAATTTTATATCTTAAAATCCAGAAATGTTATTATTTGATTTTTGTTTTGTTTCATTTTAAATTCGAGTTTCTCATAGTTAGAGCAATATGATCTTGTAAAGTACGTTGTACAATGGAGAGGAAGAATGTTCGGCACTCATAGGCCTCGTCAGTGAGCCTTCGCGTTTCTGCCACTTTAATGGAGCCATTATGGATTTGCATGGCTTCCGTATTCACAAACAAAAGAATAGCAACATGTGAGCGCTCTAGCCCAGTCTTCTTCCTCTATGGTCTTAGCCCAGTTCCTTCACACATGCTATTTTTTTTATATTTCTTTCCCTAGCTCTTTTTCTACTACATTTTCTGTAATAACAACTTCTTGAACATACTCCAGAGTATACCGTCTGGTCTAGAAAAGAAGTCAAAGAAGAAAAAAAGAGACACAAATGTGCAGCGAATATCTTTACTTACGTTACCCTGTAGCTCTTGTTCTTCTTCAAAGCCTCAGGTTTTGCATCTTCATCCACAACTTTTTCAAACCCTCAGGTTTTGCATCTTCATCCACAACTTTTTCAAACCTAAGGCATATTTGACATAGTTTGCATACACTAGATGCGTACATTCCATGGTGCACAAAGCGTTCAAAGTACCCTAATCACGCATGTTTGACATAGTTTCCATACACTAGATGTTTACATTCCATGGTGCACAAAGAATTCAAAATACGCTAATAAGGCATATTTGACATAGTTTGCATACACTAGATGCGTACATTCCATGGTGCACAAAGCGACGTGACTATGATAGTGGAGCAAAAGTCCCTTATTGGTGGGTTTAACAAAGACTTTGGTCACGATCTTAGGTGCTCGTAATCGAAGGTGACTATGAAATGATGTATATCTAAGAGGAATCAGAGAGAGGGAGTCAAGCGGTAGCTCCGTTGCCTCCTGGATTATATAGTTTTAACAGCTCGGGCAAGGTTTGCCACGTATGTCTAACTGTAACAAAACAAAGAAATTGTGCTCAATAAATCCCTATTGATAAAGTTGGCAGGGATAGCATTAAAAAGGTTCAGAAGACCTCTTTTTCATAATGGTCCCTTTCTAATCTCCTCTTTATGATAGTGCAAGGGATGGGTTGAGGCAGGGGCGCTCGGCACAGACTGGAAATAATTGACGAAACTTCGTTTACTACACTCAGCGTCGGGAGCACGAATTTTTTAGCTTCTTATTTCCCTCTACGTAGCCCTTAGTCCTTCTCCTACTTTATTTACTTTTCCTCTTCCATGTCTAGTAATGTTTTAGCTTCCTATTTTTCTCTACGCAGCCCTTAGTCCTTTTCCTACTTCCTTTACTTCTCCTGGTTCTTGTCTCTTTATTCTTGAGTTCTTTGCAATGCCCCCTTCCCTGTCTAATTTTTATTTTTCCTCCGGAATACCAAAGTTTACAGAAATTCGCACCCTATTAAAACTACTTTACCGATCGGCAACGTTTTAGTCTCTTTGAATGCTGTACTTGCATAGGATTGTCACCTTCTGTAAATATGCAACAGTTGCACGGAAACAAACGGTAGTCAGGGTATGAATTGGCCAAGATCTTTTTAATACATATTCATCAAATGGCGCACCGTTCATCCTAATTGGTAGATTTGTAGTTTTGTAGTTTTGCGCGTATATTTAAGTTCTTGTTCCTTCTAAACCCTCCCTCCCTTCCTTCTACTCGAAGGTTTGGTAGTTGTATTGTGGTCATAAATTTTGCTTTTCAGGTTGTCCCTTGCGCGCATTAGTAATTAGATTTGTAGTTTTGCGCATATATTTAAGTTCTTATTCCTTCTAAACCCTCCCTTCCTTCCTTTTACATGGAATGTACGCATTCCAAGCATGCAAGTGTCACTAAAAACAGCTCTTGGTGCTATTCTAAACGCATTGTGCACCACAGAATGTACGCATTCCAAGCATGCAAGTGTCGCTAAAAAACAGCTTTTGGTGCTATTATAAACGCATTGTGCACCATGGAATTTACGCATTCTTATCATGCAATTGTCACTTAAAACAGCTTTTGGTGCTTTTCTTCATGATGAACCAATATTTTTCCCCGCTTAAGACATCAATTGAAAAAAACAGTGTTTTCCAAATATTGTTTCCTGTATTAAAGATGCCCTAGACAATCTGGAACTGCGTGACCAATCTGGAACTAGCTGTTGAATTGGCCTCAAAACAAACCCATGTAATTGTGTTTATGACTGACACAAACATTAAAAAACTGAAGTGTAGTGCAGTTCCAAAGTTCTAAGTGCAGTGAGTAACAAGACATAACAAGCAAAGGCAACAAGAAAATCTTGTTGCGACAGTAAAAGGTATTATACCAATACAAAAATTAAATTACAGTAAAATACATTATACCAACCAACACAAGGACCACTGTAGTGCGATATGATTTGCCTCTGATCTTGGTGACAACATTCAGTGGTGCATCTTACGTGCAAGGCAAAATGGGTGACTAAACTATGAATTTCTCAATAATAAACTAAGCCTAATGACGCTATATTTAGAGAGAGAAATCTATTTTCTCCATGGCAATATACAACAATAAAATCTAATCTGTGCTATACACAAACAAGTTAACAGACGCATAATGATGCCTAAAATCGATATGCATAACAATCTTGACTACAATATCAAAACGGCAGTATGACGTGAGTAGGATACAGTTCTCCTTTTCTCTTTTTTGCCCTTTCTCCCCATTTCTTTCCTTCTCTATTTCTTTGTTTTTCTTTGCTTTTCTTTTGTTCGCTTTATTTCTGTTCTTTCTTTTCTCTCTCTTCCTTTTTTTTGTTTCGTTCGTTCATTGTGTTTCTTACTTTATGTCCATGTATTTCTTTCGTTTTCTTCTTAATTTTCCCTCCTTTCCCATCTTTCCTTCTGGTGGAGGAAACTAAAAAAACATCTGACTCAACAAATGTTGCCTCAGATGTTTTTCTAGTTTCCCCCGGCCTTTATTGCTGACTTCCAGTCCCAGTTTGTATCCTATGTGATATCGATATCGATGTGAATCTCAGATTGCTATTTAAGTGTCATGTATTACTGGCGTTGAATAGACGTCGATGCATCGTCATTTTAACGCTGTCTTCTTAACCATTAAAGTTGCCTCTTCAAAAAGAACTAAATGGTCAGGATTTTCGTATATATGCTGGGCCAGAGCTGAATCAAAGTTATCATTTTTATTTTCCAATTTCAGGGACTCTAATTGGTAACTTCTCTTTCATTGATTTTAAGTTGGTTTTTGTTGTTTGATTCAGTGTCTTTTTTCCTCTCGTGCAGTTCACTTAAAAAGGTTAGATTTTGCTGTTGAGATGTTAGATCGTTAGAGTTAGGGTGTATTTTGTTGGCACAAGTTGTATCTACAGTTATGGATTCAACGATATTTCCGGTTTTGAACTTAAGTTTAGCAAAGCAGGCTGCTGGAGTTTAGAGTATCAGACTAATCTTGGAAAGGGTTTTGCTTGCCCTCAAGGTTTGCTTTGATAGCGCTTACTCTCAGTTTATTTTTATCAAAGAAAGTTTTGTACCAGTTTACTGAAAGTAAACGAATCCTTCACACAATGTACGGAGTACATATCGGACACTGGTTGCAACACTTTAGCCAGCCATTTTGCCAGTTGATGTTGAGCAGAACCAACCATTGATAGAATAGGTCTGAATGAACTGATTGATAACGGAAAGTCTTCCATACTAAATGGGAGGAGCAGCGTTTTCACAAGCCCTAAAAGTTACTGTATAAATATTGTTATAAACTACCATCTTGTTATAAATATTGTTATAAATTACCATCTTGTTATAAATATTGTTATAATCTACCATCTTGTTTTAAATATTGTTATAAATTACCATCTTGTTATAAATATTGTTATGAATTACCATCTTGTTATAAATATTGTTATAAATTATCATCTTGTTATAAATATTGTTATAAATTACCGTCTTGTTATGAGGTTCCATTAAAAACCGGAAGTGAAAGCATTGACGTAGAATAAAGCAGACCACAAAATATATGAAATATCCTTAATTTGCTTAATCTAACTATTTTTTAACGTTTGAAAGTAACTGATGTATTGAAACAGGAAAGCTTTTGCGAAAATTCCGAAACAGGTCAAATCAATATCCTTTACATATTTTTGTACCAGGCTTCATAAAGCGATGATCAGTCTGTTAGTTCTTTAGTTTAGTAATCAACCTATCAGGTTAGTAGTCAGTCTGTTAGTTCTTTAGTTTAGTAATCTACCTATCAGTTTAGTAGTCAGTCTGTTAGTTCTTTAGTTTAGTAATCAACGTATCAGTTTAGTAGTCAGTCTGTTAGTTCTTTAGTTTAGTAATCAACCTATCAGTTTAGTAGTCAGTCTGTTAGTTCTTTAGTTGCAATTTTACGTCGTAAGATTATCAGTTCTCTGTAGAGGATACCCTAGAAGAGAAAAAGTTGTCAGCTTAGAACATAATATATTCTGAACTGTGAATAAATTGTGAACTACGGATAATATTTTTTATCTTTCGAAGTTTTATCTTTCGAAGCTTGCCGTAAAGGAAGAGTCTTACTCTTGAAATCATTAGCGTAGTACGAGTTCACTTCCACATTTCGATCCTTTCAATGTGTATAAATTCTGTTGTAATGATGTATTATGTACCGATGTATTTAGTCTGAAGAGAATCGCCGAAAGCTTCACTAACATTATGAGAGTTCTTTTTCGGAGTATTTTTCGGAGTATTTTCCGGAGTATTTTCCGGAGTAAATTCTGTACCACTAACAACTTATTCAATCATAAAGTGGTACATACTTCAATAAAAGTTTACACTAGATGCGTACATTCTATGGTGCACAAAGCGTTCAAATTAAGCTAATAAGGCATATTTGACATAGTTTGCAGACACTACATGCGTACATTCTTTGGTGCCCAAAGGGTTCAAAATAGGCTAATAAGGCACATCTGACATAGTTTGCATACACTAGATGCGTACATTCCATGGTGCACAAAGCGTTCAAAATAGGCTAATAAGGCATAAGCCAACTCGCTGCTAGCAGTGTCGCCATCGTATCGAAGTGCTTGGATAATCAAAACATGTTTCGTCTGACACTGTCTGCTGGTTCTCTCTACAAGCACACCCAAACCTACAGAAGAATAGTACGGACAGCCATCTTCTAATGCCGGAGTTACATATATCCGAATCGAGTCGACGCGACACTGTACGACGCGTCGGATGGGAATTAAACTCGTTTACTACTACACTCTATCTTTATTCCATTCCAGCTATTGTCTTAAATAGTTCAATATCTATTTACTGATCCTACAACAGCAACAACTGTTGATCTACCATTTTTATGTATTCAGTCTCAATCTTGTTTATCATTAATACTACTACACTTGATCTTTATTCCATTCCAGCTATTGTCTTAAATAGTTCAATACATATTTACTAATTCTACAACTTCTTCCTGATAGTAATCAACAGCAGAATGAAATCTAAGGCAGAAGAGATTCTTGCTGAGGAACAGGCTGGTTCCAGATGTGGCTGAAGTACCAGGGAGCAAATAGCAAACATAAGGATCCTTGGAGAAAGATACAAAAACTATCAAATGGAAGTGCACCACAATTTCAGTGACTTTAAGAAAGCTTTCGATAGAGTTTGGAGAGAGGCACTGTCTGGAAGACACAAATTCAGCAATGTTGATCTAGGAATCCATGGTCTTCTTCTTTTTCTTTCAGCTTCACCCTTTAAGAGTTGCCACAGTGAATCCTTTGTCTCTACACCAGTCTATCATTTGCCTCCCCCTCTGTCACGCCAACCACCGTCATGTCCTCCCTCACCACATCCATGAACCTTCTCTTTGGCCTCCCTCTCCTTCTCCTACCCGGATTTCCCAGCGAAGTTTTGGATTATCTCTCAATACTATGGGTAAATCACTCCACTCCAATCTCTTTTACTTTGAAGGATTGTTATATCGTTTTACGAAAAGTCCTTGAGGAATCCAATAGATTTAAATGTAATCTAGTGCGCTTTTTGTGGAGAACTCATTTCCCCCTCCTCTGAGTATACCAATTTAGCTACTTTCAATTTCATTTTAAAGCCCCTCCATTTTCTAGTATTCGTCTACATGCTGAAAACTGTTCTCATCCGTTCTCTGCTTCTGACTTCACTTTTCTCACCTCTGCTTCTTCAGAATTAGAGTTTCTTCTCTAAGAAAGCCTTCTTTTGACTAAACACGATTATTCACTTAACGTAAACAAAAGCTCAATTCCCCTCTCCCTCTTCTAGTATGACTCTTGTTAGTTGTTAATGTATTCGATGACTTGTCCTAGCACGTCGTTTTTTCGAAACATCAGTCATGATGAAGAACAATTCGTGAGAGAATAAAAACGTCTACGGCTCGTTGGACCAAAAATGATAGATTTCCATAGCAAGATCAGAGGACTAAAAAAAGAGATATTGACGTACAGGAAGTGATTACATACAAAAACGAGGTAAAGACGGACGTGTTACATGAAATCGAGGTTGGCTGGTGTAAGTCGTCTAGTACTCCATGCACTATCCGACAATTTCTTTGATGTGACTTCAAGCCGCGAAGACCTTTGCAACGCTTTCCACAAGACCAAACGACGCTGTCTGTGTTGGCAATGACACCCGGTTGTGTTGATTGATCTATCCCTGAAAACTCAACCGTTGACGTTCGAAATGGAATACCGTCACCTGATTGGTTAGTTTCTGGTCTATGAAACTTCGTTGAGTGTTGTTTTTACATCCGTATGATAAGATGCGATGAATAAAACAATTTGTTCTGGAGAAAAGTCTTCTGATCTTTGCAATAGTAGCTGCAAACGCAAGTGCGTTTCACAGTGAAAATGTTTGAAGGATAAATTGATTGATGATGGGAGCCCTAGAGCAATTTATTGTATAACAACTGACAATTGATATGGCGATGTTAATCTTCAGGTGTTTTGCTCCAAGGGGATAAAGCAAGAGAGGAACTTTGTTTTGATGACATTTTAAAGAGACTATTGTTAATCTGTGATTTGTTGGGCATCCATTACAATGACATTAAGTTTAAAGTAGATTCTTATATTGTAGTGCAAGTATGACAAAAGACTTACTACAGTGAAAACTACTTATCATTTCAAAATGCTAAATATTATAGATATGTGTTCCATGGTTCTTTCTACCCTGTGTGCTCCGTGGTTCCTTCTACCCTGTGTGCTCCATGGTTCCTTCTACCTATGTGTTCCATGGTTCCTTCTACCCTGTGTGCTCCATGGTTCCTTCTAGCCTATGTGTTCCATGGTTCCTTCTACCCTATGTGTTCCATGGTTCTTTCTACCCTGTGTGCTCCGTGGTTCCTTCTACCCTGTGTGTGACAAAAAGGTAAAGCGAATAACAAAGTTACTTTTATCTTAGGTTTTTAAATTGCGAGCATAAGTTGGAAGAGTAGCCGATTTCGATGTGTACTGATGCAGAAAAGATCATAAGATTTTGTGGAGGGAGACAAGCAATTCCTGTGGGTAACCTCCAATAGAGTGCCTAGAATACAGGAAATGTGTAAACAATCTCGTGTCATTTGTATGTTTTTTCCTTCTGAGATCAATAACGAAGTACAGGAGAAAGTTACTACTTATATATCGTGTTATCTGGAGCTCTAGAATATCATGTCATTCATCAGCGCTTAGCGTTCTAGAATAATCTCAATTCTTCGTTGCTATCGGGGAAGGATAATCATGTGAGTATGATCTCACACATTGTTTATATTATGTTCTTGCCATGTGAGACTTGTTTCTCAACACTACTAAACGTGTGACACTTCGTTAGTTGATCACGGGCGATGAACAAACTATAATTATTGCAGTTAAATACAGGATTAGCTGAGCGAACATTTACGGACTGTTATTGATGAAATAAAGTACGTGAAAGTATTTGAGATGTTTAAAAAATCCCAGTTTTCTTAATGTATTTGATGTGCAGTAGTTCGAGTGGAGCAGGATCGAGAAAGGCTTCAATGTTTTTAGTGACACTTGCATTCTTGGAATGCGTACATTCCATGGTGCACAATGCGTTTACAATAGCACCAAAAGCTTTTTTCAGTGACAATTGTATGCTTGGAATCCGTACATTCCATGGTGAACAATGCGTTTTTAATAGCACCAAAAGCTGTTTTTAGTGACACTTGCATGCTTGGAATGCGTACATTCCATGGTGCACAATGCGTTTGGTTTTGAACGCTTTGTGCACCATGGAATGTACGCATCTAGTGTATGCAAACTATGTCAAATATGTCTTATTAGCCTATATTGAACGCCTTGTGCACCATGGAATATACGCATCTAGTGTATGCAAACTATGTCAAAAATGCCTTATTAACCTATTTTGAATGCCTTGTGCACCATGGAATGTACGCATCTAGTGTATGCAAACTATGTCAACTATTCTTTTTTTCCATTATATTGACGCAAAAGGCACATTATAAACTGAGTACACACCATAAACAGAAATCTTGGCCATAATGAGAAAGATTCAAGTTAATATGGTAAATAGATCGGCACAAAAGTAGCTTACGCGTACGTATATACACGGTACCTGAAAATCCAAGAAAAAGTCCGGGACCAATACGTCTTGTGTTTGGTTCTATTTAACAGTTATCCATGGTTGGTTCTCTCTTTTCTTTTATTACTATCATCTCTGCTTAGTCGCTACCGTTGTCAATAACTCTTCTCCATACAGTAGTAATGGGGGAAATACTGCTTATCAGGGGGGCTTGTATGAAACATCGGAAAGCTGCGTGTCAGCTTCCTTGGCATGGAATGAATTGGCCTTCAAATATACTGAACAATTTATTATATTTTGAAGGTAGTCCTTTTTGCACTACGGCCTAGCAGCTTTAGTTCTCATTTAACTCAATCCAATCCTTAATAGGTTCCACATCCCTTGAGATACTTTGCAGAGCCAAGACTGCGGACCACTGCCATGTAGAAATTAGTTGTTTCTATAATTATAGTTTGGTCGCCTAGGTTTGTCACTTTTTTTTTCATCTACAGTTATTCTTTAAGGGAGATGAAGACTCAATGTTTCATCCTTCGTTTCCCTAGAATCATGAAGCAAAAGCCTCTCTCTTTCCCTTTAAAAGTTTTACATAAAGATTTAAACAATCATAAGAACTTTTCAATTAAACAACAGCAAAAATGTAAACACGACTACGGTTAACAAGGTATACGTGTCTCTCAAATTACGACACCAGTTCTTCTGAATTCTCGGATTCTATAGCAATATAATAACATTTACTATCAAATCAGAAGCATTTAAGCGCATTTTTTGGTATCAGAAACTTTCTGGTACAAAATCTGTCTAGAGAAAATTGCTTAAGTGTAGCCGAGTCTTAAATGCTAAGAATTGAAATAGAAGGGATCTGAGAATAAAAGAATCAAGTTTCTTTGGTCCTTTCCAACGATTCCAGTTTCTGGATCTTTTCATCTACTTCACATCCTATTCCTCGTGACAATGATAATCCCGGGAGGCAAATGGTTATCTGTATTGTTATAATAATACAACTTTATCTGTAATTGATCTACCATGCGGAAAACGCAATTTCGTAATGAATAGCAATGCCCAGCAAAGAACGCGCGTGTGAAACATGTCGAAGATTCAAATTGAACATAAAAAACGATATATTTGGTAACCAAGCTTTCGATGTATTATCACATCATCCTCGTCAGGGAGAGTGTGGCTTACTATTACGGTAATGATGTTCTTTTAAAAGAAGGGGCAATTGAGTGCTCACTCTCTGACTGGTACAAAGATATATTAAATGTATGTATTTTTCTTTGCATGCTATATTGTTGAAACTGTTTCTCATATGCTATTTCATTGACGTCAAAGGTCAAAGTAGAGTCGGTTTCAACTTCAATTAAACTGTACGACCATTAAGGCCAGCTTGTTAATAAGGGCATTTCAATCCAGTCCGACGGCTGGACGCAATTCACAGAGTTGCCTGTATACACATTGTACACACACGTGTGCCCACATACATGATACGCATACCATGTATGTATGTATGTGTGTATGTATGTATGTATGTATGTATGTATGTATTGTGTATATATGTATGTATGTTTGTATGTATGTATGTTTGTATGTGTGAGTATTTCAATAGTGCCATTCTGCATACATACACTATTTGAATATAATGAGAATGCGTTGTGCACGATAGAATTTGAGTAATTCAATAGTGCCATTCTGCATACATACACTATTTGAATATAATCAGAATGAGTTGTGCACGTTGGAATGTGAGTATTTCAATAGTGCCATTCTGCATACATACACTATTTGAATATAATGAGAATGCGAGCCTATTTGGAACGTTTTGTGCACCATGGAATGTACGCATCTAATGTATGCAAACTATGTCAAATTTGCCTTATCAGCTTAATTTGAATGCTTTCTGCACCATGGAATGTACGCATCTAGTGTATGCAAACTATATCAAATATGCGTTATAAGCCTATTTTGAACGTTTTGTGCACCATGGAATGTACGCATCTAGTGTATGCAGACTATGTGGGAACATTTTACCAAGCAAGTCAATTAAGTTTCATCAATTGCCGGATGTATATCAAACCTGATATCTTAACATTGCGGTTATCAACCCTCCTGTTGAGTCTTGAAAAGTTTCTATGATGAAGAGTCATACAGTATCAGTGATCCGAACGTTTCTCGGAAGTCATAGCGCTAATTTCAATCTGAAAGTATTAATTTTTAATAAACTCTGAGTCACCGTCCGATATCTTGTAAGGTGCAATAAGTCTTCTATTCCAGCCTCTCTCCCCTCTTCCGCTTACATACTTTTTTTAATTCGACAAGATACAGAAACAATTTCTACAGACTCTTACTTAGCAACTGTATAAAAAATTCCTTTGATCATATATACTTGCTCTCTGTCTGTCTAAGTGCCGTATTCTTCTCCGACTTGGGAGATCGTTGTCCTCGTTACAGTTACAGGGCAAAAGTACGAAAACGATGACTATTACAGGTGGTTGTCAGATTGCTGGACGTTCGCCAACGGCCAAGTCACACAGCCAATAACAGGATAACCTCACTCTGGCCAGCTGCTGTGGGTTCAAGCGGACATTTACCGTTGACCTAAGATAATTTCTTGTTTTGACCTAGATCTACATCTACTAAGACATCTACTAAGGTATAAAGGTCTTCCAAAGATTTCTTTTGAGAAATTTAGAGACTCTTTAGGCATAACAAACATTTAGTTATATATATACTTTCAGCTGTAATCATCAAGTGTGATCATCATGTATCTTGTTGAACTAGATTCTGTAAAAACACGTTGCAGACACGATGTCTTGAAGTTAGAATAATATATCTTATGTTGAGCACTATATACTCTGCACTATTTTATCTATCTTACCAATTTCTAACCTCAATGGGCTTTGTAGAGAGAGACGGGCCAAAGGGCACTCCTTCCTTGGTCAAGTCATATGTCCCAGAGAGGCTGGTCTCCGACTGCGTTGAGCTGGATGTCGATGTTCACCGGTTGATGATTGGGAGCTAATGTGGCGACTAGAGAAATAGAGTATGTTAACATCGGAGGTCACCTAGCTCAGTTGGTAGAGGAGCATGCCACTGTTTCAAATCTATCTCGTTTATTGGGAACATAAAAGTGAGTTGGTAATCGTCGTATATACTCAGTGCAGTAGGCCTATAGTAGTCATGGAAAGATCTCAATACATATCCAATCTTAATGATCGATCCTCTCTTAACATTAGGCAGCCAACTCTGAAAGTTTCAAGGATCATTAGTGGTCACTCTATAGCAAAACAGTAAAATTACTTTGCCGACAAAAGGAGTTTGTGTTTTCTTTGAAATTGTTCTAACAATTTTGGCGCCTCCAAATTGTTGGTAGGTGTTTACGATTGTCCAATCAGCGGTCGACAAATTTTTCTTCGATCTCTTCTTTGGTTGCGAGTTATCATAAATGATGCTTAAATGTTTGAACAACTCGTTCTTTGCACGAGCCATTCTGATGAGGGTGCAACGAAACGGTGAAGAGCTAACGTAGACTTATAGTGCAAGTCTTTTGCCTCTAAATGAAGTGCGGTTCATTTCGAATACGAAGGAAACTTTCTAGATAAAAGCTTACAATGCTTCCTTTGACAATGACTTTACTTAAATCTGGTTCCGCAGTACCAGTCAACTTACCCGAGACTTGTCTGCAATCTGATAATGATCTTTTTAAACCCATGGGACACTTTGAGGGACAATTTTTAAAACGCCTGAACAACAAATCAAGAAATGTTTTTCATTAAGAATTGATTACAAACTGTTGATAAAAAACAAATATCACACAATAACCAGTTAAAAAGCTATTATAAAATTATTATTATTATTATTATTATTATTATTATTATTATTATTATTCAGATGTCACGTTTTGTGTCTGACTACTTTTATTGACCATGGACTATTATAGAAAGGTAGTGGAATTTATGGAGCAAGTATTCTTGAGCATCAGATTAATCATCCTTGAAAGTCCTTAATTTTTTCCTGTAAATCTAATATCGCGTTTGGTTGTTCCTTGGAACTTAAAAAGGGCCTTGATGCAAAAAAAGCCCACCCTATCTTACTAGGCAAAAATATAAACAAAAATAAGCTTAAGTCACTATGTGACTAGTCTGTGTGCGATTGTGAGTCACGTGACATCAACAATTCCGCCATGTTGGAGTACAACCGCTGCTACTGAGTCACACTTGTTCAAGGGTTAACAGTTACCCTTATCGATCGCTCTTCAAGGTCAATTATGCTGGTTATACGCACTTTCGAATCTTAGTATCTTGTGTCGTTTCAATATACTTTTTTCCAAATAGAACTTTCGAATTTTCTGGCAAAAGTAATTTTCTATGTGGAACTTGTAACCTTTTTGACGTGTATTCAGTTTTAACTTTGGTTAAAATTATCTATTGTCTTTCCATACCGATATTCACACAATCTACATATTATGGCTAACTCGAGAAAGATATGGCTAACTCGAGAAAGAAAACAGAGACATTTTCAAAAATACATCTAGATACAATTTCTCAAAAGGTCTTAAAATATGTAGGAGAATAACGGTATGCCGAACTAAATAAAATTACCTGGTAACTGCAAAGAACAGTGTAACCCAGTAGTGAAATGCTCACTGTAGACTACCATATGAGTAATTCGGTGTAGATATCTCGGTGCAGCAATCCTGTTGTTGACATGAACTGCATCCGTTCAACACGGAAGCTGGTCTTAAACCATAACCAAAGTTATAGCACCAAAGACATCTACAGGCCTATCTTTCCCTTTTGGAAAGAAAAGGTCCTTGGGGAAAGGCCCCACTGCTTATCAGGGGGCTGCACTGAGAGATTGCAATTAGATATAAAACGCCGAAGCGAAGGCAAGGCACCGCGGCACTTTTTTCCATGGCAGAGCAAAAATTCTGACTTAAAATGACGCTGTAAAAAATCGCGCCCCTTGAAAAAACTACCAGCCTCTTATATAATTTAATTAAGTATTTGATAATTTTTCGAGACATTATTGAAGAACACATATCAACTGCATAATAACAGTTTGCGTTTTTCATACCATGATACATTAATTTTGATCTGTGTACTTCAACAATAGTCCCACAAATTATCAAGGGCTTTATCTCGTTACTAAACGTTTGCAAGATAAAGCCCTTGATAATTTGTGGGACTATTGTTGAAGTACACAGATCAAAACCAGATTTTGATAACCAAGAGATGACATTTTTTCTTTGCCCTTTTCTTTCTTGTCTCCTTCTTTGATTTTTGTTTTTCATTGTTCTCTTTATTCTTGTTGTTCTCTTTGTTCTCTTTGTTCTCTTTGTTCTCTTCATTCTCTTTGTTCTCTTTGTTCTCTTTGTTCTCTTTGTTCTCTTTGTTCTCTTTGTTCTCTTTGTTCTCTTTGTTCTCGTATGTATGTATGTATGTATGTATGTATGTATGTATGTATGTATGTATGTATGTATGTATGTATGTATTTATGTTTTTATGTATGTATGAATTGATAAATAAAGATCCTTATACATCAAAATATTGTGTTTCAGAATTATATTTACTGAAAATAGATGAATCGAAATTAAGACCTGTATAATAAAGATCTGTAAAATCTAATAGAAGATTGAGTGTTTCCCACTGTAAAAGCCAACCTTGCTGTATTTCATTATAGGCTTTGAATTCAAATCAAGTCACAAGTATGGTCTGGTAGTGCATAACAACACGAAGTCTTTAGGACTTTACGTCCTCGACGTCACACAGAATCCTGAAAGGTACGACGTGGTACTAATTTCTTATGTGATAATAATCAGTTGCAGCATTGGCACTGGGATAGTGCATTGACTGAGATAGCACAGCTCCCAGTCCTTGGTCTGATGCATCTGTCTCGACAATGAACGGCTTTGCATAGTCTGGGTAGCAATGAATCGGTGCTGTTGTCAGGGCTCTTCTTAACTCGCCAAAGGCTTTTTAATGTTTATCGTCCCACTTTCCTGCGACTTTCCCTTGCTTTCTTTTACCTTTCTCAGAATAGGCTGCTGCTAGTTGGTGTAGAGGAACGCATTGTGCACCATGGAATGTACGCATTCCAAGCATGCAAGTGTCACTAAAAATAGCTTGTGGTGCTATTCTAAACGCATTGTGAACCATGGAATGTACGCATTCCAAGCTTGCAAGTGTCACTAAAAACAGATTTTGGTGCTATTCTAAATGCATTGTGCACCATGGAATGTACGCATTCCAAGCATGCAAGTGTCACTAAAAACAGCTTTTTAAGTTTGTTGTTTTTTTATTAGTGAAGATTGAAGTGTGTATTTGAGCAATTATCAAACCTTATAAACAACTCAAATAAGCCCCTCTGTTAGGGTGCTTTCTCACTGGAGGCCTACAGACGCCTAGCACACTTAATGGATTGTTCCACAGGAAGCCTCGTTAGTGTTCACATTGCACGCATTTTTAGGTGCATAGAGGCGTAGTGTACAGTGTACTTTTACTGCTTATAATTTAACATATATATAATGTATATATCATATAGGATATGTATATATGTACCATATGTACTTACTTACTTACTCCGTTTAACGTCTTCATTTCCCATTTTCATGGGGTTTGACGGAAAGTATATATGTACCATATGTATGTATACATACTCAGCAGGCAGATAGCAATTTCATATTTTCATCATGTGTGGAGTGTAGTAATCAGAAGGAAATGTGGTATACTGCAGGAAGGTGCTGTGCTCCTTGGAAGAATAATTATGCATGAACACAAGCCAAATGATCCGCTTCTGAATATTATCAATATTTCTAAAAGTGCCTTCTAAAAGTGCCTCAAGATCTATTGGACTTTAAATAAGCCCCAGCGTTGTGAGTGACAACTGGCAAGCCATACCCTCAACATGATATACCTTTTTAGTTTTAGGTTCAAATGCCTTACGTTTACGTATCTAGGACTTTACCCTACCCTTGCCGTCCAACATTCCCCAGAGAAAGACAACCCGTCGCAGCTGGTCACGAACACCTCGAAACAGGAACTGAGCTCAAACAAAAATGCACGCAGAAAAGCACAGAAGGCCCGTGCATTTTGTTGTCATGACAACCATTTAACGACGTTCATTGATTGCATTGTAGTCCATGTTAGACCACTATGGCCTATGTTAAACCGTTAAAGTTAAGTAAAAAAGGGTACCATGAATAAACCAGGGGGGGACACATTGTCAAATACCCTGCACCTATGCCGGGTGGGTACGTGGTCCGGGTTTTTTTTGCAGGATAGTACATTGGGTACTAAGGGTGGGTCATAGACAATAACAAAGGATGGCAGAATAGTATATTGCTTTTCAAAATCTTCATTCCTAGAACATAATCTACGCAACCTAACTGCTTGGCTAAATGGTATAGCTCTCTTAATGTTTGCTGGATGACATGATCTCTTGTGTAAATACTGGTGTGTGTCCGTTGTTTTACAAAAGATCCTGCATTTAATAAGGTTCGGGACATTCTTCGCAGGTTTCAACACATACTGAGTATGTCTGAGGACTGCAAAGAATATGGCAACCCTCGGGCCAGGTCGTTCTTTTATAAATCGACCTCAAGGTGCTCCCTGCTTGGGTTTAAACGCCATGTTAACATAAGAAAACAAGAGAAACGTGAAAAGGCAACTATTAGAAGCTAAAAAATCTTCTAAGTAATTTAAAATTGTTCAGGAGACTTTCAAAAATTCGGATTTTTTACTTTGGGATATGTAATTTACTGTGAGATAAATGAAGATATTAGACTATTTTATGATTGCAAATGGTAAAGAATGTGATTAAAGGCTCTTTTCCTAGTTCAAAAGTTATAGTTTTCGAGGGTAATAGATAGGTTTTGGAAAAAATGAAGATATTAGACTATTTTAGGATTGCACATGGTAAAGAATGTGATTAAAGGCTTTTTTCCCATTTCAAAAGTTTTAGTTTTCGAGGGTAATAGCTAGTATCCTAATTGTGAAAATTTATCTGATTTTACGTATTGAATAAAAGTATTCATGATCAGGTTAAATATCAAAGGACTAATAATAATTTTTTTTAAACTTGATCAATCTTTTTCCTTTCCTATATCAAAATACATCGATTACTCTCTTTACAGGTATAACGGATCTATATAATATAATATATGTTGTTACCATACAAGAAGATCTGGATTAGACCTAAACTCGAGGTAAGATCGATATTTTAAGAATATTTTTGTGTGTTTATGGGACTCATTGCAAGACGAACTCAAATCAGTTTACAAAATGACTCTACAAACTTGTAACCGACTGTCTACTTTAAAAGATCAGTGTGCTAAACTCGAGGTAAGATCGATATTTTAAGAATATTTTTGTGTGTTTATGGGACTCATTGCAAGACGAACTCAAATCAGCGGTGTCTTGATGGAATGAGAGATGAGTTTGTTCATCCTTACCTTGATGACCTTCTTGTCTATTCTTCTTCTTTCGTCTTCTTTCGAAGAAGATGATGAGCATGTTCGTCAAGTTCTGCAGTGACTCAAATCACATGGGTCCGTATTCATAGGGGTAGCTTAGATTAGAGGTAGCTTAGATTAGGGGTAGCTTAGATTAGAGGTAGCTTAGCGAAACTAAAGACTTACAACATGATGTGGGAATTGAAAATAGGGATAGCATACGAGAGACAAAGAGTATCCATATCAAAGAAGATACCCAAGGCAGAGGTAGACACCGTCAAAGGGAGAACGGTTCAAGTGATGGGCGTACCAGACGGCGAGGTAGACGTCGCCAAAGAGAGAACAGCAGTCATAATGAAGGCAGACATCGAAGAGGCATCTATCCATCCCTTTGTATTTTGACGATCCCTGAAAATGTCGGCATCCCTTTGGCTCAGAACTCTCAGGTTTATCACTACTAATACCTATCCGCATTTTAAATATTTGGTTATATGTGTACTGGTAGCAAACATCTTCCGGCCAAGCCTCTGCATATTAAAATCATACTTGTCATGACACCAGGTATTTGGGTGGAGCGTTTCTTACTACCAACTGCGCGATCGACCTAAATCGCTGTTCCAGTTCAATCGATAGTGGCGCATAAGCCAAGACTTAATGATAATACACACAACCAAAGTAACTTCTAATGGTCAACAAATGTGCGAGTTAAGAGATTATTTACGCAAGCACACGTATATATCGCTCACCTTATGAAGAAGTCTACACATATCACCACCGTTTGATAAATTTAATGCAGTATATCCCAGCGAGCTGCATGGTCTATACTTTGGTGTCAATATATTGCTACAAGTATCAACATGAAGCAGACTAATCATTATTAGCCATATTTTCGATGTGAAACGTGTCAGAAATTTCAAATTTATTTAATCGAAGAAAGAGACGTCGAAAATTGTAACACAACGGTTTCGTGCGTAAAACTATAAACTCAAGAAAGGGAGGTGGGGAGAAAAGTAAGTATTCAGATTGCTATCATTCATGAGAGAAATAATTTACTTTGTTTAAGGAAGAGTGGGTTTAGAGTTTCTGAGTGACCATTACCTTATTAATGCTACTTTGTATGGAACAATAATGTTACTTTGTTAGGAGTAGGTTAGCATTGTGGATTGTCCATTGTTGTTTTTATTGTGCTATTATGAATGAAATTGTTTTTAAGGACCGCAATTTACTACCTGATTAGTAACAGTAGTAGTAACAGTAGTAGTAACAGTAGTAGTAACAGTAGTAGTAACAGTAGTAGTAACAGTAGTAGTAGCAGTAACAGTAGCAGTAACAGTAGTAGTAACAGTAGTAGTAACAGTAGTAGCAGCAGCAGTAGTAGTAGTAGTAGTAGTAGTAGTAGTAGTAGTAGTAGTAGTAGTAGTAGTGGTAGTAGTAACGTAAGCAACAGCAATGCGTTTAGAATAGCACCAAAAGCTGTTTTTAGTGACACTTGCATGCTTGGAATGCGTACATTCCATGGCGCACTATGCGTTTAGAATAGCACCAAAAGCTGTTTTTAGTGACAATTACATGCTTGGAATGCGTACATTCAATGGTGCACAATGTGTTTAGAATAGCACCAAAAGCTGTTTTTAGTGACACTTGCATGCTTGGAATGCGTGCAAACTATGTCAAATATGCGTTATAAGCCTATTTTGAACGCTTTGTGCACCATGGAATGTACGTATCTAGTGTATGTAAACTATGTCAAATATGCCTAATTAGCCTATTTTGAACGCTCTGTGCAGCATAAAATTTACGCATCTAGTGTATGCAAACTATGTCCAATATGCGTTATAAGCCTATTTTGAACGCTTTGTGCACCATGGAATGTATGCGTACATTCCATGGTGCACAAAGCGTTCAAAATACGCTAATAAGGCATATTTGACATAGTTTGCATACGCTAGAGGCGTACATTCCATGGTGCACAAAGCGTTCAAAATACGCTAAAAAGGCATATTTGTCGAAGTTTGCATACACTAGATGCGTACATTCCATGGTGCCCAAAGCGTTCAAAATACGCTAAAAAGGCATATTTGACATATCCTCTAATTATACACCGACGCTAATTATAGACCCTCTTTTTGGAGCCTTGAATTAATTACACACCCATTCTATTATCACGGGTTCGATCCCCGGTGGTGACATACTTTTCTATTTCTCTAGAGTTCTGTTCAAAACCATTCTATTATATGAAAGAGGTAGATACTTCAAAAGAAGATATATAAGCACTGTCGTAACGTTTGCAAAAAGGCTTCGAAACTGAGACAGTGGTAAGACATTGGATTGATTAAATAGATCTCAAACTTGTGTGTGGTGTCTCAAACCTACCAGTTTTCTTTGTAAACTTTACTTCTGCAAGGTAAGGGATTTTGACTATGTTTCGTGTACGAGTTAAGGCCGGTTTCCACTTCCTCGATCACCCCTCGATTCGATCGACATCGACCGCTTTGGACATGCGCAATCTCATTTTGACATAGTTTGCATACACTAGATGCGTACATTCCATGGTGCACAAAGCGTTCAAAATAGGCAAATAAGGCATATCTGACATAGTGTGCATACACTAGATGCGTACATTCCATGGTGCGCAAAGCTTTCAAAACAGGCTAATAAGCCATATTTGACATAGTTTGCATACTCTAGATGCGTACATTCCATGGTGCACAAAGCGTTCAAAATACAATAACATGAATGCCAATTTACACGTGATAAAGGGGAGATAATATACATCAAATGACACTTTGTTCCGCTAGTCTCTGAGCATTTGTCTTCTTGATGTCTGAGTATACGGGATAGCTTCGTTTAATAGCTATTACAACTACAGTGGACTCTCTCTATCTCGAACTCACGAGGGACCAAAAGATTTGTTCGAGATAGAGAAAGTTCGAGATAACACGATGCAATGTGCGTATTTCAATTGTGCGATTCTGCGTAGTTACGCTGTTTGAATATAATGAGAATGCGTTGTGCTTGATAGAATGTGCGTATTTCAATAGTGCCATTATGCGTAGTTACACTGTTTGAATATGATGAGAAAGAGTTGTGCACGATGGAATCTGCGTATTTCAATAGTGCCATTCTGCGTAGTTACACTGTTTGAATATAAGCTTTAAGAAAACACTGTATTAAGCATGTCGTTGCTACCACGTAACCAAGGACGTTATGGCCCAACAAGCGTTTCCGGTTTAATAGCGTATCAGAGCTTAGCACGTTGACGTACCTTTTACCTGTTTCTATTCATCTACCCATGCTTGATTTTTTCTACCATATTTTGACTAGGGTTCACAATCACCGCCCCAGTTTCTGGAAAGCCTCACGAACCTTTACTATGCAGACAAAAAGAGTTCATTTTCTCGCTAGGCCTATTCAATTAACCTTGTTGTAATGGTCGCTGATCGGTCCAAAAACACAAGCCAATCAGGCAGTCCAATTTCTGATTGGCTCCTTCAAAATATTTTGGGTATACTCTTTCACACATTCCATTTCGGTCATTCTGACGTTAGTACTCTGAGGAGTGTCAGACGAAAAAAGCAACAAAGAGTGATGTAGCTCTCAAACAATTGAGAGATGAAATATCTGGACAATTGGCCAAGACACCAAAACATTTCCAGCTTGATGGCCGAGAGACAAAAATTTCTGCCTACGGGCAGAGAGGCCAAAATATTTCCGGCCGGTTGGCTGAGAGCCGAAATTTCCGGCCACTTGGCCGAGATGATAACGAAATACTGATGCCATGAACCAGTTATTGTGCACCATGGAATGTACGCATTCCAAGCATGCAAATGTCACTAAAAACAGCTTTTGGTGCTATTCTAAACGCATGGTGCACCATGGAATGTACGCATTTCAACTATGCAAGTGTCACTGAAAACAGCTTTTGATGCTATTCTAAACGCATTTTGCACCATGGAACGTATGCATTCCAAGTTTGCAAGTGTCACTAAAAACAGCTTTTGGTTGAAGCACATTATAAAAGGAGAACCAATAGGGATGATTCTACCCATACCCGTCGTGCGGGACCCACCCCTTATTACATATAATACATGGAATACATATAATTCTAAGAACCGGAAATAGCATTGATGAATTAGCTGCTAGAATTGTTTTATCAATTTTGAGCATTCTGGACAATACTTTCATCTAAATTATTTTGTTTTAGCATGTTAGTTATTATGTCTTCCTCGCTTTCTCCTGCAATCACGACATCATCTACATAAATTGTTACATAGTTCACTGGATTTTTCTTGATGTACAAGCAAGGGTCCTTGATGCTCTTAGTAAACCCAATCTCCTTTAGGTACTGCTTTGTGGTGACTGCTTTAATCCATAAAGGGATCGCTTTATCTTACAGAGCCAGTCTTCTTTACCTTTGACTTCCATGCCTTGATGTCTTGGTTGTTAAAATCAGAGTAGTAGTTCATGTTTTATATGACATTGATTACGGTAAATTTTCAGAGTAAACTATGGCAGACGACTTGTTGGCATTATAGATTTTTTTTGAAAACTTCATGTGCACGAAATTGTGTCCATCAGTAGTGCCATTTGAGTATGTTGGAACCTAGCTCAACCTTGAAAAGATTACACTTTATTTTGGGAAGTTTTAAAACTTTTTGTCTTGTAGCCACCCTAATATCCATAAGCATACAAGACTTTTTTGACTGGGGGAGGGGGAGGAGGGCTAATGCCATTTTGAGAATTATTCTAACATTTTCCCAAATGTTTCTAACATTTTGCCAAATGTTTCTAACATTTTGCCAAATAATGTTCCAGGCTTGACCGAAAGCAAACGTTAATGGGGCTCCAGTCCCCCCACAAAAAGAGAATTGAGTGGAGGAATTTGTGGAGACTATCTGCCAGAAGTGGTATGAATGTCTGCTGCTGCTGCTGATGATGATGATGATTATAATGATGAGACTGTTGCATAAATTACCACAATACACGTGTTTAATGCCATGTAATAAATTTGACTCTATTCTACCAGAAAGAATGGAATTTTTCTGTTTTATGTGACTCCACAAAGATATTTTTGCATTTGAGGGCCTTGTTAAAAGAATGTAAACTCTACTAGGGGGTAACTCTTTGGTCTCTACTAAATGGAGGCTGGAGCAATTACTAATTTTTGGAAATTTTCCAATCCCCCTGGAGCATATTAGAACCTGCTGCTTATTAATTTTAGGAAATCAGTTGTAATGATGTAAAAAGAAACATAGTTAGGGATTTATTTGAGGCTAAAATGAGATCACTCACTTACTGCATTTGTTGCTGGCATGACAAGTAATATTTTGGCCATTTTGACTACTTCATTCAACATCAGTTTTTTGGTATGGTCTATTTGTTGAAACAGGAAGAGAACATTGGCTATGGTATAGTTTTTTATGTCAAAACCAGCGCTTAATGCGGTTTCTTGCATTAATGACAGCTATACTTTTAATTGTGGGGTATCGAAATCCATATATAGAGACACGCAGACACACACAATTACACACACTGACACAGACACGCGGAGCACAGACACACATTCACACATTCACACACAGTCACACACACTGACAAAGACACGCACACGCAGATGCACACACATACACACACACTCATACCCCTAAACACACACCCCTAAACTCACCCCCTAAACACACACCCCTAATTTCACACCCCTAAACCTATTTGCCGACACTCCAAGAACGCCAGAAATGGTTGTTCGGGAAACCGAATTTCTCTATTGGAGATTTAGTGTTAGTATTTGATCGTAGTATACCACGCGGACAATGGGTGAAAGCAATTGTCGAGGACACATTTCTAGACAAAGATGGAAACGTTCGACAAGTTTTAGTTCGCACCAAAGATGGACAATATAGAAGGGACATCAGGAAACTGTGGCATGTAACTGAATTACTTCTATTGGTGCTGATTTGGCGGTCTGTTACTAGGATACGAGGTTATTTGCAAGATGACAACCCTCACACAACGTGTCTTCACAGATGGCCGAAAGGAAAACAGACATCAACTCTTTCGTTTTTAACTTTTAAGAACGGCGGAGAAGTGCTGCTTAAAGTAGATTGCAGCAATACATTCAGTGAAACAGAAGGTGCATGAAATGGCCAAATGGCTTTCAGAAATTTTACAACCCGTACTTCATCTTTATTCGAAAAATTGTGTTAAAGACTCTTTACTTTCGCTAATCATACCCAAAACCTTGATCTCGGTTTCAACGAAAATTTTTTGTGTTTTTTGACATCTGTAACTTGTTTACAAACGTTCCCTTAGATGAGACAATAAAGATATGCGCTGATGCACTGTATAGAGTGTCACTAAAAACAGCTTTTGGTGCTATTCTAAACGCATTGTGCACCATGGAATGTACGCATACCAAGCATGCAACTCTCACTAAAAACAGCTTTTGGTGCTCTTCTAAACGCATTGTGTACCATGGTATGTAGGCATTCCAAGCATGCAAGTGTCACTAAAAACAGCTTTTGGTGCTACTCTAAACGCATTGTGCACCATGGAATGTACGTCGAATCTTAAGAACGCAAGCAATAAAAATCGAATCTTAAGAACGCAAGCAATAAAAATCAAATCTTGAGACGCAAGCCATAAAAATCAAATCTTGAGACGCAAGCCATCAAAATCGAATCTTAAGATTGCAAGCAAAAAATACAGTAATCTCGTGATTAAAAGGCGAACACGCTCAAAGACAGAGACAAGACATGATAAACGTCACCATCTCGTACGAAAACTATATCAAATATGCCTTATTAGCCTATTCTGAACGCTCTGTGCACCATGGAATGTACGCATCTAGTGTATGCAAACTAGGTCAAATATCCTTATTAGCCTATTTCGAACGCTTTGTGCACCGTGGTATGTACGCATCTAGTGTATGCAAACTATGTCAAATATGCCTTATTAGCTTATTTTGAACGCTTTGTGCACCATGGAATTATTCGAAGGAAAAATGGCTCCTAGTAACATCTGTAGAATCGGTGACCAAAGGCTTGTGGAGACGGCAACGTGGAAAGTGATTGGTGGTAAAAGCTTGTGTTGCAGACTGACGGCTTAGTCATGTCGTGTACAAAAAATCAGCGAAAGCCAGAGAGTTTCGATTAGGTGCAAGAACAGATGTTTCATATTACTACATATACCATCTCTTTCAACCTTGCAATCCTTCAGAAGAAAAGGACTGATCTCAGTACAAGGGCAGCCAAATACTCTCTTCCGTTTGCTACTATCATAGCTGTGGCACTGGCAGGGATAAATCCTACCACTCGTCAAATATGACTAGTAGGCATGCGGCTGTGAATATTGTTTAATAACTTTTGAATGGCTTGTTCTAAGTTGCTGAAACTTTCTGACTTTTCCTAACTTTTTTATGTGGTCCCACTGTCAATCTCTCACCTAACTATTCAGAGCAGCCACCCCAAGTTAACCCCGTCTGTAGTGTTCCTCGTGCCCCCATCATGTACGTGGCTAGATCGAGTGTATGTACGTATAAATTGTTGAGAATCCCGGTTTGTCGCTCTCAAGTAAAACCAAGCCGAATAGACATACAAGCAAACTTGATGCACTATATACCATTCGACTTTCTTGCTTCAAAAAATACCATGTAGTTTCAAGAAGTGTTTTGTAGTAAGATGAGAAGGATTGATGCCTAGAATTGGAATTAAAAATATAATTAGTGTTGTTAATATGACTTAGCTCATAAAACCTTGACCTTGTTGCTCCTTGTCTTGGAACTCATAATCTTAGGTTTTATAGGGTTGAGTTTACTAGACCCTCATTGCTGCGTTGGATTACTATGTCAAATATGCCTTATTAGCGTAATATGAACGCTTTGTGCACCATGGAATGTACGCATCTAGTGTATGCAAACTATGTCAAATTTGCCTTATTCGCGTATTTTGAACGATTTGTGCACCATGGAATGTACCCATCTAGTGTATGGAAACTATGTCAAATATGCCTTCTTAGCGTATTTTGAACGCTTTGTGCACCATGGAATGTACGCAGAGACTACATATAGCATGGTAAAACTACTATTATCGTGGTTGAGAAATGTGCAACACTGTCCTTCCTATAACCTAACCAGGGCTCCAAACAACTACAACTATCAAAATTCCCTGATATTCCTAGGCAGGTTCTTTCCCAATTTCTTTAGATTTTATTCAATTACATTATGTTGCTTGTTGCTATATTTATCTGATTGATCTGAGAAGGAATCGGAATGAACGCATCAAGTGCATGCAAACTATTTCAAATTTGCCTTATTAGCCTATTTTGAACGCTTTGTGCACCATGAAATGCACGCTTCTAGTGTATGCAAACTATGTCAAATATGCCTTATCAGCCTATTATGGACGCTTCCTGCACCATGGAATGCACGCATCTAGTGTATGCAAACTATGTCAAATATGCCTTATTAGCCTATTTTGAATTTGACAACTGTACCACACCAGACTTTATCTGATGAGGTTGGTCTATCAACTTTTGCAATAATAAGACCGAATGGTATCTCACTGATGTGAAGGCAGCAGAAAAACCTAGAGTCTTCGATTGAGGAGTTGTTCAACATCCTTAATAGGTTCCACATCCCTTGACATACTTTGCGGAGCCAAGATCGCGGACCACTGCCATGTAGAAATTAGTTAGTAACAGCTGCAGTATTAGTAATAATAATAATAATAATAATAGTAGTAGTAGTAGTAGTAGTAGTAGTAGTAGTAGTAGTAGTAGTAATAGTAGCAGTCGTAGTAGTAACAGCTGCAGTATTAGTAATAATAATTTAATTTTTTTTGAAACTTCAATCTATTCATGTCTTAATTAGCATACAATCCCAGTAATCACTTACAATAAGGCATACATTGCCAAAAATTACATTACAAGTGGCAATAACATTGCAAGTGACACATACCACAGCGTTTATACGAGACTGAATATCACGGTGTTGACAACTTTACAATGGGAAAAGGAAAAGAGTGACGTTTTCTCTGTACTTCTAAATAGACCGGAAAGTATCTAGAAGACGGGCCTTAGAATTTCAGGGCATTCGCTCAAATCTCAAAGGTTGCAAAGCATGGAAAGATCATGTAAGTACATAACATTTTGTGTTGCGAACTCCTTAGATTCTTCAAAAAGATTAGAAAACGTTGGTTTCACATGGCAAGGGCACGGTGTTCGACAAGTGGGCATATTAGTAAGGTACATATTTTTCTTTTTATAAGCAACTCCATTTTCAGGGTCAGGCCTCGAGTTGCTTAGCAATTTTCCAAAATCAGGCCTGGAGTTGATCTATGTCAAATATGCGTTATAAGCCTATTTTGAACGCTTTGTGCACCATGGAATGGACGCATCTAGTGTATGCAATCTATGTCAAATATGGATTATTATTCTATTTTGAAGGCTTTGTCCACCATGGAATGAAAGCATCTAGTGTATGCAAACTATGTCAAATATGGATTATTATTCTATTTTGAACGCTTTGTGCACCATAGAACGAACGAGATGTTGTTATCAAGTTTAATATTAGTTTCCTCCTTGCTGATAGTAGGGCAGCAATTATCTATTTTAACAAATCATAGCACAATAACTCCAAGATTACTTTTACAAATTTTTCATTTTTATCCCTCGGATGTGATCCATTTCTTCTTGCCTTGCATGACCGTAAGCTGTTTGTTTCCATAAATGCTACCATACTGAACCAGAGCGTAATTGTTGAATCAGAAATAAATGTCATGACGATGACGAAGATAATGATGATGATGATGATGATGATGATGATGATGATGATGATGATGATGATGATGACGCTGATGATTATAATAATACTTCCATTTCGATGTTAAAAATTTCCTTTTAGTGCCATAGTGGTTCAATTTTTAAGTTAAAAGTAGTGTACTTACAAGGTTTGTAATCTGCGATCTTGGTGACACATGCTATGTCTGTATAGATGTGCGAATACTTTTTCTTATGTTTTCACAAGGGATTCTTGCATCTATATATATAGTGGCATATGCTTATACTCTCAACACTAGAAGTTTCACAAGCTAAAATGCAATACAATACTTAGAAAAGGCCTACTATGAAAATGTGTATTTGTTTGATAGATATGCCAGAAAATGATCAAACCAGACCAAAGCCACATTGTCATTAATTTGCATACAGTTTACATTACTTGGTGAGCATTTATAGCATTGAATCCGAATTAGCATAATTAAATAGGAGATTAGGTTATCAAAAAACAGCACATGGTGGAGAGGAGCGGGGAGGGAGGTAAGAAGGGACTTGATAGCAGAGTGCTTAAAGCATCGGAAGTATCAGCCAGTAGGAGAAGGGGGAGAGGTATTGCGAATGCTCAACCAGGTTTCAAGGGACGACACTGCGAAAAGCACATCAACGAATGTGCATCCAATCCTTGTAAGAATGGTGCTCGATGTCTCGACAGAGTAGCCGCTTATGTATGCCAGTGCAAAGCAGGATTCAATGGAAGGCACTGTGAACACAATATCAACGAATGTGCATCCAATCCTTGTAAAAATGATGCTCATTGTCATGATAAAGTTGCAGGAAAGCATTTCTGATCACAAAAATGGAGGCTACGCATCATCAAAACTAATGTCCCTGCAAGCAAGATATGCAATCTGTCCTTCTCAAGTCATTGCACCTTATTAAAAAATAAGATATGTTTCCATGTCGCCACCTTGAAATATAAAAAAATAATCAAGGAAACATTTTACCATGTAAGAAGATTGCACACACAGATAGATACTTTGCATTTAAGTATCACTTCAATTACTATTACTTTTACCACTACAGCTACCACTTCTGTCAATGGTACTCACAACTACCATACTCCTCTATTACTCCTTTACCTCTTCTATTCCTACTCCTACTACTACCACTACTACTACTACGAATTGCTGCTGCTGCTGCTGCTACTACTACTACTACTACTACTACTACTACTACTACTACTACTACTACTACTACTACTGAAAAGTCCAATGGAAAATCCAGTCGTTTGGCCAGGGCTTAACTGTAGCAGTACTAGGGAAACCTGCTATATACAATCCGTTGACATTGTCAGTGTTATCCCTTTGAACTTGATACGGCTTGGTGGGATACAATCTGTGTTATCCCTTTGAACTTGATACGGCTTGGTGGGATACAATCTGTGTATTTAACTAAGCTATTAGAGATTAACCCTATTATCTTCAGTTCGGTTCGTTGCACACTCTTACGTTTGGCTCGTTGCATCCTCTTCAGCTTGGTTCGTTGCATAACCATACGTTAGTTCATTGCACGCTCTTTAATTCGGTTTGTTCCACACTCTTAAGTTTATCCAGTGCACTGTCCTCAGTTGGTTTATTGCACACTCATAGATTCGGCTTGATACATTATCTTCAGTTCGGTTCGTTGCCCGAGTAGCTGAGATAGAAACGCTATCGTGTCCACTTCAGTTTGATGTTGGTTTACTACCTCACCTAAAAGGACTCATGCGGATTTATGCGCGTTGCCTTTCTTCTAAGAACAATTAAGCGTGTTCTCACCGCTCCCATTTTGTTCCACATGCCAAAGTCAAAAGTCAAAACGAGGCAATCATGTCGGCCCCCAGTACTGCAATTTTAACGACCACTAGACAGGCTCTTCTAATGACAGCACTATTACCAGTCTCCTTGCAAAGTGTATACGTTTGTCATTCTTCATTTTTTCGTCATACATTTTACATTTGGCATATTCGTCATAATAAAGAAAGTGACTTATTTCGGAATACTTCATTATGCTGGATAATTTCTTACCTCATGTCACACTTTCAGTCGAACCTTGTTTCTTGGAGTACTTGGACACAGAGAAAGGCATAGCATATCAGGTTGAAAACCAGCTGGCAACTCTAAAAACTAAACGTAATGAATTTCTTAAACAGATCCGGTTAGCGTTATCATTAAGGGGCAAATGTGACAATGTTGACATTTGGAAACAACAGTTTTCAAAAATTCAGATTTTGTGGGGAGAGTTTAAAGTATTTTACCAAGATATGAATGAAGTGGTGTCAGACGAAGCTGCAGAAGATGCAGGTGAGAAAGAGAAAAAATGCAGAAAAAGCTTCTTCAATTGTTTGATATGTTGGAGAGGCGGGATACAAGAGAACGAGGAGGCAATCGAACAACAGGTTCAAGTCAAATTATCGACTTACCCACAATCTGCAGATGTCACATTCTACGTCAGCAAAGAAGCAGAAGAATTAGTGACAGACATCAAAGAGGTAACTACTAACCCTTTTATCAGTAAGAACTGTAAGTCTGCAGGAATATCATAAGCTGCTAGTAGAAAATACTGTGCTGAGCATGTCGTTGCAAATACGTAACCAAGGCCGTTCTAGCTTGTGGTTTGGTAGCGTATATTGCTGTCGTCTCTAGTCCATGAGAGCACAGGAAACTACTAATACGTAAAATGCAGTCCCCTCTCCTACCAACACATATTGTTTTGGTCTATAATAATATATGAGTAAGTAGGCCTACATTGCTTTAAAAACCGTTTCAGAACCGGTGCAGGTACACAAATTAAATGTCATATGAACAGACAACTACACAAATATTTTATCTAAAATGAAACGCACGATATTGTACCAGAGCTAACCAAACAGTTTGTACAGAGCTACCTACACTGGACCATGTGATCGCTATGGCCAAACTTGGTCCTCTTTCATTGATTTCAAGTTGGTTTTTGTTGTTTGATTCAGTGTCTTTTTTCCTCTCGTACAGTTCACTTAAGAAGATTAGGCTTTGCTTTTTTTGTTTCTTTTTTCTTTTTCCTCTTTCTTATTTTTTTGAGCGCTGAGGACGACTTGGCGGAGGTCCTTGTCGAAATATTTGCTTGTTTTTCATATTTTGCTACTGGCTGATAAAATCCTTATTTCCAATTTGTGAGTATGAGTAATTTCCTGTTTGCAAAAAAGACATAAGGAGAAGAAAAAAATTTGAGAATTATCGCGTTGAAATCTCATATCAGCTGCGAGAATCGGTTGTTTGAATTTGGAAAGGGCCTTAAGGAAACACTGTTAATTTTGCTCAGTTCATAAAATTATGAACTGCGTTCATTTAACAAGGTTTTGATAGGCATGATTTTGAAATAGGAAAAGAGCCTTTAATCACATTCTTTACAATGTGCAATCATAAAATTGTCTAATATCTTCATTTATTCCACAGACAAAGCTATTACCCTTGAAAACTAAAACTTTTGACATAGGAAAAGAGCCTTTGATCACATTCTTTACCATGTGCAATCATAAAATAGTTTAATATCTTCATATTTTTCACAGACCTAGCTATTACCCTCGCCCATCCAGCCCTCGAGTTTCTTGAATTTTGGGGAGATTGAGCCCTGGTTTCTTATAAACTGGTTTCTTATAAACTGTTTTCTTATTAACTGGTTTCTTATAAACTGGCTTCTTATAATAAATTTAATGCCAGGATACTTTTGTAGGTAATCCTAAATGCAATTAATACATAGTAGAGCACTTGTTAAGTACTAGGGTTTATCTGACAACAGACCAATATTTCGTTTTAGAAATGTTAACTATTTGTAAACTCAGTACAGCGCGTCCTCGTTTATCCAAATGGCATGAACCTAAATGTGCGGCGAACCGTTCGGATAAGCCGAAAATTCGGATAATCGAGGACGGAATTTTAAATAACCATAATGGCTTATTTTAAGTTCAAATTGACGAAAAATATGCTGCAGTCGTACCAAATCGCTAAAGGAGTGCTTGCAGCGCATGGTACCCAGCGTTAAATATGAGATTGAAAACAAAAATCCAAACTGCCCAAAATAAATGCATCCTGTTTTGCCTTAATTTAAAAAACAGAGCAAGTATAGAAGTCAAAGACTTTAAGGAAATCAATTGACTGCCAACAAAGGAAAGGGTCGAGCAGTGTATTGCAACAACCGTATTCAAATTCTTTAGAAATACAGGGCCCTGCTGGGGCGGGTCCGAACTAGGTGTAGACTTAATGAAGTAGATTGTTACCAGTGACCCACATGATGCAAATGATCAAGTGGTGCTTCCTGATCTTTCTTTTATGCATTTTGCCAATAACTTGACGTTCCACACAATATGGTAGCTCAAACACAGGCCTTTTCACTTCATTTTTTACATAATGTTTGTCTCTATTAGAGAGTACTGATGATATATACATGCATATGTATATATATGCTTACCTTTATCTACTTATATTCATCAACGGAGATTAAGAGCCAACGTAATTTCTTAAGCTCCTGTATATTGTTATTGTTATTACTATTATTATTATTTTTATTTTTTTTTATTTTATTGACTTTGCGTCTTTATCGCCACCATCGCACCATTGACCTTGTTGCTATTGTTATTATCGTTGTTATTGTTTTATAAGGAGACACAGCAATGTGAACGGTGAATTGTCTTATATAAAATGGCCAGCCTTTCCTTCATATCAGATGTATTTTGTTCTATTTATTAAAATAAATATTACAAAATCAATGCACAAGGGTGTAGTGGACCAGGGGAAGTCCAGACATGAGGCTGCTATGGTAAGTAAGGAATCAGGTTTATTATGCATTTCATTTCCAGGTTGTTTCCAGCGTGCAGAACGCATTCCCAATATGTTCAAATAGTGTAACTACGCTCAATGACACTATTGAAATGCTCACATTCGAGCGTGCAGAACGCATTCCCAATATGTTCAAATAGTGTAACTCCGCTCAATGGCACTATGAAAATGCTCTCATTCCAGCGTGCAGAACGCATTCCCAATATGTTCAAATAGTGTAACTACGCTCAATGGCACTATTGCGCTGGAATGTGAGCATTTCAATAGTGCCATTGAGCGTAGTTACACTATTTGAACATATTTGGAATGCGTTCTGCATTCTGGAATGTCAGCATTTCAATAGTGCCTTTGAGCGTAGTTACACTACTTGAAGATATAGGGAATGCGCTCTGCACGCTGGAGTGTGAGCATTTCAATAGTGCCATTGAGCGTAGTTACACTATTTGAACATATTTTCGGTCTCCAAATTCTCCTGTCAAGCTTCAAATATCTATAGGCTTGCCTTTAACAGTTGCAATGTCAAGCCCTCCTAGATTCAGAATAGCTCCCCCTCCCATCCAATTCTAGCTCCGGGCCTAATTATAGATCCTGTTTGTAAGGATGTAGCCTGGATACTAGCCTAGCATGATTCATTATGTAACTTCCTCCTGTATATATACTCCTGTAAATTATTAGCCTATTTTGAACGCTTTGTGCACCATGGAATATACGCATCTAGTGTATGCAAACTATGTCAAATATGGCTCATTAGCCTATTTTCAGCACTTTTTGCACCATGGCATGTACGCATCTAGTGTATGCAAACTATGTCAAATATGCCTTATTAGCCTGTTTTGAACGCTTTTTGCACCATGGAATGTACGCATCTAGTGTATGCAAACCGTTTAAAATGTTCGCAAAGGATTTTAAGAAATACTCTACACACCATACCATTGTTACAATCTAACCTAGGCCGATACGGACAGAAAGCGTTTCCGTTGTCGCGCGAAACTGGTGACTTTGCAAAATTGGCGCCTATGATGGTAATGCGCATGCTCACATATTGGTGAGTTCCGTGTGAGCACAAATTTGTGCTTCTGTGTGTTTGTTAGTTCATGCCTTATTAGCCTATTTTGAACGCTTTGTGCACCATTGAATGTACGCATCTAGTGTATGCAATCTATGCCAAATATGCGTTATAAGCCTATTTTGAACGCTTTGTGCACCATGGAATGTACGCATCTAGTATAAGCAAACTATGTCAAATATGCCTTATAAGCCTATTTTGAACGCTTTGTGCACCATGGAATGTACGCATCTAGTGTATGGATCAGATGACAAAGCGTACGTAAAAATTTCATACAAAAGTGATTTTACCAAAAAGCGTCCAAAAGGAAGATCTCCCAAACAATGGACAGATTTAGTCAGGGCAGACACTGGATTGCCTTTGTTGACGGCCGAGCAAAACTGCCACGATCGAGCAAAGTGGAGGGAATCAACGCGGAGGAATGTGGCAAGCTCCCTGGAGTGTGCAATTAAGTATTTGTCGAGCGGATCTACTCTACAAATCTATTGTTCTAAGTCTTGTATAGCCTTGTCGAGCCCATTTGTACACCCACACGACAAATGTCGAGTATAGGCATGCTCTTCTTCTTCTTTAAGTGCCTTGTCGTATGACGTTGGCGACCATGATGTGCCATCTTCTTCGGTCCCTGGATAGGTGCATGAGGTCACTCGTCTTGATGTCTCTTCTCAGTTAAAGGAAAGTAGTATTCCGAGAGAAGTGCACGTTTACTAAATAGTTAATATTGCAGCAGCAAGGCCGAGAAACAATTGAGGGCACCAAAAGGGGGGTCTATAATTAGAGGGGGTCTTTAATTTCAAGTTTTGAGTTTTCAAAAGAAAAGAGCATATAGAGTTTCAAGAAAAACTACAAAGTACATTTATACTTTTCATCATTACATTTATTATTTTCCAAAATGTATGACATTTGAAACGACCGATATGGTTGCTCACTTATAACCAACCGGTTTTTAAGTATTTTGAACATTATGACTAAAAAATAGCCTCCAAACACCAAAAAGATAACTCTTAATTCACGGCTAGTACAAAATTCATCTAAAGATGTGATTTTCTTATAATCATTTTGCATATATTGTTATATAAGGTTCTCTAGCAAAAGTGATTTGCAACCATCCTTCAAAGAATGGAATGTGTAGCTGCATATGTCGAAGCAATGCAACACAAAGTAACAGTGCCATAAGCGTAGAGTAGTGATTTGCAACCATCCTTCATAAGATTGGAATCTGTCGCTGTATATGTCGAAGCAACGAAGCGCGAAGTAACAGTGCCATAAGCGTAGAGTAGTGATTTGCAACCATCCTTCAAAGAATAAAGGAGATGTCCGACAAAAGATTCCCGTCAACAAGGCCAGTTCGCATGGGAGTTTCAAAGGGGTCTTTGTTAGTTCGATTTGTAATGAATAGATAACACTGGTCAACAAAAAAACGTTTTTGAAATGGTGTCGAGACTCTTAACATTTTTCTAAGCTAATTTGGGGGCGCTGAATCTGAAAATGAACTTAGTTTTTCTTGGTTTGCTAACGTCTTGAAAGTCCTGCTTATCCTAACATACCTACTGAACAGAAGAAGTGAAATTTCATTAGTTTAAATAAGATTAAATGATACTCAGGTAATACCTACAAATAGACAAATTTACAAACAGATTTAAATACCTATCAAGCGAAATAATTAACTAAATAAATACAAAAATAAATCCTTCTCACCTTGAGAGCCCTGCTTATCCTAACATACCTACTGTCCATTGTTTGCCGGAGTCCGTTGTTGGCCTGTTTCCGTTGTTGCCCTGTTTCCGTTGTTGCCCTGTTTCCGTTGTTGCCCTGTTTCCGTTGTTAGGCCCGTTTGCAGGTGCACCCATATTCTCTTAAACCATAAAGGAAACTTACCGGTAGTGAAAGTTTGAAATCCAGGGATGAACAACATTGTTTAGAGTACGTAAAATATTTATTGTTGTGACCCTTGACGTTTCTACTCGCTGAACTCATCATTTGCTGATTTCAACTTTTAAGTCTACAACTCGTTGCTCCTAACCTGTTGCTTTTTAGTAAAGTTGTTCGGATTTTTGCCCTCGATGCCCACAGTCGATGAGCAGCTCCAGCGAGAACGAGGTCATCTATTACGAGGGAGGAGTTTATGAACATTCATGCACGGAATCAAAATGGCTTCCACTGTTCCATTTTCCACGAATGCGCAACATCTCTTATTTAAAATTCTAAACATAAATCAAATCAAAATAAGAATTGCCCAATGACAAGACCTTTGCAAGTAGAAACATTTACCATGAATAAGATTACTCGTTAAAACATTGCTTGGTTATTTCTCTTCTCTAAAATCAAATCAATATCCGCAAGCAGTTTAGTAACTTGAGCACGGATTTTGGTCTTGAACTGTTATCCAGATGATAGGGGAGGGGTCAAAAGTACAATCAAGTGCTAGGGCATGCAAATTGGCAATAGCGAGCGCAGCCAGTACCATTATTTTCTGCAATTTTCATGTTGCCGTCATATGTAAGATGGTATATTAAATAGAGTAATAATGCGTGAATCACAAATATACCAAACCATAGGCAGTCTCAGTAATGATGCCCGCCTTAAAGTATCTCACTCCTTCTCAAGTCGTCAATCTTCCTCAAAGGGAGAGTGAAGAGGATGAAGATGATATATCTATTATTACCAACCAACAGGCAGTCCATGATCAAGATCAAATGCTGCACCAAGAAACTGATATTGAACCAAGGCGTTCAGGTCGAACGAGAAATACTCCAACTTACCTGAATGATTATGTCAGACATTAATTTCAGTAAAGTTTCGAGGGTAATAGCTACGTATGTTGAAAAAATGAAGATATTAGACTATTTTATGATTGCACATGGTGAAGAATGTTATTAAAGGCTCTTTTCCTATTTCAAAAGTTATAGGTTTCGAGGGTAATAGCTCTGTCCTTGGAAAAAATGAAGATATTAGACAATTTTATGATTGCACATGGTAAAGAATGTGATTAAAGGCTCTTTTCCTATTTTTTAGTTTTCGAGGGTAATAGCTACGTATGTTGGAAAAATGAAGATATTAGACTATTTTATGATTGCATATGCTAAAAAAAGTGCTTAAAGGCTCTTTTCCTATTTCAAAAGTTTTAGTTTTCGAGGGTAATAGCGACATATGTTGAAAAAATGAAGATATTAGACTATTTTATGATTGCAAATGGTAAAGAATGTGATTAAAGGCTCTTTTCAGCCTGTCGATCCCCCAACCAAGTGCAAACCATTATCCCCTGTCAGAGAGAACAGAATTATCACATAAACATAACAATTCTCGCGCTCGTGTTTGAGTCGTAAGTTGCAACAACGGAGATACAATGCACTGTAGTACAGATGTGCTTAACGTTTTTGCCCCGTGGTCCAAGTTATGACCGGTGGAGTCAAGTGGGGATGTAGCAAAGTTTTGCATGGTGCACAAAGCGTTCAGAATAGGCTAATAAGGCATATTTGACATAGTTTGCATACACTAGATGAGTACATTCCATGGTGCACAAAGCGTTGAAAATCGGCTAATAAGGCATAGTTGACATAGTTTGCATCCAATAGAAGCGTACATTCCATCGTGCACAAAGCGTTCAAAATAGGCTAATAAGGCATATTTGACATAGTTTGCATACACTAAGACTTGATAATTGGTGCTATTTGAAGTTTTGACAATCGACGGTCTCTAGAGAATTAAAAGACAGAAGGCTAACCTTACTTCAATTTTGAAGCTCGATGTTTTCAAGTTCACTTAATCACGGCCTTAATTCTTTGAGAATGACCCCTGAATCAGAAAGGCTGTAGAATAAATAGTTGAAATTACTAAAAATACTTTAGCATAAAGAGCGAGGTTTAAACAATGTGAGGAAATCACGCCCTAGCAATGACTGACCATCAGTAACGAAAAATGTGTAAGAACACTGGCGTCCATCGTGGAAAACAGGCAAGGTAGTCTTCCCATAAACCTTTATACTGTTGCCAGTGTAGCTGTGCAAAGCAATTTCACATTTTTCGAGTTTAAATTCTTTGAAGCTTGTTTCGTAAATCTGACGATTAAGTAGTGAACTAACCCGATTCCAGTGAAATACGTATACTCGCGTCCTGAATTAGAGAGATAAAGAGTGAGTTTGCTGCTGAGCCTGTACTGGATGCTGGATGCTCGATATTGGATGCTGTATGCTGTATTCTGGATGCTGTATTCTGGATGCTGGATGCTGGATGCTGGATGCTGGATGCTGGATGCTGGATGCTGGATGCTGGATGCTGGATGCTGGATGAATGTTTCCTATACTTATGGATCAATATTTAACGCCAATGCATGTACTCATAAATGCATATATTTTTTAATCGATTTTAAAAATCGGAATCTTCATACATTGGGACACCCGGAACATCTGTTTATTTGTTTGCTATGACTAGAATTGATTTTAAAAGCGAAAGGAAGACCAGTTTACAATTGGATGTCGCAATTTCAGATAGTTTTTATGGTCGTTCATCCAAGTCATTCGCGCGAACAAGAACTGCTGCATTTGTGTGGAAATTGAAAAAACTGTTCGCGCGAACAGATTCGGCGAAAAATATCGATTCGCGCTAACAAATTCGCCTAGTGGAAATTCGGCTTTAAAAAGGATATTCTGCGAGTTACACCCCGCTGGGACTCTTAACCACAGGACATTATCAGCAGCAACTATAGCCATTGCTTTTGACGAATGAGAAAAAAAATTATTTCTTTTTCTGGTTTGGTGTAACGTACGTTGCAAAATCATGCCACAGTCCCTGACATTCATATATTAAGTCAGAGATGTTTTGCAAACCACGCAGACCTGCAGCATCGGCAAACCAACTCTTACTGTCGTTGGACGTTTGGCCTGTTTTTAAATTGTTTATATTCAATTGGAGGCAAATGCTACTATTTTATCGAAGCTGCCTCATCTCATATTATTCACCTCACTTTATCCCCTTGTATTTTGTACCCTAAATACCAAACCTATTGGAAGTAAGCATATTGGTTGATGCTTTTTATGGGAGATAAAAACTCTCCGTCGGTTTTTTTAAGGAACTCAGTTGCTTAGGTGTGAGGCCTCGATTTGGTCCAAAATCTAAGCAACAAGCTAAGCAACTCGAGGCCTTTCCCCTAGCCCTAGATCGATCTACGTACATAAGGTAGCTTGTGTTATATGTAAAATACTAATAGACTGATAAATAAGAACACGACCACTGAGGCTGAGAGCATGGAGATGAAAATTTCAATAAGGGTTTAGGAGGAGGAGAGAGCAAAATTTCATTGAAAAAACAAAAGGTGCTAAACGCATACTACTACTAATGCTATTACTCCTAATACTTAGCTATAAGGCTTCCAATGGTCGCCCCTACCTATAGCTATAAAGCTTCCTCTGGCTGCTCCTACCTGTAGTTATAAGGCTTCCTGTGGTCTCCCCTAGTTATAGCTACAAGGCTTCCTATGGTTGCCCCTACATATAGCTATAAGGCTTCCAATGGTCGCCCCTACCTATAGCTATAAAGCTTCCTCTGGCTGCTCCTACCTGTAGTTATAAGGGGAGCTTTATCAGAATTAGGGCAAGATTTTCTCATATATATTTTTATGAAGCGACGAAGTCGTAGGAGTTCGTTTATTAAAAGTCAACCTGTTTTCTACACTCTAAGTCTAATATACCTTTTTCCCTACCCACGATTAACAGCTTCATTTCTAACAAAAAATACAATAGATTCATAGCATAAAAATTCAAGAATCGACTTGAGAATTATTTCTGGGAGATGTTAATCGGGTGTTCACTTTAAGCTGGTTCAGGAACAAGAGCAGTTGGCCGCCTCTGGCTTTTTTGCCGCCTCTGGCTTTTTTGCCTTGGACTTTGCCAGCCATGCTTAGTTCTTCCCATCACCCTCTGTTGAAATGCCACTATTATTAACAGCTTTCATTCTCAGCTTCTTTGTCAGCGTTTGTTGTCAAAAGCCCGCAAAGTTGGAGTAAGAATTGGCTCAGCTTAGCCACAGTTTACTGCCTTAAGTAGCTGTTAATGCAGGCCTTTTAAACAGATAAACGTTTCGCTAGACGTCTTACAAGGTAACAAAGGAAAAGGAGGAGTCCGTCTGCTCGTAGCAGTTACAGAAAATTATCAGGACATTGTCTTGTTATTGAAGTGAAGAGATAAAGAAATACTAAAACCCATTAGGGACGGTTTTGTCAGCTTCAAAAACCTGTTTAAAAACCGGTTTTGTCAGCTTCAAAAACCTGTTTAAAAACCGGTTTTGTCAGCTTCAGAAACCTGTTTAAAAACCGGTTTTGTTAGCTTCAAAAACCTGTTTAAAAACCGGTTTTGTCAGCTTCAAAAACCTGTTTAAAAACCGGTTTTGTCAGCTTCAAAAACCTGTTTAAAAACCGGTTTTGTTCAAATCATTCCCGCCTCGTGTCTAGGCTCTTGAAATGAAGTCTGAGGACTAGACACAAGGCGGGAATAGATGGACGATGAGTGGATAATTTTTCAAGAGATCGCTATTTTTCCCATATCATGTCACTCTCAAATATTCATTGGCCATGGATGGCAGCATGACATATTACTTGTGGTACTACGAGGACAAAAAGGGAAATGATTGCCAGATATTGTTTATTGCTTATTGATGAGGTCTACATCAAACCATCTTTGCGTTATCATGGTGGAACGCTCTTTGGCAAAGCTGTTAACAAACCTCAGCACTTGGCAACAACCATTCTAAGCTTTATGGTTCTGTCCCTTTTTGGTGGCCCAAAGTTTTTGTGCAAAATGTTACCTGTATATGAACTTGATAGTTCATTCTTGTTTGCCCAGAGTTCAGCAAGACTGGCAGCACATGGATGCAAAGAGCACAAGGTTGGAAGGCGTGGAGGAAACTGTGGAGGCTACCCGTTAGCAATCGCGTGAATAGCTGACACGATGATGACCATGATGATGATGATGGTGATGATGATGATGATGATGATGATGATGATGATGATGATGATGATGATGATGATGATGAATGTTAATATACAAACTCAATTTTCCTAATTTCTTAAATGAGTTGTTTTGGTCAGTCCAAATTTTAATTGTTATCATGTTTGCAGACGACATAAACTTATATATAAATGATAAATGGAAGAAATTATAAACAGCTTTTCAAAACAATGAATGAACTACTCTCTGAAATAGATTATCTCTAAATGTTGACAAGACAAAATATGCTCATTTTTGTTCAGAAAAATGAGAGGTAGATCTTTCGTTTAGCCTATCAGATGTTCCTATTGTCAAGGTTTCAAGGATGTGGATCATGTTTTTATCCATTGCCCCCTTGCGAAGCAGTTGTGGAAAATGTTAACTCCAATTGTATTTAAACTATGTTATTCTCAGCTCCAGATTATCTGATCTGTGGTCTTTCTTCATCAATTTAATTGGGCTAATGTAACTAGTAAACGGCTATTGTTATACCTGATAAAACTTTTTGAATAACTAAGAAATACTACATCATTATGAGTGAGGTGTAAAGGTCCAGGGTACAGTAGTATACATCCCTATAGTTTCTATAGATAGAGTTGTACTGCATGTATATGAATTAGTGCTCCAGCTTAAGTTAATTTCCCCACTACTACGCTACTCTTTCGATCCCATAAAGTGAAATAAGCTCCCCCTACTGTACTCCTTATCGGGCGCTTATCAAAAGAATCGCATTTTAATGCTGATTTTAAATATATAAGTTTCATCAAGTTTAGTCCTACCCATCAAAAGTTACGGGCCCGAGAAAATTTGCGTTATTTTAGAAAATAGAATCTTAATAGAATCTTAAGAATCTTAATAGAATCTTAACGAAAATCACACCATCAGATTCAGCGTATCAGAGAACCCTACTGTAGAAGTTTCAAGCTCCTAAATAAAGTATGTTCATCTAGCTAAGTCGGTAGAGCACACGCCCCGAGCGTCTGGCAGGAAAGCACTGTCCAGGAATCCGCCCCAAATAAAATCATACATCTTTTTGATTGGATCACACACCAGTCATTGTGGTTGGCAAAAACTGGCTAACCTTAATCATATTCTCTTGAATAACAGCAACTGCAGCAAGCAACTATAGTAACCCAGGAACTATTTCTCGCAAAGGATATTTCTCACCTAGGTGTTGGATCAAGCTTCATTAAAAAAATAAGTAAGATTGTCGTGTAGTAGAGAAAAATGAAAGGTAAATAACAAAAAGAAATAGATCTTGGATATTTCTCGCAAAATATTTCTCGCAAAGGATATTTCTCACCTAGGTGTTGGATCAAGCTTCATTAAAAAAATAAGTAAGATTGTCGTGTAGTACAAATACGAGCCGACTACATAACTTCTACATGCACAACCTCTAATACGGGGAAAGCGCACCTGAAAGGGAAAAGTTATGATTATGATACAACTACTAAACCTACAGAGAAATGGGATTAAGGGATTATTGGGGATCCTAAAGAAAAGTAATTTGATTACTGCGCGACTACATAACTACTATATTCTCTACCTCTATTACGGGGAAAGCGCACCCTTGTGTCTTGTGTCTTGTGTCTTGTGTCTTGTGTCTTGTGTCTTGTGTCTTGTGTCTTGTGTCTTGTGTCTTGTGTTTTGTGTCTTGTGTCTTGTGTCTTGTGTTTTGTGTCTTGTGTCTTGTGTCTTGTATCAAGTATCTTGCATCTTGCATCTTGCATCTTGCATCTTGCATCTTGCATCTTGCATCTTGCATCTTGCATCTTGCATCTTAGCCCAACTAATCTTTTTAAATCATTAAGACCAGATATAGCTATTGTGCATAATAATGGTTCCAATAAGTCTATTACGGTTATTGAAGTGACGATTTGTTTTGAGACAAACCTTGAAAAATCAAGAAAATATAAACTTGAAAAGTATAATAGTCTGAGGCAAGATCTTAAGGAGAATGTCGCCAATTTCAAACTTCTAACCATGGAGGTATCTTCCATGGTGCACAAGGCGTTCAAAATAGGCTAATAAGGCATATTTGACATAGTTTGCATACACTAGATGCGCACATTGCATGGTTCACAAAGCGTTCAAAATAGACTTATAACGCATATTTGACATAGTTTGAATGCACCAGATGCGTACATTCCATGGTGCACAAGGCGTTCAAAATAGGCTAATAAGGCATATTTGACATAGTTTGCATACCTTCCTGTAATGCCATACGTGTTACAAAATCTTTTCATCGTAGTGCTATTCTCTCCACTCTGCTTCTTAAAAAGGCTACGAAATAATATCAATAATATAATGATCACTTTAACACGATTTCCAGAACAATATTCAGAGGCATCTACATATTCTAGTAGTGTATTTTGAGAACTTGTCCAATCCGTAACAAAAATACGTATCCTTCGCATTCTAGCGACTTGGACAAAATCTCATTTTAGGGTCACTGACATCAAAGGCCTATCAATTGCTTAAAATGCTCTAAACTCACTTGCAATCAGCTGCAAACATCATAACAAGACTTGATAAACATGTTACAAATGGTTTTGGTGGTTGTCAAAATTTGCCCAATTTTTGCAAATTTCTCCAAGGCGCGCGCCTTAGACAAAATCTCATTTTAGGGTCACTTCAGTAATTACATGATAAACTTTCCAAGCATACGTGAAATGTTGCTCATTCTTATGTGTCAGCTTCACCAAACATGTATGCAAAATTAAGGATTTGAACAAGAAAGAGCTCTTTATGAAAGCGCAGGAACTTCTGTGAAATGATTTTCTTGTCACAATCTTGTGATGTTACTTCATGAACATTTTGTCATGGAAAACTGACTTCAAAAACATTAGATCTGGTGACATTGGGGGGAATTGGAGGGGGAAATCGGAAATCTCGGAAAACGCTTAGAGTGGAGAAATCGGGATGAAACTTGGTGGGTAGAATAAGCAAATGTCGTAGATACGTGATTGACGTAACCGTACTGGATCCGCTCTCTTTGGGGGAGTTAGGGGGTGGGGTTCAGTGCTTTGGCGAGTTTGGTGCTTCTGGACGTGCTAGGACCCGAAGCGTGACATTTAATGACAACGCCACCCCAAGACAGTAGTCGTTCAAACTTGACGGAGGTACGATAATTAAAGTGTACCTCCAGTGGTCAGAAATTTTTTGATATTTTGTTCATCATACTTAACTGATATGGCTCCGTCGATTCTTTCTGTCTTATGTTGTCCGTATTTTCTGTAAAAGCCCGTAAAAGTCGTTAAATTTGCAGTATTGCGCCGCGATAGCATGGGTCACGGGTTCAATCTTCGGTGGTGACATATTTTCCATTTCTCTAGTGTCTTTTCAATATTGTCTTTTCGAAACACTTATTCACGGAAAGCTTCAAGAGAGTATGTCCCTTAGCAAAGAAGAGGTGACTTAAAAAGCCATTTCCTGAACTTTTCTACAAAAACTCGTGCTTCTTTGCTAACATTTACGCACTTATACAATGCCATTTATTTCTTATACTGAAAGTGTACAACTCAACGTTACAATTTCTAAACTAATAACATTCTCATTGTTTTCTCCCGGCAAATATAGTGGGGACAATGAGATTCTTTGTGTGGATACATACACGTTAACGTTAACTAATATACAATAAACTATGATGTATTAGGTAGAACAACAGAGTAATAAATAACCATAGCAACAAACAGTAAACGTAGGTCTGTCTTGAAGTCTTGGGCTATTTCACGAACAAGACGCTGGAATGGTAATTTTCGGATCAGCAGTTCGGTAGCTAAAGGAATGCTATTATCGTATTGCTTTCAACCACGTTTTCTTAAATAAATATATACATACATATGTAAGATGTCTACCTTAATTGTCCATCAATTTCAAAATCGTGTAATTGTCAAACGTATCAAGATACGTCGTATAGTTTAGAAAATATAGTAAGAAATGTAAGTTGATAGTGAAGGGCTGATTTCTGGCACTTTATAGGGCATCAATGCTTCCAATAGTGGAAGAAATTGGTCAACAAGAAAGGTCCTCCAATTATGATCTATTCGTGTTTATTATGTTAATTGACGGCCTAGATAATGATTCCGCGTGAAATCAGTGCCTGATTGCGTATAGTTTAGAAAAAGTTCCAGACAAATAGTACGAACATACATCAAGGGGTATCGATGAGAATGGAACGCTGAAGATGTGTAGGGATTTTATTGTGCAAACTGACCATGCACTTAAACATAGACGCCCAGATATGATGGCTGTAAGGAAAACAAATGGCATCTAAGGTAGAATATTAAGAAAACATCTATTTGTGTAAAGTCATTGAAAAACAAGGAAAAATCAGTGATGCAAACTATGTCAAATATGCCTTTTTAGCCTATTTTGAACGCTTTGTGCACCATGGAATGTACGCATCTAGTGTAGGAAAACTATGTCAAATATGCCTTATTGGCCTATTTTGAACGCGTTGTACACCATGGAATGTACGAATCTAGTGTATGCAAACTATGTCAAATATGCCTTATTAGACTATTTTGAACGCTTTGTGCACCATGGAATTCAGGCAATGTACAGGCATGCCAACAGCCGGGTCAGAGTTGGGGAAGGCTACAGTGAAGCATTCAAGGTCAGAGTGGTGTGCATCAAGGATCTGTCCTGAGCCAGGAATGTAAGGCTGAGTTTGCCGTGGAGCTGAAGAAAGTCCTACAAGCAGCAAGCACCCCAGAGACAGTTGACGACATGTGGCAACTGCTCAAGTCAAGCCTCCTCGGTCAGTTTATCGAACTTGAACTATCAAGATACCTTTTTGGCTAACTTAAACCAATGCAGAGTTTTAAAGTTGTTTAACGCACTCCCTCCTCGGATGCACGGTGAACAACAATGCCAGACCTTTCGATACCTACTGGTCTACATTTTCAAATTAATTAACAATTTCAACATCCTGTACATTTGAACATCAATAAGTGGTCATAAAACACAAAACAACTATTATTAATTTCATCCCGCATAATACACAATATAAAACTTCCAATTTCACTCACCCTAGGTCGCTGGGAGCGACCAGGTGTTTGATCTTATAAATAGCTAATCAAAAGAATATACCCAAAGAATAATAATAATATGGTGATAGGGACCCTGGGAGCTGTGACAAAGGATTTTGAAAAGTGGATCAAGAGACTCGAGATAACTTGTAATGTGATCCACAACACAAGGTTGTTGGTGCAGCTTTAAGCTTTACCGGCTTGTGTTTTCACAATTCATGTGCAAAAAAGAGCAATAACGTCGAAGTCGAGAAGCTTACAATCCAACTACTAGGCTCCTAGTAACAACGATGTTTATACATCACGAAAACCAGATCATGAGTTGGGCTCAAGGTGACCTGATGTCGTTTGTAGCCAATAAAAATCGTTTACTATGTCAAATATGCCTTATTAGCCTATTTTGAACGCTTTATGCACCATGGAATGTACGCATCTAGTGTATGCAAATTATGTCAAATATGCCTTATTAGCATATTTTGAACGCTTTGTGCACCATGGAATGTACCCATCTAGTGTATGAAAACTATGTCAAATATGCCTTATTATCCTATTTTGAACGCTCTGTGCACCATGGAATGTACGTTATTTCAATAAGCAGGTATGGAAGTTTTTGATCTACATATTTACTGTGTATCTTTGTACAGGATCTTTGCTATACATTATATTAACGCGAATAGCCCTTCATGAGTGTTCCTTTTTTTGACCTTATTTATTTGATATTAGCTCTGTAGTTTACCAATTTTCGTGCCAGTGTGAGGCTGGCTACGTTGGCCGCACGACTTTGAGGTTGGTTGACCCTATTTTGAACGCTTTGTGCACCATGCAATGTACGCATCTAGTGTATGCAAACTATGTCAAATATGCCTTGTTAGCTTATTTGAACGCTTTGTGCACCAGGGAATGTACGCTTCTAGTGTATGCAAACTATGTCGAATATGCCTTATCAGGCTATTTGAACGCTTTGTGCACCATGGAATGTGCGCATCTAGTGTATGCAAACTATGTCAAATAATCATGAGGTCCCGGGTTTGAATCCGGTCAGCACCGTTAAATTGCAAGCTATTGTGGTAACGCTCCACTCTTTGAAAATTATATATATATATTTCGAGATAATTCTTCCTCAGTAATGAACTTTACATTTCAAGTGGATCAAAACAACTCAAGGGACTTATGTACACTAAAAGGTTTTCTTATTGCACAAAGACTTATTTATCGATACCATACATTCCATGGTGCACAATGCGTTTAGAATAGCACCAAAAGCTATTTTTAGTGACACTTGCATACTTGGAATGCGTTAATTTCATGGTGCACAATGCGTTTAGAATAGCACGAAAAGCTGTTTTTAGTGACACTTACATACTTGCAATGCGTACATTCCATGGTGCACAATGCGTTTAGAATAGCACGAAAAGCTGTTTTTAGTGACACTTGCCAATAAAGAGTAAAAGGAATACAGATAAGGGCATAGGCGCAATGGACGAAAAATATTTGAGGGGCTGTGGATTATTTCCCCCCCAAAACACTCCTTTGCCCGAAAATTACTGGGGCATGAATCGACGTTTCTGCAAACGGTTGAATCGAAAGGGGATAGGGTAAACTACCACCACTTTGAATTGGAAAAAAATCCTTAATGCTACGGCAATGATTAGTTTCAACTGAAGATGGATAGAGGATATCCGAAACATGTCTTGGAAAATTAAATCAATAGTCGTTTTCTTTAAACGTGTCACTAAAACTATCTTCATATCATTCAAAGTATAGCTACGCGGCATAACGAGAGAAAAACATAGTGCGGCAATAGGTTATCAGTAAGAGTAAAGGTCATCAGTTTATATCAAGGTCAAAGGTCACCAGTTCGCTTATCTTCAGAATACGCCTATAAAACCACACTTCAGTGGCTTCAAGATGCTTTTGCATTTGTTTGGAAATAGTCCACATTAACACATTAACAAGTTTAAAAGTTTTAAATAGAAAATTGCATATTTGGGGGACATTGCCCTTCATGCTCCCCCCCTTTGAAGACGGGCCTGTTCACGATTACGTGCTAATTTTTACCAGCTCCGTTTACTTTCCACGGTTTAAGTCCTGACTCAACACTTTATCAGCAACTTAAGATGTCTTCTCGGGAACAGTAGCCCATAACCTTTTCGTTCCTGAGGATCTCATCTTGGCTCAGGAATATCATTTGTGGACCAGTTAGAAAATTTTGAGGAGCTAATAAATTGAACATTCACGCGCAATATGCATTTAAAGGCATTCGATTTTACGTATCTTCCATTGGAATTTAACCTATTTTGAACGCTTTGTGCACCATGGAATGGACGCATCTAGTGTATGCAAACTATGTCAAATATGCCTTATAAGTCTATTTTGAACGCTCTGTGCACCATGGAATGTACGTATCTAGTGTATTCCAACTCTGTCAAATATGCCTTACTAGCCTATTTTGAACGCTTTGTGCACCATGGAATGGACGCATCTAGTGTATGCAAACTATTCCCAGGAAGGTATTTTAAAGTACCCACCTCTACTCCTTCTCCCTCTAGAGGGCCCTGAAATTTGCCTACATGACAGATCACCTATTGAAATTTTGAAAAAACAACATTTTACCTTAATTTTCAGTTACTAGTTGCTTTTTCTCTTCCTTTAGTTCTGAAAATGCAATTCCTGTTATTTGAGTAGAATTTTGAGCCATATCAATGTTTTTTTTTTGCTGTTGCTGTTGCTGTTGCTGTTGCTGTTGCTGTTGCTGTTGCTGTTGCTGTTGCTGTTGCTGTTGCTGCTGTTACTGATGTCACTGATATTGTTGCTGTTGCATTGCGGTCTAATTGAAGCGGTCAAGCTTTGATGGCACAAAAACTTTGTCTTACTGTGCCGTCCTACTAAGACATCAAATTCATTGTACGGAGGCTAACGCATAATACCCTCAGAATTTCTTACTCTTGCTACGTTCCTAGTTGGAGCGTATACAGGCAATAGAAAACATACGTGTTATGGAAAGAATTAGCATTGAGTGTCACATCAGCCAGGATCACACGGTGGAAAATATCTAATAATCATTAAAAGGAATTGGCTGCCAGACGCTTTTAATTTTCCTTGTTTGCTCAAATGTAACCATCGAGAAAAGATACGGGAATCAGTTGGTTTGGAAGCACTTTTCTCGCTCTGATGGTATTCAATTTGAAAAGTTAGCATTTTGGTAAAATAAAAGAAAGGTTCATTCCTTCTTTCCTTCTGATTAATAGTAGATTCCTTCTTTCCTTCTGATTAATAGTAGATTGCAACAGAGGATGGCTGGTGGCAAGGATCTGCAGAGTGTTTTCAACTTTGCAATTATCCATCGATATTTTATTAGCGTATTTTGAACGATTTGTGCACCATGGAATGTACGCGTCTAGTGTATGCAAACTATGTCAAATATACCTTATTAGCGTATTTTGACGCTTTCTGCACCATGGAATGTACGCATCTAGTGCATGCAAACAATGTCAAATATGCCTTATTAGCGTACTTTGAACGCTTTGTGCAACATGGAATGAACGCCTCTAGTGTATGCAAACTATGATCATCAGTCGATCGATTAATTAGTTAGACCAGTACGTTCTAGAAAGTGACTTATAACAATTTTTGTGATCTTGATTATGATAATGATAATGATAATGATCATCAGTCGATCGATTAATTAGTTAGACCTATAAGTTCTAGAAAGTGACTTATAACAAGTTTTGTGATCTTGATTATGAAGGTCGTCTGTGTAGAGCAAGGAGAAAGAAAGGTCTCAAATGACCCATTAGAGAACATTGAAAATATTTGGTCTATTGCGCCACTTTGCAAAAATTGCCTTGGGAATTAGAAGTGCTCAGAATAAGCTGAAATTAATACACAGCAATGCTTAGGCGTCCCTAGAGAATATGGCGGTCTCAAATGACCCATTAGAAAACATTGAAAATATTTGGTCTATTGTGCCACTTTGCAAAAAATGCCTTGGTAGTAAAGTTCCGTGTCAGCATCGATTCAGCGCGCAAATCATGTGACGTTGCATAATTAGAAATTGCATGGGTAACAGGTGCTTTAATGATATATAAATGGAATTATTTTGTAATTAGTTGAAGAGTTTTGGGTTGAGTCTTTCGTTGACTCTTCCTTGCGATGTGTATCGACGAATATGAGTTTGAAACACATCTTTGAGTTCTCTTTCTTTTATTGTGATGAAGCATACAACTTTCATTAAATAATTCTGTAGCTGTAAAGAATTACCGGTACCACATTACATAAAAAACTAGTTAGTAGGGGCTTTTTTCCTGGAAGAGTTTTACCTACAATGTAGTCTTATGCATTCATTCACCCACAAATGAAACCCATTTTGAACAGTAAATGCGGTTGCCAAAAATTTGGCTGTAAGGAGATACGCAGCTGCGTGCAGCAGAGATGTGGTTCCAGCAAAAGCAGTGAATTATCAGTGTCAATGACTCTTACCGCTTTTCCAAACACAAACGGTCATTTTCAGCAACCGTTAATACACAGTAAACAATAACCAAAAAACATAAGGCTAGTGTGAACATGTGACACACAGTGAACAAAAACGTAATAATTCGTAGAATTGAAATTTATGTTTGAAATTCACCAGGTAGTTACACTATTTGAACATATTGGGAATGCTTTCTGCACGCTGGAATGTGAGCATTTCAATAGTGCCCTTGAGCGTAGTTACACTATTTGAACATATTGGTAATGGGTTCTGCACGCTGGAATGTGAGCATTTTAATAGTGCCATTGAGCGTAGTTACACTATTTGAACGTATTGGGAATGCGTTCTGCACGCTGAAATGTGAGCATTTCACGCGAGCTTTCGGATAAGTAAAATCCTTTGTCGAGCTTACAGAGGGTGGAGTTTCCATGGGTTTATATTCGAGAAAACAGCAATGCTAAAACTTTTGAAAACTATGGGCTCATGCCATGTGCCTATCGTATTTCTAGTGTGATAGTAGTCCCTGTGCGGTAAATTTGGGACATCATGAATAGTTTGACGGCTCAACACCAGGAGTCCCAGAAAGACAGGAGGGGGTCCTTTTGTGTCCACTATGACACCGGAGGAACGCCTGTACGCTGACGCATTTGCTGAAGACCCTTCATTTCATGGTCTACGAGTCGGGAGTAGGCCAAGTATCTGAAGTGATAGCCTAGCAAGAAAAATCTTACATCGGGAAGAGGTGGTGGGAAAAACAGGAGGTTGGCAAAAGTTAATGGCGACCATTGCAAAGCAAGCAATGTGTACCGATGGCCGAATCACAATCTATCAGACTCACATTTGCTTTACACTTTCGTTCGGGTTGTTGACGTTCAGGAATGGCCTTCATATTTCTCAACGAGGGTGGAATGGATATCCTGATTTGTTTCGGCGCAATGGATATCCTGATCATATTGTAAACCGTTGCATCAGCAATAAACTTTCAACGTGGTCAGCTAACAAGCCCTATGGCCTATTCTCTCCTACAGTAGGTAGAGAAGATACGGTTCCACAAACAAGGTCCAACTAAACAAAGAGAAAGATAATTTAAGGCTTTTAGTATGAAGTGAAACATGCAACAAGACGTCCACTATATATTTGTCTCTTTTAACTATATAAAGATGCTATGCACGAGCCTCAAATCGTTCCAATTTATTCCTTGTTAACTGTTTTGATATACCTTAATCTCGCGGATTACGGAAAGCATCTGTCATCAATGAGAACAGATACTACATCCATTCCTTGCCAAAAGGCCGAGAAGCTTGGCACAACCCTGTAATATATTAAAGTGTTGATCTACAAGGAGGTTTTGCGTCATTGTCACTGTTCATTTTGCAAGGAAAGGGGCAAAAGTTGAACCTAGAATTCTCACTGATTATACTGGCAAAAATAGCCTCAGAGTGCTCCTTCCAACCTTATAATATGCTTCAAGGTCCGAGTATGACATGCCTGTAAAGTAGAAATTACATTTGAAAACACTTTGGTATGTTACATCCGGTTCTATGACACTTACCCCCGGCGACATTTACCCCCAGCGACAGTTACCACCGATGTTCAAACAGCTTCAAATTTTGAAAGCTGATTCACTGTAAATTGTAGTTTGTAATTAAACTGTTTCGCCTTTCTCTCCAATCTTTTCTTTCTGTGTGTGTATGTTTTATTTTATTTCAACCATATATAAATGTACATATATTAAGTCTGTAAATGATAAATATTATATTTCAGTACTTCATACTAATATACAGTGTTGTAAGTACAATACAGCTTATGTTACTTTTTTGTAATATTTGTATGGAGTGAATATTCTTAAAAGCAATGCATAAGAGCTGTTTTTAGTGACACTTGCATGCTTGGAATGCGTAAATTCCATGGTGCACAATGCGTTTAGAATAGCTCCAAAATCTGTTTTTAGTGACACTTGCATGTTTGGAATGCGTACATTCCATGGTGCACAGTGCGATTAGAATAGCACCAAAAGCAGTTTTTAGTGACACTTGCATGCTTGAAATGCGTACATTCCATGGTGCACAATGCGTTTTTATTAATTAGCCTGCTTGGTGGGTTTTCTGTTTATTTAGGGTAGTTTCATTGTCGGGCCCACTGCTCATAAGGGGTCTTTTACTGAGAGATTGCCGTCGAGTATCACTTTATTTATTAGTTAGCCTACTTGGTGGGTTTTCTGTTTATTTAGGGTTTCAATGTCGGGTCTATTGCTGATCAGGGATCTTTGATTGAGAGACTGTCATCGAGATCCTCATTCTGGTCACGCGTTTTACAAGGGGGCTGATAGGGAGTTACTCCTCTGGGAAACTAATTACTCTATGGTGCAAACGTGTGTTTTCTTTTACGTAAATCACATTGTCTTAAGGCCGGTTTCCACTTCCTTGATCACCCCTCGATTCGATCGCACGCGACCGAGCTCGACCGCCAGCTCTAGTCGACTGACCGTTTCCACTTCCCTCGGCCGGCTGAGCTGTTCTATCGTTTCATTCCGTTGCACATCTCGTGGAACTAGAAAATTTTCATACCATTCGATTCGTTTTGATGCCATTAACAACGATCCGTGTGGCCGCAGTCAGGATAGGTGCACAACTGTGAGAAATTAGCTCTTAAAGTTCCACAATTTTCACCGTCGTTGAATGCCCGCCATTTTGGTAAACCGTCAACTTTTAACACCATTTTCGTGCAGAAATTCCACTTTAAATGAAATTCCACTTTTAATTAGATACAAGTCGAGAAAACTCTTTCTTAATGAGCTGAAGACTTCTATCGAACATTCTAGGAAAATCGTATTATGATTCATTGGCGAAATGTAGAGAACTTTCTTGAAGCCTTCTGAGTCAGAGAGCCGATTCATGCTGACTCTGTGCTTGAACAATACCGTTCTAAATGCGTACATTCCATGGTGCACAATGCGTTTAGAATAGCACCAAAAGCTGTTTTTAGTGACACTTGCATGCATGGAACGCGTACATTCCATGGTGCACAATGCGTTTAGAATGGCACCAAAAGCTGTTTTTAGTGGCAATTGCATGCTTGGAATGCGTACATTCCATGGTGCACAATGCGTTTAGAATAGCACCAAAAGCTGTTTTTAGTGACTCAGAATGTGCCACAGGCCGAATTGCAGATCTGAGATTAGGTGGATATTTGATGGAGGATTTGTCTCTAGTGGTAAACCCTTTAACCTTCGTTAAACAGAAATAGCAGTCATTTACGTGATCCTGCTGCTCCCGCCACACCATCGGTACTCTCAATTTCAAACCTGAACCACCTGCTGTATCAATTTGAGTCTTGTCGAGCATTGCAGACAGCCCACATCTACCGCTTCCATATAGATGTAGAAGGGGTCTATAAGTAAATGAAGGCAGCAATAAAGGGGGTCTTTAATTAGAAGGGGGCTATAATTAGAGGGGGTCTATAATTACTTGACATGATGCGAAAAGGGGGTCTATAATTCGAGGGGATCTATAATTAGAGGAAATATGGTACTTACTTACCTATATACTTGCTATCCTTGTTTAAGTAATATGCCTTATTAGCCTATTTGGAACGCTTTGTGCACCATGGAATGTACGCATCTAGTGTATGCAAACTATGTCAGAGATGCCTTATTAGCGTATCTTGAACGCTTTGTGCCACATGGAATGTACGCATCTAGAGCATGCAAACTATGTCAAATATGCCTTATTAGCGAATTTTGAACGCTTTGTGCACCATGGAATGTACGCATCTAGTGTAAACTTTCAACGCACATACCCATGGACATACGGGCAAGAGTCACCCCACAGTCATCCCATAGGTCCGACATTTTTTATCTCCGATGCATTATGATATAATACAGTGAAATATATATATGCCGATCAGAATGTTAGGAGGAGGGGGCGGAATACGCTAGTGAATTCTCTCAGGGGGCGGCGCCCGCCCTTGCCCCCCTCACCTTCGTGACTGCCTATAAAGCATGAGAAGTTCTATTTACATACACCTATGAGGATACGTAGATGCACCATCTGGCAGAGTGAATCTTCGGAGAATTAGTGTATTAGAATAAAAGATCAAGAAAACAGAAAAATATTTGAAAATATCATCGACCTAGCTCAGTTGGTAGAGCGCACGCCGCGAAAGCGTGAGTCACGGGTTCGATCCCCGGTGGTGACATGCTTTTCTTTACCTAATATATGACAATTAATTGCAGAGGTTAGACTCCCCTGCCGGATATCAATGCTTATCCGTTATTCTATATCCCGACGGATATCGATGCTTATCTGGTATTCCGTATCCAGACAGATGTCAATGCTTATTCGGTATTCCGTATCCAGACGCATATTGATGTTTATCCGGTGTTCCGTATCCAGACGAATATCGATGCGTATCCGGCCGCTTTTTCTTCCCAATGTCCCACCACGCTCGCAAATCACGATATTGGGAGCGTTTGTTTTTCCAGTGGGCCCAGAAATTTTCAACCTTATGGCAGAAAGCTTCTTGCTTTAGAATTTCTTTGTTGAGTTTCCATTGGGACCCACACATTTTGGTCGATGTGAGATTGTGCAGGGTAAGAGTTCCTGCATGGTGATCAGAGAGGGTGCATATTTGTGCACTCATTGCTACAAGAGAGGACAGCGAATGAACAATCATTCCGAATTCAAAACCACGTTCTAACAGTAAATCTGTGAATGGACGATAGCTCGAGTGTATGCTCAAATTGTAAAATAACAGTATCATCCAAGGCCAGGGGCGGCTGGTGGGTAGTGTGCCTGTGTGCCCGGCACACACTTCCCTATCTATCCCTCCAATTGATTGTCTGAAGGAATCACCAAATCGACCCAAAGTTGTCCTGAAAGTTGTCGACAACTTGCCATATTTGGTAAAGAACTCTTTCCCGCTATCAGTTTTTTGTTGCTTTTCGAGAAAAGAATAGACTTTTTTGTACCTTAACATAGCAGTAAGTTGTTACATATTTTAGAAAATTAAAATGTAGGCAATTCTTTGTGTGACCTAGAAAAGGGGGGAGGGGTTCCAACAAATATGCGTCATTATCCTATTTTGAACGCTTTGTGCACCATGGAATGTACGCATCTATTATATCCAAACTATGTTAAATATGCGACATTAGCCTATTTTGAACGCTTTGTTGACCATGGAAAGTACGCATCTCGTGTATCCAAACTATGTCAAATATGTGTAATTAGCCTATTTTGAACGCTTTGTGCCCTATGGAATGTACGCATTTAGTACATCAAAGACATTCAGTCAGTTGCCTGCATGACAGGAGACAAGTTGAGATAAATTATTTTGATAGAAAAGCTTATTAATTTCAGATAGATAATGATTTCAAGTATTAAGCTGCCATAGATCCTCAAATGAGACTAAATAAGTGAGCTATTGTAAAACTGATATCTTATTTTTTATGTTTTTAGAAATCTAGCTCTGGTGCACACCATGCTTGGCAATTTCAGCAACCTTCCGCCATGCTACTTTGTACCTCACATAATACACTTCCATCGAGCGAGGCGCGCATACTAACTGGTGTGTATCGATGAATGCCGCATCCGATGAGTCATTGAGGCTTTCCCCACCACATCAAGGGGTCAGTCATTTACTACAACCTAGTGTATACCTTAGAGCACGAACAGTCCGGGCAATTTCAGCAACCTTCCGCTTTTATTTAATGTTTTATACTTGTAACGATATGGCACAAGAACAAAATACTTTAGTTTGCAGCTGAAACCAAGTTTAGGCTAGTGATTTCATGGTGCAAGCTGATTTGGGACCAATTTCTGAAAATCTCAACATCTATGCGTACCACCAGCAGACCATTCAACTAGTTTTAATGCATTCATTACATTGTTGATTCTTTCAGAACTTTTATTTAATAAAGATGTTAGACTATTTTATGATTGCACATGGTAAAGAATGTGATTAAAGGCTCTTTTCCTATTTCAAAAGTTCTAATTTTTGGGGGTAATAGCTATGTCTGTGGAAAAAATAAAGATACTAGACTATTTTATTATTGCATATGGTAAAGAATGTGATTAAAGGCTCTTTTCCTATTTCAAAAGTTTTAGTTTTCGGGGGTAATAGCTAAGCTTTTTACTGTGTCTGCTACTCCAAAATACTTTTCCAGGGTTTCAATCAGTATTTTGTGGTCCACCGTGTCAAATACCGAGCTCAGATCTAAAAAGGAGCTCCTTTATGTTTATTGTAGGTTAGTAATTCCTCTGTATCGTAATTAAATCGTGGAGGCATTCCAAAAGTCCCTTAGGAACTATAAAATTCTGCTTGTCCGATGCAGTTGACAGTAGTAGTAGTAGTAGTAGTAGTAGTAGTAGTAGTAGTAGTTGTAGTAGTAGTAGTAGTAGTAGTAGTAGTAGTAGAATAGTACTTTTTGTTCCGCAACTTTTAATTTTTCAGCTGTTCGCAACTTTTAATTCCCGCAACTTTTAGTGTTGAGTGTCTTTCTCAACTTCTAATTCTCGCAACATCTTTTTCTGGTTATAGACCACTGGTTATGGAGTTTTACCGACCATCTGAATTGACTACACACCATGCGGCTTGCTTGAGTGAAAACCAGCCAAAGGATATAGATGACATACATTTTCATAGCGTGTCTGAAATTTAACTTGAAAACTTGAGGCAGTTTTCTTGTAAAGGTGCCGAGGACGAGACATGTCATCAAAGTGTGAATCAAGACTTCATTTTCATACTCTTCTTTTCTTTCAGCACCTAAGTGCTCAAAATAGGTTAATAAGGCATATTTTACATAGTTTGCATACACTAGATGCGAACATTCCATGGTGCACGATGCGTTCAAAATAGGCTGATAACGCATATTTGACATAGTTTGCTTATACTAGATGCCTACATTCCATGGTGCACAAAAGGTTCAAAAGAGGCTAATATGACATATTTGACATAGTTTGCTTACACTAGATGCGTTTGTAGATGGGTGGAACAATTTCAAAAGAGGCCAATTAAACACTAAACAAAGTGGCTTGTATAGATTCTCATGAATCATACTCTCTCAGTTAGCTTCATGCACATTAACATTCGTTTAGAATGACAAAGGTAAAAATTTATTGAAGATCATTGGTAGGGGGTAAGGGCTTGGTACCCAGTCCCCTTGGCTCTGTCATTTGTCTTGTCTTGAGACATGCACATTGATAATTGTAATATGGAAGTAGCAATGATGTGGCCTCAATTAAACTTACAAAACTAAGTCAAATAACTCCTATGTATATGTTGTATATATACCTTGTAATTTTGGAGCACTTAACTCTTATGTTAATTGTGTTAGACTAAATGCCCCCTGATTGCTATCGCAATGTAACAACTACTTACGTAAATTAGACGAGAACAACAAACCCTCGGATGTTACGTACACGAGTCCACCTTTATCCGTATCATTATCTTCCAGAATCCCCCGACCTTCTTTTGGAGAGGCAAGTTGCTCCCTTTCGTATGGATCTATACGCCCATCAATTCTTACGAAATCTTTGTCATCTGAAAATCCAAACTTCTCTCTGTCCTTGAGGTTAAAAAGTTTGCTTTCTGACATCGTTAATAGTATTTCGTCTCGCGATTCACTATTCACCTTGAGAATGGCGTCAAGATGACACCGAAACGTCGGGAAAACATGATTGTCTTATTATTTAAAAAATATAGCGAACTTACAATTCACTATCCAGTACCCTGCTGATGACAGATTAACACCTAAGGAAGCTTACGACCCATACCAAGACAAAACTGAGCATACATAGGTTTCGTGATCATGAAATTCACAGATGTTTTCTATTTCCTTCTCCTTCTCCTTCTCTATTTCCTTCTCTTCTCCTTCTCTATTTCCTTTTCCTTCTCCTTCTCCTTCTCTATTTCCTTCTCCTTCTCCTTCTCCTTTTCCTTTTCCTTTTCCTTCTCCTTCTCTATTTCCTTCTCCTTCTCCTTCTTCTTCTCCTTCTCCTTCTCCTTCTCCTTCTCCTTCTCCTTCTCCTTCTCCTTCTCCTTAAATTTGTACGTGATAATTCTTCGATCGTTGCACTTTTTCATCCAACGTACGACATCGTATCTCTTCCGCAAAACAACTTTTCAACCTTAGTACTCCGACCCTTTGTGATGTCCAATAACATTCAATCACGTCATGTGATATCCGGCACGCCTGCCACCCTGTAAATAGGCATGTTTGTACCACAAGAATAGATTCGGTGAATGGACTACGTGACCATGGAATGTACGCATCTAGTGTATGCAAACTATGTCAAACATGCCTTATTGGTCTATTTTGAACGCTTTGTGCATCATGGAATGTACGCATCTAGTGTATGGAAACTATGTCAAATAAGCCTAATCAGCCTATTTTGAACGCTTTGTGCACCATGGAAGGTACGCATCTAGTGTATGCAAACTATGTCAAATATGCCTAATTAGCCTATTAATTACTAAAGGATCTTACGCCGAATTCAAGAAAAACGCCCTGAAGCGGGAAGTTTAAATGAGATGAAAACTGCCCACAGGCAGAACACTCAAAGAAGAACAAGATTATTTTCAATGATTTAATGCCTCAGAGTGCATAATGACTCGACTGACCTGGACACTTCAACGGTGCTTCATAACAGTAAAATTGGTCGACGTTGACATTGTTCCTTTCCTTATTAGCCTATTTTGAACGCTTTGTGCACCATGGAATGTACGCATCTAGTGTATGCAAACTATGTCAAAGATGCTTTTTTAGCCTATTTTGAACGCTTTGTGAACCATGGAATGGACGCATCTAGTGTATGCTAACTATGTCAAATATGCCTTATTAGCCTATTTTCAACGCTTTGTGCACCATGGAATGGACGCATATACTGTATGCAAGTTATGACAATGGAAAAGCTCCAACCTAATCATGCCTACTCTATTTAAAGGCTTTTTTCGGTTTTGTACCACCTACAGCTTGTCCAAATTTGGGATTGTTGTTTTCGATCTGCTTCCGTTCTTTAATGTTGTAATGTCTATACTAAAGAATACGAAGTATTAAGTAGCCAATAACACAACCGTGTTCTTCTTTCTTATTTGACAGACAAGCACATTCCAAGCATGCAAGTGTCACTAAAAACAGCTTTTGGTGCTATTCTAAACGAATTGTGCACCATGGAATGTACGCAGTCCAAGCATGCAAGTGTCACTAAAAAACATCTCTTGGTGCTATTCTAAACGCATTGTACACCATGGAATGTACGCATTCCATGCATGCATGTGTCACTAAAAACAGCTTTTGGTGCTATTCTAAACGCATTGTGCGATGGTTCGATCCTTCCTATGTTATCGTAGTATCCAGATAGTTATGGATGGTTCGATCCTTCCTATGTTATCGTAGTGTCCAGATAGTTCTGGATGGTTGGATCCTTCCTATGTGATCGTAGTATCCAGATAGTCCTGGATGGTTGGATCCTTCCTATGTGATCGTAGTATCCAGATAGTTCTGGATGGTTCGTTCCCCCGGTAGTTACTATAGGTGAGGCGGATTGGGGAGAAGGGGGTAAGTAGAGTGGGCTTAAATATATTTTTTCACATTCCACTAAGGTGCCCGTAGTCATTGTGAGTAGAGGGGTGTTCCGTATCGATATGCATATCTTCATCTGAATGTGACATAATTTCTGTCGCAATCAATGTCAATTTTGATAAAGCTGAAAAGTGGTCACGGAAAAAAATTGAGATTTGGCAAATCAATGTTGTTGACTAGTTTATAGGAGAGTTAAAGAGACGTAGGGTATATCAGACGTTGAAATATATCAGACGTATATCAGACGTACATCAGACGTGTATCAGACGTATATCAGACGTTGAAATATATCAGACGTATATCAGACGTGTATCAGACGTATATCAGACGTTGAAATGACGTCGTATTGAGCATGATTTAACACCAGTAAGGCGTAGTGTTTCTGTGTTTCTGTGTTTCTGTGTTTCTGTGTTTCTGTGTTTCTGTGTTTCTGTGTTTCTGTGTTTCTTTGTTTCTGAGTTTCTGAGTTTCTGTGTTTCTGTGTTTCTGTGTTTCTGTGTGTCTGTGTGTCTGTGTTTCTCTGTTTTCAAGGAAAGTTGTCTCGAAGGTTAAGTAAATGAGCGAGGTATATACTTGCTTATATTTTTCCTTTGTTTTGTTTGTACTCTTTTGACTTGATTAAGTTTGTCTCAAAACAAACTGTGAGTTCAATCACCGTGAGCGAGCTATAGACATGTGAAATTTTCAACCGCCATTTTCCGTGCAGGATGGTTTCGGTCATCTCTTTTATCAGGAGGATCTTTATTTTCCTGTATTGACCCATTTACATTAGCAACAGTATCATTAGGGTTCTGCGACAGCGATAGATCGATAAAGTTGATATTATCCTTCTGAGTAGTATGCGGATCAAATGTGGAGGATCCGATTAATATTCTGGGATTGATGATTCCTCAATGGTTTCTCATAAATCGATAAAGTTTATATCATGCTGTTCAGTATTATGCAGATCAAATGTGTAGTCGATGAGTCATCAATGGTTTTTGATAGATCGATAAAGTTGATATTATGCGGCTGAGAAAGAGCTGCAATATCGAAGGGCAAATCAGAAGTATCAGTAGGAAGATCAGGTAATGGAAGGTGAGATAAGCAATCAAAAACAGTATTGCTTGGGCCAGGCTGGTACTGAACTGTGAAATTGTAACCAAGAAGGCAGGCATACCAACGCCGGATGCGCATGCCAGCTCTAGTGTTGGAGGTAGAAAGTAAAGTGCAAAGAGCTTGGTGATCAGTAGTGTATGCAAACTATGTCAAATATGCCTTATTAGCCTATTTTGAACGCTTTGTGCACCATGGAATTTAGGCATCTAGTGTATGCAAACTATGTCAAATATGTCTTATTAGCCTATTTTAAACACTTTGTGCACAATGAAATGTACGCATCTAGTGTATGCAAACTATGTCAAATATGCCTTATCAGCTTATTTTGAACACTTTGTGCACCATTAGTTCTTATAGTTAAGGTCTTACATAGACCTGCATTCAGCATGGGGTTAATTTTACAGTCTAAAACGTTAATCCAATGTCAGCTTTAGAGCTAATCTTTAGCAATGTGTCCTCTGTCCTTTCAGCAATGCGACTGCTTGTCTACTCCTTCTACTACAAACAATGAGCTCTTGCATTGAAATCTCTACTTGTAATGGTTTAACATACCATAATAGTGATAATAATATTAGTAGTAATAGAAGTACTAATAGTAGTAGTAGTAGTAGTAGTAGTAGTAGTAGTAGTAGTACTAGTAGTAGTAGCAGTAGTAGTAGAATAGAAATATCGATGATAACGTTTGAGAAAGACTTTAAACTTAGATCAGAATATACAAATGGGATCTGTGGTGTTTTTAACTTTGCGAACTATGTAACTCAATTAATTTTTTGTGTTAAGGAAAATTAACCGTGCGAAAAGGGTGTGCAACGCCTTAAGGAGCAAATCGGCACTCTGAATCGAACCTTTTCTTGGATATCCATTTGTAACCACAGAAACGGAACGTGAAATGTGTGCTTCTGAACATTTACGTATTGACAATGATTCGGACTCAGATATCGAGGTTTGTTGAATTGCCACTGAATGTATGCAAACGGTTTTTCTCGAGACATCGAATTCACAGAACAATAGACTAACAGCGGCGATTCCTGACAATACTTTACAAAGACCCTGATTAAAACAATGTCGGGTCGTAAAGACTTAAATAGCACACATGGATTTTTGAAGCCTGGTAGGTCCATGTAGAATTGCAGACGTTCCTTATTTACGCTGGCAAGGTGATTAGCTATTGTTTTCAGGACATTGTTATGTCTCCAGATCATCTTTTCATCTTAGAGTATTGGAGGCTCTTTGCATCAAGCACTTTTTGCCTGAACTTTGCCGCCAAAAAGATCTTGTTTATAATATTTCTTTGTTTAAGTAGTATCGTCCGTTACGTCCGCAGTTTCCCGCCTTTTCAATATTTGTTTGTAACCAATCGCGTACTTAGTTTTTCAACATCTTGTAAATTTCGATCCCTTTCTTTGTTTCTAATCGAACTCCAAAAAGAACTTCAAAGCCGTCTCAACCGATGAACACTTGAGTACTTTTATTCTATTTTATCTATTCTATGTATTGTTATTGTAATGATTATTGATTTGGTGTTTAGAGGGAATAATCTATATCTGAAGTCTAGTTACTGCATCGTCCGTACTTTCAGCAGGCATATCTAACGTGCGGCGACTCCGTAACAGATTTGTGGGTTAACATAGTTTGCATACACTTGATGCGTACATTCCATGTTGCACAAAGGGTTCAAAACAGGCTAATAAGGCATATTGGACATAGTTTGCATATACTAGATGCGTACCTTCCATGGTGCACAAAGCGTTCAAATTTGGCTTATAACGCATATTTGACATAGTTTGCATGCACTACATGCGTACATTCCATGGTGCACAAAGCGTTCAAAATAGTTATAGGTTACGTGACTGATGTACGTAAGGGAAAACCCCGATCTTAAGCAATTGGCGTCGTGGTTGTGCAACGTTTTGAGCCTTGCGAGGACGAGCAGCTGTAATGTTATTTGTTTCATCGGGGTGACAGAATCACCAAAGAGCTCCCCTTCTAGAGAGCAATTCTAGGAGTGAACGGTAAGAAAATAAGTAAGAGTGTGTACAAAATTCTTGATTTCGCCAAGTTTGAAAGACGTAGCTTTAAAATTGCCGTTTTGGTAGCCCACTAAGCGATTTCACGCTCTGCACTCTCCGAAAGACTAAAGGAACAGTTAATGCTGGGGTGGACAAGGGAGGCAAGTGGGCTACCAAAACGGCAATTTTAAAGCTACGTCTTTCAAACTTGGTGAAATGGAAGAACATCGCATGCTCTTTGACTGGGTGTTCCCATAGTTTCAGAAAATGTGGAACGAGCTTTCCGTGAGAAAGCAACGCTGAAAGACAAGGCCATTTTCTATGTCAATGTGCGAAAACATTTTATTGTGGGCATTCGCCATATTTTGAACAAATGTCCTCTGGAAAAGATGGTTTTCTAGAGGCTTTACGCTTTTTGAGTCCGATCAACATGAAGGATTCAAGAAGCATTGCAGACATAGCGGCAGGTTATTTTGAACACATTTTTTATTATGGAATGTACGCTTTACAAGCATGCAATTGTCACTAAAAACGCCTTCTTACGTTATTTTGAACACATTGTGCACCATGGAAAGTACGCATTCCAAGCATGCAAATGTCACTTAAAACGCCATGTTAGGTTATTTTGAACACATCGTGCACCATGGAATGCACGCATTCCATGCATGCAATTGTCACTCTACTTTCCTAGAAGCGGACATTTTGGGGCAGGGTGTGCATTTAACGTACCATTTTCATACTCTGAACGCTGTCAGCTTGCCATCTCTACCAACGACTTGTTGTCTACGCCAAACCAGAAGCAGTGGTTACCTCTGGCTACACTGAAGGGTCCGCTGGATAAAGCCAAGTACCTTGCATTGAGTTTAACGCAGGTCACATCTATCGAAAAGCGAAGTAGTAGTTGTGATGAAGTAGAAAAATTGTGATGAAGTAGTAGTTATGATGAAGTAGTAGTTGGGATGAAGTAGTAGCTATGATGAAGTAGTAGTTGTGATGAAGTAGAAAAATTGTGATGAAGTAGTAGTTATGATGAAGTAGAAAAATTGTGATGAAGTAGTAGTTATGATGAAGTAGTAGTTGGGATGAAGTAGAAGTTATGATGAAGGTACTAAGGGGTGGGTGCGTATGGGCTGAGCAAAAATGTAGCCAAGTACCCATAGGTGCCGTTTTTTAGTACCCGTCCCCCCCTGGTTAATTACGTTTCTCACCCACTTCAACATTTTACCATGATTTTTATTAGTTGTTACCCCCTGAAAATAATTTTTACTCCCATTTGTTGCTTCTCGTTTGGTCTTTTTAAATTTAGAACGCTTAAATATCATCATCATCATCATCATCATCATCATCATCATCATCATCATCATCATCATCATCATTATCATTATCATTATCATCTTCATCATCCGTTTGTGTCTCTTTTGCCCCTTGTAGCGGGGCTTGGACTAGTCGGTTAGTACCATGCATACACCTCCACTTTTCGCTGTCCTCAGCCTTGTAATCACTCTATGCTTTTTGGAGTCGGTCCTTTCCGCATTTTACCCTTTCTTACCTGTTAGCTGCTCAAGGGATAACTTTCTTTTCGGAGGTTTCCGTATCGAAGTAGATAGCTGTGTTGGATTTGGTAATCGAATAGAGTCGGTCTGTCATGCTACTTGAGACGGTTTCTCAAAACGTTTACAAGCATGCATTCTTCGAAGTGATTAGCACACAGCTTAAGGTTATTGTACGAGAACTTGCTTTATTCATATACGGAGTAATTTCTGTTCGTTTTAAGTTTTAATGTTGCTCCTTACTTTCAGTTAAAAAAACTAGTTTTTTTTTATTTAATCATTTACAGACGCGACATACTTTTCACTAAAATACCTTTTTCTTAGCATGTTGTTACAGAAAGTTTATTCTGTTTCTTGCCTTTCTGAACTCCTCGAAATCAGTCGGATCCTGAGTATTTAGAGTTTGTCGTAGCTTGCTACAGGCCTGCAAAATATGTTTCACATATAAAAATGCCATATTTAATGTTTATTGTGTTCCTCAAAATGAAACGGAAAGTAGTCAAAGGCAGAAAGAGTTTGAAATTTTTGTATTAAAAGAAAATATCTTTTGATAAAAGGTCAAATCTCTAATTGCCGTCGTAGGCCTCCTCAATCCCACATCTCTCCCTGTGTCGGTTTTCTAATTAACTACTACTACTCCTCTACCCAACTACTTCTACCTCACTAACTAACTAACTACTTCTACCTCACTAACTAACTAACTACTTCTACCTCACTTACTACTACTCTACCCAACCACTTCTACCTCACTAACTACTACTACTCTACCCAACTACTTCTACCCTGCTAACTAACTACTAACCTACTCCTACCCCACTACCTAAGTGCTACTTCCAAGGGGATTGTACGACTCTACCCAAACTGGGAGGGTGGGAATTATGCATCTTTATATTCACTCGCGCGCTCACTCTGAAATTTTTCCTGTATGGATTTGAGTGGCCAAGTAGAATAGTTTAGGATGTTAAAATATTAAAATAAACTTGAAAAGTGTACAAGATTTCTTGGTAGTCTTAGCTCTACGCATCTACAGCACAGATATTAAATAGAAATAGTTCAAGTTTCTATACATGTCCTATTTGTTTCGGTAACCTAAATTGGGATTTGTTCAGAGTAAGCACAAATTATTAATTAAGGTAAAGATAAAATGCATTAGAAAAATACCTGATTGATTAATGTGCTTCGCTGCCACTTCTTGATGCTTGTACCACCTTTGATGAAACTGACACCTTTCACTCGAAAAACTTGTGTTTAAATTGCGGATACAAATGATCTGTAATTCTTAACGCATCTTCCTCTTATCCTGCTACGTTCGCTTAAATTGCCATTTCCCAGAAAATACTTTTTATCAATTACAGACTTCTTTATTTCTTCTCTAGACAAACCAATATGGTCTTCGGTCTGTAATTTATCTTTGAGTGTTTTTTCTTTTTAGTTTTTTTTAGTTTTTTACATTTTTTCAGTTTTTTTTTCTAAGCTATCTTTAGCGACACTTGCATCCTTGGAATACGTACATTCCATGGTGCACAATGCGTTTAGAATAGCACCAAAAACTGTCTTTAGTGACACTTGCATGCTTGGAATGCGTACATTCCGTGGTGCACAATGCTTTTAGAATAGCACCAAAGCTGTTTTTAGTGACACTTGCATGCTTGGAATGCGTACATTCCATGGTGCACAATGCGTTAAAGCATCTTATAAATATTCTGTGTATATGTAAGCCACTTTAAGCTCAGAAAAAGGAACATCTTAAAATAGAAAATATATACTACTAATTGTAAGATACGAACAGAGTCATACATGGTCGACATTTGCAGACATTTAACTATTGTCTTAAGTAAAACTTGTAAATAAAACTGGCAATGTAGATGTAAGTATTAACGTAAAAGCATCTTATAAATAGAATCAAAAGTGGTAAAATAATGGAAAAAGAGATCATATAACACTAGATAAAGGCTGACGTAACAGAAAAAAAGCGAAAACGAGAAAACGAGAAGAAGGTCATCATTTACATTAAGCACCTTTATCGTCTTAGTCTTCAATTGGCATGCCTGAAAATAGATACTCGCGTTGATCTCAGTTTCTACTCTATAATACTGTATTGTGTTGTTTCGTAGTAGTAGTAGTAGTAATAGTAGTAGTAGTAGTAGTAATAGTAGTAGTAGCAGCAGCAGCAGCAGTAGTAGTAGTAGTAGTAGTAGTAATAGTAGTAGTAGTAGCAGCAGCAGCAGCAGCAGCAGCAGCAGCAGTAGTAGTAGTAGTAGTAGTAGTAATAGTAGTAGTAGCAGCAGCAGCAGCAGCAGCAGTAGTAGTAGTAGTAGTAGTATAAAACGTGTAGTGTGCTTATATGAATGCTATCTCGCGTTGCAGACCCAAAGAAAGAAGTGATAATTTCCTGCAACAGTCCATATATATTACCTTTACTTATATAGTAATTCTGGCCGAGCTATCACGCAATTTTCTGATTCGAATTAAATCACAAGTAACAAGTTTCTCCGCGGACGATTATCATTATGCAGTAATTTCGCGACTTTGATGTGTTTTCGACGTTCAAATACTTTATTTTTAGTATTCCACGTGTAATACGAAGGCACTTCAGTATATAGCAGTTTTTTTGCAAAAGAATCATTTTTGCAAAGCGAAAAAAGCTGTTAATGTTGTATCCGGTGGATTCTGGGCTCTTTGTTGCACGTTGGTTTCCGTGAAATAAACACGTTGACCATTCTGTAAATGTACCGCTAAGTGAACAACAATACTATGTGTTGGTCGTCAAGATATATATGTTGTTCGTAAAAAAGCGTCATTAAGTGGACATTTGTGTTGATAGATATGAGAGCGTATCTCTGTGATACTAATATGGACTAATCGTTGATTATTGGAGTCATAACAAGTTAAACATTTTTCATTACTCTTAATACAGTGATAGCCGGGGTTTGTCGTCTACCCCCTTTGAAGGAAGACTGATTATAAATCTTGGAATATGCTTAACTTTCGTAGGGCGTGCGGCGCACACCTAGCACACCCAGAATATACGCCCCTGTAAGGAATACATTGTGCACTGTGATGTTTGATTGCCATGTACATAAAGATGAGTGTAAAAAATCATATATGTCTCAGAAATTTCAAGAATGACATAATGACAAATGTGTCCCGTACGACATGTCCCGTACGACATATTCCGGCAAGTTTGCATGGAGGTTTACAAATTGCTTCCGCCCGGTTTATGTAACTTTTTATTAGTATTCTATCTGGGATCTGTTGACCAAACTGCACACAGTAAGATATTGCCATTGAGTTCATCGCAGTTTCTGGGGGCTAGAGCACCATATTTCCTTCAAAATTATTTTGGTTTTACTAGTGTTGTCCTGAAATTCATTGTTTACTGTCATGTAGAAAGCCTTTGATAGAGTTTGGCATAAAGCACTTTGGTTAATTATGAGGAAGTGCAGAATCAGCTCTTGTATTGTCGACACAATCATGTCGCTGTACAATCATGCAAAGAGCTTAGTCTTGATTGGCAATAAGCCAAGTAAGTGGTTCAGATCGAAAGTTGGTGTTCGACAAGGATGTGTACTTTCGCCATATCTTTTCATCATATTCCTAGTTGAGTTTTACCCCGCCGTAACGACATAAACAGCGCAGAAGAGAAAATAGAATAGTAATCCGTCTGTTAATAACAAAACTTATCAACGTTATTCAACATCGGCAATTTACAGGATCAGTCAAGTTTATGTTCCTTGTTTGATCAATAACGAAGTACAGTGGAGAAAGTTACTACTTATATATCGTTCATCTGGATCTCTAGAATATTCGTGAGTATTTTACGGAACGAATTTCCGAATACCTCGATTATCATCTACAACCAATTGCGAGAGAAGTCAAGTCGTACGTTAAAGATACTACCGATTTCCTGCGTAAGATCACGGAATTGCCAAGAATAGAAGAGACTACAATATGGACCTTTATCACACAAAAATCCAGAACGAGGCCGGACCCGCAAAGAGCTTGTCAGGCCGTAGGTTTACTTTGAATTGACCGGTTTCGTTGCACCCTCATCAGAATGGCTCATGCAAAGAATGAGTTGTTCAAACATTCAAGCATCATTTACAAATTTACAAATTTTTGCTTTGATCCCGTTCTTTGTTTCCGAGTTATCATAAATGATGCTTGAATGTTTGAACAACTTGTTCTTTGCATGAGCCATTCTGATGAGGGTGCAACGAAACCGGTCAATGGCATTTCAAAAATGTTCTATGGGAAGGGAGTTCTTGCCTGTCTCTCAGAAGCACTACTTTCCTCAAACAAAAAAAGAATATGTTGACTGAATTAAGCATCTTGTACCATCCTTTATTCACCAAATATCAACTCCTAAATGGAAACAACCACCTGGTGTTTCAAAGACCAAAAACACCACTAAGCAATGTGACTCTGCCATAGGGCAGCACTTGCTTGAGAATCTCCGTCTTCATCTTCGTCTTCATCTTCATCTTCGTCTTCGTCTTCGTCTTCGTCTTCGTCTTCGTCTTCGTCTTCATCTTCGTCTTTGTCTTTGTCTTCGTCTTCGTCTTCGTCTTCGTCTTTGTCTTTGTCTCTGTCTTCGTCTTCGTCTTCGTCTTCGTCTTCGTCTTCGTCTTCGTCTTCGTCTTCGTCTTCGTCTTCGTCTTCGTCTTGCCTCTTCCATAATTTCTGATTAAGAGAACGAAAAAGGGGTATCAGCAATGCCTGACAAAAAGTTAAAATTTCATTCTTTCAAGCAAATCACAAGCCACATTACTTCAAAATAGTACGTAATGCAGAACCAGATGACTGTCGTATCCTATAGGTTGCCATGAACAACCTGAGGAATACCCCTCTATTATTATTATGACTATCAATGACGTACACTATGTCCAATATGCCTTATTAGCCTATTTTGAACGCTTTTTGCAACATGGAAGGTACGCATCTAGTGTATGCAAATATGTCAAATATGCCTTATAACCCTGTTTAGAACGCTTTCTGCACCATGGAATGTACATATCTAGTGTATGCAAACTATGTCAAATATGCCTAATTTGTTTATTTTGAAAGCTTTGTGAACCATGGGATGTATGCATTAGGTCGGTAGGTAAGTAGGTATGTAGAGAGGGCGGGAGAGACGTAGGTAGGAGGACAGGTAGGTAACATTGAGCCTACTCTCTGTGTTTCCAAACGCTGTTCCCATTGACCAAGCTCAATGTGAGCTTCAGCGTAGTAAATTATTTTGAACGCACGTCCTTGTGTAGTATTAGATGACTTCATAAGAATGCACCTCTACGGAAAATGCATACTATGTCAAAAGTTTTAGTTTTCGAGGGTAATAGCTATGTCTGTGGAAAAAAATGAAGATATTAGACTATTTTATGACTGAACATGGTAAAGAATGTGATTAAAGGCTCTTTTCCTATTTCAAAAGTTTTAGTTTCCGAGGGTAATAGCTACGTAAGTTGAAAAAATGAAGATATTAGACTATTTTATGATTGCAAATGGTAAAGAATGTGATAGTTTGGATCCGTACCCGTGTAAACGCTTGGGATCGGATCCAAACTGGTACTGATTGAAAATGAGGTAAAAAAATACCACTGCGAGGTAAATTTGACGTAATTCCTCTTCAAGTTCTATTTTCGTCTTTGTGTTGCCACGTTTATCCATAATCTCCTATTGTTTATATTTCAACCGTTGCCACAGGTCACAGCTCGTATTACAATACAATTAAAAGGCATATTTGACATAGTTTGCAGACACGAGACACGTACATTCCATGGTACACAAAGCGTTTAAAATAGGCTGATATGGCATATTTGACATAGTTTGCAGACACGAGACACGTACATTCCATGGTACACAAAGCATTTAAAATAGGCTGATAAGGCATATTTGACATAGTTTGCAGACACGAGACACGTACATTCCATGCTGCACAAAGCGTTTCTTCAACTATACCATGTTCAGCAAGTATTAAATGGTTGGGTCTCTCTTTTTCCACGTCACTTTCGTCTACTTGCTTCGCTATTACGTCCAGCGTGCTGAAAAGTATGCGGGTTGGTTACGGAAAAATTTCACCAAAGCAACCCACTGAGCAGAATTTAAAGACCTTTTATTCATTGAATAAGCAATCTTTTTACCGGACAATATGAATTATTACGTATGTTGGAAAAATGAAGATATTAGACTATTTTATGATTGCACATGGTAAAGAATATGATTAAAGGCTCTTTTACAATGTCAAAAGTTTTAGTTTTCGAGGGTAACAGCTACGTATGTTGAAAAAATGAAGTTATTAGACTATTTTATGAATGCAAATGGTAAAGAATGTGATTAAAGGCTCTATTCAAATTTCAAAAGTTTTAGTTTTTTCAGATTTACAGTACCGTCAAGTTGCGAGTCCCTCCAAACTAATTGAGATATTCGAAATTAAATAGGGAATGCTAAGCTTTTCACTTATCAATTTTGCATGAAGAAGAGACGAACAGACATGAGGCAAAATTAAAACTTTACAGCATCACAAACTTAAATGCATCACATGGGAATCCAGAACGTCCATCTGTATGTTTTTTAGTAAGCTGTGGTAATCTCTCTGAAATAGCTTTGAGTATGAAGTTTGACAGTTTTACCCCTTGCAAACTGTTGGGTGACAGTTTTACCCAAGCAGCGAAGCAAATCCAAGCACATTTCGTGGTAGGAGCTTAGCGAATAGCCCATCTGTAATCTCTCTGAAATAGCTTTGAGTATGAAGTTTGACAGTTTTACCCCTTGCAAACTGTTGGGTGACAGTTTTACCTATCTGGGTAACCTGTATATCGAGAAGAGAGGATTTGAAATGTTAGTTTTGACAAGAACACTAGAGAAATAGAAAAGCATCTCACCGCCGTGGATCGAATCCGTGACCCACGCTTTCGTGGCGTGCGCTCTACCATCTGAGCTAGGTGACCTCCGATGTTAACACACTTTTATTTCTCTAGTCGCCACATTAGCTCTCAATCATCCACCGGTGCCACTCAGCGGCAGGGAATTCCACTTAGCTGTGAGGAAAAAAATGAATTTTCCCCCTAGTGTTGTGAATATCGGCCCTGGAATGGAGCACCATTAAATTCGTAGCATACAGACCTATTTACTTTTGTATGGATGAGTTCTAAGAACCCAGGAAAAATCCTGGTTATGACAAACAAAACAAAACAAGGCTCGGAAGAAGTTATCAAACTCTCTGTGCAAATTTTGACAGCTATTTGATACCAAGGGGAGATCAGGTTCCTTAGCAAGCACGGGGGTTGTATCCTGGGCGTGGTAATTATTTTTTGAAGTCTTTAGACCGAATTGCCACAATCAGCAAGATGTATGTAAACCCCCGTCAATTTCTGACGTGAAATGCGCCATTTTGATTATTTGCGCTTGCAAAGAATGGATCGGGCATGTAAATCAGTTTTCCAACAATGTCCATCGCTCTTGTCCTCCACTTTCCTTTTCTGCCCTTTACTTTTCCAACAATGTCCATCGCTCCTGTCTTTTCTTTAATGATCTCATTTTTAATCTGGTACCTCTAGGTTTATTTGGCATTAATTTATCTAAAGCTTGGGAGCTAAATTCCGCGAAGTAGCAGAAAACTTACTTTTTCGTAGGTTTACCTCAAGCCTGGATACAGTCTTAAAGGTATGTATCTCAATTCTCCTCCATTTATCCCATTGGCAAATATTCTAAAGCAGAATTCCTCCATGGTTTCATCCAGCTTTTCAGGTCCCCCCATAAATTCTAGGTCCCCCATAATTTTAGGTCCCCCATGGGTAAAATTTTCTCAGGTCCCCCATAATTTGGTCCACCATAAAAATTTGAGGTCCTCTCTTAAATCAGGCCATATTACCTTCGCTAAAGTCTCCTACAGTTAAGTTTCTAAGAACTTGGATTGTATACAGCATTACCGGTCCACGCAAACTGCGCCCAAATTTTACAAAAGTAGAGAGAGATGTCAATCATTTCAAGTATTATACATTTAAGAAGGGGTTTGAGTGCTAGAATATATAAAATATATAAAAAATATAAAAACTATAATGTAGTTATTGATATATACGATTCAAACACGAGAGGGAGAGTTGTCATGTTTATGTGATAATTCCGTTCTCTCTGACAGGGGATAATGGAATGGACTTGGACGGGGGATCGAAAGTTTTAAACATCCGATTTACTTGAAGAATATGCTTAGTTGTACCTCCAGTGGTCAGAAATTTTTTGATATTTTGTTTATTACACTTAACTGATATGTCTCCGTCCATTCTTTCTGGTAATAGGTGAGACAGATCCTGAGAATATGTATCACGTGATAACTAATGTTGGTATGAGTACTAATGTAAGAAAATAACATTAAATCAAATTGGAAAGAGTTTCTTATTAACTCTGAGGCAGTGCCTAAACAGACCCTTTTTAGTGTGTTTCCAACTCAATGAGCTAATGGTTAATGCAGTGGACTCAGCAACCAAGCTTCGAGTAAATCCTCTCCAAATGCAATGCACAGAGTTTGTAACTTACCTGATAAAGAAATATGTCTCTACTTTTATGTTTAAATGCCCGATTGTTACTTGTTGGAGATTAAAAAACCTTTTATAGGAATTTTATAAATGAAATGATATTCCTCGATCATTCGAAATTTTTTCATATCCAAACGGCATGTCCTTGAATTAAGTTTATTCTTTTCGGATAACCAAGAATAGCTTTTTAAAATGTATTGTACGTGAATCTGCGTTTTTTGTTGCTTTTTAAAATGTATTGTACATGAATCTGCGTTTTTTGCTGCTTTTTAAAATTTATTGTACATGGATCTGCGTTTTTTGTTGCTTTTTAAAATGTATTGTACATGAATCTGCATGATAATGAACACTGCCTCTCGTCATGTTTTGCCTCGTTTTACGAATTGGACTGGTGTACGCATATTTGACATAGTTTGCATACACTAGATGCGTACATTCCATGGTGCACAAAGCGTTCAAAATAGGCATAAAAAGCATATTTGACATAGTTTGCATACACTAGATGCGTACATTCCATGGTGCAAAAAGCGATCAAAATAGGCCAATAAGGCATATTTGACATAGTTTGCATACACTAGATGCATACATTCCATGGTGCATAAAGCGTTAACCTAACAAGGCGTTTTTAGTGACAATTGCATGCTTGGAATGCGTACATTCCATGGTACACAATGTGATCAAAATAACCTGACAAGGCGTTTTTAGTGACAAGTGCATGCTTGGAATGCGTACATTCCATGGTGGACAATGTGTTCAAAATAACATAACAAGGCGTTTTTAGTGACAATTGCATGCTTGGAATGCGTACATTCCATGGTGCACCAGTCTGTAATTTCTCTTTGAGTGTCGCGGTCGTCATTTATATTCCCTGTGTCCCGGTCGTCATTTTTGTCCCGGTAGTCATTTGTGTTCCGGTCTGTAATTTCACTTTGAGTGTCCTGGTCGTCATTTGTGTCACGGTGCTTTGTTGATGGTGATTGCTAATCGAACATTCCTTTTGTCCCGGTCGCTTTCTCTTTGAGTGTCGTCATTTATTGTATCTACCGGTATGTCGTAGTCTAACGCCGATGTACAGGATGATACTTAATGTCAATTGCCGGGATTGACATATGTTGAAAAGTTAAGATATTTAAGTTAAATTACTCTTTTGGCTACTAGTATGCTTCATAATTTGCACATTTCTAATAATAATATAAAAGAACTAATGGAGGAATTTTGAACAGCTAGAAGCCTTGACTGATTGTTTTCTTCTTCATCACCTACTCAAAGTGCGAAATTGCACCTATAAGATTTCTAGAGATAGTATTGCGAAGCCAAGATTTAGTTTTATATGTATGTACATATTGTAGTATATATTGCAGTATATATATATATATATATATATATATATATATATACTACATTAATATGTAATGATGATTAAATCAAATTAGTGTAGTTGTATTGTGTTTCACAGTCCGTGTACGCATCTAGTGTATCCAAACTATGTCAAATATGCGTCATTAGCCTATTTTGAACGCTTTCTGCACCATGGAATATACACATCTAGTGTATGCAAAATATGTCAAAAATGCGTCATGAGCCTATTTTGAACGATTTTTGCACCATGGAATGTACGCATCTAGTGTATCCAAACTATGTCAAATATGCGTCATTAGCCTATTTTGAACGCTTGAGCATTTCAATAGTGCCATTGAGCGTAGTTACACTATTTGAACATATTGGGAATGCGTTCTGCACGCTGGAATGGTTGCATTTCAATAGTGCCATTGAGCGTAGTTGCACTATATGAACATATTGGGAATGCGATCTGCACGCTGGAATGTGAGCAATTCAATAGTGCCATTGAGCGTAGTTACACTATTTGAACATATTGGGAATGCGTTCCGATTCCATACACATTTATTTAATACTTTTTTCAAGTTGTTTAATATCTCTATTACTGAATGAAACCAATGAGACTCTTCATATGCTCCAAGCAATCAGCTGTGATAGTGACATTGAGGTACGCAGAGTGGTTGCAAACACGGATTGTCCGGTTCCATACACATTTATTTAATACGTTTCTAAAATTGTTTAATATCAGTATGACTGAATGAGGCATTTTTGACATAGTTTGCATACACTAGATGCGTACATTCCATGGTGCACAAAGCGTTCCAAATAGGATAATAAGACAAATTTGACATACTTTGCATACACTAGATGCGTACATTCCATGGTGCACAAAGCGTACAAAATAGGCTAATAAGGCATTTTCGACATAGTTTGCATACACTAGATGCGTACATTCCATGGTGCACAAAGCGTTCAAATAGTGTAACTACGCTCAATGGCACTATTGAAGTGCTTACATTCCAGCGTGCAGAACGCATTCCCAATATGTTCAGTAGTGTAACTACGCTCAATGGCACTATTGAAATGCTCACATTCCAGCGTGAAGAACAGATTCCCAATATCTTCAAATAGTGTAACTACGCTCAATGGCACTATTGAAATGCTCACATTCCAGCGCGCAGAACGCATTAACCGGCGTGGCAATTTTAACCGTAGGCTTATTAACCGGCGTGGCAATTTTAACCGTAGGCTTATTAACCGGCGTTGCAATTTTAACCGTAGGCTTATTAACCGGCGTGGCAATTTTAACCGTAGGCTTATTAGCCGGCGTGGCATATGAACCTTAGGCTTATTAACCGGCGTGGCAATTTTAACCGTAGGCTTATTAACCGGCGTGGCAATGAACATCATCATCATCATCATCATCATCATCATCATCATCATCATCATCATCATCATCATCATCATCATCATCATCTCCTTCTCCTTCTCCTTCTCCTTCTCCTTCTCCTCCTCCTCCTCCTCCTCCTCCCCCTCCTTGTTCTTCTTGTTCTTGTTCTTGTTCTTGTTCTTGTTCTTGTTCTTGTTCTTGTTCTTGTTCTTGTTCTTGTTCTATGCACGCATCTAGTGTATGCAAACTATGTCAAATATTCCTTATTAGCCTATTTTGAACGCTTTGTGCACCATGGAACGTACGCATCTAGTGTATTTATACTATGTCAAATATGACTTATTAGAGTATTTTGAACCCTGTCTGCACCATGGAATGTAGGCATCTAGTGTATGCAAACTATGTCAAATATGCGTTATTAGCCTATTTTGAACGCGAATGCGTTCTGCACGCTGGAATGTGAGCATTTCAATAGTGCCATTGAGCGTAGTTACACTATTTTAACAGATTTGGGATGCGTTCTGCACGCTGGAATGTGAGCATTTCAATAGTGCCGTTGAGCGTAGTTACATTACTTGAAGATATTGGGAATGCGTTCTGCACGCTGGAATGTGAGCATTTCAATAGTGCCATTGAGCGTAGTTACACTTTCAGTAAAGATCTGTTAGTGGCCTAAAGAAGTCCTACAGAAGACAAAACGTTGTCAATAAAAAGGTAAAGGTAGTCTTATACTCTATGACTTAGCAAATTTTCAGTAAAAATCTGTTAGTGGCCTAAAGAAGTCTTACAGAAGACAAAACGTTGTCAATAAAAAGGTAAAGGTAGTCCCATACTCTATTCAGAGCGCAGGGGACGCAATATGTCTGAGTCCTTTACTGAAATGAACACAATGACATTCCGCGTTCATGCATTAAGTATTGTGATTCGTTGAATAGCGATCGTGCCAGAAACAATAGGTGATCAACTTACACCACTGCTCAACTTACCCCACCTTCCCCTACATGTAGAGCACTATCATGTATATCTGTCATCGAGGTAATATGAAATGTTTTAAAAGATTAAGGAAGCGTTGAAATTAACACCCTGTCTTTATAAACATACTCCAAAACACTGGCTTATAGTTTAAACAGTAACAAAGCACACAGGAATGCCTCTTATTACTTAATTACAGCTGTTTTGTAATAGCATTAGTTTTCAAGGTAGATTACTTAGATTGATTTCTCGAATATTAAAAAATGCTTGAGACTCTAATATACTTGTGTTAGCATCCAGTGACACATCTATGGGTCCGTAGCTTGCTTCAGGTGCCTCAAGGGCAGGGGCACAAAGTAAGAGGTAAATGTATTTGGTAACACTATTTGGAACTCTGCTCTGAAAGAGGACACTCGCTTGTCCTAGAAATAGGAATCAGCTGTGGTCAAAGTCTGTGACTATACGAATCATCTCGCATCACTCGCGTATCCTAGAAATAGGAATCAGCTGTGATCTAAGTCTGTGACTAACGGGAACGGCAAACATTTGAGTTGAAGGAAGGCAGCGAACAAGAACTTCGATTTGTCCGATTTGACGTGAAAGCAGTGAGAGAACGAACGTCGGGTCACCAATTATAGGTTATGTGTATATGAGTTGTAACCTACATATTTGACTTGTACGCGCAACGATAGCGACATGCTGTAATCATCCGGGCAGCGAAATTAGTGAGCAACAAAAATCAGGTCACGAAAAAAGGTCCGTCAATTATGTTCTTTATAGTTTTATAATGAAGATTGATGGCCTGCAAAACTAATCCGCTTGAAATTCGTTTCCAATTCGATATAGTTTATAAGATACGGTAAGATAGGTAAGTTGTTTGTTACAGGCTCATTTCCGGCATGTTATCAAGCACTAAGGCTTGGAAAAGTCGAAAAAATTGGTCAGGAAAAAAGGTGATAAGCTAATAGAGCTAAATTCTTTCAAGAGATCGTTTGTTGTTCCTTGGATGTGCTGATTTTGGATGAGTTTTACCGCATGATACGATAAAGGACCGTCATCGCACGACTTTAGATGGCAGCGGACTATAAACGACTGTCTTCGTAAAATCCGGCTAGTAGGCCCGCGGCACTTTGACACACTATAACCTTATATCGGCTAATGCTATTACCTATCCCATTTGGGCTGAACGAATAGAATGAGGAAAGACAGACTTTACAAACAGCATGATATTTTCTTAATTAATGTGGTATTTATTGACTACTTTACCATGTAGTTGAAAGCGAGGCTATATGCTTACACGTTGGTTTTTTATAAGAACACTTGGTTCCAGTTTCAGCCTGCCGTTTCTTATTTTTCCGTATATTTTCAGCCTAAGGTTTTTAGTAGTAGTAGTAATAGTAGTAGTAGTAGTAGTAGTAGTAGTGGTAGTAATAGTAGTGGCAGTAGCAGCAGCAGCAGTAGTAGAAGTAGTAGTAGTAGTAGTAGTAGTAGTAGTAGTAGTAGTAGTAGTGGTGGTAGTAGTAGTAGTGGTAGTGGTTGTTGTTTTTGTAGTAGTAGTAGTAGGAAAACCGTTGCTGCTATCACCACCACCACAGTTTGTTTCTTCTTTATTTTCGTTTAGTTGCAACAACGAAAGGGAGTACAGCTGCTCTATCCGTGACGAGCAGCACTGGTGAAATGAGCCAATATTGTCAATAAAAGTGGATCATCTTTGAGGAACATGAAATTTCGTCAATAAAAGTTCGTTAGTATCATTGTCAATATTCGTGTGCGTCTATGGGCTGCTTAAGTTCATAACGGAAACTGTGCTTGTTTAGTGGCAAAAATACTTTAATAATTTCTAATAATATGGAATGATAATTCCAAAGAATTACTGAGCAAATGACTCAAGTACAACTAAACGGAATAATAACATTATTTTTGGTTATTTATTAATAACCAAAAATAATAATAGGTAATGCCTATAAAGTCACATAATTATATGATTTTTAGTCAAAATTTAAAATTTGCTTTCCTTGTTTCCTTGGAGGCCAACTGAGGCAGTAAAGAGACAAAGGATGAGAATCACAGTTCATCAAAGTAAGATAATGTGAATATATTAACTACAGACACCAAGGGGTGTAAATAGTCTTAAAACATAAATATTTTTACATTTATTATACGCCTCTTGCGTCTTTATCCAATACGAGTAACAAAAACAATTGAAAAGCTGGGAATTATGAAAAGATATCTTACCATTACTCGCTTTACAGGCATAACGGTTACATGTATGACGTACGTTTTCCTTTACATCTACCATATAAGAAGTTCAGAATTGGGCCAATCATTATTTCTCTTACAAAAAAGAAAATAGGTTGTTCTTATTGCACAAGAAAATTACTATTATGAACATTCAGATCCTTAATCATCGCTATAAAACAATTACTGTCCCTTGCCATTCCACCAAGCCGAGTTGCTCCTTGAGGCGTTGCACACCTTTTTCGCACGGTTGATTTTCCTTAACACAATGTATTTTGTCATCATCAGAGGCGTCAACGGATAAGGTGAGCGCAAAGAACTTGAATGACTCAACAATGATTTTCGTGGAGAGACTGTCCTACGAAAACAAAATCCATATCTGCAGTTTTCATAAAGATATAGAAGGGGTCCGTAATTAATTCCTTTAATCACATTCTTTACCATTTGCAATCATAAAATAGTCTAATATCTTCATTTTTTCAACATACGTAGCTATATACGTAGCTAACATACGTAAACTAAAACTTTTGACATAAAAAAAGAGCCTTTAATCACTCTCTTTACCATGGGCAATCATAAAATAGTCTAATATCTTCATTTTTTCAACATACGTAGCTATTACCCTCGAAAACTATAATCAAAATCCAGCTGAAGTGGGGAGAGGGTACGAAAACTTCATATTTTTCACTTTTATGTAGCTCACTTATACCCATTCACCAAAAACTTCTAAACTAAGACGGCGCAAAAAGTTGGCCGCAGGGAACATTTCATAATTTTATTTAAGTAATCTCAATTTCAGACGTACTCTTAGGTGCCTAATAGACCTCCCCCCCTCGCTAATAAAGTTTATTAACATTACTAAATACCTCATAAGCATTTCTAGGTTATCAGTTCTATATTTTTGACTTCCTTTAGCGAATTCCTCTCTCCTTTTCAATCAAAAGGATAGATTCCTTTTTGTGACATACAATTAATTCTAATGTATAAATTAACGTCAACAGAGTTAACTTCCATGTGAGATTAATTGTTTATTTATGGACAATCCGTCATCTTTTATCACTTTGACATAGTTTGCATACACTACATGCGTACATTCCATGGTGCACAAAGCGTTCAAAATATGCTAATAAGGCATATCTGACATAGTTTGAATACACTAGATGCGTACATTCCATGGTGCACAAAGCGTTCAAAACAGGCTAATAAGGCATATTTGTCATAGTTTGCATACGCTAGATGCGTACATTCCATGGTGAACAAAGCGTTCAAAATATTTTACGTCCTTGGTTCGAGCCCGCCCTGCTTCCTCTCCTCCTGTGAGGTCCACCCCAGTATCAGCTTCTCCCCAGGAAACCACATCTACAGTTACGTCTCTATCACCAGCCCCTCCAATTCCTGCTACACACTCGGCTACACCATTCTTGTCCTCAACCATATCTCCTCCTACGACTACGTCTACTGCTGCTACGTCTTCCTTCCTTCACTCGCTGTCTCATATGGAACTATTGTACCCCCCCTAATTTCACTGAAATTTTACGTTTCCGGGACAGTCCCTACTTTCAATCTCTGTAGTTGTAACATCAATAACAGGATACAACACAGTATTTTTGAACAACTCTTGCGCTGTCTCATATGGAACTATTGTACCCCCCCTAATTTCACTGAAATTTTACGTTTCCGGGACAGTCCCTACTTTCAAAGCTGAAATTAACATGCAGCATAGCTAATGAGTCCCTAGAGACCATGGCGGTCCCAAATCGCTCAATACAGCACATTAAAAAAACTTGGTCTATTATGCAAATTTTCTGAAAATGCCTTTTCAAATAAAAGTGCTCAGAATGAGCTGAAATTAACACACAACATAGGTAATGAGTCCCTAGAGACCATGGCGGTCCCAAATAGCTCAATACAGATAGGGCAACTGTCAGAGTTCTGCTGAATACCTTTGCCTTTCTGCTAGGTTTACAGTGGTGGCCAGCAGAAAAAAATTCGTTCATATAGAAATTTTTACTTTTTACCTGCAAATTTGCATTTTCCCAAATATTTTAGCCATGGTGAATGATCTACTGCAAATAACAATGGCAGTAGAACTAATGCACTTCAACAATTTTCCACAAGCAACATTCTAGTATGAAGCTTTAAATCTTAAAATAACTTTATTCTTGCAGTAGTCTAATCTGCGTGCAGACATAACTACTAAAGGTAGAGTACCTCCTGATATATGATGACAATTACACTACTAAACTCAAAGCCAGAGCAGCATTGTTTGCGTTTTTGTCATGACATGCCAGCATGGTATCTTTTTAAAAGCCGCTAAAAATATTTCTACATATTTGAAAAACGCAAAGCTCAAGCAGGTAAGATAAGCGTCAATGGAAACACACAAGAACAGTGCTGCTATTATGAAACGCAACTTTTGAGCTTTTCTGAAGGTAAATAGTTCTCAACTACTTAGGTATTCGAAAACGATATTAGAAAAGATTCCTGGTACTACAAAATTTGTAGATAACATTTAATAACGGAATCATTAGTGAAATGCCATTGACCGGTTACCATGGAATGTACGCATCTAGTGTATGCAAACTATGTCAATTATGCCTTATTAGCCTATTTTGAACCCTTTGTGCATCATGGAATGTACGTATCTAATGTTTGCAAACTATGGCAAATATGCCTTATCAGCCTACTTTGAACGGTTTGTGCACCATGGAATGTACGCATCTAGTGTATGCAAACTATGTCAAATATGCCTTATTAGCCTATTAATTTGTGTAGAATTGTCTTGTAAATTAGTTTCAACTGAAGATGGATAGAGGATATCCGAAACATGTCTTGGAAAATGAAAACACAATTGTAACATGATGTTAGTCTCATTTATGGGTTTGAAAATTAAAGAAAACTTCCTATCCCTTGGATACCAATTTAAACACGGCCCACAAACATATTTTAATGTACATACAAAGTTTTGCTTAAATTTATTACTTTTTGAATTTACATCAAATGACAACCTTAATGTTACCAACTTTATTACAACTAAAGATGTTGTAGAGGTACGCTCATGGGTTTCTAACACGGATTGTCCGGTGCAGTTCATTGCCTTGAATACTTTTTCTACATTGGTTGCTATTACCTTTTAAATATATAATAAATGAAACCTTAATGTTACCTACTTTACTACAATTAAAGGTGTTGTTCGTTAGTTAGTTAGTAATTTAGTTAGTTAGTTAGTTAGTTAGTCAGTTAGTTAGTTACTTAGTTAGTTAGTTACTTAGTTAGTTAGTAATTCAGTTAGTTAGTTAGTTAGTTAGTTAGTAATTTAGTTAGTTATTTAGTTAGTTAGTTAGTTAGTTTGTTCGTTAGTTAGTTACTTAGTTAGTTACTTAGTTAGTAATTTAGTTAGTTATAAGAATTAACTTGCGTAACAAACTTTTATGCTCTTATATTTTTTATTATGTATATGAGGGGGTTTGTCCCCTCGTTTTTATTAGTAAAAAATATACGTAACTTAAGAATTAACTTACGTAACAAACTTTCATAATCTTATGTTTTTATTATGTATACGAGGGGGTTTGTACCCTCGTTAATACCTCGCTCTTTACACTAAATCGTAAGTTTTTTTACATGTCAATTTTAGTGAAGCAGCTTTGTATACTTCGCCGGCGTAATAGTTAACGAGCAACGAATTCCCGATAAGCCATTTATTCTCATCCATTCCCTGCCTCAGAATTTACGTTTGTAGCCCCATGTTGTTCGGAAAGCGAGCTTCCGCTCAAAAAACGTCTTCTTTTGTCTAAACATACCTATTCTCTGAATGTGAACAAAATGCTCTTACAGTTATTTTTTAAGGGAGATGAAGAGCCAATGTAATTTGGAAAGCTCCTGTATATCGTTATTATTATTATTATTGCGTGATATTTCTTGTAACTTAGTAAATTCTCACTAAAATACCGGGGTCAAACCATGAGTCTTGGGTAATTTTAGTGTTCAAGAGATGGATAGCGTTTTCCTGATTATGTGAGCACTTCCAAGCAAGACTATCTTTGCACAACGCATTCTCATTATATTCAAATAGTGTATGTATGCAGGATGGCACTTTTGAAATACTCACATTCCATCGTGTACAACGCATTCTCATTATATTCAAACAGTGTATGTATGCAGAATGGCACTATTGAAAAACTCACATTCCATCTTGCACAACGCATTCTCATTATATTCAAATAGTGTATGTATGCAGAATGGCACTATTGAAATATGCATCTATTGTATGTAAACTATGTCAAATATGCCTTATTAGCCTATTTTGAACGCTTTGTGCACCGTGGAATGCACACATCTAGTGTATCCAAACTATGTCATATATGCCATATTAGCGTTTTTTGAACGCTTTGTGCACCATGAAATGTATGCATCTATTGTATGTAAACTATGTCAAATATGCCTTATTAGCTTATTTTGAACGCTTTGTTCCTCATTTACAAAGTTACTTTCATACATATACAAAAAATTGACCAATCACAACTAATGACAACATATCAGAATATTGTTGGCTTAGGAGAATCAAGGGGTGGCTAGACTTAGCGTGTTAGTCGTTCATTGCTTGGTAGTAAGAGGACATAAGAGGACAAAGGTTAGTAATAGGAGGAAGAGGAAATCACGTTGTTAACTTACAAATACTCTTGTTTCATTTACGTCAAAAAGTACTTCATTTTACACAAAAGAATTTTCTAAACTGTTAAAAGACAATCGTTGTCGTTGGAAGAACTTACCAAAAATTGTAATTGGTAATCTACACAAAAGATATATTTCAAACCCCTTCAAACGGTTCTATGTCCTTCCACAAAAACTTCCTTGATCAGCTAAAGATTTATTTACATAAAAAAGTACTTCATTTGCAAACTATGTCAAATATGCTTTATTAGCCTATCTTGAACGCTTTGTGCACCATGGAATGTACGCATCTAGTGTATGGAAACTATGTCAAATATGCTTTATTAATATCTTTTGAATGCTTTGTGAAACATGGAATATACGCATCCCGTGTATGCAAACTACGTCAAATACGCCTTATCAGCCTAGTTTGAAAGCTTTGTGCACCGTGAGATGTTTCAGTAGTGCCATTGAGTGTAGTCACACTATTTGAACATAATGGGAATGCGTTCTGCACGCTGGAATGTGAGCATTACAATAGTGCCATTCAGCGTAGTTACACTATTTGAACATAATGGCAATGCGTTCTGCAGGCTGGAATGTGAGCATTTCAATAGTTCCATTCATCGTAGTTACACTATTTGAACATATTGGGAATCCCTTCTGTACGCCATGGTGCACAATGCGTTTAGAATAGCACCAAAAGCTGTTATTAGTGACACTTGCATACTTGGAATGCGTACATTCAATGGTGCACAATGCGTTTAGAATAGCACCAAAAGATTTTTTTAAGTGACACTTGCATTCTTGGAATGCGTACAATCCATGGTGCGCAATGCGTTTAGAATAGCACCAAAAGCTGTTTTTAGTGACCCTTGCATACTATACCTGCTAAAAGAGTTTGAAAAATGATAGTAGAAATTCATCAGTGTATGCGATTAAACTTGACTAAGCCATGGTGTTCCAGTACCGATATTGAGATGAAAAGCAAAGTACACTTTGAACCACAGACAGTGGTACGAGTGTTCTCTTAACAACCAATCATTAGCAATACAGTTTGTGGCACTAATACTGCGACCAAAGGGCTTGTTAAAAGCGCATGGGTTGAAAGGGGCAAAAAGGGCATTTGATGCAAAACGTAATTACGTACGTATGTAAGTAAACATAGACGAACACATACTAAGAAATTACTAACGATATCTCTAAGATCCTTTTTTTCATTGGAAATTGTGATGAACTCATACAATATGGAGATTTAACTTTCAACACCTAGGAACACATACTTCGCAATCTAAAACAAAGTGTCACTGCTCTTTGCCCCCTCCCCCCACGGATCAACGAGGTAACCTAAATGAGGAAGGAGCCTGGAGTTTTGGGAAAAATTTTGTTCGAATTTAAGTACCCAAGACTATTACATAAAATATAATGTTTTCTCGCTTATTATCCCTAAAGGCCGGGGGAAACTAGAAAAACATCTGAGGCAACATTTGTTGAGTCAGATGTTTTTTTAGTTTCCTCCACCATGCGTACATTCCATGGTGCACAATGCATATAGAATAGCACCAAAAGCTGTTTTTAGTGACACTTGCATGCTTGGAAAGAGTACATACCATGGTGCACAATGCGTTTTGCATAGCACCAAAAGCTGTTTTTAGTGGCACTTGCATGCTTGGAATGCGTACATTCCATGGTGCACAATGCGTATTAAATAGCACCAAAAGCTGTTTTTATTGGCAAATTGCCTTGATAAAATTCCTACAGCCTAACAATATGAGATTCCTTAATGGCAGGCTCGTGAAGAAATTTAGGCATTAAAGGGTGTTGACGTAGAAACCACGCGGAACTTTTCTTCAGGTAGTAAACAACTTACGCAAAATTTGCACCCCCATACGCTATAATTTTTCTAGGGGATCTTGAGGAACACGCGATTGAGGGTTTTGATGTTAAATCATTTTGCCAGGCATACGGCACGTAGAAAGTTCATTGTACCAAACGAATGTAGTTTAAATTAAATTGTAAAGCGCTCAAAGACATTAACTTGTGTTAGGCGCTATATAAGAAATATGTATTATTATTATTATTATTATTATTATTATTATTATTATTATTATTGTTAGAGAGGGAACAATTATAGAAACAATGATGAAAAGAAAGCTGAAATCAAGTCGAGCCAAGTCGAGCCAAGTCGAGCCAAGTCGAGCCAAGTCGAGCCAAGTCGAGCCAAGTCGAGCATTGGGTATACAAACGGGCTCAATTTTTCCTGGACTTTTTACTAGACTTTAAATTCCTTCAAAGGTATTCACGTTCTTATCTGGCAAAAAAAATGTATTTTTGAATCGGATTGCTCACATGCGTCGGCTTTAGTTGTTTAGAGGACGACTGTGATTACGGTTGCTCTGTCTGAACGTCTGTAAAACTATGACAAAGTCCAATTATAGGTATGAGATAAAGAATTGACGCTAAAATAACAGTTCACTATCTTGGCAATTATCAGTTGCCATCTTTGGCGTAAAGGATCATTTATCAAGCGGATGGGGGTCGTACTTCCATAAATTGGTATTTGTTAACGTGAAAACTGGTTTTTGTTGCACACAACAGTGGCATATAGCAACAAACAGCAGAGGCACATAGCACATAGCAGCACACAGCAGCGCACAGCATTACCAAACAGCACAACCAGCACATAGTAGCCCACAGTAGCACATGGTAGCACATAGCAGCAAACAGCAGCACACAGCAGCACACAGCAGCACACAGCAGCTCACAGCAGCTCACAGCAGCTCACAGCAGCTCACAGCAGTGATCTGTAGTACATGATCTGTAGTACATGATCTGTAGTACATGGTGTGCAGTACATGGCCCCCAGTACATGGTGTGCAGTACATGGCCCCCAGTACATGATGTGTAGTACATGATGTGTAGTACTTGGTCCGTATTACATGGCCCACAGTACATAATCTGCAGTACATGACCTGCAGTACGTGGTCTGCAGTGCATGGTCTGCGGTACAAGGGAATCCCTTTCCGCCTTATAGTAATGGCTGACGTGGTAATGTAAAGCGCCATTTGAGACGTAAATGAGTGTTCACAAGGACCATTTCACATTGCCACATTTATGTATCAGTGGTATTAGCAGGCAAAGTCTAATTTTAAGACAATCATAATTTCCCGACGTTTCGGTGTCATCTTGACGCCATTCTCAAGGTAATAATGAATCGCTGTATACGGTCAACATTCTCTGTCTGATATAAGCTGTACCCACCATCTCCTTTTACATCTCTCCCACCAACTATCAGACCCACAAAAGCAATAACACTGTCTTCCTCACAGGAATACATCTTTCTACTGAACAGGTATTTTTCATAGTTTATAGTTGTTTCTTCAGGAGTCAGGTAGTTTCTAGAGGTTTTTGGTTGTTGATCTTTCATTGTTTCGTCATTCCCGAGTTACATATATCCGAATCGAGTCGACGCGACACTGTACGACGCGTCGGATGGCAATTAAACTCGTTGTCTCCATTTGCACCTGTTACACTGGTCCGAATCGAAGCTATGCGATCTCATCCGACACCAGACGAAAAATTGGATTCAGTTCAATTTTTCTGAAACGTCGGACGACGTTTCCTCCATTCCGCCAATGAGAGCAGTTGGTTTTGAAGTTGGGTAGTACAGAAAGGCTGACTATGGGAGAACAGAGAGCCGTCGGGGTGGCTAGACAGATAATGAGTATTCTAATCATCTTTGTTGGCATTATCAAATAATCATTTCTTTGAACCTTTCGGCTTGCTAGACCTTTCGGCTTGCTAGACCTTTCAACTTGCTTGATCTCTCAGGTTGTTGGACCTTTCAGTTTGCTGGGCCGTTCAGATTAAAGGCTCTTTTCCTATTTCAACAGTTTTAGTTTTCGAGGGTAATAGCTATGTCTGTGGAAAAAATGAAGATATAAGACTACTTTATGATTGCACATGGTAAAGAATGTGATTAAAGGCTCTTTTCCTATTTTAAAAGTTTTAGGTTTCGAGGGTAATAGCTATGTCTGTGGAAAAAATGAAGATATTAGACTATTTTATGATTGCACATTCCCAATACCTTCAAATAGTGTAACTACGCTTAATGGCACTATTGAAATGCTCACATTCCATCGTGCAGAACGCATTGCCAATATCTTCAAATAGTGTAACTACGCTCAATGGCACTATTCAAATGCTCACATTCCAGCTTGCAGAACGCATTCTCAATATGTTCAAATAGTGTAACTACGCTTAATGGCACTATTGAAATGCTCACTTTCCAGCTCTCATGTCAAGGAATTTAGAGAATATTTCACAGATGTGATGTTAGTATTTCGGCAATTCCTTTTAAACCATTTGTTCTGATCTCGGTAACCATATCATATTCTGGCACTCGGGTATGCAAAATTTTGCTGGGCACAAGAACACGGTGCCCCTATATTAACCACTGATTTCAAAAATGTTGTTTTTAATCTATCAGTAGTATTAGGACTAGCTTAGCAACCTTAGCCCTGAAAGTGTATCATACCCTTAGCAACTTTAGCCCTGAAAGTTTATCATACCCTTACAAACTTTAGCCCTGAAAGTGTATCATATCCTGAGCAATCTTAGCCCTGAAAGTGTATCATACTCTTAGCAACCTTAGCCCTGAAAGTGTATCATACCCTTAGCAACTTTAGCCCTGAAAGTTTATCATACCCTTACAAACTAAAAGTAACGTAAACATAAAAAAGATATATAATTACTTCGTCAAGGTGGGAGGGGGTTGCTGGTATATATTATAAAATCCTTCCTGTGGCGCTTAGCACCGCCTTTTCCTAGACCTTTGCCTCCTTTTCCACGAACAGACATGTTTAGGTTTATAAATGTATATTAGCAATCGATCTACTAACTTGTTTCGCAATTGATCTGAGAGTTTAGAAGCATTTCAATAGTGCCATTGAGCGTAGTTCCACTATTTGAACATATTGGGAATGCGTTCTGCACGCTGGAATGTGACCATTTCAATAGTGCCATTGAGCGCAGTTACAATATTTGAACATATTGGTAATGCGTTTTGCACGCTGGAATGTGAGCATTTCAATATTGCCATTGAGCGTAGTTACACTATTTGAACATATTGGGAATGCGTTCTGCAATGCTGAACATCACTCGGAAGGACAAGGTCAAGATTGAAATTATAAGATCAAGAACTAAAGTGAGAGACATCACTGAGAAAATAGAATACACAAAAGGCCAGTGGGCAGGACATGTCGCCCGAATGGAGAATTAGAGATGGGCCAAGAAAACAACTGAGTGGCGGCCAAGAGAAGGAAGCAGAGGTAAAGGAAGACCAAAAAGGAGATGGTACATTAAACGGGCATTTACATGCATAAGTCAGTAGAGGGCAGAAGCTAAAGCAATCTGCTGCACGTATATGGTCTAAGTACGCACATCAATCAGATAATTGATCCCTAATATAAAGAACGAGTACTTGCGAGGGGCCGAAGAAACAAAACTAGAAAATAGCGAAAACCTAAATTTAAGAAATCCGTTGTCACAGTTCTGTAAGTGATTACATGATAATCACCCCCAGACATTCACCCCCTGTGGCATTAACTCCCTGCGATATTCACCCCCTGTGTCATTACCCCTATACGACATTAACCCCCCATTACATTAATTCCCGGATAATCACCCTCTACGACATTAACCCCCCCAAGCATTTACGCCCAAGTATTTCTCGCCCAACCATTTCTCGCCCCAAAGGATTTATCACGCGACCATTTATCGTTATTCTAATTGATTATATCCCCTTTGGATACTAAATCTAAGTGATGAAAGTAAATAAGAGGTTCTAAAATGCATAAAGCTAGTTGCGGAAATGTTTTACGATCTATTTACTGCATCCCCTGTGTGTTCATTTAAAGAGTAGTGTGATACACTTGATCTATTTGCATCTTATTCTCATTGATTATATCCCCTTTCGATACTAAATCTAAGTCATTTTACTATGCAGACAAAAAGAGTTCATTTTCTCGCTAGGCCTATTCAATTAACCTTGTTGTAATGGGCGCTGATTGTTCTAAAAACACAAGCCATCCAGGCAGTCCAATTTCTGATTGGCTCCTTTAAAATACGGCTGGGTATACTCTTTCACACATTCTATTTCGGTCATTCTGACGTTAATACTCTGAGGAGTGTCAGACGAAAAAAGCTTAAACATAATAGTTCATAATATCCATACGGACGCACTTACTGTTAAACAAATCTGCTACAAACTATAGACAATAATTCTACGTCTTACCATTTCAATATATGTCTACGCGCTCGATGGCAATCAGACGTTAACCGTTTCAACCGTTTCAGTACATTTTCTAAGGGGGAAATTGTATCCAAAATCAGCTTGACTTTTTCCAGCGGCTCAAACTCTCTTTAAAGAACTTCATGACTGTGCACGAGATATGAAGATCTTTAAGGCTTTTATCTAGTGAATATATGCACAGTAAACCCATCAGAAACTAAAGAGAAAGACGTAAGGAGCATGTCGTGTTAGTTTTGGAGACTTAGTTGTGCATGTATTCTTAGTCTTATAATTAGGGATACCTTTGTAGGCCGACTTATTTTTATTTCAAATACCTAAGCATTTGGCTTTTGGTCCACCAAACAATAAAGTGTTGTTTCCACAAACTTTAGCATTATCAAACAATCCCGACGTCTTAAGGGGGGACTCCTGAGATACGATAGTCAAAATTTCGTGAAAATTTTTTAAAACCTTGAACAAAAATTTTATTGCATATTTTGTAAGAAAAACTACCTGTCTTTCATTTCCAAGAAGTTTACCTGCCGATTCAAAGACTCTTAAAGTGCTCTAAGCTTCAGCAAATGTTCCATATATATAGGCACTGCCCTGGCCCCTGTTAAGGGGAGTACAAGAGAGATAATGTTTCCTACCAAAACGGATAAAAAAGGATAGTGTTATCCGACACATTCCAGTCAGTCATTTCATGGTTATCTGTTGCTTCTTTAAACTCATTTGGCCTTTTGAAATAGACTTTTTCACATCTTGTTTACTTCCATATAATGTTTAATTTTATGGGAAATTTGAAACAAAAATTAACAAAACTTTGGTGGCGAAGGCATAAATGCGATTTTTCGTACTTATCAAAAATCTTCAGGAGAGCGAGAAGAATCTAATGTCTTAAAATATATACTTTCTCTTAAAAGCTGTATGTTTAAAAGAGTAAAACCACGCTAAAAAGGGCCCAAAATAGGGGGTTCAGGGTGCTTCTTTTGTCTTTCATCAGCTTCACGGCAATCTTCCAAAATCTCTTCGGAAAACTCCTATGTTTATTTCTGATTTAGCTCCATATAGCCTTCGTTCTTCAAATGATATCTACATTCCGCCTACCCCTACTATTCGATCAGATTTCAATCCCCTCATTGCTTGTCAACAGGTCTGGAATTCACTACCTTCTTCAGTACAGAGATGCCACTCTTGATACCACAAAATTACATAGGAGGCTGGTAATTTTTTAAGGGGTGCGATTGTTTACACCGTCATATGAGTCGGGGTTTTTTTTTCTGTCGTGGAAAAAAGTGCAGCGGTAATTTCCGCATTACATTGCCTTCATCGTGGCGTTTTATGTCAAATTGCGGGGGCTGCAGTATGGGCAGGTTTGCAGTGGTATGCCGTTTTGCAATATTTCTTCGCTCTTTATGCTAAAGTATTTTTAGAACCCCTCATATGCGTAATAATCTCTGTTCGTTTTAAGTTTCAATGCTACACCTTACTTTCAATTGAAAAAACTTTCCCATGTTTATTTTTTCATTGTTTGTATGGCACATGGTATTAACCAAGTGACATATAGCAATCGCAAATTCTGTCGGTCTGTCGGTCCCGGTTTTGCTACTTTAGGCACTTTAGCAGGAAGTAAGAAGCGCCTTGGAAGTCTTGTTGTCAAATTAAAACGAGATGGTCTGTTAGGAAATTATAATTCACTTTTTGGATTAGGGCCTTCGCCATTTTTACTTGCAGGTGTAATTAATTATCATCTTACCTTGTGTCGACATAAGTACTTTAATTGTGTTAATGAAATTGAACATGGTCTGTATATCGATGATATTTTATTAGGAGTTACCATACAAGAAGATCGGGATTAGACCAATTACTGTTCCGTTTACAAAAGATGAAATATGTAGATCTAATAATACTAAAGATAGCCTTAAAATCAAATAGTCTGCATTAGGAATACGAAGTTCCTTAAGCATTAACAGAAAGGATTTACTATCTTTTGCCATACGACCTATCGCACTCATACTTAAATTAATAAACTGAACACTTTCATAACCCGGACTCACCAATTATCGTCTTATTCAACATCGTGTTTGTTTTTGTTTGTGCCCACGACGGCGAGCCAAACAATAAGCTTTGAAGTATGCACATAAACATTGCAAACCTTGCATGTCAAAACTGTAATTAAGACGCTTTGTACGTAGTTGCTATTTCAGTGTACAGTTAGCATACTTTCTTGTGCAATCGTACATTCCTTAATCTGTATATTCTTCATTTTTTCAACATACGTAGCTATTACCCTCGAAAACTAAAATTTTGAAATAGGAAAAGAGCCTTTAATCACAATCACATTCTTTACCATTTGCAATAATAAAATAGTCTAATATCTTCATTTGTTCAACACACGTATTTATTACCCTCGAAAACTAAAACTTTTGACATAGGAAAAGAGCCTTTAATCACATTCTTTACCATTTGCAAGAATGGACTGGGATCAGGGTCCACATGACCAGGCATCAATAACTATGAAGAGCCAAACTTTACGGGAACAAGAGCAACATCATAATCATCATCTTGCGGCCTAGGCCGAGATAGAATTTACTACACCCGTATTCCCTATCTGTTAAGCTCCTAAAAGGTCTTCCTTGACAATAGATGTGTCTCTATCAGGCACGCAGCCAAGGGGGGGGGGGGTTCACACTTCCCCTTTTCTTTCCAGCAAGGGTAGTTAATTGTTAACTAGACCTATTGTTTATACAACGGTGACATTAGCCACAAATGAAAGCAGGGCTAACTTACTGTCTTTTTAAAAATGTACACTTTCTATCAATAGCGACCTTTAGCATGACATGACGAGTCTGTTGACGAGGACGAATCTTTGAATTAAAACTGGGAACTAGTTGACGATAATAGTTGTGAGTGTTTGACTGTATCTCGTTGATATATGTTGAAAAATAAATTTCGAGTTTAAAAATTATTATTAAAAATACTAAACAATACATACAGAATGGAAATAGATCTGGGAATGGCAGGGTCGCTAGGGCGAAGACATGGCTGGGCTTTCAAAACAAGAGTACGATTACAAAGGCACGTTTCGGAAGCTTCTAAGAACCACTGGTATTTTTGATAAGGTATAGAGAGTTCAAAGCTTTATATTCACGCCTATGCTAAAAAAGAACGATAGTTAGTCTTCAGGACACATCCTTACATTATCACTTACCGTTTACCTGTTTTGATTTTAGTTTTGAATAGAACACTAAAGAAATAGAAAAGTATGTCACCACCGGGGATCGAACCCGTGACCCACGCTTTCGCGGCGTGCGCTCTACCAACCTTGTGTTGGAAGGGAAAGAATTCAACACAAGAATTAGGGATAAAAGAGGAGTGGTATGTATCCTTTAACTTGTTCATTTACTTTAGTAAGTAATTGTTGAGTCGATGTAGCTTTTGTTAGCAGTTTTATGACTTCCTCCATCATGGCAGCTAGTGCTTTTCAGCTTAAAGCCCCTTCAATAGAATTACACTGCATCTAAATAGCAACCATTCACATTCCAGCGTGCAGAACGCATTCCCAATATGTTCAAATACTGTAACTAGGCTCAATGGCACTATTGAAATACTCACATTCCAGCGTGCAGAACGCATTCGAAATATGTTCTAATAGTGTAACTACGCTCAATGCCAATATTGAAATGCTCACATTCCAGTGTGCATAACGCATTCCCAATATGTTCATATAGTGTAACTACGCTCAATGGCTGTCTCCAACAGCCAATCATATGGCTAAATCAGCTCGAATCCGTGACGTTTGTCAGGCCGAATGTGGGAGAGCATGAACCTTCTCCGAAAGCTACGAAAATATCATTATTGTGACACCGAAAGTTTTATTGGAAGGAGGGGCACTGGGAAGACCCTTTTTACTAAATTTCAATTGAAATTTTTAGGTCAGGCTGGGTCTGACTAGCCTGCATTAAGCAATGCTGTGTGTTAATTTCAGTTCATTCTGAGCACTTTTAATTCCCAAGGCATTTTTGGCAAAGTGGCACAATCGATCAAATATTTTTCATGTGCTGTAATGGGCAATTTGAGACCGCCATGGTCTCTAGGAACGCCTAAGCAATGCTGTGTGTTAATTTCAGTTCATTCTGAGTACTTTTAATTCCCAAGGCATTTTTGGCAAAGTGGTTTAAAAATGACAATGACATACAAACGAGGTAGTTTAAATATGGTTTTGTGTATTATTTTTGTACAGTATTTATAACTTTAAGGATGAAATCAGAGCAGGGGCGGCTGGTAGGTAGTGTGCCTGTGTGCCCGGCATACACTTCCAGTTCTGTTCACAGGTTGATTGCCTTAACCCTTTTGTGCTGTCGTTTCTGTCTCTATGTTCTTTCGACCTGTCCTTCTTCTTCCATCTTCTGCATTCTTCCATTCCACTCAATTTTCATGGCTTTTATGTCAAGAGAAGCATTCCGGAACGATTTGAACTCGGACAACTTACCAGTTTTCTCCAACAAGCTAAAAGACTTTTCGTGAAGCAGTTTCTAGGAAGAGGCCTCTAAGTTGTCCTTTCCTCGTATCCTCAGTTCATAATTAGTACTTCCCACAGACAGTACGATTCATAGAAGTTGAGCCCGTGGTGTGAACAATACAGTCTATGTTAATGTATGGGCAAAGATATAGTTGGAGCATGGTGCCTCACTGTAGTACAGTGGAGGTCAGATCATCAATAGGCGCACCCTAGGCAAACCTGTTTGTGACCCGGTCACTTTACACACGGTATGTTACCCCCGTTACCCTCATGTTATCCCGCTTTACCTACAAACCTCTATATCTAAAGGTCATTCCCCTATCCGCCACCTGGGGACCTGTTGGATGGGAGTGTACTCTCCACACCAAATCATTATTATTATTATTATTATTATTATTATTATTATTATTATTATTATTATTATTATTACTACTTTTCCAAATCCACAATCAGACTTTGATCTCAAACCTCCTTCGTATCAGGAAGTAACTCGCTGCATCCGTTCATATACTCAAAAGAATCAACTGCAGTCTGAGTTTATGATTTTACTTTGTCTGGCTAGCCAAATTCTTGCCCTAGCCCTCCATTACAAGCGTTTTGGGTTTGTAAAAGACTATTGAAGAGAACTGTTTGATCTGGGGATATTACCCTCGAAAATTAAAACTTTTGACATAGGAAAAGAGCCTTTAATCACATTCTTTACCATGTGCAATCATAAAATAAAAAATATCAATATTGCTCCCCTCCTCCCTCCGACCAGCGCGATCAAGGTTCCTACAAAAAGATAAGGAAGAGAAGTTGTAATTACTTTAAGTTTTTGTTACAAGATTCTTCATTTGTGTTTAGATAAGCTTTATTTCAAAATTTGTATGATTTTCGGTATTCCAGCAGTTAAACATTTCATTGTTTAAATAGCTTTTGTAAAGTATATTTGATTTCACTTGATTTCACTTGATTTCAGTGATTTCACCTGATTTCACTTGATTTCACTTGATTTCACTTGATTTCAGTGATTTCACCTGATTTCACTTGATTTCAGTGATTTCACCTGATTTCACTTAATTTCAGTGATTTCACTTGATTTCACTTGATTTCACTTGATTTCACTTGATTTCACCTGATTTCACTTGATTTCACTTGATTTCTGCTTGGATTGCGTAAATTCATGGTGCACAATGCGTTTCGAATAGCACCAAAAGGTGCTTTTAGTGACACTTGCATGATTGGAATGCGTACATTCCATGGTGCACAATGCGTTTAGAATAGCACAAAAGGCTGTTTTCATTGACACTTGCATGCTTGGAATGCGTACATTCCATGGTGCACAATGCGTTTAGAATAGCACCAAAAGCTGTTTTTCGATGGCGCATGCGCGTTCGCCATTTCACACGTCAACCAAACGACATGTACACAGAATTCTTACAGGTGACAGTGATGTTAGCAACAAGTCGCTTCTTAGTCTTCGCTTCTCGGGCTTTTGGCAAGGATCCTACTTAGCATTCGTTCTGGGTAACTACAGATGCTTCATATAATGTGTAAGAGGTTGCCCTGCTGGGTCGTGGACGGCGTCTGAAGTGTTCAAATAGACCACTTTGTGGTACCATTTTCTTTTCTCCGCCTCTACGCCTGCAAAAGTTGCGGTACTGGGGTACATTTTAAACAGCAACATTTCTTTTATCTATTGTTTACGTTTTAAATTCTTGTAGAAAAAAAATTTTTTTTATTGTTTTAATCATTTTAAATTAGGGAAGGAACTTTCTGTACAGTTTTAGCCAGAAGAAGGAGTATTCCCATCTCCAGCATCCTCCTTCCAATATATCCCTCATCCCTCCTATGCACATGGCCAAACCATCTCAATCTCTCCTCTCTCACTTTATCACCCAACCGTCTTACCCGGGCTGTTCCCCTGATATACTCGTTTCTAATCCTGTCCATCCTCGTCACTCCTGGGGAAAATCTCAACATTTTCACTTCTGCCACCTCCAGCTCTGCCTCCTATGCAACGCCTATGATCATTCGTAAATGGAAGGGGAAGGGGCACAATGATGCATAAACATTCTTTCATATAAGACTGAGCAAAAAAGGTCCTCATGCTTTGAGTCTCAGCTGAGGGGAAATAAGATTCATCATGACGATGATGATGATGATGATGATGATGATGATGATGATGATGATAATGATGATGATGCTGACGATGATGATAATGATGAAGAATCTCGAATGTTCCTGGCATGACTGCTTCGTCATGGTCATGCTACAGTAAAAATTGCTTACTCAATACATAACAAACAACCTAGTCATAATCCTCTGTGGAAATCCAACCAACATGTATGTAGACTGTTAAGCTCTAATGAGAAAAGGTAAGACCACTTCACTGGTACATTTACCATGTAAACTGCAATAGACTTTAGCATTGTGGCTTTCCAAGTGGCGTAATGATTCCTTATGACCATTCAGCCAATGTGACGCCTGATACTAAGGGCAAAAACCTCCACAAATTCCTTGGTTTTCATCTCGCCAAACAAGCCGTCGCAGTCTTTCAACATGAGGGTTTTGAGGTGATGAGAAGCGTTTCCATAGTTCTCGTAAAGCCGTTAATGACTTCACCATTCTTCATGGCGTTCATTTATCTTTGTCGCTCAATGGCACTATTGAAATGCTCACATTCCAGCGTGCAGAACGCATTCCAAATATGTTTAAATAGTGTAACTACCCTCAATGGCACTATTGAAATGCTCACATTCCAGCGTGCAGAACGCATACAAAATATTTTTCAAATAGTGTAACTACGCTCAATGGCACTATTGAAATGCTCACATTCCAGCGTGCAAAACGCATTCCCAATATGTATTTGCAAGCTATTGTGGTAATGCTCCACTCTTTGAGAATTATATATATATATATATATATATATATATATATATATCTATATATATATATTTATCACGGAGTGGAGCATTACCACAATAGCTTGGCACTCTAATAGCAAGGTTGACTTGAAAATTTCTCACCTTAATTATTGGGCATTGATGGTCCAATGGTTAAGGTGTTGGTTTTCAAACTCCCAACAAATGAATCACATCTCCAACACATGTCAATTGATGGCAATTTATTTATAGAGATGGAGAAAATTATTCTAGGGAATGCTTGAATTTCCTCCCTATCAGTCACGAAGGTTCTCCCAGATTGTGACGCATGTAACATGGACTGTTCAACAAGTAATGCGACTAACACATCCATGTTTGTTACCTTTATAAAAACTTCAAGTGGGGAATTTTCTTCAGACATACAAAGATCAACTGCATTGACATAAAACTGGTCACCCATCTGAACTTCAAAACCAGAGTGTTCAGTGTCTTCGCCTGAATATTCCTAAGGGTATGGAATTGTGCAACTTTCAGTGGAAGTAGGTCTCTAAAGACGGCATAGGATGAAGACCCGAATATGGAACACTCAATATGGTAGAAGACAGGCTTGGTATAACATTTTAACCTTGCAAAATTGTTTGGGACCAAAACTAAACGAGCTGAAAGCCATTCATACCCTTTCTTCTCGTTGTCGTCTTCATAATCAATATCATTATCATCGTCCTTGTCATCATCATCATCATCATCATCATCATCATCTTCCTCTTCTTTTTCTTTCCTTCTTCTACCACATCCTTGTCTCATGTTCTTCGCCTCTTTTCCTATTCTATTTTTTGGAGTGTGTGGTTACAATCAAATAGCTTACGAAAATTAAGATATGCAGGACTCCTTACTCGTACAATGTTGATATTTATCAAAATCTTGATATTGATCAAAAAAATGCCATTCCATTTGGAAAAGACAGCTCATGACTTTGTGGTCTCTGTGTTACTAGACTCTACTTCTCTACTTGAGCCTTATGTCTATTAGTGTAAAACTCTAGTCTCCAAGTATGCAAGTGTCACTGAAAACAGCTTTTGGTGCTATTCTAAACGCATTGGTCACCATGGAATGTACGCATTTCACGTATGCAAGTGTCACTAAAAACAGCTTTTGGTGCTATTCTAAACGCATTGTACACCACGGAATGTACGCATTCCAAGTATGCAAGTGTCACTAAAAACAGCTTTTGGTGCTATTCTAAACGCATTGTACACCATTCTAAAAACAGCTTTTGGTGCTATTCTAAACGCATTGTGCGCCATGGAATGTACGCATTCCAAGCATGCAAGTGTCACCAAAAACAGCTTTTGGTGCTATCCTAAACACATTGTGCACCATGGAATGTACGCCTTCTAAGCATGCAAGTGTCACTAAAAACAGCTTTTTGTGCTACTCTAAACGCATTGTGCACCATGGAATGTACGCATTCCAGGGGGCCAAAACATTTGTTAGGGGTAAATATTATAGTTTGTTGTTATGTTTATGATCTTCTATTCCAAGAGACCACATGGGCCGTGTAGCCTTGCCGTATATTTTAAAAAGTGTATTTTAGTTGAGAAGAATGTTGGTAGAATGTGAAACAATACAAGAAAACAAAATATGTTCTTAAGACAAAAGAAGAGCACCGCAAAAAAACACGTTAGCCACCAGGATTGCACACGACGTGCCATATCTTTGAAAGGATACGCATACCTTAATATGACACGTATTCATAACTATGTGTTAACGACGGTTTACAGATAAATCCCGGGATTGTACACCAAGATTGCACACAACGTGCCATATATTTGTAGGGATACTCGTACCTGTTAATAGGAGGAGGATTATTTTCAGGGTTTGGTGCTACATCTTACCACTATTACCGCCACATAACTACCCTAGCTAATCCAATATTTTACTTATTGTAAATTGGTATATATGATCGTGATTTTCAAGTATCAGTCAGTTGAACATGCTGATCTTTATCAGATGCGTTGCTTTGCTGTTTGGTTGAAATAAATTCGTGCTCCCGACGCTGAGTGTTGTAAAGGAAGTTTCGTTTATTATATCCAGTCTGTGCCGAGCGCCCCTTATGCATACATAATATACTCCACTATACGTGTTGAGGAAAGAAAGTTGTCACAGCCCAGTGATACTCTGTTTCTTGGTGGCGGCGGCGGCGGCGGCGCCCTTGTGCTTGCGTTTATGACGTATTCCCCGTAGGCGTTATTGTTTCGTAGGTAAGCGCTTTTGTTTTCAGTTTCAGTAGTAATCTTGTAACAGGTAGTATTAAGAATGTAAGCCCGTGCAGAACGCATTCCCAATCTGTTCAAATAGTGTAACTACGCTCAATGGCACTAATGAAATGTTCACATTCCGGCCTGCAGAACGCATTCCCAATATGTTCAAATAGTGTACCTACGCTCAATTTCACTATTGGAATGCTCACATTCCAGCGTGCAGAACGCATTCCGAATATGTTCAAATAGTGTAACTACGCTCAATGGCACTATTGAAGTACTTCAGCAATTTTCTATGTACATGGTCTAAAACTGATAGGAGTAAAGTACACAGCACTCAGTCTTAGGCCACTTCTTTGGCACCGTGAATCTTGTTTTCTTATACGATTATTATTATCATTATTATTATTATTATTATTATTATTATTATTTCCAGTGCATACGCTTACTGAAATATATAAAATACCAACCAGTTTACTCACGTTCTCTGTATTTTGTTAAAAGTAATATCATGTGCCATAAATTCGAGGTATTTTATAGTTTGTAAGCAAAATTTTTTGTAGCCAACTCCAAAGCCTCTTGCTTAGTGAAGATGTATATCATGCAATTGTGACCCGGTCACTGTTCACATGATACGATACCCCCATTACCCTCGTTATCCCGCTTGACCTAGCTTAACTTAGTCTGTAATTTCGCGTATTGTAAGCGTTCAAAATAGGCTAATAAGGCATATTTGACATAGTTTGCATACACTAGATGCGTACACTCCATGGTTCACAAGGCGTTCAAAATAGGCTAATAAGGCATATTTGAAATAGTTTGCATACACTAGACCAGTGCATTCCATGGTGCACAGAGCGTTCAAAATAGGCTAATAAGGCATATTTGACATAGTTGGCATACACTAGATGCGTACGCTTTTTGGCTCTTCTCATACATGGGGGGGGGGGCTAGTAGGCCCGCGGCACTTTGACACACTATAACTTTATATCGGCTAATGCTATTACCCAGATGTTCGGCACGTTTATAGTTTAGCTCTTTTCCAAAAAGTTGAAGAAAAGTTTTTAATTTGGTCTGAATGACGTCATCTATGGCTATGAAATGTTGTGCAATATTCAAAAATTTCAAATCTAAACGCATTGTGCACCATGGAATGTACGCATTCCAAGTATGCAAGTGTCACTAAAAACAGCTTTTCATGCTATTTTAAACACATTGTGCACCATGGAATGTACGCATTCCAGGTATGCAAGTGTCACTAAAAACAGCTTTTAATGCTATTTTAAACGCATTGTGCACCATGGAATGTACGCATTCCAAGTATGCAAGTGTCACTAAAAACTATTGAGGGCGTCTTTTGGTGTACAAAACTGTAAAGGTTACGAAACTGAATCAAAGTTCCTAATGTTAATCTTTCCACATGTTCCAACTCTACAACACAATAAATGCCCATAGCGTGTCCAGTTGATTCATCTATTTTCTAAAAGAGTCTTGTTGACACGAGCCCTTCGAAGTAAGAATATACAAATACCATACTTTCTAGACATACTTTCGCCTTACATTGATTTGACTTTTTGCTCTTACGCTTTAACCTCTACGTTCCCTACTTTTATGTACTTGATGATTACATCTTTTTGACATTTCGCTTTTTTAATTTACTCTCTACTTCCTCTACCCTTATCTACTTGTTACTTACATTGATTTGACTTTTTGCTCTTACGCTTTAACCTCTACGTTCCCTACTTTTATGTACTTGATGATTACATCTTTGACGGGCCGGATGGCAGTCCTTCCTTGGTAAAGTCACATGACGCAGAGAGGTTGGTCTCCAATTGCGTTGAGCTGAATGTCAATATGCAACCGGTAGATGATTAGGAGATAATGTGCTTACCAGGCAAATACAGTATGTTAACATTGGAGGTCACCTAGCCCAGTTGGTAGACGAAGCCGTGAAAGCGTGTGTCACGGGTTTGATCCCCGGGACATGTGAAATTATCGACACCTACCACTCTCTGCAGCCCAGAACACTTTTTATGGCACCATTTCTGACATGTCAAGAATGTTCTTTGTCACGCCTTCTCTAAATCGACAAACACGTGATATAGCTTCTGCTTCTTTTCACCCTATTTTTCCTGGAGTTGTCTCATTATGAAAATAGCATCCGTGGTGGACCTTCCCTCCATAAAACCAAACTAGAGGAATAGCAGGAAAAGAGGAATAGCAGGAAAAGAGGAAGAGGAGGAAAAGAGGAAGAGGAGGAAAAGAGGAAGATGAGGTAAAGAGGAAGATGAGGAAAAGAGGAAGAGGAGGAAAAGAGGAAGAGCAGGAGAAGAGGAATAGCAGGAAAAGAGGAATAGCAGGAAAAGAGGAAGAGGAGGAAAAGAGGAAGAGGAGGAAAAGAGGAAGATGTACCAGCCGTTACTTTTCATTTTAAATGCCCTCTCCTCATCACATGTTAAAATCACTCCAGATATCTTTTGACCATTGTTCTTCACAATTCCCTCTTGGTTCCAAACAGTTTTAGTACTTCGTTATTTGTCTCTATAATTCAGATTTGACTTTTTTGCTAATGTAAGCATTCATAATTTCCTCTGTTTGCCTTATTATCGTGTATTCGGGGCTTTTTCTTCCCAATGTCCCACCACGCTCGCAAATCACGATATTGGGAGCGTTTGTTTTTCCAGTGGGCCCAGAAATGTTCAATCTTGTGACAGAAAGCTTCTTGCTTTAGGATTTCTTTGTTGAGTTTCCATTGAGACCCACACATTTTAGTTGATGTGAGATTGTGCAGGGTAAGAGTTCCTGCATGGTGATCAGAGAGAGTGCATATTTGTTGATGTAATCTATTGAGGTGCTAGGAGTTGCTCTTACCTATACGTATAAGTAGAAACACATACAGGTTATCCTAAGGGACAGCATTTGTGAGTAAGCTGAAGAAATCGAGTGTACTCTGGAGTGCCCAATAAACGGGGTGGTCTGAATAAAGGGGGGTCATCATTACGGTCTAAAGTTAACAAACAGCGGAATAAAATAAATGGGGTGGGTGAATTTTAACTGTCCTTTATTTCTTGCCATTTAGTCCTGCTTCCAAAGCAAACAACTCTACACTGTGCTGTAAATCTACTTCTTTATTATATAGTACAGTAAAATATATGTCAATGCTCATCAAAGTCAATGGATATTGTAATACTCCAATATACCAAGAGGAGCTTGACCAAAAGTAATCAAATGCTTCCTGGTTTTCAAATGATAAATGTAGACATATGTATTTGATTGCCTTTACGGAGTTACAGTATTCAACGTTTATGTGTGCATTAAATTTTTTTGATAATAATGAGGAATATGGAACAACCCACTGGTTATCTACTTCGATGGTGGTACCGTTACGCTTCTTTATTATTGCTGCTTTACCGCCATCTTCAGTAGATCTTCTTCTATATTGTGGGTAACCATCATTGCCAGTAATTGTGTTTCTTTATTGCCGGAGTGTAGCTATTTGTTATCTTCTATATTCTTTTGGACTGAAATCCAAAGGACTGTTGCCTTTCGTCGTACAAACGGCAGTGGTCTCGCGGCTTCGCAGCTCTCGATTTGTGACTCCATTTAAAGTTGTGTAGTCTGCACGAAACCAACTACTCTCATTGGCCGAATAGAGGGAACGTCGTCCGACGTTTCAGAAAAATTGAGTAGTAGTAGTAGTGGTAGTAGTAGTAGTAGTAGTAGTAGTAGTAGTAGTAGTAGTGGTAGTAGTAGTAGTAGTAGCAGCAGTAGTAGGGGTGGTAGTAGTAGTAGTAGTTTACATTAATGATCGGACCACGGGTAAAAACATCACTACCCCAGTACAAAACTAAAACACGAATGATTCCTGTATAAGCCCTGTCTGGAGCTGGGAGAGGCGGTAATTTTCTTACTACAGTACAGGAACATGGTTATTCATCGACCCCTTTTCGACCCCTTGGATATTCATCGACTCCCATTCGACCCCTTGAGTATTCATTGACCCCCTAGAAGGTCTCATCGACCCCTGGGGGTCAATATCGACCACTTTGAGAACCCCTGGTGTAGACAAACGACCTCTTTTAATAACAACCTCCGAAGTTTAAAACACTTGCATACACTAGATGCGTACATTCCATGGTGCACAAAGCGTTCAAAATAGGCTTATAAGGCATATTTGACATAGTTGGCTTATACTAGATGCGTACATTCCATGGTGCACAAAGCGTTCAAAATAGGCTTATAACGCCTATTTGGCATAGATTGCATACACTAGATGCGTACATTCAATGGTGCACAAAGCGTTCAAAATAGGCTAATAAGGCATTTATGCACCATGGAATGTACGCATTCCAAGTATGCAAGTGTCACTAAAAACAGCTTTTGGTGCTATTCTGAACGCATGGTACACCATGGAATGTACGCATTCCAAGTATGCAAGTGTCACTAAAAGCAGCTTTTGATGCTATTCTAAAGGCATTGTGCACCATGGAATGTACGCATTCCAAGTATGCAAGTGTCACTAAAAACAGCTTTTGGTGTCAGTAAATGTGTGAACAGTAAAGCCTTTGCCTTCCATAATACCTAGGCTTGATCCCTAAAAGTATAAACCCTCATGTTCTTTGTCTGAACACGATATCTTACTTTGAGAATGTCTAGTCTGATCCTCTTAAATGCGTCTGTCTTCCTAGTCTCCATTAATCATTGACCGAAACTATATCTCTCTTTTGCTTCCTTTACTAGTTCAATGGGATTCAGAAAGCAGTCCATTATGACAACCTTTAATGTGGTGAAGGCACCTGGAGAGTTTTCAATTATAGGATGCAGGCAGTCACAGGAACTTGGACTCATCAGTCTCAATCTGCACGATGTCAAGAGGACTACAGAGCCACCAGTTATAGAAGCAGCTCATGGAAACTTGACTAAAGAAATTGTGCTGAACAAATATAAAGACTGCTTTGAAAAGTTAGCTTATTTTGAACGCTTTGTGCACCATGGAATGTACGCATCTAGTGTATCCAAACTATCTCAAATATGCGTCATAAGCCTATTTTGAACGCCTTGTGTACCATGGAATGTACGCATCTAGTGTATCCAAAGTTTGTTAAATATGCGACATTAGACTATTTTGTAGGCTTTGTGCACCATGGAATGTAGACATCTAGTGTATCCAAACTATTGACATAGTTTGCATACACTAGATGCGTACATTCCATGGTGCACAAACGGTTCAAAATAGGCTAATAAGGCATATTTATCATAGTTTGCATACACAAGATGCGTACATTGCATGGTGCACGAAACGTCCAAAATAAGCTAATTAGGCATATTTGACATAGTTTGCATACACTAGATGCGTACATTCCATGGGGCACAAAGCGTTCAAAATAGGCTATTGAAATGCTCACATTCCAGCGTGCAGAACGCATTCCCAATATGTTCAAATAGTGTAACTACGCTCAATGACACCATTGAAATGCTCACATTCCAGCGTGCAGAACGCATTCCCATTATGTTCAAATAGTGTCACTACGCTCAATGGCACTATTGAAATGCTCACATTCCAGCGTGCACAACGCATTCTCAATATGTTCAAATAGTGTAAAAAACCACGCATTAAAAAGATGAAGGTGGCCTTTTACGAGGCTCGAAGAAGAGTGAAGACGCACATTACAGATATTATCACTAACGGAGGACAAGGGGAACATTTTTAAAACCTTGAAAGGCATGTAGGAGACTAACATTACTTCAAATAACTGACTATTGTTTGTGTTGTATTACCCTACGTATAGGAAGTTGCAGTTGATTCTAAACATTGTTTATATTAGCTTCTTTGTCTCACAGCCTTCTATTAACTCACATTCTTGCACTTTTTGTTTATATTTATATTAGCTTTTTTGTCTCACATCCTTCTATTAACTCACATTCTTGCACTTTTTGTTTATATTTATATCAGCTTCTTTGTCTCACAGCCTTCTATTAACTCAAATTCTTGCACTTTTTGTTTATATTAGATTCTTTGTCTCACAGCGGGTGTTTTACTACTACGGATTCTCAATCAACAGTTTTTTGTAACACGGATATAGAGTAGGGAAATAGTATGTTTTATCATCAGGATTCGCTTTAGTAGTAGTAGTAGTAGTAGTAGTAGTAGGAGTAGGAGTAGGAGTAGTAGTAGTAGTAGTAGTAGTAGTAGTAGTAGTAGTAGTAGCAGTAGTAGTAGTAGTAGTAGTAGTAGTAGTAGTAGTTTGCATACACTAGATACGTAGATTCCATGGTGCACAAAGCGTTTGAAATTGGCTAATGAGGCATATTTGACATTGTTTGCATACACTAGATGCGTACATTCAATGGTGCACAAAGCGTTAAAAATAGACTACTAAGGCATATTTGACATAGTTTGTATACACTAGATGTGTGCATTCCATGGCGCACAAAGCATTCAAAATAGGCTAATCAGTGTCATACTTTTTCAGCCTGGCTAAGTTTTCTCAGAAAAAGGCAAATTATTATTGGATTGTTTAGAATAAATAAGATTGAATGTTTTCAGGTGGCGCGTTTTTTTCCATTCGTGTCATATAAGAGCGTATGCCTTTTCTTTTTCTTTTTCTTTTTCCTTTTCTTTTTCTTTTTCTTTTTCTTTTTCTTTTTCTTTTTCTTTTTCTTTTTCATGTCACCACCGGGGATCGAACCCGTGACCCACGCTTTCGCGGCGTGCGCTCTACCAACTGAGCTAGGTGACCTCAGTGTTAACACACTTTTATTTCTCTAGTCGCCACATTAGCTCCCAATCATCTACCAGTGATCATCGACATCCAGCTATACGCAATTGGAGACCAGCCTCTCTGCGCCATGTGACTTGACCAAGGAAGAACTGCCATCCTCAATTGTAAAAACAAATTGAATCTATATTCAAATTAAACGCCTCCTTTTGTAAACCAGACAATAGCAAAGTATACAATTTTAGCAAAGGATTTTACCCAATCAATTGAAAGCTTGAAAAGAAAAACTAATTATCTAAAGTTAACACTACACAAATGTTAACGCGCGCATAAACAAAGGAAAAGTAGGGAAATGGTGACAATTAACAAGGGACGTCAGAAGCAATATCATATCCTTTCGTCTTGTCAGTGGCAGTTTCTTTAAGTTATCAATGAAAAAGGGTGCCTGTTTGATATCCTTTCGCCTTCTAAGTAATAGATTCTCTAACTTATGAATCAAGTCAGGACCTTTATCACATGGTTCTGGTCTGTAAGTTTCCGTAGCTTACCAATGAAGTCAGAAGCAATATCATATCCTTTCGTCTTGTTGAGCGTAGTTACACTATTTGAACATATTTGGAATGCGTTCTGCACGCTGGAATGTGAGCATTTCAATAGTGACATTAAGCGTAGTTACACTATTTGAACATATTATGAATACGTTATGCACGCCGGAATGTGAGAATTTCAATAGTGCCATTGAGCGTAGTTACACTATTTGAACATATCTGGAATGCGTTCTGCACGCTGGAATGTGAGCATAGAAATTGATGTAAATGCATTCAAGATAGAAACCTATAATATTTTTGGGACAGGACACAGGACAGAGGGGGACTAGGCTACTAAAGACAGAAATTAGAAATTGATGTAAATGCATTCAAGATAGAAACCTATAAAATTTTTGGGACAGGACACAGGACAGAGGGGGACAAGACTACTAAAGATAGAAATTAGAAACTGACATAAATGGTTTTTCTTTCCGATGTACATTCACATCCGCTGGCACTGCAATGTTGATGATTATTGCCGTTTGCTCTTTCTTGTCTATTAATATCATTATTAATATTATTATTATTATTATTATTATTATTATTATTATTATTATTATTAAAAAGTTTCTTCACAGATGGCAAAATATAACAGCCAGACTACCAGCTAATATTTACACTTTTTGCAGAAAAGGGCTGTAATTGGTTGATTGATTAATTGATAGACTAATTGGTTAGTTGATCAATTCATAGACTAATTGGTTGATTGATTAATTCATAGACTAATTGGTTAGTTGATCAATTCATAGACTAATTGGTTGATAGATTAATTGATTAGACTAATTGGTTGATTGATTAATTGATAGACTAATTGGTTGATTGATTAATTTATAGACTAATTGGTTGATTGATATTCAGATTCGTTGATAGAAAATTCTGCTGCTTGTGATAATCTTTGTTCCTTTTATGTTTTAATTTTGCCTTTGCGTAAGACAATCTTGTTTTAACTTGCTATACAGTCTAGGGTGGCGAGTACTCAAGTATTTTTAGTATTTTTAAGTTTTTAATTTTTGCCTGATAATTTCATTTTTCGGTCGTATTGAAAGGACAAAGGACATTATTATGTTATGGGGTTACTTTGAGTCTTAAGGACTGGTTACATAATGCTTCACATATGTACAAATTAAATACTGGAAGGGTTTTCAATAAGGTTAGTGGCAAAACTACCTATGCCAATAATTGTTACATATATATATATATATATAGCCGCGTTCACACCAAAGCTTAAAACGGTTTCGACAACCGTTGTAAATTTTATAACGGTTCACACCGGCAAGAATAATTTTTATTTGCATGTAAACATTATTTTTATTTTTGAAGAATATAGTAAGAGCGTTCTCTATTTATTGTATTTTAAATTCGCTGTTTGAATATTAGTAAATAAGGAAAACAAATTTTGAAAATGTGTAACAGGTGGGTCTCAGTTTTCCCGTCTTAATAAAAGTTGTCTCAGTCTGGGTCTCAGTTTTCCCCATCAAAGATAATAATTTTTTTCCCTCCATCTGACCTGTCAGTGGTTTTCTAGCTCCTCTTTCCTCGTCACATGCTCCAAGAAATTTAGTTGCCAATTTCATATATCTCATAACAGTATCCTTTGCACATCTTCTCCACCAAGCGTCTCTGCGTCTCATTTTTTTGAAAAACCACATTTCACAGCTCTCCAGACGTTTCCTCATGTCAAATGTTATTGACCAGCCCTCGCTTAGGAAAGGGTTCGCAGAGTTGGTCCAGAAGCAGGCACACTACTCTCTGTTAAAGCCATATTATAGAGACCCTTTGGATCACAGTAGCAAGAATGCTTAGGGCGTCAGCTGTGCAGACAAAAAGGCTTACCAAGGAAAGGAAAGGGTTCGCAGAGTTGGTCCAGAAGCAGGCACACTACTCTCTGTTAAAGCCATATTATAGAGACCCTTTGGAAAACATGCCCCCATTGTCAGAAAAGATTCATCTTGAAATTCATCTTAAGGTGTGATAATATTTTTGATAAATAGCTCTAGTAACGATAAATAGTGAACGAGACATTGGAGAGACAATTTCTATGGCCATATATCCAAATTGAAGGCACCAAAAGGGGAGCCTATAATTAGAGGAGGTCTTTAATTTCCAGAACAAAGGTTTGAGAAAAAAAGAGCCTCAGTGGTGTCTATAATGTGTCGTTCACTACTAGCCTGCACTTAAGCTTGGTGCTTAGAATTGTTATTACCAGTTAAGCAGAATTTAAGATCGATCTTTCTGAAAAGTGTGGGTTTATCCCCCCTATACCCTTGCAGTCACGCCATAAGTCTTCGTCGTTGTCCACCAGGTCACCAACCTTCTTCAATCTTCGTGTGCATCCTGAATTGTCTATTCTAAACGCATTGTGCACCATGGAACGTACGCATTCCAAGTATGCAAGTGTCACTAAAAACAGCTTTTGGTGCCATTCTAAACGCATTGTGCACCATGGAACGTACGCATTCCAAGTATGCAAGTGTCACTTAAAACAGCTTTTGGTGCTCGATAATAGCATTGTGCACCATTGAAGGTACGCATTTCAGGTATGCAAGTGTCACTAAATGCACAACACATTTTCATTAGATTCAAATAGTGTATGTATGCAGAATGGCACTATTGAAATAATCATATTCCATCGTCCACAACGCATTCTCATTATATTCAAATAGTGTATGTATGCAAAATGGCACTATTGAAGTACTCACATTCCATTGTGCACAATGCATTCTCATTATATTCAAATAGTGTATGTATGCAGAATGGCACTATTGAAATTTGGGAATTTCCTATTGATAACATTCCAATGTGTGTGAATTTTCCCATGAAGCCATTGTACAGTTAATGTCCTTTGGTGGTTAATTTAATGAGGCATGTCTTTGACTTTAATGAGGCAAGTCTCTTATGACGTCAATGTCACTACAATTGCTCCCCCGCTAGAGAGCGAGTGCAAGGAGTGAACGATTAAATGAAGTAAAAATGTTTAATATGGGAATGTACGCATTCCAAGCATGCAAGTGTCACTAAAAACAGCTTTTGGTGCTACTCTAAACCCATTGTGCACCATGCAATTTACGCATTCCAAGCATCCAAGAGTCACTACAAACAGCTTCTGGTCCTATTCTATACGCATTGTGCACCATGGAATGTACGCATTCCAAGCATGCAAGTGTCACTAAAAACAGCCTTTGGTGCTACTCTAAATAAAGAGACTGGGCCTTAATTATGAAGCAAGCACGGTCGCAACAAGGCAATTCAAACAGTTCATGTGATGCCACGCCTTCTTAAGAATCATAGTTTAATAAGAATTTAACAATAGGTTGGCCCAGTCTATATCTCGAGAATGAGAAATACTTAGTTTATTAAAATCAATAACATTAGGTTTGGATGGGCACAAGACGAGCTACAATGCACATGTAAGTGCCTTTTGTTTCAAAACGCCCACAGGATGTTGCAACATAAATATTTCAAGTGTGATTGATGCCCCATTCATAAGTCATTGACATTGAAGGACTCAACTTCTAATTCCCCAGATAGAGTTGATTTGAGATTTGATTTGAGTTTCCAATCCTTTCACTTAAGATGTCTATGAGTTGAGGTCATTGATTTGTTGACGTCATCGACTAGTCGGATATTAGAACAGCATTCTAGTCTTTTTAGTTTATACTATTATGTAATTTATACTATGTATTATATATGTATTATATGTATTATACTATTATGTAATCTACATATCTACATTTTGCACTGAATGCTGAAAGCAATTGATATTAGAACAGCATTCTAGTCTTTTTAGTTTATACTATTATGTAATTTATACTATGTATTATATATGTATTATATGCCTTATTAGCGTACCTTGAACGTTTTGTGGAACATGGAATATACGCATCTAGTGTATGCAAACTATGTCAAATATGCCTTGTTAGCGTATTTTGAATGCTTTTTGCACTATAGAATGTACGCATCTAGTGTATGCAAACTATGTAAAATATGTCTTATTAGCGTACTTTGAACGCTTTGTGCAACATGGAATGTACGCATCTAGTGTATGCATCTCCAAACAGTGTGTTACGTCCAACTCTGGTCTCTTATATAAAATATTTTGAAATCGTCGCATTAATGATGTATCTTCTTTCAAGACTAAAACAGTCAGTCCTCTCGAAACATTTTGTTGTGTCCAACTTTAGTTTCTTTTATGAAATAACTTAAATTCGTCACATTGATGATGTATCCTCTTTCAAAATTAAAACAGTCCGTTCTCTCCAAGTTTTCGAGGGTAATAGCTACGTATGTTGAAAAAATGAAGATATTAGACAATTTTATGATTGCACATGGTAAAAAATCTGATTAAAGGCACTTTTCCTATTTCAAAAGTTTTAGTTTTCGAGGGTAATAGCTACGTAAGGTGAAAAAATGAAGATATTAGACTATTTTATGATTGCAAATGGTAAAGAATGTGATTAAAGGCTCTTTTCCTATTTTTTTTTCTCTTTTTTCCCTAGTGTTATAGGCAAAAAACTTTGGTGCTAAATCATTTCTCCTGAAAATTAGGTTAAAGAGTGTACAGTATGACAGTATTTCATTGCACTTTGAAGTACGCTTTTCTTTTCTCCTATTTTTTTTCTCTTTTTTCCCTAGTGTTATAGGCAAAAAACTTTGGTGCTAAATCATTTCTCCTGAAAATTAGGTTAAGAGGCTTCAGTCTTCTTCCCCCCATCCGCTACAATACTACAGATTAAAGTTAATCTGTATTTTCTGATATACGTGCTTTTTGCATTACCGAATAAAAAAAAGTGCTACTTTATACCTGCTGTTTCGAAGGTTTTGCCCCCCCCCCCGAAAAAAATTTCCTGCGTACGTGCCTCCTCTTAGTGTATTAATTGTTTATCAAAATTCCCTCTTTGGAGGTTGTCTCTCAGACACATGGATATTTTAACGGCGGTACAGTGAGCATTTTACTGCTGGGCTACACTGTTCTTTGCAGTTACCGGGTAATTTTATTTCATTCGGCATGCCGTTAGCAAAGTTATCAAGTCTTTCGTGATTGTTTAGCTATGTAGCATAGGTCAATAACACGTTTATTTCGTAGGACGATGCACAGATTAACTTCAGTGCAACGTAATCCCTTGTTAAATTACATACAAACATATTTGCAATTACCAGTTTCTTGCTCTTTATGTAATTCTGATTTCTAAAATCGATATGAACTAAGCTTCAAACTTTTGTTTTTCTTTTTTAAGGTTTTCGAATTGTTGTAATCCCTTGTTAAATTACATACAAACATATTTGCAATTACCAGTTTCTTGCTCTTTATGTAATTCTGATTTCTAAAATGTCATAAAATGTCATAAAAATGGCCAAATGTCATAAAATGTCATAAAAATGGCCAAATGTCATAAAATGTCATAAAAATGGCCAAATGTCATAAAATGTCATACAAATGACCAAATGTCATAAAATGTCATAAAAATGACCAAATGTCATAAAATGTCATAAAAATGACCAAATGTCATAAAATGTCATAAAAATGACCAAATGTCATAAATAGGAAAAGAGCCTTTAATCACATTCTTTACCATGTGCAATCATAAAATAGTCTTATATATTCATTTTTTCAACATACGTAGCTACTATCCTCTAAAACTAAAACTTTTGAAATAGGAAAAGAGCCTTTAATCACCCTACTATGCTTTCAAGCTCAGCACTAAGAAATGAATACATTTCTGGAAATCGAGAAAAAAATTCTCGCCCAGTTTTGGAGTTTCACCTTTAACTGGAAAAACGCTCTCTAGCCCTCTATTTTCTAGTATTCGTCTACATGCTGAAAACTGCTCTCATCCGTTCTCTGCCTCGGACTTTACTTTTCTCGCCTCTGCTTCTTCAGAATTCGAGCTTCTTCTCAAAAAAAGCCTTCAATTGTCTAAACACGCTTATTCACCTAACGTAAACAAGAGTTCAATTCCCCTCTCCTCTATATAAAATTTTGCAGCAATTTTATAGTACCCATGTACTGGTTCTATATCAAATTTTGCAGTAACTTTATATTAGTCACGCATTGGTTCTATACCAAATTTTTGCACTAATTTTATATTACTCACGCACTGGTTCTATATAAAATTTTGCAGCAATTTTATAGTACCCATGTACTGGTTCTATATCAAATTTTGCAGTAACTTTATATTAGAATGTTTGTGATGTGTTTTTTTGCGCAGATCTGAGAAGGTACCCATTGACAACTTTGGTATTGTATCAAATATTAATTTATTTAGATTACCAAGCGTTGATTGATAAAAGTGTTCACTGCATCCTCTCCACGTTCATACGCCGTGTGTAGATCTTGACATATCGTGGCGGGGTGTGGGGGGGGGGGGGGGGGGGCATTTTCCGCCCTATAAAACATTACAATGCATTTCAGGATTTTCGTCTTTTTTAAGGACGAGAATTAATTTAAATTCCTTGCTTTTATCAGGCTTGACCTGTCCCTTTTACCTGTCCCAATTACCATCATGTTCTGTAGCGCATAAAGTTATAAACATTACAATGCATTTCAGGATTTTCGTCTTTTTTAAGGACGAGAATTAATTTAAATTCCTTGCTTTTATCAGGCTTTAGATGCGTATATTCCATGGTGTACAAAGCAAACAAAATAGGCTTATAAAGCATCCTTGATATAGTTTCCGTACACTGGAAGCACACATTCCATGGTGCTCTAAGCGTTCAAAAAAAAGCTAGTAAGGCATATTTGACATAGTTTGGATACACTAGATGCGTACATTCAATGGTGCACAAAGCGTTCAAAATAGGCTAATAAGGCATATTTGAGAACAACAGCTGGACTACGTTCATGTATCGGAAATGAAAGAATTCGCCTAACAGCTTCATTACTGCTTATGTATCTTCCAGCCTGATATTGTACGATTTCGTCGATATCTTTTATTTCGGACTGCAAGCCAAAAAGTGCCATGTCACTGCCTTTGTTGACGTATTTACATATGTATTTGATTGCCTTTACGGAGTTACAGTATTCAACGTTTACAGGAATATGTTTTTTATACTGTTTTTATACAAGATTTAGTACTTTAGGGGCAATACAGCAGCAAATCCAGGAATTTGTTTCTTATACTGTTTTTATAAAGGATTTAGTACTTTAAGGACAATAAAGCAGCAAATCCAGGAATATGTTTTTTATACTGTTTTTATACAAGATTTAGTACTTTAGGGGCAATACAGCAGCAAATCCAGGAATTTATGTAGATATAGATATAGATGTACAGATAGATATAGATGTACAGATAGATATAGATGTAGATATAGATATAGATGTAGATATAGATATAGATGTAGATATATGTAGATAGAGATAGAAATATAGATATAGATATAGATGTAGATATAGATATAGATGTACAGATAGATATAGATGTACAGATAGATATAGATGTAGATATAGATATAGATGTAGGCAAGAATACGAAATTTCCGGCAAAAAAATGAAATTTCTGGCAAAAAAATGAAATTTCTAGCAAAAAATTAAAATTTCTCAAAAATGATATTTTTTGCAAAAAAATGAAATTTCTTCCAAGTAAATGAAATTTTAGGCAAGAATACGAAATTTCCGGCAAAAAAATGAAATTTCTGGCAAAAAAATGAAATTTCTAGCAAAAAATTAAAATTATTTACTACAGTTTTAAATTTTCATGTGTAAGTTAGTTAATTCTATTTTTTCTCTAGCATGTACATTAAGAGCCTACATACATTAGCTCCTTTCAACTTTCGGCACCTAAGGTTCTTTCATTGTTACATATGTAATATGGAAAACTCATATTTATCTCTTTTTTTTCACTATGGCCAGCATATTTGTATTTTAGTTGGTTTTGGGTGGCTTTGCGTTTTTATTAGTAAAAAATATACGTAACTTAAGAATTAACTTACGTAACAAACTTTCATAACCTTATATTTTTATTTTGTATACGAGGTGGTTTGTACCCTCGTTAATACCTCGCTCTTTACACTAAATCGTAAGTTTTGTCCCAATTATTTAAGAATGACCCCTGAATCAGAAAGGCCGTAGAATAAATAGTTGAAATTACTAAAAATACTAACTGTTGGCTGTGTCATTTACACTGGCTGTTTGGTAATATCTGCTGGTAATAATATCTGCAAAAATCTGCTGATAACACATCTTAAAATCTGCTTTCGAAAGGGAAAACACACAATGGGAGATGAGGATAAAAGTAACTGTTGGCTGTGTCATTTACACTGGCTGTTTGGTAATATCTGCTGGTAATAATATCTGCAAAAATCTGCTGATAATGGCTGGTGATACAGTTGTGAAAATAGTGATTAGTCAAATTTATAAAGAAAACACTGTAAGTTACTTCCATAGTTTTCCATATATATATCAGTTGTATGTTAATTGTTTACTTACAAACATAATTTCTGAATCTAGATATGCACATATATATATATAATTCTCAAAGAGTGGAGCATTACCACAATAGCTTGCAAATTAACGGCGCTGACCGGTGTCTTCAAGCGATGGTCGTTTTTGTCTTAAGCGATGGTCGATTTTGTCTTTAAGCGATGGTCGATTTTGTCTTCAAGCGATGGTCGTTTTTGTCTTAAGCGATGGTCGTTTTTGTCTTCAAGCGATGGTCGATTTTGTCTTCAAGCGATGGTCGTTTTTGTCTTAAGCGATGGTCGATTTTGTCTTTAAGCGATGGTCGATTTTGTCTTCAATTACAGTTGTCAGTTGGGAAGGAATTGTGTACATTCGGCAACTGTCCCTGCTTCCCTGCTCTTTAAAGACATGCCTTCGCTTTATCGGAAAGTCTTAATACGTATTAATCTACGTATATATTTACTTCTTTATCTAGTATCTACGTCGGTCAAGTTTATCCATTTACAGACTTCACTGTAAGGAAACTTTTTTCTTTATGTCTCTTTAAGAAAGTTTCTTTTAAAAGTCCGAAGATACGCTAATCATGTTTCTTTTAGTAGTCCGAAGATATGCTAATCATGTTTCTTTTAGAAGTTCGCAGATACGCCAATCATGTTTCTTTTAAAAGTCCGAAGATATGCTAATCACGTTTCTTTTAAAAGTCCGAAGATACGCTAATCATGTTTCTTTTAGTAGTCCGAAGATATGCTAATCATGTTTCTTTTTTACCCTCGAAAACTAAAACTTTTTAAATAGGAAAAGAGCCTTTAATCACATTCTTTACCATGTGCAATCATAAAAGTAGTCCAATATCTTCATTTTTTCAACATACATACCTATTACCCTCGAAAACTAAAACTATTGACATAGGAAAATAGCCTTTAATCACATCCTTTACCATTTGCAATCATAAAATAGTCTAATATCTTCATTTTTTCATGTTTTGACTCTCGCTGTCCAGGTGGATTTTCATCTAACTGCGCGGTTTTGCGTTCTTTAGCCGCAAGCCGGTTTTCTTGCTGTTCTTGTGATTCCTCGAAACGCTTTCTTTTCTTACTTTCTCTATCAGCCGCAAGTTTTTTGGCATATACTCTTTTGGCGAATTCTTTCATTTCCGATACATGAACGTAGTCCAGCTGTTGTTCACTTAGGACTATTGTTTGTGTTGTATTACCTTACGTTTAGGGAGTTGCAGTTGATTCTAAACATTGCTTCTTGACTTCATTTTCGTCATTTTTCAACCCCCCGGTCTATTAAGTTTTTGGGATTTTCCCACCACCACCCCCAGTTTATTCCACCTCCCCCGTCTATTAGCTACCCAAGAGTAACAATATGACAATTAACAATAATGATATGAAAGCCGCACACTAGCATTTAGTATTAGAAACAAAACATTTAGACTTTAAACACCACTCAACCTGTTACTAGTGGCATCAGCAGCACTCAGCCTTTAATTTACATTTTTCTGGTGGCTTTCCGCAATAATGAGAAATAGTTGAAACACTAGCATTTAGTATTAGAAACAAAACATTTAGACTTTAAACACCACTCAACCTGTTACTAGTGGCATCAGCAGCAGCTCATCCATAAATATTTCCGTATCACCTGACGGGCTATGATATACCAACACCATTAGAATTTCCTGATGATTTAAAATCCCCAAGCATTATTACCGGGTACTGATGACACTTCAACTTTGACAAAAGCTTTTCTAGCTCATCCATAAATATTTCCGTATCACCTGACGGGCTATGATATACCAACACCATTAGAATTTCCTGATGATTTAAGTGAAGAAGGTTAGTTGAGGGGGGACTTGCTGCCCTCCATCACTTTCGACTCTTAAAAGGGAACTAGGGCTTCCAATTTTCATCTGAATGAGCCTCTTCTGAAGTTTATACAACTATCCCTTCCATAAAAATCTTAGTGAAGAAGGTTAGTTGAGGGGGGACTTGCTGCCCTCCATCACTTTCGACTCTTAAAAGGGAACTAGGGCTTCCAATATCTTGGAAACAAAATCAATGGCACAGTCTAAAGATCTTGGAAACAAAATCAATGGCATAGTCTAAAGATCTTGGAAACAAAATCAACGGCATAGTCTAAAGATCTTGGAAACAAAATCAACGGCACAGTCTAAAGATCTTGGAAACAAAATCAATGGCACAGTCTAAAGATCTTGGAAACAAAATCAATGGCATAGTCTAAAGATCTTGGAAACTACTGTAGGACTACTGTTTCATGGTAGCAAACACTTCACTAGCAAACTGTTTCATGGTAGCAAACACTTCACTAGACGCTAATAAACGAACTACTGTGTGAAAATGGCAAACAACTGTACTACTGCTAGGACGAACTACTGTAGGACTACTGTTTCATGGTAGCAAACACTTCACTAGCAAACTGTTTCATGGTAGCAAACACTTCACTAGGGAGATAAGAAACTATCAACTTCTGAAGAATCGCTAGAAGAATACTCTGCTGATGTTCAGATAGATGAACATATTTTAAGGAATTTCCGTTTGGGCCTATAGTAACAGATGTTAGTGACTGCAAGTGACGAAATAAGGAGATAAGAAACTATCAACTTCTGAAGAATCGCTAGAAGAATACTCTGCTGATGTTCAGATAGATGAACATATTTTATATCGGTTGGATTGTCGACAAAAATTAAGCGATTCACCGTTTCTTAGCTTGGATGAAAATCAAATAGTGGCTCACAGTTGTACCTGTGTTTATCAGCTTAAGTCTTTCTATTCTCAAAATCCGCTTCTGTGTTTTATATCGGTTGGATTGTCGACAAAAATTAAGCGATTCACCGTTTCTTAGCTTGGATGAAAATCAAATAGTGGCTCACATATGTATATATGTATGTATATATGTATGTATATATGTAAGTATATATGTATGTATGTATGTATGTATGTATGTATGTTTATATGTATGTATATATGTATGTATGTATGTATGTATATATATATGTATGTATGTATGTATGTATATATGTATGTATATATGTATGTATATATGTAAGTATATATGTATGTATGTATGTATGTATGTATGTATGTAAACAAACAAATAGCAAAAAACTAAATATTTGTTTTGAACTTAGAGTACCAAGGACTGTACAACTCAAACCTGTTTATTTGATTTGGCTAAGTGAAAACAGCACCATAAAATATCTTTAAAATTAGAAAAAATCCAAAACAAACAAATAGCAAAAAACTAAATATTTGTTTTGAACTTAGAGTACCAAGGACTGTACAACTCAAACCTGTTTAGATTTGAGAGACTGAGATAGGATTGCTCTACTATTACTGTGTCTTTCAAATAAGTAACATCGAATCTTCTATGCTGTTTTGTATTAGAGTCCAAGTCTACTAGTGATTGACTAGGACGTTCATCTTCTGAGACAGTGATTTGAGAGACTGAGATAGGATTGCTCTACTATTACTGTGTCTTTCAAATAAGTAACATCGAATCTTCTATGCTGTTTACTGAACGTGACAACGTAATTTTAGTCGTCAGCGTCTTGCAAATTTTCCAAATAAGAATTCAATAAAGAAAATCAATATTTCATCTAATGATCGTTTCTGCCAACACGTTTCACGTTACAGTAATCGTTTCACGTTACTGAACGTGACAACGTAATTTTAGTCGTCAGCGTCTTGCAAATTTTCCAAATAAGAATTCAATAAAGAAAATCAAAACTGAATCAACCCTGTTCGGCTGGAACTGCTTCCACAAGATGTTTGTGTCACTCTTACAATCAAGAGACAATTTCTCCCCTTGTTGTGTTTGCAAACTGAAGTGTTGTGTTGCAAACTGAAGTGTTGTGTTTGCAAACTGAATCAACCCTGTTCGGCTGGAACTGCTTCCACAAGATGTTTGTGTCACTCTTACAATCAAGAGACAATTTCTGCACTAACTTTAATTAACTGGTCGAATCATTATATTGGCAAGTTATTGGCGAATTATATTGGCATTAAGCGAATTATTTGGCATTGGCGAATTATATATTGGCTTTATTGGCTTTACATGGCGAAAAGACCGCCATGCACTAACTTTAATTAACTGGTCGAATCATTATATTGGCAAGTTATTGGCGAATTATATTGGCATTAAGCGAATTACTTTCGTTCTTTCGTTCTTTCCTTCTTTCCTTCTTTCCTTCTTTCCTTCTTTCTTTCTTTCCTTCTTTCCTTCTTTCTTTCTTTCTTTCTTTCCTTCTTTCCTTCTTTCTTTCTTTCTTTCTTTCCTTCTTTCGTTCTTTCGTTCTTTCGTTCTTTCCTTCTTTCCTTCTTTCCTTCTTTCCTTCTTTCTTTCTTTCCTTCTTTCCTTCTTTCTTATACTATCATCTACAGGTGAAGCAAAGGAATATCATGACATTTCATTGATTTGTGGTCTGTAGTTTGTATAGTTTCATTTACAGGTGAAGCAAGGCGATATTATGACCGTTCTTTGAATTGTGGCCTGTAATTTTTATACTATCATCTACAGGTGAAGCAAAGGAATATCATGACATTTCATTGATTTGTGGTCTGTAGTTTGTATAGTTTCTCCACAAAACCGAACCTAATCGATAGCTGGGTTAGGGTACAGACCCCAGGGATTCTTCGGTTCTTTAAATTGCCATACCTGTCTGTGCAGCTCGAAATTAGATGAAATTAGAAAATAGAATGAACTGATACTCACCTCCACAAAACCGAACCTAATCGATAGCTGGGTTAGGGTACAGACCCCAGGGATTCTTCGGTTCTTTAAATTGCCATAGAGGAGCCATCACTTCTGTCGGCCAAAAACACGTAGAGGAGTCCTCACTTCTCTCGGCCAAAGACATGTAGAGGAGTTCTCACTTCTGTCGGCCAAAGTTAGAATAGTCCTCACTTCTGTCGACCAAAAACACGTAGAGGAGCCATCACTTCTGTCGGCCAAAAACACGTAGAGGAGTCCTCACTTCTCTCGGCCAAAGACATGTAGAGGAGATATAAATCTAATATATAATATAAACTAGTAGCATATAATACTAAAACTAATAGCATATAATACTATAATATAAATAAAATATATAATATAAGATAGTAGTATATAATACTAAAACTAATAGCATATAATACTATAATATAAATCTAATATATAATATAAACTAGTAGCATATAATACTAAAACTAATAGCATATAATACTATAATATAAATAAATCTGAGATCCAAGCAATGCATGACTAAAACCCAATCTGAGATCCAAGCAATACATGACTAAAACCCAATCTGAGATCCAAGCAATGCATGACTAAAACCCAATCTGAGATCCAAGCAATACATGACTAAAACCAAATCTGAGATCCAAGCAATGCATGACTAAAACCCAATCTGAGATCCAAGCAATACATGACTAAAACCCAATCTGAGAACAGACACTCACACACACAGACACACACACACACACACACACAGACACACACACACACAGACACACACACACACACACACACACACACAAACAGAGACACACACACAGACACACACACACACACAGACACACACACACAGACACTCACACACACAGACACACACACACACACACACACAGACACACACACACACAGACACACACACACACACAGTGCACTGAATCGGGATAGTTGAAAACCCCTTATATCAGAATTAGTCACCGGCGCCCTAGGTAGAATTACAATGAAACTCACTTTTTTTGCATCGTAAACCAGAAAATAATTGCAAATTCTTGAAAAAAATGTATGGTGCACTGAATCGGGATAGTTGAAAACCCCTTATATCAGAATTAGTCACCGGCGCCCTAGGTAGAATTACAATGAAACGGATTCATTAGTAAAATGAATTCATTAGTAAAGAAATTTCATTTCTTTACTAAATTCATTAGTAAAACGGATTCATTAGTAAAATGAATTCATTGGTAAAGAAATTTCATTTCTTTACTAAATTCATTAGTAAAACGGATTCATTAGTAAAATGAATTCATTAGTAAAGAAATTTCATTTCTTTACTAAATTCATTAGTAAAACGGATTCATAGGTTGCTGCAACAAGACTGTTTAGCCCTTTTCCTTTTTCTTTGTCTATACAAGGTGTGTTAGACTATTACAGGTTGCTGCAACAAGACTGTTTAGCCCTTTTTCTTTGTCTTTACAAGGTGTGTTAGACTATTAAAGGTTGCTGCAACAAGACTGTTTAGCCCTTTTCCTTTTTCTTTGTCTATACAAGGTGTGTTAGACTATTACAGGTTGTTGAATAGTTCAACTGTGGGGGCTTCCTTCTTTTCTCCACTACTCCGAGGTTTTGAGATTTTCTTCTTTCTCTTCTCTTTTCGGTAGTTGAGGAGACTTGGAGGTGATGACTGACCCCCTATCTCTATCCATGATTCTTCTAACGGCTCTTTTAACCCCAGTGTGTTTAATTGTAAGCATGAGAGCTGTGAAAACTATGATAAAAGAGTTTTACATGGTAAAGAATGTGATTAAAGGCTCTTTTCCTATTTCAAAAGTTTTAGTTTTCGAGGGTAATAGCTACGTATGTGGAAAAAATGAAGATATTAGACTATTTTATGATTGCAAATGGTAAAGAATGTGATTAAAGGTTCTTTTCCTATTTCAAAAATTTTAGTTTTCGAGGGTAATAGCTACGTATGTTGAAAAAATGAAGATATTAGACACATCATTTTAGAAAAGACTTTTTCACTATTCAATAAATAGATATCAATAGTAGATAGAACAGTGAAAGTTTGATTCCAGCTAGTCTATCTACTATTTCTATGAGTCATATGCAAGACGTCATTTTAGAAAAGACTTTTCACTATTCAATAAATAGATATCAATAGTAGATAGAACAGTGAAAGTTTGATTCTAGCTAGTCTATCTACTATTCTCTCCTAATCCTGATATCGTTCTGAGTTGAGGCTATCCAGGCTCCCAGGTAGTTGAAGTCTTTGACTACTTCAAGAACAGTTCCGTCAAGGGTTCTGACTTCTGGGTTCTCGACATTCTCAGCCATGACCTTGGTCTTCTTGGTATTCATGCCTAGACCAATTTTCAGACACTGGCGTTCAACCTCTACCAGCAGTTCACAGGCTTTCTGATTTCTTTCGGAAGGAACGGTCATGTCAATCATTATGCATGTCTTTTCTATTTTGTCTTTGATGATGATGTCTGGTCGGTTTGCAAGTATCTCTCTGTCTGTGTTCACAGGCATATCCCATAGTACTGTGATGTTGCCCTTTTCTGTCACTGTCTGTGGTTGATGGTCATACCACTTTTCTGCCGCTGGGAGTTTGTAATACTTGCATATTTTGAGTATTATGCTCCTCAAGTGTGTTGCCCCAAACTATAATGTCGTCTTGAGAGTTAGCAGTACAATCGATTCCAGAGATGATGTTGGCAATTTCAAGCTGAAAAATCTCGCTTGCAGAGTGGACACCATATGGTAGACGGGTAAAGCGGTAGCGTCCAAAGGGAGTTGAGAAAGTGAGAAGTTTGGAGCTGGGTTCATCAACTTTGATATGCCCTCGAAAACTAAGACTTTTGACATAGGAAAAGAGCCTTTAATCACATTCTTTACCATTTGCAATCATAAAATAGTCTAATATCTTCATTGTTTCAACATTCGTAGCTATTACCCTCGACAATTAAAACTTTTGACATAGGAAAAGAGCCTTTAATCACATTCTTTACCATTTGCAATATTAAAATAGTCTAATATCTTCATTTTTTCAACAGAGTTTGCGTAGCTCTCCAATCGTCGAGGGAGGGTTTTGCGATAAATTAGTAACTTCCCTGATACTATCGGGATCCATACGGACTCCATCTGGTGTAATTAATCGGCCAAGGTAACACACCTCTTGTTTGAATAAATGACACTTCTTAGCCTTAAGCTTAATACCATGTTGGCGAAGACGTTGTAGCACCTGTCGTAAGTGGTCAACGTGTTATCAAAGAAGCGTCGTTTGTTTCGTATGCCATACCTTTGCTACACATGTTGCCATTTGAAAATAACACACAAAGTAATCATCGAGAGATTTGGTTATATTTTGCCTAAATTGTAAATATTAAATAGGCATTTCATTGAGAAATGAAATGATCAATTGTTACATTTTGTTTTACTGCACCTTGAAAACAACCAAATTGTTTTGCAACGCATACCCCTCATTGTAAATAATCTTACTTGCTGAAATTGTTTATATGAAAGATATTGATCTTACCTTCCTCAAATTGTAATGTTATTCCGTACAAAAGGAAAGAAAAATATAATTCAGCTAGGTATCCAGTAAACACTAATAATAAATGGTCCTACTTAGGAATCTGCATTTAAACAGGAATGTACCAGGACAAGAACTCTTTCTACGAACTATTCACATGACATGGCTAGGGCAACACCCCGCACTCCACGTGGAGACAGTGCGCATGTCACAAAGCTTTTAGCACGGTATGACCCTGTATTTAATGGATTAGGGCGGATCAAGGGTTACAAACATAGGATTGTTGCTAAGGAAAACCCCGTGCCTGTCTGTGCGAACAGCAGAAGAGTGCCCGAGGCCATTAAAGCAGAGGTAAAGGCTGAAATAGAGATCAGCCGTTACAAAGAGTACCGGCCACAGAAGCGACTATTTGACCAATTTGATGCATGATAAACATATCTTGCACGCCCTTTACTAATGATGACCACACCGTGGCCCGAGAATGCGGCCCACGATCGTTTTTTATGCGGCCCGCTTAACATTTATAAAATTCACTTCCCTTTGGCAGGACTAAGGAACAATTTAAAAGTCGGACAACCCCAATGACTGGCTTTCCAGGGAGTGTGAAAAGATTGATGAACTAGATTGGCTGCAGAACTCGAAACCTTTCTTCGATCAAATAAAAAATGTGAAACGGAAAAGTATCTCTCCTAATCAAGTCTGTATTAAAGATGAAGATGGAAATGTATTATCAAATCCTACTGAAGTACTAAATCGTTGGAAGCGTTACGGTGAAACACTATTTAAGAAACCGAGTCGGAGTTTGCTTTATCGCAAGACGATTTAGAGGCCTTTATGAGGAACAAACGAAAGGAAAATTCAACATCAGGCAGCATAGTTTCAGCGTCAGTCAGTTCCACCAAATATAGAAAACAAGCAATAGAGAGATTGCAACAGGATCAGCGATCGTTGACTGCAGAAAGCAGCCATTCGGACAAAGAGGAAAACATTGCCAACAAGGAAGATAGAAATTTCAGCGTTCAGTCTTTCAAACTGAAGGATATCTTTGACGATGATTTAAGTCCTGTGACATCAAGTACTGATTCGTAAAGGCGATATTGCTTCGATCTTGAGTAGGGTGAAGGGCGGCCAACACACATACACCATAGGAAACATTTATTGTTATAGTTTACTATACTGAGCAGAACTTTCTTGTATACCAACTGTTCAGAGAAAATTCCACCTTCGATAATTCCCTTTGTCTTCGCGCTGGTAAGCTCTAAGAGTTGAAGTTTAACTCGTAATTTCTCCTCGATTTCAGCCATAGTCTCAAGTTATTGCACGAACATATCCCGTCGGGGGTGCCAAATGTTGAGAATGCAAGGGTGCTGTACTTCCCAACAGATCACAGATATAAGATTAAACGTTATAAATTTTCTGTCTCTTTTCGAGGTCGGAAAGTTATTCAAAAAATCGAAATAAGGTCGGAAGGGGCAATCGGTACCAAGGAGCAGTAGTAATTGACAAGCTTAAAGTTTATCAAAAGCCGAGGTTATACGAGGGCCATCAAAATAATTACCATTTTCTGCCATTTTGAATCTCTTAAATTTTTACATATTTGACAAATACGATGAATGGCAAAATATTGGCAGAACATCGAACCCTTTCGTCAATACCTTAACTCTAAGCACCCTAATATTTCATTTACTTGTGAAACAGAGAAAGATAATAAGTTATCTTTCTTGGACATCGTCATAGAACGTACAGTTAATGGTTTTAACACTAGTGTTTATCGTAAGCCTTCATTTACTGGTCTTTTTACCAATTTTAATAGTTTTATTCCCTTTTCATATAAGAAAGGTCTTGTTAATTGAGAAAGATTCTTGCAAGTGCCAAGAAAGACGTACTGCCGACCCTTACCAGAAGTAATGTCGTTTATATGTTCAAATGCCGATGTGAAGCTCGGTATGTCGGCCGTACGTCTCAAGTACTTGCAAATCGGATTAAGCAACATGTTCCGGGTATAATCCGTCGAAGTGGAGGACAAGTGGGGGGTCATAACAGAGGAACAGGCAGCCATGATTCATTCTTCGAGTTTAATTCTACTTCAACATCCTACCCCAACCCCAAGCAAACGCTTATCCCTCTTCCATCATGTAGTAAAACTCACAAATCGCACAATCTGGCACGCGCGTTGCAGATTGTTGTTTGACAACACCAAAGCAACATCTATGGAATTATTCTGTAAAATTCGTGCCACTTTGAAATCCCGTATTCGTTGTTCCCACAGAGCAACTCTAGCTCACTAATTGAACTAATTAACTATCTATCTAAGGTAGTAAGTTAGTAACTAACTAACTAACTAACTAACTAACTAATTAACTATCAAACTAGGTAACTATCTGCCAAATTAACTAAATTTGTAACTGGCTAACTAACTAACTTACTAATGAAATTAACTAACCGACTAGTTTACTAAATTCTCTAGTTAGTTTTATCAGTTAACTCTTCATGTGAAAACAAAAATTTCAACTTCACGCAGACGTGACGGACGTCAAGTCTCTCATGTGAAAAGGGTATTAGGGTTGGCGATGCTACGGTATTTAGTTCTCTTGATATGAGGCAGGCTTTTCATCAGATTGAACTAACTGAAGATAGTCGCAAATATACCACTATATCGACACCTTTTGGGCAATACAGGTCAAAAAGGATGGCCTATGGAATCATAAAATAGTCTAATATCTTCATTTTTTCAACATACGTAGCTATTACCCTCGAAAACTAAAACTTTTGAAAGAAGAAAAGAACCTTTAATCACATTCTTTACTATTTACAATCATAAAATAGTCTAATATATTCATTTTTTCCACAGACAAAGCTATTACCCTCGAAAACTAAAACTTTTGAAATAGGAAAAGAGCCTTTAATCACATGCCACTACCGGGACTTCTCCGTCTGGTTCTAGAGCTACACCCTCCTGGTTTTCCTCCTCCCAAGTCTCGATTGCTTCAAATCTGAGACTGTAATCTGTTTCAATAGCGACTTCTCTTGCTTCATTTACTGATGAAAAGATCCCTTTAACATCTTGATTGACCGACTTTAAAATGAAAACAAATACCATCTTGTTGATATAGTAACAGAATCAGAGACAACAGTAGATTCTGTCTTTAATAATTTTTATGTCGACGACTGGTTGATGTCCTTTCCTGATAAAGAACAGGCAATAAAGACGGTGGAAGAGATTCGAAAACTGCTCAAAAGGGGCGGCTTTCAACTAACTAAGTTTAATTCGAGTCATCACGAGGTAACAGCTTCAGTTCCTGTGGAAGATAGAGCCCCTGCTTTGAAAGATTTGGATGTTGTAAAACGGTGGGACGTGGCTATGATGACCAAAATACTTAAATGCTGTGTATAGCTGCTCTGTGTCTACACTTCCCAAGGGAGTTGATCAGAGAATTAATAAGAGTATACTTGACATACGCGGAAAATAGTTGTTGTAAAACGGTGGGACGTGGCTATGATGACCAAAATACTTAAATGCTGTGTATAGCTGCTCTGTGTCTACACTTCGAATGCGCGTGGCGTATTTTAAATAAAAAGTAAACATCTATGCTAACTATGGCAATGCAAGGAAGGGAAGAAATATTCATGCAAGCAGGTCAATTAACTATAAGCTAACTAATTCTAAGTCGCGAAACTATTTAGCACAGAAGGTCCGGATTTTACCCCTTAATCAGGCTAATAGGAGAGATACCTGACTCTACACAATGGAGCTAGCGGACCAAAGTCCCTTCAAATGTTTTCGGCCTCAGCTCCATTATACAGTTCAACTGTCTTTCTCTTTCAAGTGCATCAATGTACTTGCTCCTTCAAGAGCGCCGCACAAACGACTGACTTTTATCAAAGACTTCAGCCATAAAATCTAGTCTAAGATGGTGTTTTTTAGACAGCAATAGCACTAGAATGCAAAAGTAACTATTATACAACGTGTTTCATGGTTGTTATCAAGGCCACTGAGCATTGTGACGATGGCCTCTTGTTCCAGGGAAATATTTATAGTTCTTGTTTCTCTGTCGTAGTGAGTATCAAAATAGTTCGACACCATGAATTCATATTCTTTCCGTTTCGATATGTTCTTAAGATTTCCATAAATGGAAGGTCCATTTCACACACTTTCCAAGCAGCATTAGCTAGTTATGTTTAACAAATCTATTCTACAAGCTACTCTAATAGCTGCTCATAAAGTTGTTCTACAATTCCCTATTCTAATTGCTACTTAAAATCTATTCTAAAAGATACTCTATGCTGCTCTAAAAGTTGCTCTACGATTTCCTTCAAAGGCTGTTCTAAATGCTGCTCTGAAATCTATTCTGAAAGCTACTCGAATAGCTGCTCTCAACGTTCCTCTATAATGTCCATTTAGCCTTATTTTGAACGCTTTGTGCACCATAGAATGTACGCATGTAGTGTATGCAAACTATGTCAAATATGCGTGATAAGCCTATTTTGAACGCTTTGTGCACCATGGAATGTACGCATCTAGTGTATGCAGACTATGTCAAATATGCCTTATTAGCCTATTTTGAACGCTTTGTGCACCATGGAATGTACGCATCTAGTGTATGCAAAGAGTAAAGAGAAAGAAGTCGAATATGAAATCGAGTATGAGTGCAGCATTGAGAAAGCAGAAGAAGTTGCAGAGCATTTGCACAATTTTGAGGAGGAACTCAGAGAAGACGTTTTGAATGAGGAAATCGAAGAAGCGGTCAATGAGTTAAATCATGGAAATCGTCGTTCCAGTCGTGAAGTTCGTGCACCTGAAAGATTTGGACATGCAGTTGAGTGCCGCAGCTACAGTCACGCTTCCATTGATATCTGGTCGATTTATGGCCAAGTGATATGATTGGTCAAAACGGTTTTCAAACCATCTCCGTAATCGATCTGGCTAAAATCGGTTTTCAAAACGGTTTTCGATTCGGTTATGCAAGTCTGAACGGAATCATAGCTAAAAACGGTTCTGAAAACGGTTTTAAACTCTAGTGTGAACGCGGCTATGGAATGTACGCATTCCAAGCATGCAAGTGTCACTAAAAACAGCTTTTGGTGCAATTCTAAACGCATTGTGCACCACAGAATGTATCCATTCCAAGCATGCAAAAGTCACTAATAAAAGCTTTTGGTGCTATTTTAAACGCATTGTGCACCATGGAATGTACGCATTCCAAACATGCAAGTGTCATTAAAAACAGCTTTTAGTGCTATTCTAAACAAAGAAAGTTTAGAATTGACCTCGTGCTTGCATTCTCCTTTCCAAGTAGGCAACTACTTCTTGACGCTTTTCGTCTCCTCTCCTTCTAATATACATATCATTACGTTCTTGTAGTGGCTCCGCAATTATCTCTATGATATTGCCTTGAATGACATTTTCAGTATCAAAATCCGGGTCGTTATATCGCTTTGCAAGATTATGCAATATATGTCCTAAACTCTACGGTTTACCAAAAATACATAAACAGGGTATTCCCTTAAGACCTATCGTAGCTTGTACTAAAGCCCCCGCTGCCAATATTGGAAAATGGCTTTGTACAGCTTTCAAACCTTTATTGTATTCTCAAAATTCCTATATTCGTAACTCGGCAGATTTGGTTAAAAAACTTAGCAACACAAGTATTTCAGAAAACACAATAGTTCTACGCTTCCATCTATACTTTGTAGTTGTACTTCCACAGGCATAGTCTCCATGCTTTCGACCTTGTCATTTAAAACGTTGACTTTAATCACCTGTGTCATCCCCTCTGCTCCTAGTTCAATAGCAATGTCTCGGTTTAAGTATGTTTTTGTGCTGGCATCGTCTAATAGGGCATTTATCATTATCTCCTTCCCGTTATTCCTTATGATGACGTCATTCAAGATCAGTTAGCGAAAGGTGTTGTCGAGTACGTAGATGAAAATGCCGTAAGTGAAGTCGGCAAAACGCACTTTCTGGCGCATATTCCCGTGATCCGCCGGGATAAAAATACCTCTCGATTGCGGATTGTTTACGATGGGTCCGCATGTAGTAATAATAATGTATCCTTAAATTCATGTTTATATTCTGGGCCTTGTTTATTGCCTAAATAAATAAATTAAATCTTGATAACTAAACAATATAAATAACTGATCAATATTATAATTTAATTTATTTTTTTTTGATTAAAAAATTCTTCAACCGTTTCTTGAAGGATCCTATGGTACAGGACCGTCGAATCCCAACAGGAATGGAATTCCAGGCACGTCCGACAGCAACTATCAGACCAAAGTCCGAACGCACTGCAGGGGTGGATGGGCAAAGTATTTCCATCTGAAAGGCATCTTGTATTTTTCAGCCAGATGCCTAATTGTTTCCATTGCACTTATTTGGTCAAACATGTTGTGAGAATTACTTTTACATCAGCAGTTGCTCAGTGTAAGTTAATATTTCATAAGACAGATGATTATGGAAAAGAGCCAGAATAGCTACAATTATAGAAATGAACCTGAACTAAGTTTATGAATGCCGATCAGCTACTGTCAATATTAATCCTTTGATTTTCTCCCATGATAACGTTTCTTCACCAATCGTATCTAAAGTTGTCCTTAAACTGCTATAAGATTCTGGTAGCTTACCAAGAACTATCTCGCAGAAAACGTTCTCATCCATAGCGCCACCCATTTCTAAGAGTTGATCTCGAAGCCTGCACATTTTATCTAAAAACTCAGTTGTATCGTCTATGCCTTATCATTGTAAGTACCCACAGTTACTGATATGGATCCACTGAGTCTATTGCATGTGTTCATTTGAGTTTAAAATATGATCGTGAGGGTGCCAAGTGCCTTAATATAACGTTAACGGTAACATTTTTTCATTAAAATCTAAACGTTAAGTAAGCTGGTAGCCTAGTTCTTCATGCCTTATCATTGTAAGTAGCCACAGTTACTGATATGGATCCGTACCCGTGTAAACGCTTGGGTTCGGATCCAAACTGGTACTGATCGAAAATGAGGTAAAAAAATACTACTGCGAGGTAAATTTGACGTAATCCCTATTCAAATTCTATTTTCGTCCTTGTTTTGACACATTTAACCACAATTTCCTATTGTTTATATTTCAACCGTTGCCACATATTACAGCTCGTGTTACAATCCAGCAAACCGCCCAAAACGATTGAAGAGGCTATAAAGAGTACAGAAGCTAAGTACTGGAAAGAAGCCTTAAACAAAGAATTAGATTCTTTAAAGAAAATGGGAACGTGGGAACTGGTACCACCCCAAAAAGGTCAAAACGTAGTTGACTGTAAGTGGATTTTTAAAAGAAAATTTGATGAGGATGGAAACATTAACCGCTACAAAGCTAGGGTAGTGGCACGCAAAGTGATCATTTTCACATGGTACCGTATGAATTTCAACTGTTGATCGAAAATGGACTCTAAACTCACCTATGGATAATGACCTATCTCCTTTTGTAGGCCTATGTGATACTAACTTGCAAAAGGATATCGTGGCTATAAACTGTAGCAAAGAAAAGGGCTACAAGTGCCGAACATGGTACTGTGACACTCGAGTTTTTATCAATTTCCGTAGTAAAGGGAGATATAGACGCATGAAGAAAGAAAAAATAGGAATCAGAAAATAAAGAAAGGATATAGAAAGAGTCAAGGGGAATCAGAAATTAATAAATATGGATTTAGGAAAATAGAGAAATAAGAATTAAAAAAAGAAAAGGGGAGGAAAGAGGAATAACAAGGTATAAGAAATATGATATGAGGAATAGAAAGTAATAACATAAAAAGAGTTTCAGCTCAAACAACACTGAATCATGATTTCTTGTTTACCCTGTGTGGGTTGACAATTAAGCAATACATAACACTCCTCTCTCCTAGACACAACGTAGACTAATAACATATCTGATTAAAATAACAATGTCACAATTTCAGAATTTATAAATTTAATCTTTCAGGGGGTCTTACCATCCTACCAGATCTAGTGACTACCTGATCTGAACTACTAACAAGGGAGCACTAAGACACAGTTTCTAAGGTTAGAGGACTGAGATCGAGGTTATCAGATCAGTGACATTTTATTAAGGGAAGATGTAAAACATTAAAATAAGACTGTTTAGATGATTTCTACGCTATCTTACTAACAAGGGAGCACTAAGACACAGTTTCTAAGGTTAGAGGACTGAGATCGAGGTTATCAGATCAGTGACATTTTAATAGTTGACATAGTTTGCATACACTAGATGCGTACATTCCATGGTGCACAAAGCGTTCAAGATAGGCTAATAAGGCAAATTTGAGATAGTTTGCATACACTAGATGCATACATTCCATGGTGCACAAAGCGTTACAAATAGGGTAATAAGGCATATTTGACATAGTTTGCATACACTAGATGCGTACATTCCATGGTGCACAAAGCGTTCAAAGTAGATTATTAAAGGCTTCCCTTGAGGATAATATTCATTAGAATAATATTTGTCTGAAGTTAATATTCTATCCCTTAAGGCAATTTTATCAGAGTACCCATCATACATCAACTTCCTCTACTTTTACATGCCTTATAAACGTTGGCTGCCTATAGGTTTTATTTCTCCCTGGCCTCCACTTAAACATAGCAGAGCAAAATGTAATGCAAAACATAGCCCTACCAGACGTAAAAATTTCCACCTGCACTCTGTCCTCTGAATGCCCTGTCCACTTTTGAAGAGTTTCCAGGTCGTTCGTGCGACGCGAATTTCCAGTGCGATGGATTCTTGGCTGCAGGTATTTTAGGGATGCTTATCGCCTCTGACAACGACAGATAGCACAATTGGGTATACAGCAATTCGTCCCTAGTTTGGGATGGTTTCGTTTTTCAAAGAAAAGTAACAAAACAGAAAGGCAAAAAACTCCACTATAGGTCAACAAAACGCCAATATCGCAAAATCTCAAAAAAATTTCAAAAATATTTATTCATCATAAGACTTCTCAGTAAATTTTATGAAAAGTCACCAAATTTCGTGTCAATCGGGCCAGGCCTTAAAAAGTTATGAGCTGAAATGTGTAGCCGCGGGCCTACTAGAATGTATTTCTACTTTCTACATATAGATAGGAAATGTGAGAATTAGCAGGATTTCAACGGTGAGAAAGGATTATAATTATAAAACTTTTGTGCATTATCTCTAACGTTTAAGTAAAGTTTAATGTAATAAATTGTATTTATTTAACCATAATGTATAGTACGTCTTAGCTTTATAACATTCTAATCTAACCTATACTAACGTATTTCTACTTGGACCATCAGTAAGACTTATGGAGTGACTACCAGGGAATTGGGAGGTATTCCCCCACTTTTCAGAAAGATCTATCTTCAAATTCTTCTTAACCTATAATAACAATTGTGAGCGCGAAGCTTAAGTTCAGGCTAGCAGTTAACGAGACATTACAGACACCACAGAGGCAACAAACTGGTGAAAATATTTTAAGCAACAAACCTTCGTAAACTGTCTTTTCCTATGTCAAAAGTTTTAGTTTTCGAGGGTAATAGCTTTGTCTGTGGAAAAAATGAAGATATTAGACAATTATATGATTGCACATGGAAAAGAATGTGATTAAAGGCTCTTTTCCTATTTCAAACGTTTTAGTTTTCGGGGGTAATAGCTACGTATGTTGAAAAAATGAAGATATTAGACTAGTTTATGATTGCAAATGGTAAAGAGTCTTGGAAAATTAAATCAATAGTCGTTTTCTTTAAATGTGTCACTAATCTGATATTGCTGAGAAATTTTGGAAATATTATTTACGACTTTTCAGCTAAGTATAATGGAAAACTGTCGATAAGCGATTTTCGACATTTGGAAAAGCTACGCACAAAGGCTTACAAGGCTCAACTAGATGTTAGTTTTTTGGAGAACTGTCGAACGTTTAATGGTAAAAGTAGTAAAAACTGACCGTCAGAATAAATTGAAAACATAAACTTTGCGGGGGATTCTAAAATCAAAATATGGGATGAAAAGGGCTCAAGAAAGTGTGGAATGTGAAGATGATTAGTTACTTCACCACAAAAGAACGGTGAAAGCTTCAGCCACCATACAAAAAATGTTGAAGACACATCAGGGGAAGATAAGGTCTGATTACGTTTTTGTGATTAAAGGCTCTTTTCCTATTTCAAAAGTTTAAGTTTTCGAGGGTAATAGCTACGCATGTTGGAAAAATGAAGGTATTAGACTATTTTATGATTGCACATTGTAAAGAATGTGATTAAAGGCTCTTTTCCTATGTCAAAAGTTTTAGATTTCGACGGTAATAGCTACGTATGTTGGAAAAATGAAGATATTAGACTATTTTATGATTGGCGCTGGGAAAAATTTAAAAACAAGAAAACGAGGGTAGTCAGTGTCTAGACTTTCTTTTCTCTTTCTTTAAACGCAATAGACAGAGGCGTATCGTTTAGTGATGCATCACACATCAGAAGTGGCTATAGTTTATCTCTAATGGTCTACAAACGTACTAATCGTCGTTTTTAATATATGAAAGGGAATAGTGTCCATGGGGAAGTGAGGTTATGGAATAATTGTAATAGTTGGTCAAGTTAAAATAACAGCGATCATTTAGGATGTCTTGCTAATTCAGGTAAGATTTCGGAGTGCCATAATTTAAGTCCAATTTAGCTTCGGTTTTCACTGTGACTTGTAGATCATGTTGTTGAGAAATATTTGATAGGGGGGACGAATGTCTGTTTACAGTTGCTAAATCATATTCTCTGTATATGTTTATGAGATGTCTTCAGTGTTGAAACTGTGAACACAGTACTAAGGAATTTTTATGTCGATGATTGTCCAAAATCTGTGGAGACGGAGGAAAAGGCAATCAACTTAGTAGAAGAACTCAGGTGTTTACTCGCAAGAGGCGGTTTTAAGTTGACCAAATGGGCAAGTAATAGCAGGAAAGTTTTGGAAACGATCCCAGAAAGCGACCGGGCGTCATCTCTTGGGCTCAAGGTGACCTGATGTCGTTTGTAGCCAATAAAAACCGTTTATGCATTAGCCTGTGCAAGTCCTATGATATGTGGATGGCACATGATGCCTGAATAACAATAGACGACCAACCCACATGATGAATTAGTCAACATCACGAGCTAAACATACGAGGTAATCAAGTAATCATTTGACTCCTTTACAAACAATACCTAATTAAACTTTGCGTGCTGTAAACCTTCAGCACGACTTGGTGACCATTGACGCAATTGAAGAGGGAAATGCAATCAAAAGTTTGGTTCTTGTTGCAAAATGGGCTCCTTGATGTAATCAGCAAATAGAAATCGGGGGAAATGTATAGTTTGTATACATTTTGGAATATGCTTGACTTTCGTAGGGTGTGCGGCGCACACCTAGCACACCCGGAATATACGCCCCCTGGATGTAAACATCACGGCAGCAAGTGCAGGTCTAAGGAGAATGTACAAACAATTAGACAAAGGCTTTCCAAATGATGAAAGATACAGAAATGGAGCTTGTGAAAACACGGCAGCGGCCCAATCTGTTGATGCTAATGCTGCAATCAAAATGTTTGTTGATGTTCGAAGTTGTTTATTCCTTACTACAACATAAATGACGAGTGTATTTCCAAATCTGTCAATTATGAGAGTGCTAACAAGGCTTATGTTCTGTATTATATAGATATTTTATGCAGTATTTAATGTCTTTTATGTTTGTCTAAAAGTTGTTATACAAGTATCCATATACTGACTATGTTTTCTCCCACTGACACACCACTGAAGTTAATTCAGTTACCAGTTATTTGACAAATGGGTGATTAAAAGAAATGGCTAGCAGCCTTCTTCCTACTACTGACGAACTTTTTTCTAAACTTCATGGTGCTACTGTCTTTTCTACGCTAGATCTTAAATCTGCGTATCATTTATTGCCTTTATCAGAAAATTCTAAAAATTTAACTAGTTTCATTACACACGTAGGTTTATTTCGGTTTAAACGTTTACCGTACGGCTTAGCATCGGGTCCAAGTGCTTTTATGAAAGTCATGGACTGTATCCCTTTTACTGCGAAGCCATGTAGACGTTGTCAGTGTACATATGCTAGGAAATCAAAAGGTAATTCTGACTTTTTCTATTTTATTGCTAAAACTGATTAGTTGATTTATATCCGTGTTAAAGGCTTATTGTCTGTTATAAAGTACTAAATAAATTTAGTATTTTTGAAGATCTGTAGCTGTATTGTTTGATTAGATTTATATATATTCTAAACCAGGGAATAAAGATCAGAGGCCAACAAAGAATTGCAGGGTTTGTTATGCACGAGGTGTAAGGACAGAAAAAGGTGCACCACTGAAAACTGTCTTTATTTGTAAGACATGCCCTAGTCAACCAGGACTGCATGTTGAGAAAAACTGTTTCGAGATTTATCATACAGTGCTTGATTTCTCACAAGTTTGATTACCTCAGCACCACTTGCCAAACTGAGTCCCTAGAATTTTACTTTGAAATGCATTTTTCTCTGTCTGGTTTCTGTCTCTGTAGTTTAAATTGCTTGTGTAAACCTTTTCACTTCAGAAATAACATGGAGGATGGAAGAAGTTTCAAAAGTATGTTAACTTGGGGCTTATAAAAATATGAGGTGAACTAATGATCATAATCTAATGGTCTTGTTGAACACACTATCCAAACAGTCCTGCTTTAGCCTAGATATCATAGAAGATTTTTCTGTTGACTAATTTTTCCTGCTACAAACAGGGGTATCCATAGGGAAAGACGTAGTTAAGCTTCCTGCGAGAAAGTCTCTCTGTCACCTATGCTATACCTATGCGATACCTATGCGACATTACAATTCTCACACGTGTACAAATTACGCTAGCTAGAGTCCTGCACAAAGAGAGCAGCAACATAGATGTTCAAAATTTGCATCGCAACTACGACAAACCAAAATGACGGGCGAAGGGAATTTGAAATTACGCTGAGCTTGCCGAGGGTAGAAATTTTCCATTTAGCTAAAGGGAATATAGCTGAGGGGAAATTTTATGAATGCCAGTTTACCTGAGGCTTCAGGGAATTACGCTGGGCTTTGTGGAATTACCTTCGGGTAATTTGTTATGAATTTCTGTTGGTCTAACAAGGCTGCCTGCTGCTCCTTGATGTGTTCTGAAAGTGTCTCTTGCTGCCTTTTAAGTCCCTCCGCCAATGTCTTTTGGCCAGCTACTAATTCTTGCACAATTTTCTCCAGACCTGTGCTTTTGACGTGATCACAGGATACTGTGGTCTGGCAATCCTGAATAACCTCATTAGCAGCAACTGTATAACTGGCTTGTCTAGAATCATAGAGTGTTTATTGAAGTTTTATTGAATAAAACTTCAATAAAACTTTCTAAAATGACGTCTTGCATATGATATGACTTATCAATATATCTTGCATATGATATGACTTATATGACTCTATTTAATCATTAATCACAATATAGCGTTCAATAAAACTTTCACTGTTTCTAGTGAAGGCTTGCGGCCTTGTGCAAAAAAATAGTAGATATGCTGCTTGTAAGACTACATATAAATTGTACTAAAATGTACTGCCTGTAAGACTACATGTAAAATTCGTCCCATTTAAATGAAAATGTACTGCCTGTAAGATTACATGTAAAATCGTCGCATTTAAATGAAAATATGCTGCTTGTAAGACTACATATAAATTGTACTAAAATGTACTGCCTGTAAGACTACATGTAAAATTCGTCCCATTTTCACCATGGTCTTTCTATTCAACCCTGGTCTGGAAGCTTAATTAAAATCAAACGGTGCCGCCGTGGATGTTGAATTGAATGCTCACGTGACAATGACCGTGCACAAGTGTGTTTAATCACTGCGTCCACAAAGGAAGTTTTCAGTGAGAGCAGCTGAAGTTTCAGGATTTTTGGTACCATTCAGAATGCATAGGAAGATTGAAGGAGGTTGGATTTAAAAAACTCCAAGGGGAGTTGTACTTCAACTCATATAATGACAATTTCAGGTCCATTTTGTTGTCTGTCTTATGATCATGTTGACGTTTGGTGACAACGTTTTTCTTGTCGGGTGAATTCAATTGACTCCTTCTTCCAACATCCTCGTTAGTGATGTTCATCATCTCCTTACTCTTTATAGACACCATCAACCTCTCTCTATCGATTTCCCAGACCAAACCCTTGTCTTGTATCAACCAGAGAATGAAACCGTGTACGACCGAAAAGCACCAGCCAATCGACGTATTAAAGCAGTGCGGCACAAAGTGTTTTAAGGCAACTCCTCTCGCCAGAGATAAACTCTAGGAGAAACATGGCGGTCTTTGCAGTCAGGTCGGTGAGACAGGCTAAGGTATTATGCATTATTCTTTTAAGGTTAAGAACAGACTTTGTCGACAAAGAATTCACAATTTCTGTTTTATCAAAATTGCATTTTCTCCCACTAGGAACCAATCTTTAATTTAAATACTTATTTGCTATACCAGGTTTTGACGGTAATCCATTTTTAGCATAAACAACAGACTTTGTCGACAAAGAATTCACAATTTCTGTTTTATCAAAATTGCATTTTCTCCCACTAGGAACCAATCTTTTTTGGCAAGGAATGGATGTAGTATCTGTTCTCATTGATGACAGATGCTTTCCATAATCCGCGGGAGGCGGTCCTACTTGGCGGTTGAGCCTGCCTCATGGCTTGCTTCTCTGACTGGTAGCACAAATTGAGGGGTGTCGCCCTTGGACGCCCCAGCTGCCCTTTATTTATTGGTTAGCCTGTTTGGTGGTTTTTCTGTTTATTTAGGGTAGTAGAAGGAAAAGTGTCTTTGAACCAGGAAAACTGAACTGTTCCACTCAGAAGAATTAACAGATCCGAGACAGAAAAAACATAAAGGGACGCCTCGATAAAAAGAGCAGTCAAGGTCAATTACTTGGTGAAATTGTATGCATAAACTGTTAGTAACAAGATCATTATGAACAGAATCAAGTATGGAAAACTAGCTTGATAAAGAAGAAATCTGCTGGTGCTATTCTAAACGCATTGTACACCATGGAATGTACGCATTCCAAGCATGCAAGTATCACTAAAAACAGCTTTTTGTGCTATTCTAAACGCATTGTGAAACATAGAAGGTACGCATTCCAATCATGCAATTTTCACTAAAAAGAGCTTTTGGTGCTATTCTAAACGCATTTTGCACCATGGAATGTACGCATTCCAAGCATGCAAGTGTGATTCGAATCTGAAAATACAATAAACAAACTTTAATTAGAAATGTAACAACTAAATTAAGAACTAAAATGTATTACAAGTGTGAGTTGATAAGCTAATTATTGTCCATTTAAATGCTAGGGCCTCATTGACATATCATACGACAAACAATACAAACGTAACAATTTAACAAGTAATAAAACTCTTTACCTCTTGCGTCTTCTCTTTTAACTCCTTCCCGTTTTTCCCGTGATCTCTCATTTAGAGCCACAGTTTGTTAGTTGTTATTTGTAGCCCAGCTTATTGGCCGCTCAATTAACGTTCGGTGCTTGCACCACTTATCACCTTGCATGACAACAGCCTGATTGTTTATAACGTTCATTTCATTTCATAATTTATGTAACATTTGTAGTTTTACAGCTGTAAGCCCGGCCTTTACTGCCCATGGCGGTCTCAAATTGCTCATTAGATAACATTAAAAATATTTGGTCTTTTATGCAACTTTACAAAAATAGCCTTGGGAATTAAAAGTGCTCAGAATGAGCTGAAATTAACACACAGCATTGCTTAAGCGTCCCTAGAGACCGCAGCGGTCTCAAATTGCTCATTAGATAACATTAAAAATATTTGGTCTTTTATGCAACTTTACAAAAATGGCTTTAGAAAAGCACTAAAAGTTGCTTTTTGTGACACTTGCAACCTTGGAAAGCGTCTCTTCCATGGTGCACAATGCGTGTAGTACTGCACCAAAAGCTGCTTTTAGAGACACTTGCATGCTTGGAATGCGTACATTCCGTGGTGCAGTATGCGTTTAGAATAGCATCAAAAGCTGTTTTAGTGAGACTTGCATGCTTGGAATGCGTACATTCCGCAGTTAGGAAAAATCCTTAGCAAAAAAAATCTCTTAAATGTAATGCATAAAGGACCTTAAGAGTTTCCTTAGCTAAGGATTTTCTCAACTGTTAAGGAAATTGCATAAGCTTGTTCTACTTCCGGTACTGTAAAAAACCAATGAAAGTCATGATTTCAACTTCTCGGCATCAAGAATTGGGGGTTCCCTAGACAAGAAAACATGCCAGCATGTCACTTGGAATCAGCTGGTTGTGTAGGCACCTCAGTGAGAATCGCAGATGGTTCGTGAATTCAGCATATTTCAGTTCTGAAAAGGGGACTCAACTTCTCAGCTACTCCAAGGTCCATACCGGCCAAAGAAATCGTCTCCAAAATAGAGACCGCCGTCAGGGATCTGCCGAAAAGTGAAGCAGACACTGTCAGAGCAAAAGCAAGTTTCATACATCCAGGAATGACACGTATGAAATCCTTAGCCAGATCATATATGTGGTGGCCAGGTATGGACCAAGACATTGAAGATACAGTCAGGTCTTGTCCATCATGTCTTGACACGCAAAGGTTACCACCAAAAGCACCGCTTTTACTTTGGCCATGGGCTACAGAGCCATGGCAACGTCTCCATGTTGATTTTTTGGAAATAAAAGGGACACATTTTGACATAGTTTGCATATATTACATGCGTACATTCCATGGTGCACATACCGTTCATAATAGGCTAATGAGGCACATTTGTCATAGTTTGCATACATTAGATGCGCACATTCCATGGTGCACAAAGTGTTCAAATTTGGCTGATAAGGCATATTTGACATAGTTTGCATACACGAGATGCGTACATTCCATGGTGCACAAAGCGTTCAAAATAGCCTTTCTTCATTTCTGCCATCGCACCTTCAACTTCAGCCATTGTGATTAGAGTTCCTTCTTCCTCCTCTCCGGGCTCAAGTTCTTCCTCAAAATCAGGATCAACTGTTATCTCCTCGTCACCTCCTATGTTCAATAGCTCGTCGAAGTATTCTTTCCATCTCATACCGATCTCTTCAGGTTGCGTAAGCAGGTTATTCTGTTTGTCCTTGATCCAAAGCAGGGCATCAGTGTTGCTACAAATTGTTTTATTTTCTTTTTTTGTGAAACCAAGTGGTACGTTCATCATTTATCTAGTACCAAATAAAATGCTAGTAACAAAATCGAAATGCTGCATTTGCAGCAGTCGCCAAAGCAGGGCATCAGTGTTGCTACAAATTGTTTTATTTTCTTTTTTTGTGAAACCAAGTGGTACGTTCATCATTTATGCCTTATCATTGTAAGTAGCCACAGTTACTGATATGGATCCACTGAGTCTATTGCATTTGTTTATTTGAGTTTAAGATATGATTCTGAGGGTGACAAGTGCTTTAAAATAACGTTCATGGTAACATTTTTTCGTTAAATCTAAACGTTAAGTAAGCTGGTAGCCTAGTTCTTCATGCCTTATCATTGTAAGTAGCCACAGTTACTGATATAATTTTGAACAGAAACAAAGAAGACATTGATGGTGGTAACAAAACATACTCTTCAATTTCAAAAGCAGGACAAAGCACTTCTCAATTTACAGACATTGATCGTCATGATGATGCTGTGAAGGGTTTTGAAAATAATGCAGATCATTCCGGCACCACGGTGACACAAGAACATTCATCGAGGGCCACGGATTCTGCTTGCTGCTTCGACAATCGTCTTTGTCATCAAAAGTTACGAGCCTGAGAAAATTTGCCTTATTTTGGAAAATAGGGGGTAACACCCCCTAAGAGTCATAGGATCTTAACGAAAATCACACCATCGCATTCAGCGTATCAGAGAACCCTATTGTAGAAGTTTCGAGCTCCTATCTACAAAAATGTGGAATTTCGTATTTTTTGCCAGAAGACAAATCACGGGTGCGTGTTTCAAATTCATTATGATTGGAAAATATCAATGTGTACAAGAACTCACCTCCTTCGCCGTCGTCTGTATTTATTGGATCTAAGTCAACGTCGTTCTCCTAAATAAAAATAATAAAAACATATTTCAAAAATGTAGAATGAGAAATGATTTTATAGACTTTCATTAGGAGTGTTTACTATACATCGCTCTCTTCTGTATCTACAGCATATAGTCTGCAATGGCGATTGTGAGTCACGTGACATCAACAATTCCGCCATGTTGGAGTACAACCGCTGCTACTGAGTCACACTTGCTCAAAGGTTAACAGTTGCTCTTATCGATCGCTCTTCGAGGTCAATTATGCTGGTTATATGCAATTTTGAATCTTAGTATCTTGTGTCGTTTAAATATACTTTTTTCCAAATAGAACTTTCAAATTTACTGGCAGATATCGAAGGATAGACTCTAGTTAAGTAGATAAAGACTCGAAATTATATTTTTACCAATTTATTAAGTTTGGACTTAAACACATGCTCGCTCTACCTTGAGTATCAGCTCCTTCCGCATGGACTGATAGGGGCCGGTATGTAGGCTCGCAAAGCATGTTGGGACACTCTTTTCCTTCGGACTCATTCATTCTGATTTTATTAGAATTTATTAAGAAGTACCGGGATCGATGCCCGGATTCTCCAATCAGTTTTTCTTTTGCTTTCGAATATTCATAATCACTTCTTCTGTCTTAGTGAAAATGAAGTAAAATCTCGTTTTTATATAATGCATGCCAAACGTGCAGTTAATTTTAGCACTGTCAACTTACAGCAATATACTTCATTTTAGCACACCTTGAGATTTGTCTTTTTAACGTCAGTACAAATTGGTTGCCAAGACCAATACTTGCTTAAAGAAAGCTGTCAATCAACAATAAATGATGTAATAGCCCATACCTACCATGACCTCAACCCTAACCCTAACCCTAACCCTAACCCTAACCCTAACCCTTGTCGAGTGTTAGGGTTAGGGTTAGACGATTCTTTCAATTTGAGTAAGTTGTACAAAACCCATTTTGCTACAGCGTTATGATAATTGTGTCAGTAAAAAGACTTGACCTGAGCCAGAGTCAGAGATGATGATGACTCAGCAATAGATTTCGGACAAGATAGTAATTAATATATCTAACGTTTCCAAGAAATACTCGTATTTTTCAAACGGCACTCTGGAGCAGTAAGCTCTGGCCTGCTGTCAACCTATTATCCATCATACAATGCTATTAATTTCGAAATAAGAACCATATCCGCCTTTGATACCACAAAATTACATAGGAGGCTGGTAATTTTTTAAGGGGTGCGATTGTTTACACCGTCATATGAGTCGGGTTTTTTTTCTGTCGTGGAAAAAAGTGCAGCGGTAATTTCCGCATTACATTGCCTTCACCGTGGCGTTTTATGTCAAATTGCGGGGGCTGCAGTATGGGCAGGTTTGCAGTGGTATGCCGTTTTGCAATATTTCTTATCACAAGAACAGCAAGAAATCAGGCTTGCTGCTGATAGAGAAAGTAAGAAAAGAAAGCGTGCCGAGGAATCACAAGGGCTGCACCACCAGAGCCATTGAAGACTTTCCTTACTGGAACTATGTCAGAATCTAATTGTTTTTTGTCAAAAATCAGAAAATACAACTCATGTTTCCAAATGACGTCGTTTGGAGCCCAAATCGAAAATCCAGAAGAGTCTTTTGAAAGGAGGAAGATTGCGGTCTAAATTGTATCGACTCTATAAGATGAAGCAAATCTGACTCAAAGTCTTTTAATTCTTGAATTTGAGGTGGGCACTTCGACGACTTGAAATAAAATCTGCTCTCCTTTGGACTCCTTTCCTGTTGTTTGCCTTTTATTCCATTAAGAAAAAAGTGTGCTTTCCATCTTACTCTTTTAACAAGCCTACCTGTATCTTTGCAGCTCGTACGACCCCATCGCGACCTGTAATAAAAGAAATAACTTTAGCTAATTTCCAGAATGGACGTTTGCGGTTATCATCATGGATTAGAACAATATCACCAATATTTATTGGGGACTCGCGTCTGCTACTTTTACTTCTAAAATGCTCTAGCAGACTTAAGAGATATTCATCTCTCCATCGTAGTGTGAATTGCTACCTAATCGGGGGTTTTCAACGTTAAAATATGCTAAAGTTTCAGTGGAGAGGTCTCCTCTAGATTCAATCTCCAGAAGAACATTTCTAATTGTTAATTGTATCTCTAAGGTAGGATCGCGATCTACTTTTTTTTAGACTGATTCATTGCCTAGGTGATTGTGTGCCTCCTCTAAATAATCTTCCCTATCCCATACTACAACTGCCGAACCTGTACAGTACAGTAAGCTGTACAGTAAGCTGTACAGTAAGCTGTACATGTACAGTACAGTAAGCTGTACAGTAAGCTGTACAGTAAGCTGTACATGTACAGTACAGTAAGCTGTACAGTAAGCTATACATGTACAGTACAGTAAGCTGTACTGAAAGCTATACATGTACAGTACAGTAAGCTGTACAGTAAGCTGTACAGTAAGCTGTACATACATACATGCTACCTTAAGTGATATTATTTTGACAGAAAGGAAAAAAGAAGCGGCAGAGTAACAGCTCGATCCATCACCATTCAGATTCCTAGACCAACGTTTTACCGATTGAGCTAACTGTGCAACAGCCCTCCCTAACCGATCTAGTGATCGTAAGTTAGTAAGTTTTTTCAATAAACAGCAGCGATTGACAAAATAAAATATTTTCGGTATTTCTGAAAGAGAACATTATTGCCAATGACATGTATTTTGATGTCTCAGTTGATACCCAATTTTTCTCTATCTCAATGATCAAAACAAATGTTATATATTGAAAAAACACTTAATTTGATGGTTAAATACCCTATGTTTTTAAAAGATTATCGATCCTGCTAAGCTGTGAAATGTCGCAATTGCCGACACAATTTCAATTACTTGTCACAAGAACTGGTTCGCTCATTCAATAAGAGAGTGAACTGGTTGGTTCATTCAAAAAGAGAGTGAACTGGTTGGTCCATTCAAAAAGAGAGTGAACTGGTTCGTTCACTCAAAAAGAGAGTGAACTGGTTCGTTCATTCAAAAAGAGAGTGAACTGGTTGGTCCATTCAAAAAGAGAGTGAACTGGTTCGTTCACTCAAAAAGAGAGTGAACTGGTTGTATGCAAACTATGTCAAATATGCCTTATTAGCCTATTTTGAACTCTTTGTGCACCATCGAATGTACGCATCTAGTGTACGCAAACTATGTCAAATATGCCTTCTTAGCCTATTTTGAACGGTTTGTGCACCACGGAATGTACGCATCTCGTGTATGCAAACTATGACAAATATGCCTTATTAGCTTATTTTGAACGCTTTGTGCAACATGGGTTAGGAAACTATAACCATATAATAAAAGCATGACCATATAAGGAAATCATTACCAAATAAGAAACCCTTATCGCTTGAAATGCAAGACTAGCTTTAGGAACTTTATCATTTGACTCTGGATGGAACACTAGTTTATACGTGTGTTCTCCTTTTATCCGTAGAAGATGAATAGTATGGCTCAACATATCTGTCACGTCTGTGGAAAATCGTTCTTTGGTCTCCCTGGACCCTTGATCCTTCTCACTTTCACTTCTCTGCAGCGACTACACCACCCATCGCTTCTCTCAAAATCCCCGTACCATCTCAGCCTATTTCTTTGAAGATGAGTCTCAACTGGTGTGATCTGCAGCTCAGCAAGGAGGTCTTTGTAGTGGTGCTCCTGGTCAGGTCTGGTGTTGTATGCCCATCGGATCATGGCACGGTGTGTACACTGACAACCGATCAATGGTAGGTTGAGTGTTAAGAAATACAAAAATCCCTATTTAGGGTTTGTGCATAGATCATTCACCCTGCATTACGCAGTCCTGTACCTGCGCTCTGTAGCAATATGCATGGCGTCCACTATAAGGGCGGCTGTGATATGGTTGCTTTTATGTTTTGTTGTATAGTCACTTTTTCTGACACGGATAAGGTCAGGCAGGGAAATTAACCAGGAATTGTGCAGGCGTAACTGGGGATGGGACGAACCCCTCCCACCTGATCTTGCTATGAAGTGGGCAGAATGGCACAGGGGCATTCAGGGGTTAAATAACTATAGCATACCCCGTTGTTTTCGTCCTGTCATGTTTAGAAATGCTGAAGTAGAGTTGCACCATTTTTCAGATGCATCTGAGTGTCATGGGTACGGGTATCTGTTTACAAGGATACTACAGCCACTCAGGAATTTGTCAACTCCTAGTCAAAACTGCACATGCTTCTCCTTTCGTTACCAATTTAATCAAAATATAGTGAAAACTGTAAGTCTCCTTCCGCTAAATAGTCGTCCCTCCCCCAAACTACAACCGCCGAGCCTTTATCTGCTTCCTTAATGACGATGGTATTATCATTAACTGAATCACGCCAATTAAAGCAACAACTCTCAAAACTCCATGACCAAATTCAAGCTTTGACCGCTGAAATTCAGTCACAAGAACGCTTCCCACCACCTCAACCATCATCCACAGTTCCCCGTGTTTCTCGCCACTCACATCCTTTGCGTACATCTAGCCATACTCCACCTCAGCATGCTACCCAATCTCACAATTCTCCTTCTACATCTTCTGATCTTTGCTCACCAACTTTTCATAGTTCTTAGTGTTTCGATTAGAGCCTAAAACATTGCTACTACGCATTAAAACACACTTCAGACATATCTTGATGATTCGATAAACAGTCTTCACTCAGATGCATTGCAATTTTCGATGCCAAGCTAAACCAAAAATTTTTCCACGTTTGCACAGAACACAAACAAGTCCTTTATTTGAAAGAATTGCCGAAATGAGCTGTATGTGATAGCCATGCTATGTCTCCTTGTGTTTATGCGCAACATTGACAGTCCATAACAAGGTAAATTACTGTACGGCTCTGTAATGTGTTGTCTTTTCTACTGATATATATTTTGCTATGTGACAATGTTGCGTGTATGTTATTATCAGTCTTTGTTGTATGTGATAGTCATGTTATGTCTCCTTGTGCTTATGCGCAACATTGACATTTTTAGACCTCTTGCCTCACTTTCTTCTACGACGGTGTCAAGTAGTTGTTGTAGCTTTTCTGGAGTATCGGCTATGAGAATCGTGTCGTCAGCGTATCGTATATTATTCAGGTTGTAACCTCCGATCACAAAACCATTTTTTTCCTCGATACTTCTCATGATGTTTTCGCTGTATAGATTAAATAGATCTGGTGAAAAGACACAACCTTGCCTAGTATTTCAACAAAGCCATTCTGCATAGATGCACTATTTGAATATAATGAGAATGCGTTGTGCACGATGGAATGTGAGAATTTCAATAGTGCCATTCTGCAAGCATACACTATTTGAATATAATGAGAATGCGTTGTGCACTATAGAATGTGAGTGTTTCAATAGTGCCATTCTGCATACATACACCATTTGAATATAATGAGAATGCGTTGTCATTCCAAGTATGCAAGTGTCTCTGAAAATAGCTTTTGGTGCTACTATAAACGCATTGTGCACCATGGAATGTACGCCTTCCAAGTATGCAAGTGTCACTGAATACAGCTTTTGGTGCTATTCCAAACACATTGCGCACCATTGAATGTACTCATTCCAAGTATGCAAGTGTCACTAAAAACATCTTTTGGTGCTATTCTAATCGCATTGTGTATTTAACATAGTTTGCATACACTAGATGCGTACATTCCATGGTGCACAAAGCGTTCAAAATAGGTTTAAGACGCATATTTGACATAGTTTGGATACACTAGATGCGTACATTCCATGGTACACAAAGTGTTCAGAATAGGCTAATGACGCTTATTTGGCATAGTTCGTATACACTAGATGCGTACATTCCATGGTGCAAAAAGCGTTCAAAAGCAGACACATTGCAATTGTATATAATTCTCAAAGAGTGGAGCATTACCACAATAGCTTGCAATTTAACGGCATTGACCGGATTCGAACCTACGACCTCATGATTACTTTACCAACGCCTCAACTATTGAGCCATCAGGCTCAATAAGCTAAGGCGGAGATTTTTAGTGTCAATCTTTCGCGAACTCTCCTCCAGTCAGTGGGTACGGGGAACATATCAATACTGTTACGATATACAACCCTAGTAACAAGAAATACTTTGAATCATCGAGAGAGAGAGAGAAAAAAAAAATAAACAAATAAAAAATAAATAAACCAGAAACAACAACAACAACAACAACAAAAAAGGATTTCTATTTACCAAATAAGTAACTCAGGATTAGTCCATTCCTTATCCTTTCTACAAAAAATGTAATAACTGGTGCTTAAGGCCTATTGGCAAAAAGTGTACGTAGTATCTGTTCTCGTTAATGTCACATAATCCGTAAGAGGCCTCACTTGGCGCTTGAGGCTGCCTTGTGGCTTGCTTCTCCGCGACGTTTTGAAGTATCCCTCCCTGGTTTCACATTAACTAAGCATTTTTTACTCATTGTTATAAAACTAGTGCAGTGTGAAAAATGATACGTGTCACATAACAAAACGGATAAGACGGTGGTGAGGGGATAGGCGCGCAGAAGCTGTACTAGAGAGTTTTCTGTGAAGAATCTCCAACTTCAAAGTTATATCAGGAACTGAGAATTTTTTAACAAGAGTCCGGTTTTTTGTCCAAGGAGGAAGATACAGAAGAAATTTGCAAAATTTGAAATAATTTATCCGAATTCTTTTTAAATTACCATTATTAAGAAGGGGGAATGACGTAACAGTCTCTTTAAGCAGCCTCTAAATCGAAACATTGGTCTATGCTTTTACGTAATGCAAGTAAATTCTTGATACATAGCACTTAGATTCAAAATAAACTCATTCCGCAAACCATCATATAAGAAGTAGAGCATTAAATGAGTGAGAATGACGTAACAGTCTCTTTAAGCAGCCTCTAAATCGAAACATTGGTCTATACTTTTTGGAATGTACGCATTCCAAGCATGCAATTGTCACTAAAAACGCCTTGTTAGGTTATTTTGAACACATTGTGCACAATTTAATGTACGCATTCCACGCATGCAATTGTCACTAAAAACGCCTTGTTAGGTTATTTTGAACACACTGTGCACCATAGAATGTACGCATTCCAAGCATGCAATTGTCACTAAAAACGCCTTGTTAGGATACTTTGAGTGTTGTAGAGTGGATTTTGCTTCTGGTCAAAAAGTCGAATGGATTTCTATTGTTCTCCAACTTGTATAGTCAAAATCCAGTCGTTTGGCCGGCTTGTAGAGTCACTCGACTTTTGTATAGTGTACGCACGCGCACTAAGACCATTTCTCTCAATTTCGCGCGTAATTACAAACCTCGTTCTTGTTCGAATGCTGAGCATCACGACAAATTGTGGGATCTATAAATAGGAAGTTACAGTGTATAAAAGTCTCGTTGATTTTTTTGTATTCAAGTCAACCACATGGAATGGAATATGGTTTCAGAAGTGGGATCTATAAATAGGAAGTCGGAGAGTACAAAAGTTTTGTTGAATTTTTCCTGTTCAAGTCAACTGTATGGAGTAGAACATGGTTTCAGAAGTGGGATCTATAAATAGGAAGTTAAAAATATGCCTTAATAGCATATTTTGAAAGTTTTGCACAGTATTTAATGTACGCATCTAGTGTATTCAAACAATTTCAAATATGCCTTGATAGCTTATTTTGAAAGTCTTGCACAGTATTGGATGTACGCATCTCGTGTATCCAAAACATGTCAAATCTGCCTTAATAGCATATTTTAAACGCTTTGTGCACCATGAAATGTACGCATCTGGTTCACATAGAAAGCCGTACCTGTGTAGACATGCCGACTTTAGGCTTTACCTGACCTTCACATAAAAAGCCGTACCTGTGTAGACATGCCGACTTAAGGCTTCACCTGACCTTCACATACAAAGGCGTACCTGTGTAGACATGCCGATTTTAGGCTTTACCTGACCTTCAAATAGAAAGCCGCACCTGTGTAGACAAGCCGATTTTAGGCTTTAATAACTACTACCGTGTATACTACTTCTAGTTACCTAAGGACACTAGTGTCTAGCCATCTACAGTGCAATGACCCAAGTAAAGCCATAGATCGAAAATTGTTTTCAACAAAATAAGCATTATAGTTAATTGAACGACGTTGTCAGTAATGCGCACTATTGCTGTTTTAAAATAAAATTATCAGATATATACATTGCTTCCTAATCAAATAATGATGATATCCAGTTATACATTATTTTTAAGCAATCAGTTGCAAATGACACGCATGTAGCTCACTCTAAAATTAAGGATTGTCTCAATGACATTGAAGCATGGATGTGCAATAACAACCTTAAGCTCAACAAAAATAAAACCAACTTAATATATCTGAGCTCAAAATACCAAAAGCAACCAAGCATGCCCAACTTCACCATTGGAAATGACTACATCAATAACAATCTCACAAATAGCAATCTCACCAATAGCAATCTCACCAATAGCAATTTTACCAATAGCAATCTCATCAATAGCAATCTCACCAATAGCAATTTTACCATTAGCAATTTCACCAATAGCAATCTCATCAATAACAATCTCACAAATAGCAATCTCACCAATAGCAATCTCACCAATAGCAATTTTACCAATAGCAATCTCAAGGGCTTGGAACAGTGGTTCGAATTCAATACTGTCGAAAGCCTTCTCATAATCGACGAAAGCAAAGCACAGTGGTAGGTTATATTCATAGGCCTTTTCCAATAGTTGATTGATTACATGTACGTGGCCGATAGTGGAGAAGCCCGGACGAAAGCCCACTTGTTCCCTTGGCTGGTGGCGGTCCAGTGTTTGAATTATCTGCTGTAGAAGTATAGATTATATCCACAAAATGGATAACATACTACAGGATTCCAGCAAATTTCAAAAATTAGGTAGTATTGAAAAGAACGAAAATACAGCCAGAATCGAGTAACGTATCCAAAAACGATTACTTAATCTAGTTAAGCGAGGTCGTCTGCCTCGCGATGTTTACGATAGGATCAGACCCTCTGGGTCACAACGTCCACGTATGTATGGCCTCCCTAAACGCTTTGTGCACCATGGAATGTACGCATCTAGTGTATGCAAACTATATCAAATATGTCTTATTAGCGTATTTCGAACGCTTTGTGCACCATGTAATGTACGCTTCTAGTGTATGCAAACTATTTCAAATATGCCTTAATAGCCTATTTTGAACGCTTTGTGCACCATGTAATGCACGCATCTAGTGTATGCAAACTATGTCAAATATGCCATGCAATGTTACCAGGACGTTTCTAAGAAACTAAATACCATATCACAAAAGTTATATAGTGCCTTAAAACTTCCAAATTCTGCCGACGCATTGTTAAAATTAGAGTACCCAGTACAAAAGATTAAAAAATTTAAAACTTTTAAAATTAAGAAAAGTCACGGAATGTTCGTCAAAACTGATTGATACATCTAAGGTATGACTCCCTCTGCACTTCATTCCATTTATTTTTGTTGCATTAATTTGAAGTTTTATTTTAACGATTTGACGCTTTTGTGTGGTTTGAGAGGTTTGGGTTTTGTTGGGGTTTGTTTGTTGTTGTTGTTGTTGTTGTTGTTTTTGTTGTTGTTGTTTTTTGTTTGTTCGATTGTTTGTTTGTTGTTTTGGGGTTTGTTTGGTAGTGGGGTTTGTTTTTGTATTTTTATTTTCAATGGAGAGCTTCTTAGTGGTAAGATCAATGGAGGGCTTCTTAGTGGTGAGATCAATGGAGAGCTTCTTAGTGGTAAGATCAATGGAGAGCTTCTTAGTGGTAAGATCAATGGAGAGCTTCTTAGTGGTGAGATCAATGGAGAGCTTCTTAGTGGTGAGATCAATGGAGAGCTTCTTAGTGGTAAGATCAATGGAGAGCTTCTTAGTGGTGGGTGTTGTCATATTAGGCATTGATGATCATTCCTTCAGAGTTTTGGATATCTGAGTTACTTACATTAACTCTTTTTCTCGGCTTTGTCTCCGTCGCTTCTTTTCCTTCCATTAATAAATCTATAGCTTGCTCTACCCGGAGTCTCCTTGGACCGTTTTCAATAACTCGGTTCTTTCCTGGACGATTTACTTTGCCTATTATCCGTCATCGATAAAAACAGCTTTTGGTGCTAGTGTAAACGCATTGTGCACCATGGAATGTACGCATTCCAAGCATGCAAGTGTCACTGAAAACAGCTTTTGGTGCTAATTTAAAGGCATTGTGCACCATGGAATGTACGCATTCCAAGCATGCAAGAGTCATTAAAAGCAGCTTTTGGTGCTATTCTAAACGCATTGTGCACCATGGAATGTACGCATTCCAATCTGAAACAGTAGTGCTAAATATTATGTACTGCCTTGACTGCCTTGAGGCAGTCTTAAAAAGATGCCCTTTTTAAGGATGGTAGTTATTTGTCCAATACAAAATTGCAAAGGGACTACACCACAAACAAGGATGATCTGAAACAGTAGTGCTAAATATTATGTACTGCCTTGACTGCCTTGAGGCAGTCTTAAAAAGATGCCCTTTTTAAGTCCAACTGTATTTCTTTACCCCTCATTTTCTTTCATTGTTTCTTCTTCCTTTCTCCTTTCCACTTCTTTCATTTTCTATCATTGTTTTCCACCTTTCTTGATTTCCCCTCTCACTTTGTCACCTTCTTCTCACATATTTCTTATCATATAAACCAAAGGTTTACTTTAATTAACAAGGAAGCTAGCAATTGCCTTACTTCTTTTCTTTGTTGTGGACACCCTCCTCCTTCTGGGGTAACCTGGCACGTACTAGCTTGTCTTTGAGAGACTTTGCTCTACGAGAGGAGACCATCGGTTACGAGGCAAATACTTTCCTGTGCTCCTCATCGCATCCCAAAATATTAATGCGACACAATTTTATACGCAGTACCGCTTAATGCTGGATGATAAGACAAAGTTAAGACATCCCTGGAATCCCTTTTCTCGAAGGTAATTCCACAAAGCCCAGCGTAATTCCCTGAAGCCTCAGGTAAACTGGCATTCATAAAATTTCCCCTCAGCAATATTCCCTTTAGCTATGTGGAAAATTTCTACCCTCGGCCAGCTCAGTGTAATTTCAAATTCCCATCGCCCGTCATTTTGGTTTGTCGCAGTTGCGATGCAAATTTTGAACATATATTGCAATATTAGAGCTTTACAAAGGAAACACAAAATTATTGGGTTGTTCAAGCCTTGTAGCCTCTACGCTCCGTGATTCCTTCTTTACAGGCGACAAGAATTTGTTTATAAGAGGTTTTCTGGGAAGTGAACAATTTTAAGCTTAAATTATTTTAGAGAAATTGACAAGACTCGACAACGGGAATTCGGACCAGGGGAATATTTAATTACTATTAATTTGAAAAGGACTGAGTTTAATTTAAAGGCCAAATTAAAACTATAGGCCTACGTTTACTAAAACGTCGTGTGGACCGTTAGCCCTGACTCCCGGCAAACCCTCGACCTAGCAAAGGTTAGCATTTGAAACCAGACGTTCCTTACTATTTAGTGCTAATTAACGTGTACGTGTACGTTCTCTTTTATTTTAATCTTCGGCGGAAAATCCTATACAGTAAGGACCCATGAGAAAAAGATGCCCATGAGCCTGAAAAAGAAAATCATGAACACCGTCATTACACCAGCAATGACTTATGGAGCTGAAACGTCGTCATTGACGCAACACCAGAGGCATAAACTCGCAGTGGCCCAAAGAAGCATGAAAAGAGCAATGTTAAACATCACGAGGAAAGATAAGATCAGGAATGAAGAAATAAGATTAAGAACTAAAGTGCAAGAAAGTTTGGCACACATATCTCACACTATCGAGTTCGGTTCATACAATTCAATCTATCAAGATTGGCACACATATCTCATACTATCGAGTTCCGTACACACAACTCACACTATCAAGTTCTGCAGACAAAGTTCATCACACTATCAAATTCGGAACACATAATTCTCACTATCACGTTTGGCACACACAATTCACACTATCAGGTTTGGCACACTGTATGCAAACTTTGTCATATATGCCTTATTAGCGTATTTCGAACGCTTTGTGCACCAAGGAATGTACGCATCTAGTCTATGCAAACTATGTAAAAAATGCCTTATTAGCGTACCTTGAACGTTTTGTGCACCATGGAATGTACGCATCTAGTGTATGCAAACTATGTCAAATATGCCTTATTAGGGTATTTTGAATGCTTTTTGCACCATAGCTTGGGCCGACTGCAACACTACTCTATTACCAGATTTAACATGTAGACTAGGAGTACTTGCAACCTCCAACAACTTACTTGGGGGCTCGACCCCAACAACTGCAGGATTTACTTGAAAATCTGTGCCCTTATCGATATTCTCGTTAATCTTATTCCTATTCTTACCAAAACATATGCTGGAATGGTGTCTACCATTACAAGAGGCACACATTATGCCTAGTGGTGAAAGCACCACAGCATGGGTCTCTGAGACTGGGAGGTAATCTCGATGGCCTTTTTATTGTTATAAACCCTTTGGTTATCTTCGAATTTCGCTAAAAATCGTTCATTTTGATCTGGCTATATATATGCCTAGTGGTGAAAGCACCACAGCATGGGTCTCTGAGACTGGGAGGTAATCTCGATGGCCTTTTTATTGTTATATTATGAATCGACATGCAGGTAACTTTGTGCTTCAGGCAACACTTTTTACAGACAAAATGAAACTGATCAACAGCTAACCGCTTTTCTACAAATAAAAATCACCGTACACTAGAAATGTATTACCTGTTCAGGAATCTGTCTTGGGATCTGATTGGTCCTTACTGGAAGCTCTATAGGCTAATGGAGACAAAAGTAAAAGATAACGGACACTGCCATGTCTACTTTCTGCATCTTCTTCTGTCTCTTTGACTGGAGCTTCTACTTCAGATGTGTCTCTTTTGCCTCTGTAACCATGAGGATATCCAAATGACTGGTAAGTGTAGCTGGAAGGATAGCGACTATAATAGCCATGTCTACTTTCTGCATCTTCTTCTGTCTCTTTGACTGGAGCTTCTACTTCAGATGTGTCTCTTTTGCCTCTGTACTACAGTATAGGGTTCGACCGGTGGAGGATATCTAGTATCTCTAACTCTCATAAAGTGTAATAAAAATGTTTATTTACACATATAATACATTAAATGTACACACGACGAGGACAGACACAGAATAAGAACTGACTAAAATAATCTAAAACGTTGGCTTATATACACTGAAACAAGGAAACAAACATTGAAGCATGTGACAGGAACTGACCTAATAGTGAAATAGGCATACCGCGATGAAAGATGAATGCATATACTATCGAATGATATATTTGCTTTCTTAACAACTTATACTGGCAGAGTACTATAAGCCCGCAAACCTTTTCCCTTAGGATCCACTTAGAAGTTAATAAATCAGATTTGACTACAGAAAACTTTTCTCCTTCACAACATCTTCTCGTTGCGTAAACCAGGAACAATCACAGCCTAGCAGACTATGAGAAAAACGTGCAGAAGAATATGTTTAAGTACAAAGCCTACAGGTATGTCTTTTTACCACATTTGTATAGCCATTTGTTGACAGCAATGCACATATTGTTGTGGCATTTAAACCATTAAACCTAAATCAATCTATCTATCTATCTATCTATCTATCTATCTATCTATCTATCTATCTATCTATCTATCTATCTATCTATTTATCACAAACAGCCTCGCAAAGTTTCCTTACAGTACTCTAACGAGAACTACGGCTTACTGCCACCCCAACAAAAGAACGTTTCCTAACGGAATGAAAATTCTCAGCAAACTTACAACAAGTTTCCTTAAACACCGTGGATCACGATAATCCCACCTCGCTGCACCAACTGTGGTAAAATGGCCTTATGAGCGTCACAATGGCAGATTACAGCACCTTGGCAAAGTGGTGAGGGCTTTCGACCACTGTGGTCATTGGAGCAAATCCCCCTCAAACTCTACATTGTTGTGCCCTTGAAAAAAGGCACTTTTCTCCATGCTTCAAAGTACCTCCTGCCTTAAGTCTGCCTTAATTTGACTGTAGAAGTGTAAGTGTTCTGTAGTTGATACATTTACTTTTCATGTTTGCTTTGATTAAGGAACCATAATTTGAATTTTTTTACTTTCAACGTCAATTGTAGAAATATTACGCAACAGAATTTAACAAAAATAGTATCAACATTAAGCCCATTTATTCATTTATTGGCCCATGAAATTTTATTAAATTCTATTTTAATTGCCGGGAGTTATAGTCCGAAAACAACCCACCACTAGTAACCCCACAAATGCATCGAATGTCGCACACTTTGCAATATTTGATCATTAGATAAGGACATGGTGTAGTATTTTGATGTAGACATAGCTCCAGAAGACCAATGCGTTCTACTCAGTGTTTGCAAGACTCTACATATATTACGACGCTTTGCGGAAAGTTTCTGGTTTTAATTTGATTTGATTTCACCAGTAAATTATTATCATTACTTAAGGGAATGGTGTAGTATTTTGATGTAGACATAACTCAAGAAGACCATAGGTGCCCTCCAATTTTTTTGGTCACTTAAAAAGGGCACTAGAACTTTCCATTTCCGTTAGAATGAGCCCTCTTGCGACATTCTAGGACCACTTGGTCGATACGATGACCCCTGGGAAAAAGAAAAAGAAAAGAAAAAACAAATAAACACGCACCCATGATTTGTCTTCTGGCAAAAAATACAAAATTCCACATTTTTGTAGATAGGAGCTATGCCAGAAGAGGAAATGTGATGCCCAAGAAAATCCAAAGAGGATAAACCAAATTCACATTTAACTGGATTGATGACTAGGCCATAATCACTGAGACGTTGAAAAAGAAGTTTGAGGTGTGAAAGATGTTCTGATCTGGAGGAGCTTGCAATAAGTAAGTCGTCAATGTACGCATACACAAAGTCCAATCCACGCAAGACTTGATCGATGAAATGTGAAAGGCTAATCCAGATCTGCGAGATTCCATCACACTTAAGAGAACGTAAGTAACCCGAAAAGAAGAAATCCAACTTCCCTTTTCTAAGAGAGAAATTTCTTAAACAAAATAATCAGTCATATACACTGACAGTCAAATCGTAGTTTTGTAATCGTCAACGAAATCATCTAACAAGCTCTTCGGTACCATATACATCAAAGTTTGTAAGGTGATTACTGGACGTATTTCGAGAATAAGATGTTCGTTACTGGAAAATTTCACAAGAGTCACTTTACGGCCATTTCTAAGATATCACGAACGAAGTCAGGCAATGACAGGCCTTATTATACTGGCTATGGATGTTTCTCGCAAGACTAAAGCTTTCAAGAGTCCAAACACATGATTAATCGTTATACCTTTGCTCCACCTTCCCACGAAATGCATCTAGTTTATGCAAACTATGTCAAATATGCCTTATTAGCGTATTTTGAATGCTTTGTGCACCATGGAATGTACGCATCTAGTGCATGCAAACTATGTCAAATATGCCTTAGTAGCCTATTTTGAAAGCTTTGTGCACCATGGAATGTACGCATCTAATGTATGCAAACTATATCAAATACGCCCTATCAGCCTATTTTGAACGCTTTGTAAATAGGCTAATGACGCATATTTAAGATAGTTTGGATACAATAGATGCGTACATTCAATGGTGCACAGAGCGTTCAAAATAGGCTACTGGGGCATATTTGACATAGTTTAGATACACTAGATGCGTACATTCCATGGTACACAAGGCTTTCAAAATAAGATAATGACGCATATTTAAGATAGTTTGGATACAATAGATGCGTACATTCCATGGAAAAGTTTAATTGTAGATAAGGTACTCATCAGGAAACTATATATTATATGTTACCCAGGAAAATTAAAGGCGACGCTATCAGTTTATGAACATCTTGTCATTCGTAACTCTTTTACTGGGATCATCAGAGATACGTTATGGACGCGACGTGCACAGTGGGAGAAATCGACAAAACATCACCTTGAGTAGGAGCATTTGTTGTCCCAAATCAAATTTTTGGTAAGATATTGAGGCACAAGCTGTAACGTAGGTGAAAGACTGCCAGAAAGTCGAGTTTCCAGTAATAAAGGAGCAATTACGAAGCTCTTTGGGACAGGTAGCGAAAGAAAAGGGTTTGTCTCATAACCTTTTTAAAAGATGGGATACCAGGGGAAAGGTTCATGGGCAACTTTTTAAAACGAAACAATGACCGGACAGTGATATCTAATAGATGCTTGATCTTGATCATGAACAGAGAATCTAAGTTTCCTTATTCCGTCCAACTCTAACGTTTTTATCAGAATCATGAAAGGATACTTGCATTCTGAAGATAGCCCATCTGACCAGATTATATCCTCCTCAGTCCTCGAATGTCACTTTGGTGATAGAAGCTTATAGGAACACTGCTACTGCTTCTACCCCATTATCCTATAGTCATAACAATGCTTTCTTAGTGACAATTGCATGCTTGGAATGCGTACATTCCATGGTGCATAATGTGTTCAAAATAACCAAACAAGGCGTTTTTAGTGACAATTACAAGCTTGGAATGCGTACATTCCATGGTGCAGAACGTGTTCAAGACAACCTAAAGAGACGTTTTTAGTGACAATTGCATGCCTAGAGTGCGTACATTCCATGGCGCACAAACGCTTTGTGCACCATGGAATGTACGCATCTAGTGTATGCAAATTATGTCAAATATGCCTTATTAGCCTATTTTGATCGCTTTGTGCACAATGGAATGTACGCATCTAGTGTATGCATACTATGTCAAATATGCCTTATTAGCCTATCTTGAACGCTATGTGCACCATGGAATGTACGCATCTAGTGTATGCATACTATGTCAAATATGCCCTCATTACAAGGGGCAGTTGAGAGTCGGCGAGGTGGAGACTAATTTCTGCCTGGGCTTTCTGGTCCCTTTTCCTCCAATTTCAAAGTCTATCTGCGTCGCTTCCATTCGCTGTCATCGGCTCCTCTTCATTTACGATTTCCCACAGGTCATCGCTGATGAGCACCATCTGCATCCGATGCTTCCAAAGAAACCATCCTGTGCCATTAAATTTACCAGCTTACTTAACGTTTAGATTTTAACGAAAAAATGTCACCGTCAACGTTATATTAAGGCACTTCGCACCCCCACCATCATATTTTAAACTCAAATAAACACATGCAATAGACTTAGTGGATCCATATCTGTGTCTGTGGGTACTTACAATGATAAGGCATGAAGAACTAGGCTACCAGCTTACTTAACGTTTAGATTTTAACGAAAAAATTGAGGGACCAAAGGAACTAGATGAGGAGTTACTTTATAACTTATTTTCAGAGGAGATTGAAGAGAAGATGGTAACAATGGATTCTGTGAAAAACAAATTTCTTTCGATGTCTTCCCTCCATGGACAAAGTCCTGGAAAAATTTATGATCGTGTCAGGTATATTGTGAGGAGGAAAGAGGAAACACATACATCAGGTGATGTCTTGAAGGTAGCATTACTAACAATCAAGAGGATTGATAGATCGTTTCAACCATCCTCTGTCAGATGAGACATTACTTGCTTTAATTTGCAATACCTACCCTATTCTACCCAACCCATCTACACTTCCCAAACTACCCTAACCTACCTACCTAGGTTATGCTACCACACCTACCTACCCTATGCTAACCTATCTACCTGCCCTTTACTAAACTACCTACTCTATCCCACCCTTGGAAGTTTTGGGCTACAAGCATTGTTTCTCCGTCAGCTCTGTCTGTGTTCCTACTTATTTGGTAATGGCCGATTGTGATTAATGCCGACATCCTTTCATGTTGCAATGTGATATTTCGTAACAGTTAACCGAGCGTGGCGAATATTGCTTTGAAAATTGCACTTAAGCTCTGAATTAATTATCGCCTTAAAATCAATGCAATTAAGGTATCTTGCTCTCGTATGTATACTGAGGGAGGATAACTTTGAAAAGCAGGGTAAGTTACAGTACCGTGGAGTTGACGTTGTTAAATTTACCGTGGCATTATTCAGCCCTTTCCGTTTACTTGTGAGCGCGATTGTTGGCCGTTATAACGTGCATCGAGTTTTTGCGATTACTTTCGTACTTAATATAAAGCGGGTATCGCCACTTCTAAGAAAGCAAGAGAATAAGTTCCAGAAGTTGATATTTGTATCGTTTGTTGTTCTCGTCTAATTTACGTAAATAGTTGTCACATTGCGATAGCAATCAGGGGGCATTTAGTCTAACATTAAGTACATCAGAGAAATGCCAAGCTAACTTTGTAATCACCACAGACTACAGTGCATTCAGAAGAAGTGTGATGCTGCAATATGATCTTACATCATTTATAAGCCTATTTTGAACGCTTTGTGCACCATGGAATGTACGCATCTAGTTTATGCAAAGTATGTCAAATATGCCTCTTTAGCCTATTTTGAACGCTTTGTGCACCATGGAATGTACGCATCTAGTGTATGCAAACTATGTCAAATATGCGTTACTAGCCTATTTTGAACGCCTTGTGCACCATGCAATGTACGCATCTAGTGTATGCAAACTTTTATGTGTGACAGGTAGTACGTCTTTTTGGGCAACAGGCAGCAGCTTTTGGGTGGAATAAACAACACGCGGTTGAACCGTGGGGAAACTGTTGGTTACTGCCGTTCTTACTCTTTTGTCAAACTCAAGGAAACATTCCCAATCCACGGTAGTCGCAAATATACTGGGCACTTGATAGGACCATATTTTGGGTCAGACGTAAACTTGGCAATTTTGGTAATTTGGCTCGAACGTGTGCTTTTTCTCCAACTACCTTAACTTTATCACTCTTTTCCGCTGATGCCTTTCCTACTCGTCGGATCAGAATCCTTGGTTTCTTATTAAATTGTTCCGCATTTAGAACCTCATTATTGACATCAATATTCTCATTTTCGCTCGCAGCATCAAGAATTTCCTCATCCAATTCAGTCAATTGTTTCATCATTCGGTTGTTGCTTAAACAGTTGAAGACTAGGCTCTCATTTTTACCATTTATCACTTCCAGGCAAATAGGATCATATAGGGAATTTTGTTGTTGCTTATGCATTTGAAGACTAGGCTTCCATCTTTACCAAAGACCACTTCCAAGCAAATTAAATTATACAATGAATTCGGTTGTTGCTTAAACAGTTGAAGACTAGGCTCTCATTTTTACTAACATCCGCAAAGGCCCTCTAAATTGTAATTCTAGAAATGTGGTGTACCTACTACAATGTAAATCTTGTAATCTCCTATACGTTGGTAGTACGACCACTCAATTTCGTACAAGATTCAATAATTACATATAATTCAATGTGGACTCTTCGAACATTTCTCAGAACCTAACCATAGGGGAATGTTAGACTGGGAATTTAAACTTATCGATGATCAAGTATAGGCTCCACAAATTCTATTCTCTTGATGATAGATTCAACTAAGAAATAAATAAATACAATATTGAGTTACAAAGCAAATCCTACTCTTCTATCTAAACACATTCTTTAAAATTTTCTGTTCCATAAGCAACTTAACATAATTGCAAAGTCAAAATTCCTTTAATGTTCTAACGTAATTGCCTAGCCAAAGATCTAACATAATTACAGATACGTTGAGGCATTTAGTACGTTAATCTACATGAAATTGCGGTTCTAATGGTACTAAATATGTTAACATCAGAATTTATTCCCAGTCCAACCCTATTTCTGCCCTACTAATTGTAGTTTTTACTTTGTAAAGAAAATTTTTGAAACTCGGTCCAGGCTTCTGGTGAAAAATAAAAATGGCGCATTGCCTGCTAAAAAATGCGATTTTAACTTTAAAATGAAAACAAATACCATCTTGTTGATATAGTTACAGAATCAAAGTGATAATCTTGTATCGTTGTTTTTTTAGATAAATACATATCTATATATGAGTTTAATGTTGATTGCAAGATAATCTGCAAACTAGGGTTCTTAATGCGATACAGCATCCATACATACCCTTGTCTATAGTCCTGTAAACATCAAGCTAGATAGTCTGATTCCAAACAGTCTTAAACAAGTTTATAGAACAGTATAGATACTTTTGGTAGAGAGTTACAGGCCATCTTCTGTTTCAATAGTTCGCTTTGAGTAAACTTGCTGTAACGGAGCTTGATACGGGGGGCTACCTATCCACGTTAATAGGGAGGTTTAGATCCACGACGAGTACGAGTACGAGAACGAGTTCTTTGCGGGGGGTGAAAAAGATGTACTGGACTAAGGAAAGTCATAGTATATTCAAAATGCCAATGGTGCGGCTGTGCATTTGAAGGACAAGAGAGATGTTTTCCAGAGAGATGTGAGGAAATAAACCAATTATTATCTGTGGTTACAATAAGAAGATGGGGTGTGTGGACATATATGGCCAGTTCCTTTTATATTACATTATTGGCCGGCAATACTGAAAGTGGTGGAAGAAAGTTTTTTCTAGCTATCAACATGTCGAGTTAGATATCAGTAGAATTCAGAGAGACAATGCTGACCTGAAAAAGCTCCGAAAATGATTTGATGAACATGAACCTTTTGACTTGAAGGAACCATCACTAAAGTGCATTGCAACCGGCTTAGTTGCTGTTGACAGCGGAACTGTGAACTGTGACAACTGTGAATCAGTCGGGAAAAGAATTCAAGAAAAACTGATGACCTCAAACTCTATGGAAGAAATGAGAAGGAAATTGATAGGTTAATATCCTCGGTAGAGTTGTTAAGTAATGAAATAAGTATGGAATTTGGGATTAAAAAGTGTGGCATCCTTTTTCTTAGGCGCGGGAAGGTGTGTAAGGATGGAAGAAAACAACTTGGGGTACTACATCAAGAATAATAAGGAGCCTATGTTGAATGAGGTGGCAATGTAGCAGTGATAAGATGGTATTTTCATACTCATCTTAACACTTTACTTATTCCTATTATTGTAAGATTCAACTGTGAACCAAGGCACTACGGAGTTCCGTTTGACCTCTAATAAAATGGTTATTGGAATCTTAAACTACGAGATAAGTGTAGCAGTGATAAGATGGTATTTTCATACTCATCCTAACACTTTACTTATTCCTATCATTGTAATTGCAATATTACTGTCTCTTTATACAGTGCATTATCCTTTCAACAAAATATTCTCTTTCAAAGTATGAAACCTCGGCAACTGTGAAATCCGTGAAGTTACCTTGTAAAGACCCAGCCTGAGCATAAATATTTATAAAAAAGAAGATACCTGAAAATTGTAATATCAAGCGATGTTTTCGTACCAAAAATCAAAATTTTAACGAAGCCCCTCATTGTAACTTGTCAATTGTTGTTATTCTTGACTACCCTAAACATCTTCTTGCTTATTCTTGGTTGTTGCAAATAATTATAACTTGTTAATTGTTGTAATTCTTGAATACTATAAGCATCTTCTTGCTTATTCTTAATTGTTGCAAATAATTGTAACTTGTCAATTGTTGTTATTCTTGACTACCCTAAACATCTTCTTCCTTATTCTTGGTTGTTTTTTTTATATAGAATGGCAAGTATGACAGGCAGTACACATCAGAGCAGCTACTATCAAGATTCGAAGATGAAGATGCGTCATTAATAACGGAATTAATAGATGTTGGTGAAGATTTGGTTAATTATGTGGAACCAGAAAAGCTCTTGCAGACCTTGTTACGCTTGTTGTATAAGGAAGCATTTACTGATAGGTATGGTGAACCAATATGGTCTCCTGGTCAAACGTCCGACGGTTGTACACCTTAAGCTGCGTGCGTCTCGAATGTCGCAGGAGCTTGGAGAGTGACTCGTGAAGGTTTTCGTCTTGTTCTTCGCAAGTGACGAGTGCCGAGTGTAAGGCATGCGTTGATACATTGTGCTCCGTGTATTCATAAAAAAAGCTGACAAGGTATCTGCTGAAGGCTGAGCTGGTACTAAAAGGTGAAATCGTTTATTTTAGGAATAGTGTGTCAAGGAGTAATTAATGTTGTGTCGGTTGAACGTTGTTATTTCCATTTCTTTTTTTATTTCGGACTGAAAGTTTACATTATGAAATATATATTTTTTATGTGAATGGTCTGTCGCTGTTGATTGCAGTTCTTTTGATTGGTTTGCTTGCTGTTCATATTTTTGTTAGTGAAACCTTAGAGGTATTTATGTATTGCTCGCATAACACCGTTGACAAATTTGTATCATTTTCCTAAAAAGACCTTCTTCAGTGACTTATTACCGAATTTTTTGAACCTTTATAAAAAAATTTCTGTTGAATGTTTTGCTTAGGACTTTATGTGGTGTAAGTGTATATAACAAACTTGCCGAAAATGCATTCAAACATTCTTTTGCAATTTCCCCGACTTTGACCCCTTTTTAGAGATATTGCTCTGTTTGTTAATTTAATGAGACATTCACAAGTTCGGTGATTAAATTTCAAATTTTTAACTCAGAAAGAGACTCAGAAACTATACATAAACTGCCGCAGTCACCCACCCACCATTTGATGCGCAACAATGACGAACTTGCTAGTTTATTGTTCGTTGTCAATGTAGCAATCCAATAATGCTACTCGTAGCTAACTCCTGCATACAGCAGAAGCGTACATTCCATGGTGCACAAAGCGTTCAAAATAGGCTAGTAAGGCATATTTGACATTGTTTGGATACACTAGATGCGTATATTCCATGGTGCACAAAGCGTTCAAAATAGGCTAATAAGCCATATTTGACATAGTTTGCATACAGCAGAAGTGTACATTCCATGGTGCACAAAGCGTTCAAAATAGGCTAATAAGGCTGACGGTGGGACGATTGTTACTTCTAGGAACTTCCAATTTCCCGCCAAAACATTGAAACGTTTGTTGATCCCTAAATGATTGTGAATGCTATGGCCTCTGTGAAATGTGCTGCCCCCCTATTAATTTTGGGAAATCTTGTATTCTTTATTCCCAATGGCGATTGTCAGTCACGTGACATCAACAATTCCGCCATGTTGGAGTACAACCGCTGGAGATCAGGATGAAACTGGATGGGAAGAATAAAAACCTGTCTAAGATACGTGACTGACATAACCGGACTGGATCTGCTCTCTTTGGTGGAGTTGGGGGGCGGTAATTCGGAAAAATGGGGTATTTGTAACTTACGAACGGGTGACCAGATCTTAATGAAATTTGATATTTAGAAGGATCTTGTGCTTTAAAGCTCTAATTTTAAATTCCGACCACTTTTTACAAATGTACCTCTTAATGAAACACTTAGTTTAATCATAGATAAGGCTTTTTCTTCTCCTCGACTTTTCCAGGTTTTTTCGCGTCATCAGTTTTCAAGCCTACTCGACATAGTTACTAAATAAAATTACTTTTTCTTTAATAATATTCTTTACGAGCAGGTAGATGGTGTTGCGATGGGGTCACCTATCGGCCCTTTATTTGCCCACTCACTCACTCACTCACTCACTCACTCACTCACTCACTGACTCACTGACTCACTGACTGACTGACTGACTCACTCACTCACTCACTCACACACACACACTCACTCACTGACTCACTGACTCACTGACTCACTAACTCACTGACTCACTCACTCACTGACTCACTCACTGAATCACTGACTCACTGACTCACTGACTCGCTGAATCACTGAATCACTTTCATTAGGTTCCTCGAATAAATAAATGACTTTACACGGTTAAAATGTCGAAGTCGAGTGTCATGGCGTGCGAAATGTTGGTTAAAAAATGACGGTATATTTAGTCGTTCACATCTTAGTCATTTCATAAAGGAATGCCTTTTAATTACTACGTCTGGTAGCTTAAAGCTTATAAAAGAAATTGAACGTAGTTCTTGGTAATTTCTGAAGTGCCCTCAAGACTGTTTTGTTTTTAGCCAGTTTTAAGGGAACAAAAGTTTTTGCTCCATTAAAATATGTTTTCAGGAAACCACACGTGGTGTGCATTGTCTACGCACACCATGCATTAGTACTCGTGTGTCATGTGGCAATTACCGTTGCCAGATTGTGTAATGTGATGATTTGGTTTGTTTACATTTTACAAATTAGTTATTTGACTCATTGAAAGAAGTTGTTTCAAGCTGATAGCAGAAATAAAAGAGAAGGATATTTTGATGAAATGAAAAATCAAGACGGGAGGCTCGTCAAGGATTATATTTCGATAAATCAACTATTTATGTTGCAAGTGTTGTTTGGATAAATAAACTTTTGAATAAATGAAACTTTGAATAATTATTTATTTTTTCTAGCAGTTTAAACTTGCCCCGCATCCATTCGGAATTTTTCTTGGAGAGTTGGGAAAAGGAATGTAAAAAGTTTACAAACAGGTGTGTAGACGAAAGATAGATTTTCTAACATGATTTTTTGGGTTGTTCTTTGCTGTTTCTAACCTAGACAAATTTGCCCTTAAAAACTCTTAAATTTACAAAATGCGTTCGAACTTTGCCCGTTGACACTGAATTTACCCAGTACTCACTTCCCGTTAATATTTCTGTCCATTATTTTTCTCACGAACACGTCAATCATGGACAGATTTATACTAGACATCATTCTACACAAATTGTACCGTAAATAGAACGTAGTGATTGCCATGTCACGTCTTGACGTTATCTTTTATCGAGTACTTTCCTTGGGAAAAATTGGCTATTATTTTCAACGATAGATACCCTAGTTGTGGTAAATATGTTGTTCTATGAAATTACTGCGCTCAGGCGTAGTATATCATTTTAAGTGTCGCTTCTGCGAAGAAGCGTATTTAGGTCAGACAATACGGCAATTTGATAGACGGTTGTCGGATCATTTGCGAGTTTCACCTTTAAATGGAAAAACTCTTTCTAGCCTTCCATTTTCTAGTATTCGTCTACATGCTGAAAACTGTTCTCATCCGTTCTCTGCCTCTGACTTCACGACGATGTACTAATTTTTGGTCAAAGTCGATCAGAACATGATAAGCGTCTCAACGCAGTTCTTACCAGATTACAAGACCACAATGTAACTTATCAGGCGTTTTGACGCAGATTGTAGATGGTATTGCCCCATGTTCTCATAGTTCTTACGGATTTGTTGGTGAATGAGTATGGAGATATCCTAATTACGGCTTCTTACTTGCCTACATATTTTATTTAACTAGACTTTGATAGCTCATAATCATCAATAACAAGGAAATCCTGGAGCTCCCCTCTCCATTTGCTATGACTGGCACCTTACTTCTGCTTTCCTTGATAAAACCATTACAATTTTTAAAAATGCAAACAGTAACAACAGGGTTTAAGGAAAGCATTTCCCGTCAAGATGACAACCGAAACAGAGAGCGCTTTTGTGTCTATGAAAACTTGGACAGAGTATCCACTGATTGTTGTAGGTTGTGACTGACAGTATCGGACACTGGCTGTACGATATAAAAACGAAACATGTATATTTCCAACAACAGAGGATTGTATTTCCAATACAACATTTTTAATTTCAACACCACACTGTATGGGAAAAACAGCCTTAAGTTAGGCCCTGCTTGAGCATTTTAAAGTTTTAATGAAACCAGCTCTAAGTTTAAGAATAATCTATTCAGTGATTATTGTTGTTTTCGTGAATAACTGCATTTCGTGAATGCCCGCTTAATCGGTCTTTGTATAGCTGTTACCTGAAATTTCTGAAATCCGTTCAGTAGGAGTCATTTCATCCGTTTTCTTTCCAGACTGTACTTCAAAATTCATTTAACTACAAATATCCTAAGAATGAATGAAGTACTGTCACGTGATTGAAGAGCCAATCATAGAAAGAATAGGTCGAAAAGGAAGTTCTTTTTTATGTGTTTTCAGGAGACCATACATACGTGGACGTTGAGACCCAGAGGGTCTGATCCTTTCGTAGACATCGCGAGGCAGACTGTGACTCAGACTGTGCCAAAGTGTACACGGACAATTGCTTCCGTATCATAGGAAAGGCCAGATCTGCATTTCATTTGGCCGTTAACGCTCACCATTCAAAACTGTATTATTAGGGGGCCAAGTCACCAAACTGGTCCTGTGGTAGGGTACAACGGCATGGTAAAGGCAAATACCTACAACTAAAATGCTGCTATGTCAGTCCAAATTGAATGCAACTTTCTTTAACAAAACTACAATGAATCATATCGTAAAATCCTACAGGGCTAGCCAACACCCTACCCTTGCTTGGCACGGCAATTCAAGCTCTGTAGTTTACCAATTTTCGTGCCAGTGTGAGGCTGGCTACGTTGGCCGCACGACTTTGAGGTTGGTAGACCGAATTAAGCAGCATGTACCATCGTGTATTCGCCAAGCATCTACTCCTAAACGGAAACAACCACCTCGAGTTTCAAAGACCAAAAACGGCACTAAGCAATGTGACTCTGCCATAGGGCAGCACTTGCTTGATAAAAGTTTTAGGAGATCAACTTTCCGAAAGTTCAAAGAATTTTTGTGTTAAGAAAGAACATTTATTAGAACTGATTAAACTCTGTATAAAGCACTCGTATTTCAACTTCGATGGCAAGGGCTATCACCAAAAACAGGAATGACCATGGGGTTACCACTTAGCCATATCCTAGCCAACATTTTTATGGAATACCTGGGGCCAATGTTATAAATGGGTGTCTACGTAAATTATTGATAGGCCGATAGGTATTACAGTTCTGTGCATATCTTTTTCATTCTTAGCTCTTCAGTTGCAGCAAATACTCCCTCCCATCCTAATACAGCATAATACTTCAGGTCTACGTTCAATTAAATACACATCTGCAAGAACTAAAAGAAATTTTGCACTTTGAAAGTAAACAATAACCTAGATATACAACTTTTAATCTGCTTCTTGATCATCTTCTGCATCATCTGAGTCCTCGTCACTTGGGAACTCTTCATCATCAGGGAGTGCAGTTTCAAAGTCGTCATCTAACAGGTCGTTCTCGGCACTGTCGTCCTCGGCGAGATCTCCTGTAGATTCTTGTTCGGGTACAATGAGAGCTGTCTCGCTCTCTAAAGCTTTATCTGTAGCAAATAATAATACATAAATGATGGGTTAAGTTGAGCCAAATAAAATAGCCTCCATCTAACAAATAAATTATTATAATTGTATCAATATTTTCTCTTAACCCTTTGTTTACCGACGGGACTTTTAAGTCCCGGTGAAATCTTTCCTCTCCTTTGCGCCTCAACCAACTTTGTTTTTAATGCCCTTTGGTACAACTTATTGGTCCCTTGTGAGGTCTCCACAGAATATGGGAACGTATTGGTAAAAGTTAGAGTTGAAAAAAGTAAGTAATTAAAAAGGCATTAGATGGTGCGGGAGAGTCGATAGGGCAAAAATTGCAGGTTTATGAGTCCAATACCATTTTTAGTGCTGTGCTTTTGATAAGTGCAATTAGACGGCAAAACATCGGCTTGAACCAACGACCCTCAGCTTGCGAGACCAGCAACTCTACCGATTGAGCTAACTGACGTAAAGAATGTGATTAAAGGCTCTTTTCCTATTTCAAAAGTTTTAGTTTTTGAGGGTAATAGCTATGTATGTTGCAAAATGAAGATATTAGACTATTTTATGATTACACATGGTAAAGAATGCGATTAAAGGCTTTTTTCCTATTTCAAAAGTTTTAGTTTTCGAGGGTAATAGCTACGTATGTGGAAAAAATGAAGATATTAGACTATTTTTGGTCGAAACAAATGTCTGCATGAAAAGCTAGCTGCAATCTAACAACAGGATCGCCGTAATTTTACAGATGGCTCTAGTGTTAGGAATAAGCAGAAATTTGAGATCAAAGATGAAAAGATTATTAATTTTATTGCCAGGGTAGAAAACAACATCTTATGACTCACTTAATATCTGTTTCAATCTCCAGCAATTTATTTCAGTGTTTGTTCACTTGTGCACCATGGAATGTACGCATTCCAAGCATGCAAGTGTCACTAAAAACAGCTTCTGGTGCTATTCTAAGCGCATGGTGCACCATGAAGTGTACGCATTCCAAGCATACAAGTGTCACTAAAATCATCTTTTTGTGCTATTCTAAACGCATTGTGCAGCATGGAATGTACGCATTCCAAGCATGCAAGTGTTACTAAAAACAGCTTTTGGCGACTAGTCGAAGTCATGACTAGTCGAGGTCGTCGACTACTCGAGGTCATGACTACTCGAGGTCGTCGACTACTCGAGACCATGGACTAGTCGACTAGTCATGACTACTCATGACTTCGTCGACTAGTTGACTACTGTAGTGGTTGTAAGAAGCACGTAAAAGAAGAATCAAGGTGTAACGTGGATCATTCTCTCTTTCACAAATCTACTCAGGTGCGGGAAATGTTTGTTGTCAACGTGGTCTGATGCAATACTGATGAAGAAAGATCTTTCACAATATTGTTTGTTTGTATTTTACATATGTTAAATTTGTTATAAGAGTTATAATATCATTTTTGGCTTTGTAGTTTTATGTGGTTGTAAATGAATATATGGCGAGGGATTGGAAACGAGTTTGTTCTCGTTTGATGTGTATTTTGAAGAGAACGACCTAGTTCAATGTTTGATAAAGTGAGACTTGTGTTTGAAGGCAGCTGAGTGACAAGAGAATCAGGGAAATTGGCCAAAGTCCTGTCATATTTCTAGGTATCCGGATGTCTGACGGTGATCAACATTCTCAATCTTTTCAACGCATCTGTTACTGCTTAACTGCCTTAAGCAGCCTGTCAGAGAGGATCTTCTGAAACACACCTTGTAGGGAATACACGCCAACCCTGACCTGATGATTTTTATAGGGATATGAATAAAAATGTGGTCAGAATTGGCGCTTTTGCTATATTTTGTCCTTTATTACGGGTTCAGGTGCTTCCTTTGGGTGGTTTTAGATGTATATATACTGTTTATGTAGGCCAGTTTCAAGACCGGACTCACTACTTGTCGGGCTTTGATTGAGTAGATATAATTATATACACGCCCAATTTAGCTCACCCTTTGATTACGCCCATGCTTGCACACACATAAATTTTGATCAGCAGCCGCCACTGGTTGTATTGCATATGTGGATGATGTATTGATTATGGGGAAAGATAAAGCAGACCATGACAGCAACCTCGAACAATTTTTACAGCGCATTCGTGAATGTAACTTATCATTGAACTCCTCAAAATGTCAGTTTAATCTTTTTGACACCTTGTGCAATAGGTTGGAGGTGGAAATCAAGGAATTCAGATATAGCTTTAGTAAAATAGCCTGAATTTGCGACCACTGGGCGACCCGGAACTTTAAGTCTTACCACCCATTTTACACCAAAAAAGCTATTCCTTACAGCCAGGCACTTCGTATTAGGCGAATCTGTTCAGACACTGACTTGTTAAATCAGCGCTGTAAGGAATTCTGCGCTGATCTTTGCAAATGTTTGTCAAGCGTCCCCTCAGAATGTGACGTCACTAGAAAGAATTTTCGTCGAGACAATTCACAGAACAATAGACTAACAGCGGCGATTCCTGACAATACTTTACAAAGACCCTGGTTGAATTGAAACACGCTGTTCTGGTGATCCGAAGATCACGTGACTTTTTGGGCTAGACCTGGTCCAGCACAGACCGCCTTTTTTAAATTGCACCCAATGATTCTTTCTTACATCCCAAGGGATGCATGCACCATTCCCGGTTGGAAACTCTTGCACTAAAGGGTCGCAAAAATAACGATCCACTTTAAAGTAGGCTAACCAATTTTTGCTAATAGGATTCCTTTTTTAAATTGCACCCAATGATTCTTTCTTACATCCCAAGGGATGCATGCACCATTCCCGGTTGGAAGCTTTTGGTGCTATTCTAAACGCATTGTGCACCATGGAATGTACGCATTCCAAGCATGCAAGTGTAACGAAAAACAGCTTTTGGTGCTTTTCTAAACGCATTGTGCACCATGGAATGTACGCATTCCAAGCATACAAGTGTCACTAAAATCAGCTTTTGGTGCTACTCTAAACGCATTGTGCACCATGGAATGTACGCATTCCAAGCATGCAGTTTCGGCCTAGGAGGTCCGTAAAATTTGTCCTTAAATTAGGCAGGCAAACTCATAGTCTCATAGTAGCTGCATGAATTAATTTCTGCTGCAAAGCCTGTCCACTAAGCAAGAATCGTGTAAAACAGGTAATCCAGAGAGATTCAGGACAAGCAACCCCGGGACATAGCCTGTCAGAGGCATGCGAGCCCATTGCACCAGAAGAGCCTACTTCAAGCTGCTAGGCCGTAGTGCAAAAAAGGATCAGCAGAAGACGTCATAATAAATAGGAGGTTGAATCCATAGTGTAAACATGTGAGACACTGATACGCATATTTTACATTCTGGCATTTCATTTACTCTAACGGATTTAAATTATCTTGTAAACCATTTTATGATCTCTTATTCATATTAATTCAACGCTTGTTAAATCTATTCGAAGGGTACAAGACAGAGACACATAGGCAACCTAGACTATTATGACTGATACAGAAAAGGCATCAATAAATAGATATCGGCAAGAATGGAACTATAAGAATAAATGAAAGGCAGGTATCTTATTCTAAAGTTTAATAAATGTAGGGACAAGACAGACACATATAGGCAACCTTGACTATTATGACTGATACAGAAAAGTCGTCAATTAAAGGATATGGGAGAAACTTTCCTGCTACGTTGGTTTTTACAATTTTGCTATATGGAGGGTTAAACCATATGATGTCACGTTTCCGATGCCTCCCGGTGGATTTTTTCATCGTTGATAAGTTTTCGTTTAGGCAAGAGAGTCTGTTTTTAATCGATTTGGGTAGTTGCTTTAGTACGGTGGGTGGATGGTCGGATTTTGAATCAATGAATAAAGGAGTGTCATTGACAGTCAGTGACTCAGTGTCAGTATTTGCGTAACCCATTAGACAAAGTTGCGACAAAGGACCAGGTTTTGTATTTTCAGGATTTTGTTTCAGGTGATATGTTTGCTTCATTATAGTATATATATAGTATATATTAACTTTTTTTCGAAGGTATACGAGCGGCACCACTCTGGGATTCAGCAAGGCAAGAGTTTGTCGGTAAGTGTAACTTATTATATTCAAACAGTGTAACTACGCAGAACGGCACTATTGAAATACGCTCATTCCATTGTGCACAGCCCAATCTCATCATATTCAAACAGTGTAATTACGCAGAATGGCACTATTGAAATACTCACATTCCATCATGCACAACAAATTCTCATTATATTCAAACAGTGTAACTACGCAGAATGGGACTATTGAAATACTCACATTCCATCGTGGCGAAGGTTGGTCCTAGTGGGCTTCCCATGCTTACGCCATCCGTCTGGACATAAATATTGCCATCCAAGGTAAAAGAAGTTTGGGTGGTGCAGATCACTAAGAGCTCTTTTAGAATATTGGGTGGAATAGTAGGTGTAGTATTGCGTGTACTGTGAGATAAGAAGACCTTCAGAAAATTAGAAGGAGTCGCCCTACGTCTCACAAAATGTATGTATCCAAATTATGTTAGATATGCGTCATTAGCCTTTTTTGAACGCTATGTGTACCATGGAATGTACGCATCTAGTCTATCTTAACTATGTCAAATATGCGTCATTAGCCTGTTTTGAACGCTTTGTGCACCACGGAATGTACGCATATAGTGTATCCAAACTATGTCAAATATGCGTCATTAGCCTATTTTGAACGCTTTGTGCACCATGAAGAATTGGATATAAAAGCAAAATTTAAATATAAAATCTTGGATTTCATGGTCGAAGCTATGCGTTGGAGGATTCTTTGAAGACCGTTCGATCAACATATTCTACTTAAACGAATGTGATAGCAGCGTTCTCTTGCGATTTCCTGTAAAAATGGTTGAGTGAACTCCGTCTTTAAATGTCAACTGATGAATTTGGTATGACTTCAGGCTTAAGTGTTCTGGACGATGGAATGTGAGCATTATAATAGTGCCATCGAGATCAGTTACACTATTTGAACATATTGGTAATGATTTCTGCACGACTGAATGTGAGCTTCTGATTAGCGCCATTGATAGCAGTTACACTACTTGAACATATTGGTAATGCTTTCTGCACGCTGGAATGTGAGCATTTCAATAGTGCCATTGAACGTAGTTAGACTATTTAGATATTTACCATAGCTCCAACTGTTGTGATTGAACCCTCTATTGCCATTGTAAAATGGTTTCAATGAAAGTGATAGGGATTTCCCCTCTCTCTGTCTATTTTTAACAATGATGTAATTTAATTTCATGTCAAAGTATATAAAAACTTGATCTTGTAAATCCTTAACACACACTTTCACTTCGACTTCAACAAAGCTGTTGGTAATGATTTACGCATTCCAAGTATGCAACTTTCACTAAAGACAGCTTTTGGTGCTATTCTAAACGCATTGTGCACCATGGTATGTAGGCATTCCAAGGATGCAAGTGTCACTAAAAACAGCTTTTGGTGCTACTCTAGGCGCAATGTGCACCATGGAATGTACGCATTTCAAGTATGCCAGTGTCACTCAAAACAGCTTTTGGTGCTATTCTTAACGCATTCCAACTCAAAGCAGACGCAGAACCAACAATTGAAGCATGCAGGAAAATTCCATTTGCGTTACATGATAAATTGAAGGCAGAACTGGACCACATGGAGAGATTAAATGTTATTGAAAAAGTAGTCAAACCTACTGAGTTAATAAACCAAATGGAAAACTTCGCTTATGTTTAGACCCAAGGAACTTGAACAGGTACATTAAACGTGAGCACTTCTACCAGCTTACTTAACGTTTACATTTTAAGGAAAAAATGTCACCGTCAATGTTATATTAAGGCACTTCGCACCTTCACGATCATATTTTAAACTCAAATAAACACATGCAATAGACTCAGTGGATTCATATGACCAACTGTGGGTACTTATAATGATAAGGCATGAAGAACTAGGCTACCAGCTTACTTAACGTTTAGATTTTAACGAAAATCCATACACTTTATGCGTACATTCTATTGTGCACAAAGCGTTCAAAATAGGCTAATGAGGCATATTTGATATAGTTTGCATACACTAGATGCCTTCATTCCATGGCGCACAAAGCGTAAAAAATAGACTAATGACGCATATTTGACATAGTTTGCATACACTAGATTCGTTCATTCCATGGTGCACAAAGCGTTCAGAATAGGCTAATGAAGGCTTCAACGATTTCTTTCGGAAGGTGAGATTTTGAAACAGCTCTATGCACAGCTGAAGATGTGAAATGTAGTATTGCGACTTTGAAGGATCAGCAGGTGTTAATGCGGTCTTCCAGTTGCTACTGTTGATTATGTCTGTAACGGTAATTCCCCTGGGTATTTTCTGGATTACATGTATTTTTACTCGTGGTATTACTGATTACTTTTGTTCTATTATTGCATCAGCTTTGATAATTCAGCATTACAAGACATACCTTGACTTTGCTGATACAAAGTACCTTGGGGCAGTTGCATTTTGTCTCATCATTGGATTAGTGGTGATTGGAGTTGGAATACTAGGATTGTATGGTGCAATAAATGAGAAAGTGACAAGCATAAGGCCATTCTTAATTCTTGTAGTGGTCCTTTTAATTATGGACATCATTGAAGAAATCGACTCTTTTATGGTAATATGTTCGGAGCTATATAGATCCTAGAACTGCGCGCAAGAAATTATATCAACCAGAGTGTCCCATTACTTTACACATTGAAATTGAAGGAACCGTTTGCTTAATTTTTTATCGCATTCGCAGGGAAGTTGAAGGAATAAAAACAATTTTTGATGGATCCTAAGGAAAACAATTACGTTGATGTCGTAAATGTTTTGCCCTCAAGGGAGAGACATAGTCCATGTTGGAAAACACTGCTTTTAAAATAACTCTTAATATGTCTATGGGCGATTCCACGGTGAAGTGGACATTTTTTGGAGAAAATGAAAGTTGTTCATTGCAAAAAATATATTTATAATGTTATTCAAAGGATAATGGGCTATGTATTTTGAAACTTTTTGAAGTGATTAGGGGAAGCACGTCAATGGCATTTCACTAATGATTCCGTTATTAAATATTATCTACAAATTTTGTAGTACCAGGAATCTTTTCCAATGGTTCAAATGTTTACAAAGAAAAGCACTACCTCCTTTTAACGTATATTAGTTTAACTTCAGGAGCGATCCCTATAATATTTGTGGTATATGTTGGTTATAGTTTCATTTTCTGACAGTTCCTTATTTGCCAGTATCACTAGGCCCGATTCCATTGTTCAAAAGCGAGTCAATCAGGAGGGCCAAAATGGTAGACGGCTACAGTCAGCAATTTGTAAACATTGTGTGGCTTCGCACAGCTGCGGACACGTCAAAGAGCAACATGCCCAAGCGTTGATCGCTTTGCATGCAGCAGATATTGACATAGGAAGTTAGTTTGGTGGAGAACAAATCCAATTGGGAGTTGAATAGCATTTCGTTGAAAGCAGTACCAACTCACGTACAGTGAAAAGGAATTTACCTGACATTTCGGTGAATCCACCAGTACTGGTAGAGAAGTCAACCCGTTGACTTTTGGTTGGTAAAAGAAACTGATATGTTTGTTGAAGCCATCTTATTGTATATTTTTCATAATGTCTACTTGTGCAAAGTCTGTGATTTTGACTTACGAAGTAAAGATCTCCTATTTTGAACGCTTTGTGCACCATGAAATGTACGCATCTAGTGTATGCAAACTATGTCAAATATGCTTTATTAGCCAATTTAGAACGTTTTGTGCACCATCGAATGTACGCATCTAGTGTATGCAAACTATGTCAAATATGATTTATAAGCCTATTTTGAACGCTTTGTGCACCATGAAATGTACGCATCTAGTGTATGCAAACTATGTCAATTTCAATAGTGCCATTGAGCGTAGTTACAGTATGTGAACATATTGGGAATGCGTTCTGAACGCTGGAATGTGACCATTTCAATAGTGCCCTTGAGCGTAGTTACAGTATTTGAACATATTTCGAATGCGTTCCGCACACTGGAATGTGAGCATTTTAATAGGGCCATTGAGCGTAGCTGCACTATTTGAACATGTTGGGAATGCGTTCAGCAGGTTAGCAACTTCAGCCTGAAAATTAAGCAACCTGACTAAAAATTCGTGTATATCATTTACACGATCTCTTTTTTTATAAGAAACTTGCTTATAAGCAACTGTACTCGATTTGGGAAATTATTAAGCAACTCCAGTACTAGTGGCATTTCCCCAACATCTCATTTAGGCAACAAACAACTGAGAAATTCCTATTTTGATGACTTTAGAATAAGCTGAGAAGGAGCAGAGATGGCACAATGGATTTAATTTCTGCATACAGTTCAAATGATATCTGGAGAGAATGTTTTGGCACTGCCGGCACTAATAGTATCAGTGATGCTAGGGAGGCTTTCAAAAATTACCTGCTGGTAATTTGATGCTTTAAATATTTTGAAGTTATCAAAGCATAAGCACGTGGTAACAGATGACTTCGGGCTCTGATAACACGTAAAGAAATAAATTCCTACATCAAATGGTAAGCGCAAGCAATCAGAACATGAACTGATGAAGTTTCAGCATGGTTTTTTGAAATAATTAGCGATTCATTTTCATGTATAAATAACTGTAAATATATTTCTCCGTTAAGAACGTCGGTGTACTTGAAACCATGGTTTTGCTCTTTTTAGCGGTCGTAAAACTAAAACATGACGATTTCTTCAAAAGTTTTAGTTTTCGAGGGTAATAGCTATGTATGTTGAAAAAATGAAGATATTAGACTATTTTGTGATTGCATATGGTAAAGAATGTGATTAAAAGCTCTTTTCCTATTTCAAAAGTTTTAGTTTTCGATGGTAATAGCTACGTATCTTGAAAAAATAAAGATATTAGACTATTTTATGATTGCAAATGGTAAAGAATGTGATTAAACTGATATAATCAAGCCAGTTGATGCTTCTCCATGGGTTTCCCCAATTGTTGTGGCTCGACGCAAAAATGGGAAAGTTTGAGTTTGTATTGACCTTCGAGAAGTCAATAAGAACATTGTTGTTGATCAGCATCCTATTCCTCGCACTGAAGAACTTTTTTCGAAATTGCATGGTGCCACAGTTTTTTCCAGTTTAGATCTTAAATCTGCCTATTTTTTTGAGGAGGTACTTTGGCGGGCAAGTAGAAAATGTCTTTATTATAATATGAAAATCACACATTAAAAGATGACTGTGGCCTTTTTACGAGGTTCGAAGAAGTGTGAAGACTCGCATTACACATGTTGGCTATAATACTGTCATTGAGCAGGAGGACGCGGGGAACATTTTTAAAATCTTGGAAGCCATGTAGGAGACTGCCATGGCTTACTGCGGAAGATCATTTCTTGACTCATTAAATTTGGCTTGCAATTTCAAAGTCATTCCTCTTACTTCTTCCTCATAGATGTGCAGTAGTCAACCGCTGCAGTTGAATACATTTCAGAAGAAGGACAGTAGAAATCAATTGATGAAAACGGCTATAAAGTTAAATAGTATGATCCATATTTTAGTAGATAGACGTGACAAGGGTAAAAACTGCTCCCAAATTGCCGCGCCATTGTTTGCTTTGTTAACCAAGGGAAGCTCGTTTATTTGGTCCCACGAATGCCAAGACACTTTGGATAAGTTGAAAGAGGAACTTAGAAAGGCGATTCCTCTTGCATATTTTCAAACAGATCCAGCAGTTAGGACAGTACTGGCTTGTGACGCCAGTTTCAAGGGCATTTCCGCCGTGCTCAAACAAATTGATGTGCTCTGAGTTTAGTTTTAGCCAGTTTTCAGTAGTGACCTGAAGAAGTCTGTTAGACGAAACGTTGTCAATAAAGTTTGTATATTTGGCGTTTTACTTTTGACTACTTCTCCGGACAGTTGAATCGGAGAAGACCTGTTGAAAAGAGTCTCTTACAATGCATTGCAAAGGTTAACTGTGATGAAATGGGCGTCTCTGTGCCCTTATCAAGAGGTTGGGATAAAAGTCGTCTCGATAGAAGCATTGGGTATTCATTACAGAGTTAACAAAGATGTTAAATTGTATCTAAGGCAAGTTAAAGTAACTTCACAAAGTTCGATTGTTATTGTTTGTTACTTTTGTGGCAAGAACTTCTATGTGTTTTGACAGTTTTGATAGTTCAATGCTTCATAATCATCAATTTTATTTAGGGTCTTCGTCAGCTATGTTCGAGAGTTAGTTTTTTCAATGCACTCATCCCGGTTCATCTCGGCACCATTTGATTAAGAATATGAAACTACTGGACAACTGTACTCAGAAAATAGGCCAGGTTTCCTGTACTCGATATATTTGACTCCAATCAAATCAATAACTCAAACTCGATCAGTTAGCGATCGTCTGTACTCGAAATCTAAACTCTATACAATAAACTGAACTCTCTGTATACATAACACTCCATATAGATAACACTCTGTATTCTGTATACATTACACTCCATATATATAACGCTCTGTATTCTGTATACATAACACTCCATATAGATAACACTCTGTACACTGTATACATAACACTCTATATAGATTACCCTCTGTATAAATAACACTCTGTATTCTGTATACATAACACTCCATATAGATAACACTCTGTATTCACGGGCCGGATGGCAGTTCTTCCTTGGTCAAGTCACATGGTGCAGAGAGGCTGGTCTCCAATTGCGTTGAGCTGGATATCGATGTCCACCGGTGGATGATTGGGAGCTGATGTGGCGACTAGAGAAATCAAAGTGTGTTAACATCGGAGGTCACCTAGCTCAGTTGGTAGAACGCACGCCGCGAAAGCGTGGGTCACGGGTTCGATTCCCGGTTTACCCATGGGGGGACCTAAAATTATGGGGGGACCTAAAATTTATGGGGGGACCTATAAAGCTGGATGAAACCATGAAGTAGTTCTCTGCCTTCCCCTTGCCCTTTTCCCCTCTATTCTCCCAGGTAGCACCATCTCTTCCCACTCCTCTTGCCTGATAACGTGCCCCAAGAAATTTAGCTGCCTACTCAGAATGGTTCTCATCAACTGTGTGATCCGCCTGGCAGAAAAACTTCGGCAATTACAACAGCCTGACACAAAATTGTGACACACGATAATAATAATAATATATCAGCATTTATATAGCGCCACTTCCACTAATTGTTCAGCGGTGCTTTACAGTAATGCAATTGAAATGAATAAACTATGTTGCTAAGAAACTAATAAAAATGAATTATCATGCACACGACGTGTTTAAGTAAATTGAGTGCCATTAGAGGCCTTTACAAAGACAGTAAATCTTTCTTGGAAATGTTAAACAAATTGATGCCGCAAGAAAAGGAATACATGATGAAAAAAATCATAAGTTGTTGTATTCGCACATCGTATTTTATTTTTGGTAAACGTAATTCTGAATGGTCATGTCCAGAACTTTTAGCTTGGTAATCTTAACCAACTACCCCGTTATCAGTTAGGTGCTTTATCCGGACGATGAAGTCTGATACCCTCTCGTCTGCTCCTTGACGGTCGGTGCCAGCAATGACGATTGGTGGGAGTCGGTAGTGCTGTTCAAGTAAATCCACCAAATCCATGTACGACTTCGAAGCTTTCTGAATAAGAACAAGCACAATATATCAGTATATGGGAGTATGTTGAACTTACAAACCTATTTCTGCTTGGGGTGGGGGGCAACTCATTGCAGTCACTCTAACAAGGGTGCGATACACGGGTCCATCGGTCGTTGCGTCATGTTGATGACACTTGTAGTACTGCGAGAATGTCATTGTTTGCCCGTATCACACAGTGCTTTCATGGGCCACGGGCTACCGATCACTGCCCGTAGTTCGCAATTCAAAGCTGCCCGTTAAATGCAGAGTTTAAATGCAGAGTTTACTACAAAAAAGTGTAAGCTGCTGAGTATCAAAATCACTACTGTCAGCATTGCAACAATCTCTTGCGTTATAGTACATGTAGAGCACTATCATGTATATCTGTCATCGAGGTAATATGAAATGTTTTAAAAGATTAACGAAGCGTTGAAAATGGATTCAAGTCAACAATCTTTCAGTACATCAGAATTTTCATATCAAAATGTCCATCTTCCGCAAAAGTTTTTTGTAACGGCTGATCACTGTACAGCGTCTAGTGACTATTCCCTATGTGTATGCGAAAAAAGTACTAGCTTAACTACAGATGCTTTTGCTTTATTGTTATGTTAATGAATTATGCATCAAAATTTATAAGCTATTTTCAAACTAACTTCAAAAAGTCCTTTTAGATATGTAACACCTAGAGTGGTAAGAAACTATGTCAAAGCCCCCTTGTATTTCTGCCCCAGGTTTTATACAGTGAGTGGGCACAAAAAGAAAAGAATTCATGTAGGAAAACCCTAATGAAAGATATAATATAATAATATTAGTTGTCAGATTTTGCCACAATATTGCACATAGCTCAAATTTATCCTGGAAATCCAATTATTGGGTATGAAATCCAACCCTTATCATAATGATTACAATGCTGGTCCATGCAAATGTAGTAAATGAATACTGATGAGGCTTAAAGGTTTGAATGTTTTATCTGCCTCAAAAAGAACCAGCAGAAATGAAAGACATGAAGCTTTATCACGTAATCAAGCATCTTTCTTTGAATTATTCCAGTAAAACTTTCGTTATGGAGTAAACAACAAAATGACAAAGTTTTGGAGAAAGAATAGTTTGAAAATAGCAGAAAACTGACAGCAACTGTTATTAGTAAGTTAGGAAGTCACGCAGTCAAATAGTCAATTAAGAAGTCGCACAGTGAAATAGTCAGTTAGGAAGTCAAGCTGTCGAACAGTCAGTTAAGAAGTCACGCAGTTAAATAGTCAGTTAGGAAGCCAAGCAGTCAAACGTTTGTAAATATTTGATTATAAGACCTATTGTTAGCAACGAATCCTCCCTCTCGGACATTTGTCATTCGGTGGTGATAGTGGATGGAATGCCGAAAGATGATATCCAGTGTGTGACGAAAGTACGAGCGACAGTTTCAGCAGAAATATAGAAGATAGCGATAGCCGTTAGATGGAGGGAGAGGACCAACAATGTCTATGTGAATACGATCGAAACGAGCGTCAGGTGTGTTGAATGTACCAAGAGGAGTGACTGTATGACGAGTGACTTTGGATTTCTGACAGAGAGTAGAATTAAAGATAAATAAAGTGTTAGATCATATGACACTTCAAAGATGCGCAAGAAATAGTTTTGTGTTGACCAAACATGAAAGAATTGGTAATAAGAGTTGTAGCTATAGACGGAGTAGCGCAAAGAACTTTAAAAGAGAAACAAAGAGTAGAATTAAAGATAAATAAAGTGTTAGATCATATGACACTTCAAAGATGCGCAAGAAGTTAATTTGCAAGCTATTGTGGTAATGCTCCACTCTTTGAGAATTATGTATAATTGCAATGTGTCTGCCGAGAATATGTATATGTCTGGCACTGATGAAGGCTCAAAGCCGAAACACAATAAAAATTAATTCATGAATTTCCCGATACCCACTGACTGGAGGAGAATTCGCGAAAGATTGACACTAAAATCTTCACCTTAGCTTTTGAGCCTATGCTTGGAATGCGTACATTCCATGGTGCACAATGCGTTTAGATCACCACCAAAAGCTGTTTTTAGAGACACATGCATCCTTGGAATGCGTACATTCCATGGTGCACAATCCGTTTGGAATAATTACAAATGCTATTTTTAGTGACACTTGCATGCTTGGAATGCGTACATTCCATGGTGCAAAATGCGTTTGGAATAGCTTTTAATAGTGTGCTAGTACACTTTTGCACGTCCCCCCTTTATTTCCTATATTTTCAGCTTTTCAGGCCAGAAAACATCACGGATGACTTATTCAATACTTTAAGTAATATACTGACTAATTTAAAATATATTTAGTACAAAAATTTATAGTAGAAATATCTTCGTTAAACGCCAGTAGCAACACCTTAAAAACAATGTCATGCAAACCACGTAAAGTTAATCAACGCTGGAATGTGAGCATTTCAATAGTGCCATTGAGCGTAGTTACACTATTTGAAGATATTGGGAATGCGTTCTGCTTGCTGGAATATGAGCATTTCAATAGTGCCATTAAGCGTAGTTACACTATTTGAACATATTTGGAATGCCTTCTGCACGCTGGAATGTGAGCATTTCAATACTGCCATTGAGCGTAGTTACACTATTTGAACATATGGTGTCAGTGTCGGCTGTGTAAAACACGGAACATAAAGTTCTATTAGCTTTTGCTATGATAATACACAGACTAACAAAGCACAACAAAGTTTCAAAGTCACACTTCCACTGCTTCTATTTTGAGTTCAGTATTGGGGCATTCGTAAAATTTCTTGCGGCCTACCAATTCATGAGAGTGGTAAGCATGGTCTTGAATAGGGTTTGACTGAAAGTAGAGCCACGATACATTTTCAACTTGATAAGATGGTGCAGGAAACCATCATCTGTATGATTTCGAATCAATGGTTAATCATCAAGACCTGCACAAACGGTCACGACTTTCCACTAGACTTTAATTAAGTTTTGAACCCATTTAGATATGTTATATCGCGAAGTTGAGCGTTGACGGGCTTTGTATAACGAAGTCAGGTGAGTTTGGGGAATACTTGCCTTTGTTATCCTGTATCTTTCCCCCTTATTTTTCAAAGATCTTCACTTCATTTATCTTGTGTTAATGCCTGGCTTATACATCTTCCTTATGGGATATAGCCTAATCTATTACTCAACAACATGAACACACACACATTTTATTTATATAGGGCCTAATAATTCCATGTTAGTTTGGCATTGTTTTAGTCTCAACATGATGTAACGTACTTTGTAATGTCATTAAAACTGCGTAGGTCATACGCTTCTAATAAGGCCTCAACCAATGTCAGGGACTTATTTTAAACGAAGATATTGACCTATTTCCAATATTTCTCTCGCTGGGCCCACTGTGCACCGGTTTTGATACTTTCTAACTTTAATGGGCTACGGATTGATGACGGGCCGGATGGTAGTTCTTCCTTAGTCAAGTCACATGGCGCCAATTCTGATGTTTATATGTTTATAATATAGATTGATGGCCTATAAGGGTATTCCGCGTGAAATCAGAGTCAAGTTCCGAGTAGTTTAGAAGATATGGTCACAAATGTAAGTTGACAAGGTACGCTGATTTCTGCCATTTCTTCAAGCACTAAGGCTTAGAAAAGTGGAAAAATTTGGTCACGAAAAAAGGTCCTACAATTCTGATCTTTATCAAGTATATGAACAAGTATATGAACAAGTATGTGATCAAGTATGGACAAGCATGAAATATTCGAGCATAGTAGTATACAAGGTCGTTCTGAATGATTGTCTACTGGGGGTCAAAGGGCTCACGCCGCAGTAGAATTCATGTGTCATGTTTAATTTCATTTAGTTTCATAAGGTTTATATTTGCATGTTGCTCTCTTAGGCGTCGCTGGACGTAGAGAGAGAGAGAGAGAGAGAGAGAGAGAGAGAGAGAGAGAGAGAGAGAGAGAGAGAGAGAGAGAGAGAGAGAGAGGCAGAGAGATATAACAACTTATTTGTTGTTCTCAAGAAAAGTATAGGTCAAAAAATCATTTGAGAGAGAGAGAGAGAGAGAGAGAGAGAGAGAGAGAGAGAGAGAGAGAGAGAGAGAGAGAGAGAGAGAGAGAGAGACAAAGGAAATCCAAGACATCACAACAAGCTGATTTGACCGAGGGGTCACAATCCACAGAAGGGGCTACAATCCACAGAAGGAGCTACAATCCACATAAGGGGTCATGCTGCTGCTGCTGCGGGTGAGTTTTCAGTGTGACCCCAAAACACTGTATTCCCACAGTACTATTGCAAAATTTGAGGTGTCACTTCTGATAGCAAGAAAACTGTTTTTGAATATAGTAAGACGAATCTGCAGTTATATCTTACCTCAGATGCACCCTTGTCGTGTTTTGGAATCCTCTTCCTGTGGTATTCGCACTTAAGAGCATAGCTGCTAGGCTCGGTCATAAAGATAAAAAATTGCCGAAGACAATTCACTTCTGGCGTTATGACCAGAAGTTGGAGATTACTGGTCTCCGCTGTAAACTCCGTTCTTCGAGGAACTATGTCAAATATGTGTCATTAGCCTATTTTGAACGCTTTGTGCACCATGGAATGTACGCATCTAGTGTATGCAACCTATGTCAAATATGCGTCATGAGCCTATTTTGAACGCTTTGTGCACCATGGGATGTTCGCATCTATTGTATCCAAACTATCTTAAATATGCGTCATTAGCCTATTTTGAACGCCTTGTGTACCATGGAATGTACCAGGTAGCGACAGCGTGGGTGACGGGTTACATTCCCGGTGGTGACATATTTTCTATTTCTCTAGTGTTCTTTTCAAACTGACATTTTAAATTGTCTCTTCTCGATGATACTTTCTAACTTTAATGGGCTTTGAACTGATGACGGGCCGGATGGCAGTTCTTCCTTGGTCAAGTCACATGGTGGTGACATATTTTCTATTTCTCTGGTGTTCATCTGAACATGTAACATGAACTGTATTTGGAAGGAGAAAATCAGAAATTGGACTGCCTGAATGGCTTGTATTTTTTTTTTGACCAATCAGTTTGGTATACTCTTTCACACATTCCAGTTCGGTCATTCTGACGTCAGTACTCTGAAGAGTGTCAGACGAAAAAAGCTTTTCAGTACACAATGTTTTCGCTATTTCGTGCAATATTCTTGTTTTCATCACAGATAAATAAGAAGAGAAGAAAGACCATCACAGATAAATAAGAAGAGAAGATAGACCATCACAGATAAATAGGAAGAGAAGAAAGACCATCACAGATAAATAGGAAGAGAAGAAAGACCATCACAGATGAATAAGAAGAGAAGAAAGACCATCACAGATAAATAAGAAGAGAAGATAGACCATCACAGATAAATAAGAAGAGAAGATCATACTGTCATCACCCTTACTCATAGTCTTCCCACAAGCCAAGGGTTTTGCTCTACCACAAATTGCCATCAACCACTCCTTTCCCATGACTTGTTAAAAGTACTTCCATGTTTCCAACTTGCCTGAAGTGGCTGAACCATGAAAGGATACTTGCATTCTGAAGATAGCCCATCTGACCAGATTATATCCTCTTCAGTCTTTGGAATGTCACATTTACATTTTTAGTCTTATTAAAAACTGCGCAAATAGAGTAAATACATAATAAAGAGTGTGATCTTCATAAGAGACATACTCTAATGCTTAATCCCATCAATGATTGACAATAGTATAACATACAAAGTTTACTATTTTAAATAGAATCCTCTTTTGTTTGGTTGAATAAATTTACATTTTTAGTCTTATTAGAAACTGCGCAAATGGAGTTGCAAACTATGTCAAATATGCCCTATTAGCCTATTTTGAACGCTTCGTGCACCATGGAATGTACGCATTTAGTGTATGCAAACTATGTCAAATTTGCCTTATTAGCCTATTTTGAACGCCATGTGCACCATGGATTGTACGCATCTAGTGTATGCAAACTATGTCAAATATGCCTTATTAGCCTATTTTGAACCCTCAGTGCACCATGGAATTGCCAATTCTGTCAAAAATGCTAAAAAATGTTGGCGCTGCACAGGGTGGAAATTTGCTTATAGGGCACACAAAACAATCACACTTGACACCAATTCACCTTAATTATATGCTTTTTTAAGCCATTGTAAGATCATTGATGCCAATGACTCTTGATCACAAATGACATTCATAAAAATTTTCTATATCAAATGTCTTACTCCAAGAATTAAAGTAAGGGCCCTGTATTTCTAAAGAATTTGAATACGGTTGTTGCAATACACTGCTCGACCCTTTCCTTTGTTGGCAGCCTATTTATTTCCTTAAAGTCTTTTTTTGAAATTAAGGAAAAACCGGATGCATTTATTTAGGGCAGTTTGGATTTTTGTTTTCAATCTCATATTTAACGCTGGGTACCATGCGCTGCAAGCATAGTCAAAATGAGGTCTTCTGCGCTTCCTAATCGTGCAAAGTGTTGCGTGCAGAAGGAGCATGCTACTTTGAAATTCAAAAAATTCTTTCTATTCACACGATAAGGTTATCGTCGTCATCTGCGGGTAATCTGTAGAGAATTTTGCTAGGAATCTAAAGGTGCTTTTTGTTTTGAAATATCTTTAGTAACTTTTACACAATCGACAAATTTTTGGGTCAAGGTACCAGAAAACTAAAACTTTTGAGATAGGAAAAGAGCCTTTAATCACATTCTTTACCATGTGCAATCATAAAATAGTCTAATGTCTTAATTTTTTCAACATACGTAGCTATTACCTTCGAAAACTAAAACTTTTGACATGGGAAAAGAGCCTTTAATCACATTTTTTACCATGTGCAATCATAAAATTGTCTAATATCTTCATTTTTTCCACAGACACAAGAGAACGCGGTGAACTCTAGATATATTTCTTATCAGGATTTAGATAGTTATTATACGTGTAAAATCAATTGAGGCTAGTACTATCATTGACGTGCAAGTGGGTCATCTGATTGGTAACGTATGTGTAACCCTTATCTAAATGATTGTTTAAAGAATAATAGAACTTAGTAAATACATTATAGTGATTAGATTATACAGAAAACATGTATTGGAATGTGAGTATTTCAATAGTGCCATTCTGCATACATACACTATTTGAATATAATGAGAACGCGTTGTGCACGATAGAATGTGAGTATTTCAATAGTGCCATTCTGCATACATACACTATTTGAATATGATGGGAATGGCTTGTGCACGATGGAATGTGTTTATTTCAATAGTTCCATTCTGCATACATACACTATTTGAATATGATGAGGGTAAAAGGAGTAGTGCCCAGGGAGCATTGCTGACAGGAGTACAGAAAAGTGAGGGGCGTTTAGTACACAGAGGAGAGGAAGGACGAGGAAAAAAAGGAGAACAGGAAGGGCAGGGAATACAAGGAGAGAAACACTAAGTGTATGAAGATTAGAAGCACTACGAGGAGAAGAATGGGAACGAGAAAGTGGATGGGCAAGCTAATTAACGCTGAAGGTGTAGTTTGCTCATAATGCAAGTAAGTGTAATACGTATGTTTTGCTGGGAAGGCCATTTGGTGATTGTATAACTCCATCGCATCTGTAGATGGTGCTATTGATTTTTTGCTACTCTTAACTGTGCGGGGCCACTGTGCGGGGCCACTGTATGTCGCCTTTCTGATGAATCTTACAGTATGACCCCTTTCTTGCTATTAAATCAAAACAAGGCTGATGATGAAGTGCTCGGAAGTAGCCATAAGAACGTCATATTACATTTTTAATAGGCGCAACGAAGAATGGACCTCTCCGGAGCTATTACTCTTCATGTAATTTTTTTTTCTCTCCCTTAGCTAATTTTTTTGTATGTGTGTGTTTATATTTTATCATCGTTTTCATTATTTTTTAATTTCTTCGGACTAGACACTCTTGTATATCAATGCGTACATTCCATGGTGCACAATGCGTTTAGAATAGCACCAAAAGCTGCTTTTAGTGACACTTGCAAGCTTGGAATAGGTACATTCCATGGTGCACAATGCGTTTAGAACAGGACAAAAAGCTGTTTTTAATGGCACTTGCATGCTTGGAATGCGTACATTCCATGGTGCACAATGCGTTTACAATAGCACTAAAAGCAATTTTTAGTGACAAGCGTGGGTCACGGGTTCGATCCCCGGTGGTGACATACTTTTCTATTTCTCTAGAGTTCTGTTCAAAACTAAAATTGGGGCATGAGCATTACTTCATATCTGTGACAAATCAAAAGAAGAATCTCACTTCGTATTTCATTTGGTTTATTATAATGGCAATGTAGCAATTTTGTGCGGTACAACACTCCAACATTACCCAATGTTAATAACACTTAGCAACTTTGTAATTTTATTTCATGTCCACATATATAAATACTGCATCTGTAAATTTATTAAGACACACTTTCAATTCGACTTTCACAACAAGTTAGGCTAGGCCTAGTTAGGCTAGGCTAGGCCTACTCAATTAACCTTGTTGTAATGGGCGCTCATTGGTCCAAAAACACAAGCCATTCAGGCAGTCCAATTTCTGATTGGCTCCTTACTAAATGTCATTCCAAGTTTCGGCAACAGTGGAACTAAATGTCATTCCAAGTTGCCGCAACAGTGGTACTAAATGTTATTCCAGGATCCCTGTCGATGTGTTTTTGTGGAATACAAAACTCTAAGCGATGCTATGATAGAAATTTCTTATTGTTAAAAAGAGACTAATTATGTTCGTTATAGGATTAGACCTTCTGGCTTACAGCGTGGTAAAAAGTTCGAAGATTACTGCAATCCTCGGAAGAATACAACGTTTCTTCGATATCAGTTTTTCACTTCACGGCAAATCAATGTTTTCCAAATTCGGGATTCCGAAGCAGCTATTTTCGGATTGCGGAGTTCAGGATATGTCTAAAATGTTTAGTGAATTCGCCAAAGAATGGGATTTTGAGCACATTACTTCAAGCCCATACCATCCACAATCTCCCGTCAAAAACTTAAACAAGGGTACAAATAAACAACCTAGCCTACAACACGACTATCTATGCCAAACGCATTTTGGCATCGATTAAATGGCAAAAGAGTCTCCAAAGTTAACTCGCCCGAGTCTAAAGTTTGACGGGAATAAGTTGAAGTATCCACTTTGATTATTTTGAAGTCCCTGTTTCGTTAAATTGCGGTCTAATGCAATCTGCGATAGAAAAGTATAGAAAGTGTCGTCAATAAATTCTTGTCTGTGCCAAGCGCCCCAGCCGCAAGCCACCCCTTACACACTGGATCGAAAAGTGACGGAAGTTGTTCTTGATATTTTTGTTCATTTGTTTAGTTAAGTTTCATAGCAAAGCTGAGAGTATGACACACATCTCAATGTTGCTACTGAAACTGCCAGTGAAACTCCGAAAGTTATATGCAGTAAAGGTCTATTGAAATACCCACATTCCATCGTGCACAGCGCATTCTTATTATGCGTAAATAATGGATCTATGCAGTATGGTACTATTGAAATACTCACATTCCATTGTGCACAACGCATTCTTTTTATATGTAAATAATGAATCTATGCAGTAAAGGTCTATTGAAATACCCACATTCCATCGTGCACAGCGCATTCTTATTATGGTTCGATTTCAAGTAAAAAACATGGACTCTTTTTTCATTGCTCTTCGTTATTCAAAGCGTTTGTAGTAGTTTTCTTTCTTATTTTGAAATGTTCAGCAAGCTTTAAACAGCCCAGAAAATAAAGTTTTCTTCTCAGCATTTATAATTAAATAGTGATCCTATCAGGAGTGGGCTTTCTTGAAGTTCTGAAATGCGGGGAGAAGAGGTGTCGGTATATGGTGCAGAGAGGCTGGTCTCCAATTGCGTTGAGCTGCATGTCGATGTCCATCGGTGGATGATTGGGAGCTAATTTGGCGACTAGAGAAATAGAGTATGTTAACAATGGAGATCACCTAGCTCAGTTAGTATAGTACGAGCCGCGAAAGCGTGGGTCACAGTTTCGATGCCCGGTGGTGACATTTTTTTCTATTTCTCTAGTATTTTTTTATACGTGTTGCTGGTTTGTAGTTCCAATGCAAACTTACATGTGATTGGCTATAACATGAATTGGTAGGGTGACCCCGCTGCTTATCAGGGGGACTGGTATGAAACACCGGTAGGGTGACCCCCACTGCTTATCGGGGGGGCTGGTATGAAACATCGGTAGGGTGACCATGACTTTCATATTTCTACATTATACGAACATTGTAGTACTTCTTCCACATAAGGGGTCACAATCCACATAAGGGGTCACAATCCACATAAGGGGTCACAATCCACATAATGGGTCACAATTCACATAAGGGGTCACAATCCACATAAGGGGTCACAATCCACATAAGGGGTCACAATTCACATAAGGGGTCACAATCCACATAAGGGATCACCATCCACATAAGGGGTCGTGGTTCTGGTGAGAGTTTTCAGTGCGTAGATTAACAGTAAGAAGTAAAAAGATTAATAAAAGATTGAATTGGAAGGTTAAAAATAGGACTGCAGAAGAGAATCAATGTAAAAACCAAAAAAAATAAGATCAAAGAAAGATAGAAGAACTTAACAACGTAATTAATGAAAGGGTTTTTTGATAAGGTATCAGAGTAAAAGAAACCAAAGCAAAATAAAGGAAAGGAGTAAAATGACGATGCTCATTAAAGTTATTTTCTGGATTTCGTGAAGGCTTACATTTCCTGGTATTCTTTCAAGATGTTTTTCTGTCCCTATTATTATTGTTATTATTATTATTATTGTTATTATTATGATCAAAAAAGTCATAAGTGGTTGTATTCGCACATCGTATTTTATTTTTTGTAAACGTAATTCTGAATGGCAATGTCCAGAACTTTTAGCTTGGTAATGGCCATCTAGAATTGCAAATTTTCAAACTTTTTCCTTCGGCACCAACCATGGTGGTGCCTCATTGAAACACTAAATGGAGAAATTCTTAACACAATTGGTTCTGAAAGTTAACAAGTCATTATACCAAAACGAAAGTATTTCGTCAACTTAGGATCAACCATTAAGGTAGACTGGGCTTACTCTCAGTATATTTTATATTTTCTGCCACTGGGTGCACAAAGAGTTCAAAATAGGCTAATAAGGCATATTTGACATAGTTTGAATTTACCAGATGCGTACATTCCATGGCGCTCAAAGCGTTAAAAATGCGCTTATAAGGCGTATTTGACATAGTTTGCATCCGGTAGATGCGTACATTCCATGATGCACAAAGCGCTCAAAATACGCTAATAAGGCATATGTGACATAGTATGCATACGCTATTGCACACATCTTAAATTACAACAGTTTAAGGGATGTGAAGCAACAGTCAAATTTATACGTTTATTTGACCGTTTATTTGATTTACTTAATTCTCGGAACCCCTTGGCAAAGGGATACAAGTCAGCTTTACGCGTGAAAAACAAGGAACACTGGCAACCATTCCTTGATGAGGCATTTGATTATATTTTGAATTTGAAAGATGCTGCTGGTCTTTGTTGTAATTTTCTTCCAGCTTCTTGCAGAGTTTGTTGTAAGTTTTCTTCCAGCTTCTTGCAGAATTTGTTGTGAGTTTTCTTCCCGCTTCTTGCAGACTGCGTTGTACGTTTTCTTCCTGCGTCTTGCGGAATTTGTTGTAATTTTCTTCCAGCTTCTTGCAGAGTTTGTTGTAAGTTTTCTTCCAGCTTCTTGCAGAATTTGTTGTGATAGAGTAGGAGGGCAAGTTTATTGGGCCTTACGTGGCGCATATAATTTTTTTACCTGTCTTCGACACAAGATATCGCGCGAAAAAATCCCATCTATAAAAAAAATCAGCTAATTGATAGTCGATTAAGATAACAAATTCTTTGGCCATCAGTTGAGCAGGCATATCCGTCATAAAACCAGTGCTAGAAATTAAAAGAGCACAGGGATGTACGGTTCGGACATTGATCTTTATGACAAAAGATGTAAGGACCTCGAGGGATGGTTGATGACTCGCGGATATAATAAAAAAGTAATTGATACACAGTTAACACGGGCAAGAGAAGTAGATCGCCCGGAACTTCTCACTCCCAGGGATTCTAATGAAAAGTCAGAACAAAAAGTTTCCAGGGATGTGTTAACCTTGTCATATCATCCAGCACTTAATCACTAAGCAACGATATTTGTTGATACACATTGATTTAAAGAGTTGTTCACAATATATGCCTAAAGAAGTAGCATTGGCCTCCTTACACAAAAAGTACCACTCCCAGGAAAATCAACCTTCGCATACCACTGATCACCTAATTCTTTTTAAAGCTGCCTATTCATAAGTCAAGCAACAGTTGCCTCCCACTAAGCAACGATATTTGTTGATACCTACTTATTCTTTAATGGTTGACGCATCAAATGTTGCCGTCGGCGCTTGCTTACAGCAAAATATCCATGGATCTTTGGAACCGATCGCATTCTCCTCCCGCCGTCTCCAGCCTCGCGAAACAAAGTACAGTACTCTTGGACGTGAATTACTGGCAATCTACCTCTCTATTCGCCATTTCCGTCATCTCCTCGAAGGCCGCCCCTTCTGCGTTAATGAAATGATAAACATTTGGCATTCCGATATACAATGTCTGTGGCTCTCCAGTGTTGGAATAAGGGGTTTATCGTTCCAGACAAGGACAAAATGTTGCCAAACGGTTCACAGAGTTTTGTACCAAATTCGAGACAGTTTGAAATCGAATGTTTCTCGTGACACATGGAAAGCAATAATTTCTTTGGATTTTGTTGACACGATTTGTGGTAAGGAGTAAATCCATGTGAGAATAGCTGTAGATCAGCGACCAGGTCGAACGTCTCGTACTCGCAGCAACTCGGGATGAATGTGTAGGGGCTTTCGGTAGCCTCGAGTCAATGTGGAGGCTCAACAATTCTGCATGCAGTAATAAGCCCTGCGCCCATGCTGTAATGAGCCCTGCTCCATGCAGTAATAAGCCCTGTACTGTAATGAGCCCTGTTAATTGTCACTAACAACGCCTTGTTAGGTTATTTTGAACACATTGTGCACCATGGAATGTACGCATTCCAAGCATGCATTTGTCACCAAAAACGCCTTGTTAGGTTATACTGAACACATTGTGCACCATGGAATGTACGCATTCCAAGCATGCAATTGTCACTAACAACGCCTTGTTACGTTATTTTGAACACATTGTGCACCATGGAATGTAATAAACGTTTGAGGTGTACATTTATGGTGCACTTGGTAGATCGTTAGGACAGACACTTGCCGTACACTTGGTAGAGAGTAAAGACAGACACTTGCGGTACTCTTGGTAGGAACCTTGGAAAGCACTTGCGATGCTTTTGATAAACGTTTGAGGTGTACATTTATAGTGCACTTGGTAGACCGTTAGGACAGACACTTGCTGTACACTTGATAGCTTGGAATGCGTACATTCTATGGTGCACCATGTGTTCAAAATAACGTAACAAGGCGGTTTTAGTGACAATTGCATGTTGGAATGCGTACATTCCATGGTGCACAATGTGTTCAAAATAACCTAACAAGGCGTTATTAGCGACAATTGCATGCTTGGAATGCGTACATTGCATGGTGCACAATAGTTTCAAAATAACCTAACAAGGCGTTTTTTTTCTGAGCTTAATTTTTTTCTAAAGTTTAGCAGGAATCTTTACACAGGATCGTCAACGTCAACAAATATTACATGTTTTTTTTTCATCTGAGTTCTGCTAAATGCAAAATGTAAAAAGACATATTAAAGTATCCTTTTACCTTAATTCAGCCTGCCTGATTGTCTGTCAAGACTTTAAAATTTGCTGAAGTAAATTGCTTTTTGTAGACGTTATTTGACATGACAGAGAAACTAGAACCCACCTGGTTGAGAGTAGCAAAAGTTTTGCAATTTTAGAAATTATTCTCTAAATTTAATTGCCGCTGTTGGGGCTCTTTCAGGGAGTTTAACCCCCTCTTTAAAATTGCATGTTAAAGTTTTGGTTGTTCATTATCGTTAAAGGCTTGAGACGAACCCTCTAAAAACTAAGATCCCTACCATTCAAAACAAGGTGAAATACCACTTATTAACTTATCTTTCCTGTGGTTTCACTATCACCTGTGCATGCCTGTGTAGATAAGTGATGGCTGACAGTCACCTGGTTACTCACAAACATTGTCGTAAGACTTCTAAAGTGGCCCACAGACGCTGAAGAAACTTTGGGACAGTAAGACAGCCGGCATCAAGGGACAAATAACTGCAAAAATAGGGTACTAAGTTGTTATATTTCAACATGCTGTATTTCAACATGCTGTATTTCAACATGCTATATTTCAACATGCTGTATTTCAACATGCTATATTTTAACATGCTGTATTTCAACATGCTTTAATTCAACATGCTGTATTTTAACATGCTTTATTTCAACATCCTGTATCTCAGTATGCTGTATTTCAACATGCTTTATTTCAACATGATCTATCTCATGGTAATCATGGAAGCTGTGCTTAAGACAGTATTTGCATTTATTGGTATTTGCATCCGTCTCAATGCTTGCTTAATTTACATATATTTCGAATATAGCTGTTTATTTGTTTGCTTTATAAACGTGGGTGTCCTTGCTTGTACCTCTTCTTTTGTTTGGTTACTCATTATTATAATCTCTTAGGATTTACACTTTTCGTATATTTTCCAGAAAACGCACCAGTTATTACATTTTTTGTAGAAAGGATAAGGAATGGACTAATCCTGAGTTGCTTATTTGGTAAATAGAATTCCTTTCTTTTTTTTATTGTTGTAGTTTCTGGGTTTTTTTTTTTATTATTTATTATTTGTTTTTTCTCTCTCTCGATGATTGAAAGTATTTCTTGTTACTAGGGTTGTATATCGTAACAGTATTGATATGCCTTTTATCTTGGCCATATTTAGAAATCGCAAACTAGGCGATCTTCTGAAGAATAAGGAACCCAAGCCCTCTTTTATCAACCAACATTGTGTTGTGTATAATTTTCAAATGTAACCTGTGCGATGCAGGGTATGTAGGTAACACGCGTAAGCATCTTTTCCAGCGCGTGGATGGACACAAAAGAAAAGCGTCCTCCATCTACAAGCATTACATTGAGAGTGTATGGAATCGGACTATCCGTGTTTGCAACCACTCTGCGTACCTCTATGTCACTATCACAGCTGATTGCCTGGAGAATATGGATAGTATCATTGGTCTCATTAAGTAATACTGCTATTAAGTAATTTGAAAATAGTATTAAACAAATGTGTATGGAATCGGACTATCCGTGTTTGCAACCACTCTGCGTACCTCTATGTCACTATCACAGTTCTGGAGGACGTGACAGTTAGACTTATAGATAAGTTGTACGGTGGTAGTCGACGTAGAGAGTTATTTTGGCAGTTAGAATTAGATAGTTCTTCTCCGAACTGTCTTAATAGTCGTGTAGTAGACGTGTAGAACTTTTCACTATTCTGTTTTAGTTTCTAATTTCACTTTACATCTTTTCTTAGTATTGTTTTTTTCGTTCTTTCTCTTGTGATGTAGTATCTGTTCTCATTGATGACAGATGCTTTCCATAATCCGCGAGAGGCGGTCCTACTGGGCAGTTGAGCCTATTCATGGCTTGGTTCTCTGCCCGGTAGCACAAATTGAGGGTCGTCGCCCTTGGACGCTCCAGCTGCCCTTTATTTATTAGTTAGCCTGTTTGGCGGTTTTTCTGTTTATTTAGGGTAGTTTCAATGTCGGGCCCATCTGTTCCTCAATTTCAAAATCTAAGTCTCCAAATTCACAGGGAACTGCCAATGCTCGTAATCGGGTGTGGAATTGGTCTAATATCTCCTTAGCCTGTTGTCTAGCTTGGCGAAAACGATAAACTTCATATCTCCGATTTTTTTGAGGCTCGAAATATTCAGTGAGTTTCTGTTTGGCAAGCGTGAAATCATCGTCATCTCCCGTATCTGGTAGAAGAGTGGGAAGAGTTGGTGCTAACTGGGAGAATAGAGGGAAAAGAGCAAGGGGAAGGCAGAGAACTACTTTCCTATCAAACATATGTCATCGGTTGGATAATGGCATAAAGCCAGTGGGCCTTCTACATCTGGGCAACTAATGAATGAATCCACAATTCCAGTCATACACACTTAAAACTGCCTCAATAGCCATTGATGACCCACATACCTAACCAAAGCAAACACACATCTTATGTTGTAAGTTCCTATTGTTCTGTCACCCAACCAGAAACCAACTATTGTTCTCTTATTCTATTGTTGTGTCAGCCAATGAAAGGGGGGGGTGCGAAAGTGTAGTAGCGCCCGTTTCCTGTTCTGGTGTTAAGACGGCAACAGCACCACATTTCTCTCGAGCTTCAATCTCTTCCTTCAGGAGCTCAAACAAGTCTGGGGTTTAAAGCAGGGTACACAAGTCTGGGGTTTAAAGCAGGGTATACAAGTCTGGGGTTTAAAGCAGGGTACACAAGTCTGGGGTTTAAGGCAGGGTACACAAGTCTGGGGTTTAAAGCAGGGTACACAAGTCTGGGGTTTAAAGCAGGGTATACAAGTCTGGGGTTTAAAGCAGGGTACACAAGTCTGGGGTTTAAAGCAGGAGTATGCAAGTGTCACTAAAAACAGCTTTTGGTGCTATTCTAAACGCATTGTGCACCATGGAATGTACTCATTCCAATTATGCAAGTGTCACTAAAAACAGCTTTTAGTGCTATTCTAAACACATTGTGCACCACGGAATGTACGCATTCCATTTATGCAAGTGTCACTAAAAACAGCTTTTGGTGCTATTCTAAACGCATTTTGCACCATGGTTTCATACTACCCCCCTGATAAGCAGTGGGGCCTCCACGGTCTGCTCCCACAGAATATATCTAGTCGCAGATACCTCGATTGCCGACTAGTATTGTTTTCACGCATTGCTCTTGAAGAAAAAGTTCTGAAATAATGCCTACCATTTTGAAACCTGACGATGGGTTGAAATACGTGGGAAAAAGTTGCTGGCGGGAAATAGTTCTTTTCCAACGTACGGTTAGTGGCCAAAGTAACAACGTACCGGTAGTGGCCAAAGTAAAAACGTACGGGTAGTGGCCAAAGTAACAACGTAGGGTAGTGAGTGGCCAAAGTAATAACGTACGGGTAGTGACCAAAGTAACAGCGTGCGGGTAGTAACCAAAGTAACAACGTACGGGTAGTGGCCAAAGTAATAACGTACGGGTAGTGACCAAAGTAACAATATAACAATTCCTGGACCAACGTTGCTTGCACGACGCTATCTCAGTCGAGTTACAATGATCTCACTTATTTTATAGGGGTGTATCTTTTATATAATCTAAACATAACGTATCGGGACAAAACAACATAGTTTACACACGCTATCTCAGTCGAGTTACAATGATCTCACTTATTTTATAGGGATGTATCTTTTATATAATCTAAACAGAACGTATTTTGCTAAGAACTATTTTACAAAAAGCCACCAGAATATGATGATTCTAATGCCACAAGGCAGAAATAAAACTTTTAAAAATGGCACCTTATTTAATCCATGCTATTGTGACCCGGTCTCTTCACACATGTATGTTACCCCCGTTACCCTCATGTTACCCCGCTTGACCTAGCTTTAGCTTACTCAATAATTTCGTGTATTGTATCTGTATCAAAGCCTTTTGGCAGTCTGGACACAGTCATTAAAATTCTCGAAACGTCCATGAGTCACCAATTCCTTCGCGATTTCGGTATTTTGCAATCCTGAGAGAAACCTTGCTATTAGAACATTGTCTCTTGAGAAAACATAAAATCCCTTCTCAAAAATGCGCTGTAAGGAAAGTGCATACTCGTCCAGCGATTGTGATTCCTGCCGTTTACCGAAATGTTGTGTTGACTCGAGCCTTAGACGCCCTCACACCCAGAGTCGAACCGCCGCTTGCGTGCACCCCCCGTCACACTTCTGATATACTCCAAAGACCACCTGCTCCACATTTCAGACTTGGCCTTTCTTACTCGTTTCTCCATTTTCCCAGGGTTCTCTAATTCATTGTCCTCAACTGGTTGAATATCTCCCCCGTACATGATCTTGTTTGGTCTTCCACAAATTATTCTCCTTATTTTTTGATGTTTGGTCGCAAACCTCGACTCCCAATCGATGCTCTGTTGAAAGAACAACATCCTTGTGCCAAGACTCAACAGCAATACATTGATGATTGGCAGAAAGCAATCATAAAGGATCTCTTAAAACTATCCACCGTAATCTCCTATACCCCTGCAACCAACTTCCAGTTAACACAGTCAACCACTAACTGAATTATTGTTTTTTAATGTCGTACTTACCGAAGACATGTAAAGATATGAAAATCCAAGGGGGGTGCAGATCTTTATTAGCGCCCATTCCCGTATATAATAAGTGTGCAGTCTAACCTAAAACCGAGTTACAATGCATGTTCACTGGTACTGCGCAAAATGTGTCCCACCACTGGCCATTTTAAATCTGCTCGAAGCCCATTGCATATTTGGGAGCCATGGTGGCAACTAAGACCCTGCCCCGTATCTGTGGGCCCTTTTTCTTGTGAGATCTATTGTAGTTTAGGTTTGGATACCTTAGGTTCATGTAGATGGCACTTTGTTATTTACTCAACATTTAACACTAATTCCAAACAATCGTAAGACGGCAGCTAGCCACGATCGACGGATTAAAAATCGTTACAGATGTTCAAAACAGAAATGCCGAGTCTCTGGTAAACGTCCAACAGTTGTTTCAGGTGGAACGAGCGAGGAGGCCTTTTCAAAAATCAAAGGTCATGTACTAATTTTAGGTTACAGCAGGTTAAAAGAATGAGTTTGAAATCTCAAGGAATACGAGCAATTTCATTTTTTCATCGTCTAGTCCCTTTACGCAACATGCACCAAAACGCCTTCGTAAGAATTTGCTCTAAAACCGAAATGGAATGTGTGAAAGAGTATACCCAACTGTATTTTGAAGGAGCCAATCAGAAATTGGACTGCCTTAATGGTTTGTGTTTTTGGACCAATCAGCGCCCATTACAACAAGATTAATTGAATAGGCCTAGCGAGAAAACGAATTATTTTTGTCTGCATAGCAAAGGTTTTCTTGCTTTTATGTGGACTGACTCCAGAACGGCCAAATGTAGTGGATCCTAGCAGAATAGCACTATTGAAATAGCCACATGCCAACATGTAGAACGCATTCTCATTATGTTCATATCTTGGATCCTAGCAGAATAGCACTATTGAAGTAGCCACATGCCAAAATGTAGATCCCATTCTCATTATGTGCATCTATTGGGTCTGAGCAAAATGTAACTATTGAAATAGTCTTCTTCAAACGTGCGGAACGCATGAGAAGAGTTTGTTCTCCGTCTGTCCAAATAAAAAATATGTCGTCAATAAAACAAAACCATGCGTATGGAGATACTGAACTACTTTCTATTATTCTACGTTCTAACTGACCCATAAAAATATTTGCATATGATGTTGCAAACCTTGTACCTATAGCCGTGCCCCTAATCTGCCTATAAAAACTATCATTAAATTCAAAAAAGTTGTTTTCTAGTTTTCGCGGCTGGAAAATAGATTTAAGTGGTTTGAAAAAGGAAAGGACAAGGGAATTCACATAAGATAAAACTCATCTTTGCAATTTCTTGGTCGTGCTGGGCACGACAAGCACGCCTTTTAGCTACGTCACTGACCCTATCTTATCTTAGTAAACTCTGACGAAATCTCTGCTATAAAGTACATATTATCATATTGTAATATAGATGGGGTATAGTTTAGAAAATATAGTAAGAAATGTAAGTTGATAGTGAGAGGCTGACTTCTGGCACTTGATAGGGCATCAAGGCTTCTGATTGTGGAAAAAATTGGTCAACAAAAAGGTCTTTCAATTATGATCTATATGCGTTTATTATGTTAATTGATGGCCTAGATAACGATTCCGCGTGAAAGTGGTGCCTGATTTCGTATAGTTTAGAAAAAATTTGCTTGCTGTTCATATTTTTGTTAGTGAAACCTTAGAGGTATGTTTTGATGTGCGGTAATTGTATATATTTTATTTTATTTAATTCTTCTTTGTCGCTTGTAACATGATGATGATGACGAATAATAGATATGATATAAATTCTCGAGAAATGGAGGCAATTTTTTAATACACACTCTTGTAGTATTTCTGTAATTTTCACCCCCCATCCGCATATTTGCACAGTACCACAGCTCTAAGGAATATTTAGGTCTCCTTTAAAATAGAAATAAAGCTAAATGAAGTAAATTTAAGTATCTTTTAGGAACCAGGCATGCAGGATATCTTTGTGTACTCATATTTGCACAGTGTACTCATATTTGCACAGTACCACAGCTCTAAGAAATATTTAGGTCTCCTTTAAAATAGAAATAAAGCTAAATGACGCATCTAGTGTATGCAAACAATGTCAAATATGCCTTATTTGGATATTTTGAACGCTTTGTGCACCATGTAATGTACGCATCTTGTGCATGCAAACTGTGTCAAATATGCCTTATTAGCCTATTTTTGAACGCTCTGTGCACCATGGAAAGTACGCATCTAATGTATACAAACTATGTCAGATATGCCTCATTAGCCTATTTTGAACGCTTTTTGACATAGTTTGCATACACTAGATGCGTGCATTCCATGGTGCACAAAGCGTTCAAAATAGGCCAACAAGGCATATTGGACATAATTTGCAAACACTAGAAGCGAACATTCCATGGTGCACAAAGCGTCCAAGAAAAGCTAATAAGGCATATTTGACATAGTTTGCATACACTAGATGCCTACATTCCATGGTGCACAAAGCGTTCAAAATATTACAGCTTGCTTCATGCACGGGCCAACAAGAAGGCAAATCGCCACTTGAGATTTGGAATACCTATCGTGTGGTTGCAACTGATTGCTACTTTTACTTGGTAGATACAAAAGGTTTCAGCAAAACAAATTGTCAGAAAATGTTATACCAAGCCTGCCTTCTGCCATATTGAGTGTTCCATATTCGGGTCTTCATCCTATGCTGTCTTTAGAGTATAACCTTTGAATGCGTGCGTGTTTTGACTTTTTAAGGATTCTATTGAGAGTTTCGCCGATAGAAATGGCATTGTACTGCTTTTGCTGTTTCTATTTTGAAAATAAAATCCTGGTCAGAATAAATGATTAGATTTTTGTACAAATTGGTTGTAGTATTGTAGTGTTGAAAAGGAGGCTGTCATTGTTTGTACACTAAACGAGTTTCTTCTCCGAGAGAAAGAAAAGGGGAGAGAAGGATGATCAACAAGAAGACAGGAAGATAGCATAATAGATTAAAGAACGAGGCATCGAGCAAGCTGTGGGTCAGAAGAGAGCAATAGACAGACAGCAGGAGAGAGGATTATTAAAGTGTAAGAAAGCTAGATAACAAAACAGAAAGAGAGGACGGCAGCAAAAAAGATAGTTAATCGGAAGAGCGCGAGCACCATGGAATGTACGCATCTAGTTTATGCAAACTATGTCAAATATGCCTTATTAGCCTATTTTGAACGCTATGTGCTCCATGGAATTCACGCGTCTAGTGCATGCAAACTATGTCAAATATCCGTTATAAACCAATTTTGAACGCTTTGTGCAGCATGGAATGTACGCATCTAGTGTATGCAAACTATGTCAAATATGCGTTATAAGCCTAAGGTACTCAGCATTGGAGTAAACTTGTTTGATGCTGGTTCACACATGCCAACATATTATATTTTGTTTACACTTATAGCTTGTATTATATTCTGTTTGATTGACAAGATGAACAGTTTATACGTAGCTTTAACAAACCTGATTATAACACTTACCAATATCGATAGAGTGTTAACTGAACAGACGTACGTATGATATTACCTTTTTATCAAGATAGTTTGCATACACTAGATGCGTACATTCCATGGTGCACAAAGCGTTCAAAATAGGCTAATAAGGAAAATTTGACAAAGTTTGCATACACTAGATGCGTACATTCCATGGTGCACAATAGGGCTCAAAACAGGCTTATTAGCCATATTTGACATAGTTTGCATACACTGGATGCGTACATTCTATGGTGCACAAAGTTTTCAAAATAGGCTGATGTTATGTTGTATCACATGATGGAGACAAGATATCTTAAGTTTGATGATAAATGATATTCACCGACTCGTTGATTACCTACAGGTTATGGGCCCAGCACGCTTCCACGCTTCCAGTTCTAACAATACTTTTTTATATATCTTACGCGCCTTTCAGGTATCAGTTACACTGTACCAGTGGCAAAATGTACGTGTTACTGTCAGCACAAGTTGTGCACAAAGCGTTCAAAATAGGCTAATAAGGCATATTTGACATGGTTTGCATACACTAGATGCGTGCATTCCATGGCGCACAAAGCCTTACAAATAGGCTAATAAGGCATATTTGAAATAGTTTGCATACACTTGATGCGTACATTCCATGGTGCACAAAGCGTTCAAAATAGGCTGACAACGCATATTTGACATAGTTTGCTTACACTAGGATATTCTTAGTGTCATTTGTTTAATTCAGTTAAGATTGGTATAAAGAGAACGAAAAGAAAAGGAATCCGATGGAACGATTTGAACTGGACACTATGTGATTCCAATCTCAGCGTGTACTTTGAGGTCTGTCTTGTGTGTTAGGGTGGAGATGATGTTCTTAGTGTCATTTGTTTAAAACAGTTAAGATTGGTATAAGTAGAACGAAAAGAAACATATTAAAAAGATGAAGGTGACGTTTTACGAGGCTCGAAGAAGTGTGAAGACGCACGTTACGGATTTTAGCTGTCGTTGATAATACTGTCATTGAGCAGGAGGACGAGGGGAACATTTTAAAATGTTGAAAGGCATGTAGGAGACTACCATGACTTCGAATAACTGACTATTGTTTGTGTTGTATTACCTTACGTTTAGGAAGTTGCAGTTTTATGCATCGAACTCTTGATCGCCTGCATCACCTCGAATTCTTCAATATTTAAAAAGGCGTGACGGGTTGGTAAAAACTAAGAGCGTGCGAAGCTTGCCGTTTTACCAAATTTCTGCAAATCTTTCTTTGAACGTCTACCATGTAACGCTGTTCAGATAGTTATACGAAGGTATCTGTTTTCCTTCGACAATGTTGTAGCTTCGTTTTGTAATGGATTTAATTGTGGAATTGAATTTGACTCGACACAAATCTAAGACAAACTCGACGTCTAAAGTAGGCCTTAGTTTATGAAGAAAGGCACTATGCACTCACGTCGAGGTCACTAATTTTTAGCGTAAAGGGCTTAACATAATAATAACTAAATGATTGACTCACCAATCCAAACAAGATGTGTGTAAACATTAAGAAGGCGAAGATTACTTTCGTGTAGAGCTGTAACTTCTATCATCGCTGAATACTGAGTAACTTTGCAAGGTCTCCGACACCACGGGATGGAAGGGTGGTCAATGAGTCATGGCAGTCTCTCAATCAAAGACCCCTGATGAGCAGTGGGCCCGATGAGTCATGGCCCCTCCACTCGTTAGACACATATACTAAATATTTAAAACCTATGCTATTTACACTCTTATTATATTTGAAATTGTCCCATAAATATATAGCTTAATATTCCTTGGTGCATGCAATAGAAGAAGTTGGAAGGGGGCATCTTTTGCATGTAGGCCCCAGACCTCCCACCAGCTTAATCCGGCCAAGGGAACAATACCATCTGAAGAAATCTAGTGTATAAATAAACCTAATGCAAAGACAGTTTCATTTTCTGTTAACTGTTGTTTATACCACCCTTTTCATGCAATTGTCACTAAAAACGCCTTGTTACGTTATTTTGAACACATTGTGCACCATGTAATGTACGCATTCCAAGCTTGCAATTGTCACTAAAAGCGCCTTGTTAGGTTATTTTGAACACATTGTGCACCATGTAATGTACGCATTCCAAGCTTGCAATTGTCACTAAAAACGCCTTGTTAGGTTATTTTGAACACATTGTGCACCATGGATGTACGGTATTTGCAGAAGTTTTCTAAAACACTTCATTTCAAACGAATTTATTCTCTTTTCTGCTTCTGCATTGATTTTCCACGATTCACAACCATAGGTCATAGTGGACGTAACAATTGCTCTCGTACCAAATATCAGAAGACGTTTAAGTTATAGTCTCTTTCCCTAAAGCGTAGCCAGTTTTAGGAAAGGCATATCGCCCGCTTAACGACATACTAAGGTTGATGTATCGAATATTTCTAAATCTTGACTTCGAATCTTCATACATATTATGATATTTTCTATTTTTCCTATTTATGTTATTCTGTAAATTAGTCTCCAAGCAAACTGTTAGCTCCAGCACGTACAATGTATTATTTGATGGAATGTTGAGACGAAGATCTGGCCCTTTTTTAATGCAAGGTGATTGACAGCCTGATATGTCTTGACAATCTATACGTTGATTCTTAGAGTATTCCTATGTGTGGGTATTTTGGCCTTGGTCTATAATCTTGCGAACGAGGCTTCTTTTAAATACCCCTGTTAGTTTCAGCTCGACATAAGGAGAGCAAGTAACCTTCAAAAGTTTTTGCGAACAACGTGTTATCCTGTTGAGAGTTTTGAGACACCAGAAATTCCATCGATAAGCCCCCATAACTTAGACACACTGTCTCTCTATCTGTAAGAATTAAAGATTTTTGCCCTGGTGATCTTATTTCTCTTTAAGCACATGATAAAAATCTATTTATTGCATGTTCCATGTTTCAGGCAAAATTGTCTCCATCAACAAAGACTATTTCAAATGCAGTACCCTTCCATGCACAAAAGTGTTATGAAAAATATAGACTTGGCCTTGGGTGTAATTCTATGTACGCATCTAGTGTCTGCAAACTATGTCAAATATGCCTTATTAGCCTATTTTGAACTCTTTGTGCACCATGGAATAAACGCATCTAGTGTATGCAACATATGTCAAATATGCCTTGTTAGCCTTCTTTGAGCAATTTGTGCACCATGGAATGTACGCATCTAGTGTATGCAAACTATGTCAAATATGCCTTATTAGCTTATTTTGAACGCCATCAATGGAGTAGCTTTCCTTGAAATGCTGCTCTAGTGAAAGGAAAACATTTGGATGTACTTCCTGCACGACATCATTGTACAGTTTTTCGAGTGATTGAGCAGATATAGTTTGCCACTGATGAGCCATAGCCCTTAATAGACGATCCGTTACTTTTGTGACTTAGAACAAACATGAAGAAGGTACGAGTAATCGACCATAAGCTTTGAAACTGCTACTGGAGGCAAACTGAGTTAAGTCTCATCAACTGGCAACACGGGAAAAGCAGGAACATTCCGGGATGCACAGCCTTGAGGATGTTACTGGAGACATATATTTGGATTCAGAGCTTACTTCTCTGTTGGAAGAGATCTAGTAGCAGGATCGCTTAGAGATGCTTGTCAAGCACACGACTCCCAGGGAGGTGCACTCTGGTTAAAATAATAAAGAATTGCTTAAACGCTTTTATATGGCTACGTATGATTTAATGACTTGCTTGTTGTGTGAGGCCTTTTTCGATAACCGGGCCAAGCCAAGCGGAGTGCGTAGCATGAATTGGCCCTTCAATCATCTGAATCCTGTCTCAACCTTCATGAATCTAAGGAAGGGGTATATATTGTATTGTTTGTTTACTATAGGCCTATGTCCCTGATGTAGAGAAAAATATTGTCACCTGTCATCCATGGGTCAAAACAACTGAATTTTTTTAATAAAGTTTGATTAATGTGATTATCATCACAAATGATGGCAACAATATTTCCCCCACTTATCCCCTCTATGATAATAGAGGCCAGTTCAAACAGGAAAGCACAGTCAAGTTCACAAACTGGCAACATCTTACATAAAATTTTGGGCCAGCAAGTAAGCACTAGTAATACTACTACTAGTAATACTACTACAACTACTACTACTACTTCTACTACTACTAGTAATACTACTACTAGTAATACTACTACTAGTAATACTACTACTACTACTACTACTACTACTACTACTACTTCTGCTACTACTAGTAATACTACTACTAGTAATACTACTACTAGTAATACTACTACTAGTAATACTACTACTAGTAATACTCGATGAATTACTTTGTATTTCAATTCATTAGACGAGAAAGACGAGAAGTCAAAGTCTCTCAAATTCGATTTTGGGCTCTCTAGGGACTATGAAAGTTTAAAATTTCCCGGCCGACAAAGCCCATCCAGCCCTTGCGTTTCTTAAATTTTGGGGAGATTGAACCCTGGTATCTTAAAAAATGGTTTCTTATACATAAAATAAGTTTATCGTAAGCAGGATGTAAAACCGGATGCCCCCCAAAATGTAGCCTTGCCCCCCCAAACCTGAAGTGCTGGCTACGGGCCCGAGATCACGTGTTATGTAATGCATTATTCAGAAAGGTCTCTATTTCGGAAGAACAAACCGCTTTACAAAATATGGTGTTGGAAAGTATGGAAAATGAGATATATTTTTTGGAATAGCAAACGACACCTTGGACCCATACCGCGACTCCCATTCGTCTTGCTAATGTACCTATTAGCCCTCATAAAAATCTACTGATGGGTTGCGAACTACTGTCAGAATGGTTATAGCACTCATTATATCAAACTGTGCATATGAGAGGCTTTTCAAACAAGCATGGTATACTTGTTAGCCAACAAAACAGATGACACGGTGAGCGGAAAAATTCACAGAATAATCATTGCAACGAAAAACTCTGGCATGATACACTTTGACAATCTCTCGCCTAAATCCCAGCAGATCAAGCTGCTTTTCTCCTCTCTGGAGAGGTTTCAGCCTACAAATTTGGAAAGAACTGTTAACAGCCAAATCAACACAAAATAGGAAAAGGGGACATCACTACTTCTTGTTGCGAATGTTTATCATGTAGGCACTGATGTTTTGATCCATTCTGCGAACTCCACCCAAGGAGGATGGCACATCCAAACTAGCTAAGTGGTCAGATATTATAAACCTGTACAAATTAGAGAAAGGAAAAGTAGCTAAATTATCCACCCTAACTGATGTGTCTGTATTCCCTAAGCCAATAGAACGTCAGAGTGTCTCCACCTGCCTTAAAGTCTTCAGTGATGAAACCATAACAGCCCTGAAAACACATCCACAGTTAGGAAATGTTGATTATATTTCTGTGACATAGACAAAAAGGCTCTTACACAGGAGGCAGTCAACAATGTACATGTTCGGAACAACTCTACATGCAAAGCAATAGCCATGGGCCTGTTGAAGTAATATTGTAACCCCCTACCCCCATCTAAGACCACTGTTAAAGTCAGGTTTGGTACAATGAAACTACACGGCACAATGGAATCCACACTTTGCAGTATAAGTAGTGCGTAAAAACAATAACAAAGGTTCAAGTGACGTAATTAGTTCAGTGGCTGAAACTTGAGATTGTTCTCTCAACAAAATTTCTGAAAGCCTACCCTATTAATGTAGAAGAAACTCAACTGTTCGCGCCATAGCTAACACCGGCGGCAAGAGGCGATCTGCGAATGACGTTACAAAGCGGCTCAGACTTATCGCCTTGCAGTATTACGAGAGTGCGTCAAAGGTCTCGAAGTATTTATAACCTTAACATCAAAGCATACAATCACATTTTATAGCAATTAGACATGTTAAATCATCCGCTGGCCTACCAGGTTCTAGAGTGATTCTAGAGTATCATAGCACTACAGCAGTTCACAACAGTCACCCCATATTTGTAAACGTACCAGATGCGTGTATCGTGCGAGGTCTCTTCTCAAATGGCCAAAGTTGGTAAAGAATGTGATTAAAGGCTCTTTTCCTATTTCAAAAGTTTTAGTTTTTGAGGTTAATAGCTACGTATGTTGAGAAAATGAAGATATTAGACTATTTTATGATTGCACAAGGTAAAGAATGTGATTAAATTCTCTTTTCCTATTTCAAAAGTTTTAGTTTTCGAGGGAAATAGCTACGTATGTTGAAAAAATGAAGATATCAGACTATGACTATTTTGTGATTGCAAATGGTAAAGAATGTGATTAAAGTCTCTTTTCCTATTTCAAAAGTTTTAGTTTTCGAGGATAAGAGCTTTGTCTGTGGAAAAAATGTTTTCGAGGGTAATAGCTACGTATGTTGAATAAATGAAGATATTACACTATTTTATGATTGCAAATGGTAAAGAATGTGATTAAAGGCTCTTTTCCTATTTCAAAAGTAAAAGGTGTTTATTTCATAATTTTAAATTAGTGGACGGCATTTAAATATATTTCTGTATTTCGCAGTTTTAATTTTTGGTCACACCACATCGTAAAGTTATCCAATGAAAGAAAAAGTATAACAAATTTAAAAGGCAGTTACTGTAACGAGATATTTTTAACTAATGAATGGTGACAGTGTATAACGCATAAGCGACACAACACATTTAACAGCACCTAAGAGATTTATACATCTAAGTTTATATCGTGAAAACAAAAGAGTAATTAGATGAGTTCAAAGCAAATCCAAGGGAACGTTCGAATCCACGTCAGCGCTCTTTGTTAGAGTAGACAACTTACGTCAATTAGCAAAGTAACTATTTACAACACTTGTCGATGAGTTGATGTAAAATATGGTCAGAGAGCAGTCGCTAATCAGAAGCATGTAAGACTCTCTATTACGTTGATTCGTCTAACATTGATTTATAGTTATAGGATGTTGAAAGCTTACATCGAGATCATGACTCATGGTAAGTCAACAAATTTCATTTCTGTTTAACATTAGGGAAACTGCCTCTTGCACAATTTTCCTAGAATTATGTGAGTCAGTATATGACAATTTATTCTACCATTCTTCCTTTGCTTCACTACACATTTCTTATTGCTAGGCCTTTTCAACCTATCCCTGTGTGAGGGGGCCTTCATGGACGTCATGTGTTCTTTATAGATTACAGTTCTGACACAATTCGATTTCTATGTTAATTACAACAGAGGTCTTAAACGCGGGGTTGAGGGGTCTTATGGCCCTCATGATGAAACGTTTAATGACTTTATTCCAAAAGCATCCATTTTGTCATGTTTAAATATTAACCATTGTGATGTATTTTTACTCTTTGACTCCAATTTCACTCGAAAATTCTCAACAGTTTTGTCCAAGATTGTAGAAATAGCATCTTTAAGTGTTTTTAATCTTATTATATCAGACGAGGGTGAAATTTGACTTGATTTTAAATTACCAATATAACGAAACTTTAACTAAAATCTTTCACTCTTGCTAAAAGCAGAAATCTGACTTTTATTCAAAGAGCCTTTAATCACATTCTTTACCATTTGTAATCATAAAATAGTCTAATATCTTCATTTTTTCAACATGCGTAGGTATTACACTCGAAAACTAAAACTTTTGACATAGGAAAAGAGCCTTTAATCACATTCATTACTATTTGCAATCATAAAATTGTCTAATATCTTCATTTTTTCAACATACGTAGCTATTACCCTCGAAAACTAAAAATTTTGGAGCATTTTCAGCCATTTATAGGCCTTTGATCATAGTGACTCTAAAACAAGATTTTGTCCAAGGCGTGCGCGTTTGAGAAATTTGCAAAAATTGGTCAAATTTCGACAACCACCAAAAACAGTCCAATTATGCTTGGCAAGTCCTCTTATCATGTTTCCAGCTAATCACCAGAGATTTTGGAGCATTTTCAGCCATTTATAGGCCTTAATTTGCTTAAAATGCTCTAAAATCATTGGCAGTAAGCTGGAAACATGTTAACAGGACTTGGCAGGCATGTTAGAATTGGTTTTGGTGATTGTCCAAATTTGACCATTTTTTGCAAAATTGGCCAAGGCACGCACCTTGGACAAAATCTCATTGTAGGGTCACTATCTTCAAAGACCTATAATTTGCTTAAAATGCTCTAAAATCATTGGCCCGGTACAATGATGGATCGGAAGTTTGAATACAACTCCTACGATTAATGCAACGAAGAATAGAAAAGCACCTAAAAGGACTTTATATAAAAAAAACATATACATGTGAAAACACTAATACACGGATGGATAAATAGTGGGGTATCTATTTTTGCAATTAATGGCACCAAGATCTGCTGCATGGACATGAAGTTCAGGGCATCGTTCCAGAGGGATGTTGCTTAGTCATGCCAATTAAGACCGGACTTGGGATAAATATTGCCGGAGCCTGTGACTGATTTTGCTTAGTGCCGGCAATTAAGACCGGACTGGGGATAAAGATTGTAGGGGACTGAGACTGATGTAGCTTAGTCATGGCAAATAAGATCGGACTTGGGATAGATATTGCGGGAGCCTGTGACTGATGTTGCTAAGTGATGGCAATTCGTCTTAACTGCATTCTCAGTCTTTATTAACGCTACTTCTACACCCTAGTCTAGTCAGAGCTTCTCTCATTCCCGCTCATTGCACTGCCAAGCCGACAAAGACTGAATATTCCTGCAGACGCTACTTCTACACCGTAGTCTAGTCAGAGCTTCTCTCATTCCCGCTGTCCTGGCGTTTCTTCTTCTTCCAATTACATTTTTTACCTTTATTCTTCTGTAACGAAATTCTCCTCATACCCTCTCAACTTTAACCAGTCAGTAAGCTCTCCTGCCCTACTGTTAAAACTATAATACACATAAAAATATACATATATAATACTCAAAGAGAAAAACACTGCGATTACCCATCACTCGGGGTGACTTTGTGCAATATTTTAGGACAACTTCAATTAAAAACAATTTTAGGAAACTTTCAATAAAATTAAAGAAGCTTCAGAAATGCTCTCTTGTGATGGTGAACTGCAAAAATCTGTTTTTACATCCTCACTTTGAGAAAGTGCAGCTGCAGTTGGTTGCGACGGTGATGGAGAAGCTTGAGAAATGCTCTCTTGTGATGGTGAACTGCAAAAATCTGTTTTTACATCCTCATTTTGAGAAAGTGCAACAGCTGCAGTTGGTTGCGACGGTGATGGAGAATTTTAATGAATCAGGTAGTCGAGTCAAACTCAAAAAGGGATCTATTTTGGGTGTCGTCAACAACATTGAAGAGCAGCAGAGCGAAGTTCAACACACAATCCTACCTCATGTGACAAAGGTGGGTATTGTGCAATTAGCTACTAGCTTAGAAACAATAGACACGGGACAATTAGCAGACAGTCACAATAGGCAGCTCATTAGCGTTCTTGACATATCGGATTGAATTATCTTAGTGCAAGAACTGGCTGCGGCCCCGCTTGACTCCACCGATCATAATCTAGCCCACTGGTTACGTTGGCCTCCCCTGCGAGATATCAAACGAATAAACTAAGGGAATACTTGTTTCAACCTTTTCAGATTACAAGCTATATTAAACATCTGCTACAGAATATACTTACGTTTTTGGTTCTACCGGAGCATCAGATCTGAAAGACGTATCCAGGTCACTTGCAAGATTTTCACTGAAAAGTTGCTAAACCCAACTTCCGGCACGGACACAATATAGTAGATGAAACGCTAAATAAGGAAGCTTTATTGGTAACGTTTCATCTTCTGAAAGAAGTCTTCAGGTCACCTTTTGGTTTTTACTGAAAAGTTGCTAAACCAAACTTCCGGCACGGACAAAATATAGTAGATGCAACTCAATGTGAGAAACCTTAGATAATTGATTTCGAATAAAACAGCGAGGTACCTGAATACCTTTAAGTTTAACCCATAGAGGAAGAAGACTGGGCTAGAGCGCTCATCTGTTGCTATTCTTTTGTTGGTGAGTGCGGAAGCCATGCAAATCCATAATGGCTCCATTAAAGTGGCAGAAACGCGAAGGCTCACTGACGAGGCCTATGAATAAGGCTCTTTTCCTATTTTAAAAGTTTTAGTTTTCGGGGGTAATAGCTACGTCTGTGGAAAAAATGAAGATATTAGATTATTTTATGATTGCACGTGGTAAAGAATATGATTAAAGGCTCTTTTTCTATTTCAAGAGTTTTAGTTTTCGAGGGTAATAGCTACGTCTGTGGAAAAAATGAAGATATTAGACTATTTTATGATTGCACATGGTCATTTGTTATGGCTCGCCTAACAGGGTTATAAACGGCAATTCCATCAGCCAGAGCAAATGCTGTAAAAAAAATAATAGTATTTAGGATCATACCAAAGTGGCTTGTGGATGACAAGCACACCACTTTAATTATAAGCTTGTAATTTTGCTTCTTAAATGAGCGGACAATGAGATACGTGTCGTCCCTGTGGTATATGGAGTAGGAAGTACAAGCATCTTTTCCGTTTTTTTCCTTTACTCTTCTCTTGAATGTTTTCTGTTTCTTCCTTTACTCCTCTCTTGAATCCTTTCTTTTTCATTCTTTACTCTTCTCGTATCCTTTCTTTTTCATCCTTTACTCTTCTCTTGCATCTTTTCCGTTTTTTTCCTTTACTCTTCTCTTGAATGTTTTCTGTTTCTTCCTTTACTCCTCTCTTGAATCCTTACTGATGGCAGAGTCAACCTTAAGATCGAATAACTTGCTGTTGTCTTTACAACTGCGTGTTTTACTGTCCAAGGCACCCTTTCCCGTCGTACTATTGCAGGAACATGCTGCTTAAGCCTCGATTCCAAAATTTTATGACGTACGGCCCACATACCGAGCTCCACATCGGCATTCAAATTGATAAATAACATTACTTTTCTTCAGGGTGGGTACATTGTGTACAAATCTTAGCTTTATAACTTTGCAAATATACATACTTTCCTCTGTGGGTTAAGAAATTCCTGGAGTTTGTAAAATTTGTAGTTTTTAACAAGCAGGTATAGTTGGGTGGGTGCTAAGTAGGTATAATAAATATGTAAACTAATTTAACAACAGAATCATGAATAGTTTTGGGGCGGCGGGAAAATCTGACAAAGAAATCGAACTGAAAATAACAGCAGGCAGCACGATAGACAGAACGATACTTAAAATTTATCTTTAAAAAAAATTTGTTGGGGGGGGAATAACCGACAAGTACCAAAATAAGCTTTTAAATATTACATGTAAATAAAGTTAAACTTGTTTAAAAAAAGTCTGTGGTGTCTATTTGCTTAAGAGATTTCAATCTTTCCTTTTCGTATAGTCGTTCAAAATTCGTTCACTTTTAGACCCACAAATGATCAGATCTGATTCACTTTTAGACCCACAAATGATCAGATCTGATTCACTTTTAGTCCCACAATTTATCGTGTGGAAACTCTTAACACCAACGGAAAGTTTATCAGCATGTAATTCTTAAGCGATAATTCAAGAAAACACTCATCCAAGGTTCATTTTCATCTTTCCTGGCATGCTGGTCTTTGCCGTTTACAAACACACTGCAAAGGTGCCATCAAGTCAGACTTACGCCTGATTTGTTACAGTCACCTGCAATTGCAGCATAGTATATTCTTAAAAACAATAACACCAAACAGAATGGTCAAAACACAGAGTAGTATCAAAACTTTCCTTTAGAAACCAACACGATATATAAGACAAGATAAACACACTGCAAAGGTGCCACCAAGTCAGACTTACGCCTTTGTAGGTGCAACTTACCTTGGGTCAAGTGTAATCAGATTAAGTCACCCCAAAGTACCCAAGAATTAAAGAGGAGAGATGTGGAAAGTGGCAAGGAAGGGAGGCAAGGAAGGGAGGCACAACTTATTGAGATTAAAAGGAAACCATTAATCCCCATTTGTTGCCACTTCATATTTTTACTAATGGTTTGTTATTACACAATTTTATACTTCACTCATGTTATTGAAAAAGGCGTAAATTGTAAACAAATTCTTTTTGTCGACAGAGTACCGGCTTCCTTGTTTTGATAATCCTGCCTCCAAAGCGGCAAGATGAAAAGGAGATCTGGCTCTCGCTAATACCCTAAATGAATCCTCTTGATAGTCGTCAGCACATGACAGGTTTTCAATCAAATGCTGTCCTATTGCCGAGTCTGTTTTGGGATCATGTTAAATAGTTTGAAAGTGACCAATAAGAATTATCTTTTTAAAAAAATACTTCTTTGTGTAATAAGAGCTACATATTACATATCATGTATTAGAAATAAGGAATGGTCTGATCCAGAACTTTTGTCATGGTAAGAGGTATATACCATACCCATTCCAGTATGCCTTATTGTAAGTGATTACTGGGATTGTATGCTAATTAAGACATGAATTCCATTTTCGGGGTCAGACCTCGAGTTGCATAGCAATTTTCCAAAATCAGGCCTGTAGTTGCTTAAGTAGTTGCTTAGGTATCACTACAGGTTATCGTCGAATTCCGTTGTCTTGTAAATGATGAAATGCCTAACGATGGTTGGATCTTTGATCTCTTTGCTTGACACATTATCAACAGTGTTATATTTGTTATATATCAACAGTTTGTAATTCCTCAAACCATATTTCATTCTATATCTGGGAAGTATATTCCATTCTATATGTTCAAACCATATTCCATTCTATATCTGCAAACCATATCCCATTCTATATCTGGAAACTATATTCCATTCTATATGTTCAAACCATATTCCATTCTATATCTGCAAACCATATCCCATTCTATATCTGGAAAGTATATTCCATTCTATATGTTCAAACCATTGTTCCTAAGTGACCCAATCAGTCATGAAAGTGTGCTTCAATTGTTGGCTGGGAAACATTGAGAAATGTGTTGATATACTGTACAGTGCAGAAGGCCCCACACAACCATGAAAGGTCGGCTGAAATGGACTTTTTAACAAAACACTGTGCTTGTAAAAATTATCAACTCTTTGTGTCAGGTCCCCCCAGAATTGGGTGACATTATTCAGGTCTGATTGGAGTTGAGTTATGTCTCCTACATGAGTTTAAGAGAGCAGATATTTGGCTCTGTTGGTAGAGAAGAACGGTAGTTTACTGGTTCTTTTGCCGACCATAACACAAAAACTGTAAGTCATCAGATTCCTCTCTTCCAAAACCAAAAACAAAACACAGTCAAACTGTAATAAAAAGGCAGCCACCATCATTTTATACTTTTCAATGTTCAACACTCATTGATCCTTTTTTCCGTATATATACGCATATTAAGGTTACCAAAATACGATTTTTAACGACAGAGTCTCAGTCTTTTTACTCATCATGCAATATGATTTGATACATACATAATTACTTAAAATATCCGCAGTATTAACAATTATCAATGATATATTCGCTATCAGCATTAGGTAGTTATCCACGGATACCCATGATGATATTTTTTTCTCTTAGACTTAGGTAGAATTTCTCATAGGCTCAGATGGAAGTTCTCTTACACACAGGTGAAATTTCTCATAGGCCCTTGTGGAATTCTTCTTAGACTCAGGTAGAATTTTTCTTAGGCTCAAGTGGATTTTTTTTTAGGCTCAGGTGGAATTCTCTTAGACTCAGGTGGAATTTCTCATAGGCTCAGGTGGAAGTTCTCTTAGGCTCAGGGTGATTGTTTTATGATCATCACATTTTACGGTGTCTATTTCCCTCTCAAGTGGAATGATAATGCTGCTAAGGAATTTTTCTGGCAATTTCCTTTGTTAACCCTTTTAACTGGCACTACCCGAAAATCAACTAGTTTTTTATTCATACCTGGTATGCATAACTATAGTGGTGTGACTAAGAAAACCTACAAATTTTGTACGTCAAGGTTTACAGCCATTCAGGCAGTCCAAATTCTGATTGGCTCTTTCAAAAACACAGTTGGGTATACTCTTTCACACACTTCATTTCAGTCACTCTAACGTTAGCCTCTCTGAGGAGTGTCAGACGAAAAAAGCTTTTAAATACACAATGTTTTCGCTATTTCGTGCAATATTCTTGTTTTGTACCACAAACAAACTATATGAGTTGTGACAGAGGAACAACTTAACTATAGCTTATTGTCCAATCGAAGCCAGTACACTTACTACTGTCAAATTTGGTTCTATGATCATCTCTAGGGGGTTTTAATTTTGCAGAAAAAAATGAACGTCTCTATGTTTCCTATGGTAGTTTCAGAATATATATAAAAAAGTGGAGATACGAACAGGAGGTGGTGAATTTTTCAGAAAACTAGACTCGATATCTCCTATTGCAGCTTGATTTAATAAAAGAGAAATGTTGCAATGTGACTCTAATTGACGGAGATCGCGTTCCATTGCAGATGCAAAAGAAACTTAAAATAACAAGAAATGTTATACTTATAACTTCGTTCAATGAATTACGTACCTTAGTACCCTCTCAAATTCTGCGCGATCTCTGGCAGCCTGTACTGCTAAGTAATGCTCTTTGCTCGCAACCTGCTCCTGACTAATGATATTTCTAATCATTGCTTTGGCTAGAAGACACAGCAGCAGAGTGGTTTAAGTGTTTGATTCGTCACTCTGCGCTGTTGGTTATTTATGCAACTTGTATTTTGATATTATAGCCTCGTTTTGGCAATCTCGTTTTCGTTTCTTTGGTTACCAGTTATTTTTTCTGTGAGTCATTAGCTTTTCTTGTTGTAACACTTGTGTCTCCTGTATTGTTTGGCGCGAAATTCAATTGTTGGCATCTTTCGTAGCCTCGTTTCCATTCTAGTGTATGATATTAATTCTATGGGCCTGACGTTGCTCGGTCTCTGGTAGGAACCTGAAGACGAGGCTAGCGCCTATCTCGTAAACAACGAATAAGCATTGTCCATTGTTCTATTTAAACAACAATAAGAAGAAAAAGAGTGTGAGGCTTCCCGGAATCAACTTACACAGAACCTGAAGATGAAGCGCAAGACCTCCAATCTGAACAACTAGTGCCTGTGAACCCTTCCCTTTGTTGACAACACTTGACTGATATAGGCCCATGCTATTGGACAAAAAGCAAGGTGCCTGTATCTCTTGGGGCTAAATTTATTTGAAAAGTTGGTTTGGTACAGAAACTTGAATATTGCGTTGAGTGACGGATTCATTTTAAGAATGATATTGTAAATCTAAGCAAGAAGCATGGACTGTCGAGTACGAGCTGTCTCATCTCTACTGAAGTTACTCATTGAACGCTTATCACGTTAAACAGGCGCAGTTTAACACCTGTCACAGTAAGCTGCAGATAAGTAGGCTGGGTTCAAGTTTGTTTTTTCACGTTCCACTGAGGTGCCTTTGGTTATTGTGTGGAAAGGGGTGTTTCTTGAAACTGTATGTTGACGTTCATCTTTTGAGGATTGAGAGCTAATGTGTCTACTAGAGTACATTAGGGTCACCCAGTTTAGTTCATAGAGCACACGCCGTAAATTCATGGGTCTGGAGTTCAAGTATCGGTGATGACGAATTTGAACTCCGTAATTTAGGGAGAATTAATTCAACATTCTCTTTTACGAAAAGACACTACAGAAAAATAGAGCAGAAAGAAGAATGCAGCTTGCTGGTTACTGCCACCATCACCCAGAGATAAGCACCCACAAACTTGCACTGTGACAACCAACCCGCAGTCTCCGGACCAGAGGAAGACCACAATTAAGTTATGTTGATGTACTCAGACAAGATGCTGGTGGAGTCACGTCAGAGGAACTGAGAACATTGATGGTCAACAGAGCAGTTTGGAAAAATCATGTGATAACCTTATTTTACGAAACTAAAAGTGCTTTTTATATCCATCGGTGTAATGTGATGTACGGAAACTAAGCCCCTAGAATCAAACACTCTCTTACAGCAATCAGTTCGATGCTACGAAAACCTTTCTCCACTTTGTCATACGCTTCTCTCCTCTGTAGGGAAGGACCAGGTGGAGAATTGTTATTCACCTCAAATTTTCTTTAAAGGTGACGCGAAAGAGTTTTGACGGAAACACAATAGAATCATCAAATGCGCATGCGCCTGTCATAAGATTTGAATGCAAAACTCAATGGTGCATGACTCGTTCATTCCCCTCTAAGTTCTGTTTCCTATGTGAGACATCTAGTAAGGTTTTAAACCCCTCTGTCGTCGGTATAAGTAATGTGACGATTGTCTCGAATAAAAGAATATTTAATGCCCAAGCAGTGTTGTGATTTGATGGTTCACACCACATCATAGGTATTCCAAATCTTTAGTGACGATTTGCCTTCTTGTTGGCCAGTACATGAAGCAAGCTGTAACAAATGGAGCAAACAGCATGGCAAGCCCATGGCTCTTCTTGATCTCCTACGGGTTTTCCAAAATATGCCAGATAAGCCTTTTTAATAAAATGTGACATCTCTCTTTGAAGAGTATACAGTCTCTCAACCCAATACCCATATCATCAATGGTTCCCATATTTAAACTACTCTCACCTAACTAATGTAGTTACGATTTGAAAGTCGTCAAGAGAACCTTGATGTCCAGTTGACTTCAACTGATCCTGTATAACTCGAGCCCTGACTGACAACTTTATTACCAGTAAGGGGAGAGATCCCTAGGTGTTCAGAGGCACGAATGAGCAGGTTTCGATTAAACGAATCTTGCAACCCTCTCGAACGTATACTGACAGTGAAACAAACCCAATTTTATAAGCCTTTACAATGGCTGCGTGACTTTTCATGACACGAAGATTCACGCGTGACAATTCAACGTGCGATGATTCTGTTGTTGTGTGAACTGTTCTTGTCTGTGTTGTTATATTGGCACAAAGACTAGGCGCTTAATTAGTAATTGTTCTAAAACCTTGTCAATTAAAGAGCATTTTTCCGGATGTGTTTTGTTTATTTTGATTGTATGAAATTTTTTGAACTCGGTCCTAGCAATACGGATATTTTTTTACCAATACCGCGTAATCCGAAAGGATTTGCTACGAATTTTCATCGCGGTGGTTTATCTTTAGTGTCAACAAGATTCCCAAGGAAAGTACTCGATAAAAAGATAACGTCAAGGTGTCTTATCTACAACATTTATCAGATGTAACAGTAAAGGAATCTTGCAATCTTTTGCACATCAATGGTTGTAAGTCACTGATATATTTACTGTGCGTTTCTGTAAGTTGGTGGTTGTTGTAGTAGCTTGTTTTCTGGTATGGCAGTGTGTGTAACCTGTGTCTTATCTACAACATTTATCAGATGTAACAGTAAAGGAATCTTGCAATCTTGCAATGCTATGAAAAATACGATCCATTTAGGATTTCCCGTTGCCTCTTCCACCGGATATTTCCCAAAACAACGACTGGAATTATGAATTCCCTTGCCATCTTGTAGTTTTCCGTTATGTCGGCAGTGTGTTCGTTATGATAAAATATCGATAAACTCAAAAGCCTGGCAATCTAATGAGTACTTGCCAAGTCATCTCTCTGATTCTGAGATTCCTTGTCAACTTACATTTGTTACCATATCTTCTAAACTACACGGAATTTGACTCTGATTTCACGCGGAATACTCTTAAAGGCCATCAATCTACATTATAAACATAAAAACATCAGAATTGAAGGACCTTTTTTCGCGACCAAATTTTTCCACTTTTCTAAGCCTTAGTGCTTGAAGAAATGCCAGAAATCAGCCTACCTTGTCAACTTACATAAAATTTGGATCCTCCCGTCAAAATTTTGCTTAAATACTGTTTCGCTTTAATTTCCATTTTTATTTAATGCCCAGATTGCTTTAATTTCCATTTTTCCCTTTCAGTGCCGCCGATATTTACCACCAATGCCACCGATAAAATGGGTAATTGTAGTGATCATTTTCGAATTCACACAGTTTCATGGTTTTTTGAGCGAATCAAATTTAGTTTTATTTAGGCTTGTAGCAAACAAACTGGTAACCTTAACATCGAAAGCAGCGAGCAAGGCTATAGGTCATTGTTTGACCACAGTTGATCAAGAAAGGGTTGAGAATCTTCACATCTAGGACAATAGTTCCCTATTCACTTCGGCGATCGATGTTGAGACGTACCGTCACGTGACCCTTAGGGTGCACACAGAATGGCGACCTTGGTAGAAAACAGTATTTGTAAATTCAACATCAAGGATTATTAGTCTATTTATATAATAAGCTATAATTATGCTTGAAGATTCTAAAGAAATTTTAAAATGGTGTTGGCCCATGAAAAGCTATTTGCCATATTCACTCAACTTCTGTTAAAAATATCTGTCCACATCCCTGGCCAACAAACTCAATTTCTATTTGCTTAAGAAATTAAGAAGGTTTGTATTGCAAATGCAGGTAGATTCTCAAATTTCCTAACGAACGCTTAATTCTTGATTATCTACGGGAAAAGTTTTGACACTTAAATTGGACTGAACTGTCGGAACATTTGCAAGCAAGGGCCAAATGATAAATAGTAAACGAGTAATTTGGGAAGCTATATAACCGCATCTCTATACCAATTGTAAAGTAGCGGATTCCTTCTGCCACACATCAACGCCGGAGGAGTGTTTGATTCCAAATTTTATTGTGGCAACAATTTTGCAAACTAGTGATCTTGATGTTGCCTGAGTATTGTCAGTAAGCAATCGACAGCGGGCTTGCCAAATCATGCGATTTGGGCGCTACTGCTGTTTCGTACCCCCCTCCAAAATCATCGATAATGTATTCGTATTTAAATAAAATTTACAAGGTATGTAGTTTATTATATAGGCAAAAATGTAAGGAAGTTGCTACAATTCGCTGCCAAACATGATCCTGTTGTGCGGATCATATAAAAAATGGGCCAAAGAACGGTTCTTATCATTTATACCGATGCACGAATTAGATGCAAAGTCAATGAGTACAGCGGTCATGAGGAAACTTGAAAAACTAGGTTTAGATTATAAAGGATGTCTTGTGGGTATGGGATTTGATGGAGCACGAGTTATATCCCAGTATCTGTTCTCATTGATGACAGATGCTTTCCATAATCCGCGAGAGGCGGTCCTACTAGGCGGTTGAGCGTTCCTCATGGCTTGCTTCTTTGCCTGGTAGCACAAATTGAGCGGTGTCGCCCTTGGACGCCCGAGCTGCCCTTTATTTATTAGTTAGCCTGTTTGGTGGTTTTTCTGTTTATTTAGGGTAGTTTCAATGTCGGGTCTAGGTTGAGCAAAGACAAATCCTCTCAATAACTCTTCACAAACGTTACCATAGTCAGGTTTGGTAGCGATTGGACAATGATACAAAAAAGCTGTCTAAGTGTCCTTTCCTCATTTGTTTTTATCAAAACACTTCACTGCACGGTTTACAAAACCGATCCAAAATGCAATTGCCGGTACCAATTTAGTAATCATTTCACATCAATCAAAGTGGCCAGCCACGTTGCCTCGCCTAACGACAACAGATAAACACCTGGATAAGGCAACAGATGCAACCGCTGCCATCACAGGATCCAAGCATTACCGGGCCAGCCACGTTTCCTCGTCTAACGACAACAGATAAACACCTGGATATGGCAAAAGATGCAACCGCTGCCATCAGAAGATCCAAGTATTACCGGGCCAGCCACGTTGCCTCGTCTAACACAAAGGAGAATTATACACCTCCCATTGGGGGACCAGACCCCGCCGACCCCTGCCAGGACGGGCGTGGCCGTGGGACGCCCCGTATACAACAACTGATTAATCGATTAATCGTTAGAATTTCTGGCGATTAATTGATTACGGAAAGAATCGATAATGCACAGCACTACTTTCAACAGGCAAAAACAACGTTATGTTTAAACTATCGACGTCCATGCAAGATCTGTGCACTTACTTTGCCCTTTGACGGCTCTGATGATGAAAAAATACAATGTGTTAAGACTCCTTCTTATTAAAGACTCCCTCTAATTATAGACCCCCTCTAATAAAAGACCCCCTTTTTGGTGCCTTCTATTAATTACAGACCCCTTCTATATTTATATGAAAACAGAAGATATGGATTTTGTCTTCTTGGGACAGTCTCTGCTAAGACCTGGCCTTTGCACCTAGTCTTTATCATATCATAGTTTGCTTTACCTCATGTACACGAAAATTAAGGGACGTCGTACTTTCTGTATTGCAATTCTGACATGTGCTCTTCTACAAACCTACGCGATGTTTAAGAAGTAATTGTTTATATATGTTCTCTATATTATAAAGGAGTTCTTTTTTGTTCTATTTGGTTAAAATCAATTTCAATGTGTGAAAGAGTATACCCAACTGTATTTTAAAGGAGCCAATCAGAAGTTGGACTGCCTGAATGGCTTGTGTTTTTGGACCCATCAGCGTCCATTACAACAAGGTTAATTGAATAGGCCAAGCGAGAAAACGAACTCTTTTTGTCTGCAAAGTAAAGGTTTTCTTGCTTTTATGTGGACTGACTTCAGAACGGCCAAATGAAATGCAGACGATGACTTATGACCAGTATAATGGGAAAGAATGGAGGGAGGGGTGTGTTATGGATACCTGAAGCTGGATGACTTATGACCAGTATCATAGGAAGAAAGAATAGAGAGAGCGGTGTGTTATGGATACCTGAAGCTGGATGACTTATGACCAGTATAATGGGAAAGAATGGAGGGAGGGGTGTGTTATGGATACCTGAAGCTAGATGACTTATGTTTTACAAGTACATCATTACTGTAATAGTATGCCATACTCTCCTTGACGCTATACTCTCTGAGGCTCCCTGAGTTTCGTGAGATGTCTCGACGTCTAATCGTTCAATTGTGACAACTGTATAGAGAAGGGGTGGTCAATCTTTTTTGCGCAGTTGGCCGCTACAAATTTTTCAACAAGGTTATCCTGACGGTCCTAAGATGTTTTCTTCAAATAGAAAATATATCACCATCAGGATTCGAACCCCTAACCTAAGCTATCGCTGCACGTGCCCTGACAACTGAGCTAGATAACTTCTGATGTTATCATACTCTGTTGCTCTAGTCGCCACATCAACTCTCAATCATCCACAAGCCTCTCTGCTCCATGTAACTAGACCCTACTATCGGTATATTTAAGTCCTCCCTCTCCTATGATATTTTTAATTTGAACGCTTTGTGCACCATGGAATGTACGCATCTAGTGAATGCAAACCATGTAAAATATGCCTTATTGGCCTCTTTAAACGCCTTCTGCACCATGGACTGTACCCATCTAGTGTATGCAAACTATGTCAAATTACCTTATTAGCCTATTTTGAACGCTTTGTGCACCATGGATTGTACGCATCTAGTGTATGCAAACTATGTCAAATATGCTTTTTCTTTGGAAAACTGTGAAATTTTAAATCTAATAGTGCTGTCAACGATGTCTTCGGGATAGCCATTAGAAAGAACAGTTTGCTTTAGAAAATTGAGTTCCGATTCTAATTTTATATCGGAGCAAATCATGAGATTAGATGCTGACATTAATTTTTGAAACGTTAATTTCAACGTAGCGCTAATTTTTGAAACGTTGATTTGTGCCAAAAAGAATCAAATGCAGTAAGTGCAACGTTAGTTCATAGTTTGCAAGGTGGTCTGGACCCCCATCTAGTAAAATCAACCCCAAAGACAACCCCCACCAAGAACTCTAAAGGCCAACCCCCACCTGGTTGAAATTTTTAGGCATAAATTTCCAAAAGTTCAAATGGCCGCTTCCCACAAATAATGTAAATAGAAACGGAACACTAATTTAGAGTTCAGAATTCTTTATATGATCTGCGAGAGGCGGTCACGCTGGGTGTTTGAACGAGACTTGTCTTGCGTCTCTGCTCTGTAACCAAAATTAAGGGGTGTTGTTCTTGGACGCTCAAGCTGACCTTCATTTCCAAGTCCGTTCTGTTTACTTAGGCATTGTTTAGACGGGTAAGGATCCGAACTGGTACGGATCCAAATGGAATCGAGTCAGTAAACTGAGCTCCATCCTGAATTTTGGCCATTACATAAAGGCAACATCAACAGTGCACCTGGGCTCATATACGCATACCCATTAATTTGTCATACAGAGTGCACTTTTGCTTGAACTAAACACACCCACCAAAGGAATAAATTTAGGATAACTTGAAACAAGATAGTACGGATCCAAATGGAAATTATAAGGCTGTCCAAATGTTGAATGCTGCTGCAAACGGCAATAGAAATAAACCCACATCAATTCCAAATAAATCCGCAAATAACCGCCTACAATAAAGTAAATGTACTTAGTAAAATTAGGCAGTTAAATGTTTTGTTTTTTTTGAGTGTAAAGCGCATGATCCATTGGTTGACACGTATCTAAATATAAGATTAACTGCACTTTTGTGAGTTAAAAGGGAGACTCTATTTAAGCTGGTAGCCCGAGGGCAGGCTAGTCAGGCCCAGCCTGACCTAAAAATTACACCCAAAATTTAGTAAAAAGGGTCTTCCCAGTGCCCCTCCTTCCAATTAAACTTTTTGTTGTCACAATAATAACGTTTAGCCCACCCGAACGCATTACAAACACTCTCTACCAAGTAGTTTGATGTTTTCGTAGCCTTTGGAGAAGGGTCATGCTCTCCCACATTCGGCCTGTACCACTTTAAGCATAGCTTGCTTATTAAATAGATCAAAGGCATATGACACTTACGTCTAGCTTGTGACTTTCCGATAAGCAAAGACCTCAAACCAAAAAGCAACTGTAATCGGTTATCGGTTAAGTTTCCGATAACCGTTTCCTTTGACTAAAATGGACTTGCTCAACACTCCATTATGCAATTTCAGACAATCAGTCATATTCCTACCTTTAAAACAAGGGGGCTTCGACATAGTTTCTTACCACTCTAGGTGTTACATATCTAAAAGGACTTTTTGAAGTTAGTTTTTAAAAAAACCTATAAATTTTGATGCATGATCCTTTAACAGAACAATAAAGCAAAAGCGTAGTTAAGCCAGTACGTTTTTCGTATACACATAGGGAATAGTCACTAGACGCTGTATATCGATCAGCCGTTACAAACACTTTTTAACTTAAATACGTCAGAGATTCCACTGTCGAAACACTAAATGTATTGTTTACCTCCGTTACAAACTTTCTTTTCACCGATGGAGATGCTCATATAATAAGGTAACCATTGTTGTCTCCAAATCATGACCATGTTATGTTATGTTATGTTATGTTATGTTATGTTATGTTATGTTATGTTATGTTATGTTATGTTATGTTATGTTTCTCTTGTAAGGGTGTGCTTAGCCCAGATTGGTAATTAAGTGATGCATGTTTTCATAAATCCTTTCCTTGAGGATTACTTTGCCTCTTGAGCTCATAGAAATATGTCACTATTGTGCTGGTATGACTTGGTGTTAAATGGTCCCTTGTTGCCATTCAGCTTGATTAACTTACAATTAAACTCCATTGTTTGCTCGTGTCTCAAGTGAGTTGTTCACTTTATATAAGGCCTTGCCTTCTCCAGGATGATAATACCTGTACGGTGCAATCTAAAAATACTGGTTTAAACCAGTTTATATGTACTTTAAGGATTAAAAACGTTGTGCCATCGTACTAAGTGTGATAAGTAACGTAAGCACAATCTATTGTTCTAGTACTATAGAGATACCCTACGATCTAGACCTGCCCAGTCCTGCCCGTCTTACCTAAATAAAGTGGTCAGTGAGTTGTAGGGTTAATCGCGCTATTTGTACTATCTTTTTCAATAACTTAACTTCACGTAAATTTGCTTATTTGGGAAGAGGTTTCCCATCTTTCCCATTTATCTTATCCTATAAGACATAAACCGCCCACTTTATCATCAATCAGTCCAAGAAAGTTTTCTGATCCTTTCAGTTAAATCACTTTCAAGTTCATAGTCCAGCTTTGTTGCTACTAGGCACAGGTCCACTGATCTATACTTTACTTTTATCGGAGGAAGATGATACTCTAAACGGGAGATAAAAGAGACCATGGATCCTCAGTTGCTCACTGCTACAAAAACCTTTCGTGTTAAGGTAGCCAGTTTTCATAGACCGGAAGAACACAACATCGGACTTTTCAGAACAAGGAAATCTATTGTCTCGATCTGTTCTTACAGTTGGTTGCTTAAATCCTTAAGTATTCAGACATTGTTGAAGTTCTTTAAGCTCAAGTAGCTTACGTCGTGTTTAACTCTTATGGTATCTTATGTTCACTATACGATTTCTAATCTTAGGTGCCAGGATGTAATGATATAAGTTGCTGTATAACATATCAGCCCCCTGTGATCCGAGTCACGCGGTTTTGAGTTATTGCCGCCATACATTTTCACGTACAACTCTACAGCCTTTACTATATTCTCAGAGACAGCGTTCATAACATAATGTAACGTCAATGTGCCTCATTTTGTTTATCAATTCCTGCCCCTGTATATCAACAGACTTTGTTGTCTCCAACCGGCAATTAGAAGCAGTGTACAAACAACCTTTTCTTTAATCATGTCAATAAAGATGAATAATTGCTCATATACAAACTTTTTGCTTAATAATTGCCTTATAATATTTGTAACCGGATAGACGATATCAATCAATTACATCTCACCCTTTTTTTACAATAGTAGGTGGGTAATATATCTAAGATTTTGAAATAATAATGTTTTTGTTTTGTCTAATCTTCTCCAATCACCTCACATTATTTCTAGACCCTCTTACAAGTTCGTAAAGTAAATTGTAACTCATGGAATGAAATATAGGATGTTATCAAATTGTCATACTATCAGTGGCGAAGCCAGGTTTGAAGACATGGTCAGGCTCGGTGGGAGGGGGGAGGGAGTATTATTTGGTCGCGCCCACTCGATAAAATTTTGCCTCCTGTTGAGATCTTGTTAAAGAACTTTTCAGGTTAAATATAAAGTCAATGCCTTAATGACGTCGGTTATAGTAAACCAAACTTACAATACTCCTAAATACCTCGCTCTTTATGCTAAAGTATTTTTAGAACCCCTCATATGCGTAACAATCTCTGTTCGTTTTAAGCTTCAAAGCTACTCCTTACTTTCAATTAAAAAAACGTTTACATGTTTATTTTTTCATCGTTTTTTTTATAGTAATTTTAGAAAATCCTGCGCCCTTTTCATTGAATTTCTGTTCCCCCATGACATATTTCTCCAGAAATAGTGTATGTATGCAGAATGGCACTATTGAAATACTCACAATCCATCGTGCACAACGCATTCTCATTATATTAAGACGGGATATGTGTGCAGAACGGCTTTACTGAAATACTCACATTCCATAGTGCACAACGCATTCTCATTATTTTCAAATAGTGTATGTATGCAGAATGGCACTATTGAAATACTCACATTCCATTGTGCACAACGGCTGAGTGAAGCAAAAAAGGAACTTTTTCGGACAAATAAAGTTGTTCAGCGTTAAACTGAAAATACATATCCAAAGGTAGCAAGTGTCGACTAGGTTTTTGTTGACATTATGATAACATTATGATGACATTAAGGTGTTCTATTATTCACGACAAAGTATGCAGTATTCTGATTCTAAAAATTAAATAAAAGGATTTGACAGTGAACACTGCATGATGATGGTCTTGGTTTCTTCAAAGAGGTTGTCCAAGTGTGCAGTCCACTGGAATGGCGTGTTGGGTTGTAGCAGTGTGTGAAAGAGCTGCATTCTCTCTGCTGAGGTGAAAGCATATGCTACTTGGTTGACAAGTCCAAACCAGCTTCACACATCAGTGATAGTTCGAGGTTTGGGGAATCCCTTGATTGCCTCCAGAACCTGTGGGCATCTACAGGACGTTCTTCTTCGACTCGCTGCTCTTGTTGTGGAGCTCAGGATCACCTGACTCGAAATTGTCGATTTCTTACTGCTGTATGGTCCAGTGACTGTGAGCAGTCTTTTCAATTTGCTAAAAGTGTCCTTTTATGGGTGATAAGGTCTTAGTTCACTACAATCCTGACCTTCCCCTCGTTCTCAGTGTAGATGCCAGCCCATATGGTGATAGATAGGGATAGGGTAGTTAGTGGTAGATAGAAGTAGGGTAGTTAGTGGTAGATAGATAGGTAGGAGTAGTTAGGGGAGATAGTTAGGGGTAGTGTAGTTAGTGGCAGATAGATAGAAAAAAGGCAGTTAGCGGTAGATAGATAGGTAAAATAGTTAGTGGTTGATAGTGTAGGGATAGGGCAGTTAGTAGGGTAGTAGTTCTCTATGTTCTGGCCGTGCTTTCTTCTGTACCGCTTGCACACTTGGACTTGCTTTCAATGCGCGGTACCACAAACTTATGTTTAATATGTGTATGCTATACGTACATAGAAGAGCATGAAAATACGGAATGAGCATAGGAATGAAAATACGACATCTGTCTTTACCAAATATCACGTTTCGTATAAAAGAGAAAATATTTTGTATTCAGTGCTGTCCAATAAAGCCATTTGGCCATTTCATGTTGCGAAGAGCCAATCATAGAAAGAATCGGTCGAAAAGGAAGTTCTTTTTTATGTGTTTGAGGGAGGCCATACATACGTGGACGTTGTGACCCAGAGGGTCTGATCCTATCGCAAACATCGCGAGGCAGACGACCTTGCTTAACTAGATTAAGTAATCGTTTTTGGATACGTTGCTCGATTCTGGCTGTACCAAAACAATCTCAGGGAGAAACTTTTAAAGGCACTGCCTTGTAGTTTACAACTTCGTTGCAAGCTGAAGTCAAGAACAATAAAATGGGCACTGAAACAGACTCTTCTCTGATTTGAGTTCCTTTGCGTTTTTGAATGGTTGAAATTTTGCGCTCAAAACCATTTGAAAATGAGCAGATGCTAGATGTGCACAATGTCTTAAACCTATATTTAGTGTATGCAAACTATGTCAAATATGCCTTATTAGCCTATTTTGAACGCTTTGTGCACCATGGAATGTACGGACCTAGTGTATGCAAACTATGTCAAATATGCCTTATTAGCCTATTTTGAACGCTTTCTGCACTATGGAATGTACGGATCTAGTGTATGCAAACTATGTCAAATATGCCCTATTAGCCTATTTGGAACACTTTGTGCACCATGGCTTTTGGGCCACTCCTGTCTCTGATATAAACTGTAAATGTTTAAGCATCTATTTAGATGAATTGCCTCTTTTCCTTTTCCTTTTCCTTTTCCTTTCCCTTTTTTTCTTTTTCTTTTTCTTATTCTTTTTCTTTTCTTTTTCTTTCTTTTTCTTTTTCTTTTTCTTTTTCTTTTTCTTTTTCTTTTTCTTTTTCTTTTTCTTTTTCTTTTTAAGATACTTTAATTTTTACGCTGATTACTATTCTTATGCGGAACTCTAAAGTACACTCTCTTGATTGTCTTATTATGAAGAAAGACTTTCACTTGATAAATTTTTAAGATACTTTAATTTTTACGCTGATTACCATTCTTATGCGGAACTCTAGAGTACACTCTCTTGATTGCTTTATTATTATGAAAGACTTCCATGTGATAAGTTTTTAAGGACTTGCGCATAGTCTAATGAAACATCAATGAAAGTATTAGCCGCGGTCAAACACACCAGAGTAAAACGGATTTTCCGCTTCAGAATCCCAGGTCTCAAATCTGTCTTGGTATTCCAGTTATTCCATGGCTTGGGGTCACACTGCAAAATTGACTCACAGCAGGATCTAAATGCCTAGGTCATAAGGTGCTTTCCTTGCACTGTTCTCCTTGGTATAGTCAGTTGTGTCACTGTCAGTGCAAAAATACTGTTTCAGGAGTTGTGCACCAGTAAGCTGGGGTGGGATGATGATCTCCCCCAGGATGTTCTATTGAAATGGAACAGGGTTTTGTCAAACTTAAAAACGATTGAGGCTGTCACTGTGCCAAGGTGCTTATATCATAACCTAAATGAGGAGATTCTGAGTTGTCAGCTGCATGGGTTCTTAAGCAAGGCTCCATTTTAGGCTCAAAATATGCTTATCATATGCTTATTTTGGGTCAAATTCACATCCAGAAAATTCAACTCAGATACTGTTCATCAATAATGTAAAGCTTCTGTGGTATGTACAGGCCTTTCAAATTTTGGTATCATGCTGTTGACTTCGACTGAATGTATAGCTCAAGAATAACATTAACATGCCATCCATTTTGGTAATATTTGCCTTTCTCCCCTTAAAATTTGATGTGCAGTAAACTGACAATGGAGAGTCCTAACTTGGTTGCCAGATATAAAAGGTAAATGTGAGCAGCATTGGAGAAAAGCAGAAGCGACATTTATATATCCTCTCATTTGATTCTCGAGTTTTGATACAAGGAAAAAAATGCTATTAGCCTTGTGAAGCCAAGAAAGTTGATAAAGTGGTGATTTCACATACTCAATTTTCCACTCCCGGTTTGAATCGCAACAAAAGCACCTTTGTTGCCATGCTTATCGCATCTTTCTTTCGTGACATACCTATTTAATCTTCCATACTTTCACATACTAAATTTTCCCTGCCCGGGTCGCATGGCAACAAAAGCACCTTTGTTGCCATGCTTATCGCACCTTTTCCTCGTGACAGACCTATTTAATCTTCTCCTCGCTTGGCGAAGCTAAGCATAACCTAGAAGCTGTATTTTGTATAGAACTTTTGAGTGTCGTTGCAACCATTTCCTTGGGTCCACTTTAGTAGAGAGGTATAAATTTTTGGGAGGCAGATTTGGAAAAAATTATATTAGTTACTCTGACATAAACGTCAAAAAGTAACAAAGTTTGATACTTTACCTTAGTCTAAGCAATCTAATAATAACTACCGGGCAGAGAAGCAAGCCATGAAGCAGGCTCAACTACCCAGTAGGACCGCCTCTCGCGGATTATGGAAAGCATTTTTCATCAATGAGGACAGATACTACATCCATTCCTGGCCAAGAGGCCGAGAAGCAACGTCAGCAGTCTCTCAATCAAAGACCCCTGATGAGCAGTGGGCCCGACATTGAAACTACCCTAAATAAACAGAAAAACCTTAGACCCTTTTTGCTCCTGTTTCTTACTGAAAAGTTTCTTTTGGTGTGGCACTTCGTCATTGACAACCATCAGCACGTCTGCCTGTCCACGCATGCGGTGTCGAGATATTTGTTTTTTATTGACCACATAGTACTATAGGTTATGTGGTGATGTATAACCTATACAGACTTCTGGGCGCAATGGTAGCGGCAAGACTGTTATCCTCTTGTGTACGCAAAGAAGACATTAGTCAACTTTGACGCTTAGGCTTACGCCTAGCCCGTACACCAAACCAAACCAAACCAAAGTGTAAGTACTAGTCTGTTGGAGACTCTCGAGAAAAAAACCTTTCCTGTCGTCGCATTAAGAGCTATTCTATGAAGCAACAAAATTCAGATGTAAGAAAGATCAAAAAAGTATGGCATCACCGAAAACTGGATTTAAATTACTTTTTGTTTCAAGATACCACTATTTGTTTCAACCGGCAGTTCCCTTTGAAATAACTTATTTCCTGTTTCGACAAATTACATCCTGCCCCAACAAATCACTTCCTGTTCTAAGCATTTTCTGTTTTAAAAAATTACTTTTTGTTTCAAGATACCACTATTTGTTTCAACCGGCAGTTCCCTTTGAAATAACTTATTTCCTGTTTCGCTTCTTGTTTTACCCGCCCTGTTTCCATACAACTTCCATGGTCAAAGTATCCTGATTAACAAAAATACGCAATATCGCATAGCGTAGATCCACAGGAAACACGGAAACAGATTGCTCGAAGACAAATTTTGAAGGCAAATGAGACTGAAATACAGGGACAACTTCAACACCAATACAGCTGATATTGCAGGATTTCCAAGCCATTCAGAGTTCCTAAACATTGGCGTCTAATCTTTTAATTTTAACTAACAATATATTGTAGCACCTTCATCATCATTAACTATGAAGAGTTATTTTGGCCAGGTCTGTCATATTAGACTCCCTTTAAGCCCTGTACAAACGGGCTTGACTTTCAACTAGACTTCACAAGACTTTTGTCGAATCAAAAGTCGAGCCCGTTTGTACACCTTGTATAGAGAAGTCAGCGTACATTCCATGGTGCACAATGCGTTTAGAAAAACACCAAAAGCTGTTTTTAGTGACACTTGCATGCTTGGAATGTGTACATTCCATGGTGCAAAATGAGTTTAGAATAGCACCAATAGTTGTTTTTAGTGACACTTGCATGCTTGGAACGCGTAAATTCCATGGTGCACAATGCGTTTAGAATAGCAACAAAAGCTGTTTTTAGTGACATGGAGAAATCTGAGAACGTAAACGTTAACGTTAACTTAAGGAGCTAACGTTTCCGTTTCGGTTACCGTTCTGCTTGCCTAAACTCCCTAATATTGTTCCTGGTCCCTAGAGTGTTCGTTTGATCGGGATAGTAGGGTTGCATGCTTTTCCCTTTATACGCATGCGCATATGGAAAATTCATAAGAACTTGTTTTAGAGAAATTCTGATTTTTAGTAGGTATAGGAGGGGACCGAGGACCGATCCTTGAGGTACCCCCGACTCTACCTTTCTCATGGAGGATTTTACGCCGTTAATGTAGACAAATTGCTTCCGGCCACAGAGATATCATCGTATCCACTTCAGTACATCTCCCTTTATTCCAAACCTAGTTGATAGTCTGTCAAGAAGAATTCCATGGTCAACAGTATCGAATGCCGAAGACAATTATATGGGTAGGTAAGAAAATCAGCAATGCGTCATTTAGGCTGGCACATGAATATGTTGATTACGGTTGATGAAATATAAAAAAATTAAATAAATAGAATAAATAAATAAATTATTGACATCAAATAAATACATAAATTATCAGCACTTCTATACTATTAAAGGAGTTCAGAGTAAGACGAAAATAGAAGAAGTTGCATTTACTCATTTTTTTGATACCAGAGGGTTTCTAGCTCAGCTACACATTTAATCGTGGCCAAAATTGGAAATAACGCGAAATAGGCTTGTAGATGTCTTTAGTGCTATCATTAACTTTGGCTATGGTTTTAAGTTACAAGAAGACCAGTTTCCGTGTTGAACGGATGCAGTTGGTATCAACAACAGGATTTTCATTGCTGCACCGAGATATCTACACTGAATTACTATAATACCATTTTTAAGTGCAAATAATAATAATATGTTACCAGTATTTGAGAATTTTAACGCAGGGAATATTTATTTCTCAGCCCTTATAGATTCAGGGGCAACCGTAAATGTGATAAATACATCCGTATTTAATAAATTACCAAATTATATTAAACGACGAATGAGCAATATCTGTCCCAATTTATCAAGCGTAACCGGACATGACCTGGAATAAATTTTATTTAAAGCTCAAAAACAATATGAACAGAGTCAAGAACGAAACAGAGGGCGGCGCTATTAAAATAATTGTACTTCAAGGTGCGGCGCTTAATAGAGGGCGGCGCTAATAAGAGGCCTCGGCTTTTCGCTTCTCGGCCTTTTGGCAAGGAATGGATGTAGTATCTGTTCTCATTGATGACAGATGCTTTCAATAATCCGCGAGATATTTTGTCAGGTTGCTTTGTTCAGAATTACAGTATTCTGATAACTGTCAAGAATAAGGTGTTAACCCTATTTGGTATAGGTGTTTTGGGCCTTTAAAGGTAGAGGCGCTTTTGGGCCTTTAAAGGTAGAGGCGCTTTGGGCCTCCTGCACTCCCCTCCCCCCGGTAATATGCAATAGATGTGCTATAAAATCTATGGCTGTAACTTGGTGGTCGATGCTTGGAATGCACACATTCCATGATGCACAATGTGTTCAAAATAAGCAAACAAGGCGTTTTTACTTACAATTTCATGCTTGGAATGCGTACATTCCTCGGTGCACAATGTGTTGAAGATAGCCTATCAAGGCGTTTTTAGTGACAATTGGATGCTTGGAATGCAGTTATTCCATGTTGCACAATGTGTTCAAAATAACCTAACAAGGATCATACATAAATGACGTCGTCCAGGAAGGGGGAGGGGTATGGGTAATGTCGACGTTTCACGATGTTAGTAGGGGAAGGGGGCAATCATTCCATTCTCGACGTCGTACCTTCTTGTCAATGAAATATATAAACTTTATAAACTTGTGTGTAACAAATATCAGGCGACCGCGGCGTTGGTGACCGCAGCGTTGGCCGATGAAGTGGGTGCTTAGAAATTGGAAGTTTCGAATGGAGCACATACTTCGGGGAAGTGGACTCTGGAAAATTGTTCAGGGAACAGATGCAGTTTCAGAAAAGTCTAGTGCTGGTTATGAAGCCGCCATGCTGAAGGCTGACAAGGCATTCTCTTAATCCTTTCTAGTTTCTGCTAGATTCTAATGGATTCATCCTGGGCCCATAACCTCTTAAATGCAGGGTGCGCAGTGGAATGTACGCATCTAGTGTATGCAAACTATGTCAAATATGCCTTATTAGCGTATTTTGAACGCTTTGTGTAGCAAGGAATGTACGCATCTAGTGTGTGCAAACTATGTCAAATATGCCTCATTAGCCTATTTAGAACGCTTTGTGCACAATGGAATGTACGCATCTAGTGTATGCAAACTATGTCAAATATGCCTTATTAGCCTATTTCGTTTGTCAGACACGTGTTCACAATCAAAATGTCGAGCTGTGATGAAGTGAGGAGAAAGAAAGGCTGTTTACAAATTTGTTGATATCTCAAATACACGTCCTTGGATTTTAAAATTGTTTCAGGAGCAGTATCAATATTACTTAGGCCCAAGTCAAACGTCGCTCTTCTCATGCGCCGAACCTAATAGTTGAATTAGGTACATGAGAAGAGCGAAGCGTTTGAATGGACTTAACAAATATTATAGTCCAGTTCCGATTGTTAATTTCGTGCGGCAAAGTGGCTGATGGTTTTAATTAAGTACAACTCACGCTTTATATCTGACCCCATGCTCATTATAGCCAGATTTATTGCTTCGTCACTATTCGTAATTACAGTAATTTTTAATTGATTTAGGTTCAGCAAAGGAGCGCTCGCCGCTGCAATTTGCCTTGCCACGACACTCGAGCCGGTTGGACCTTACTATGGTGAGTAGGCTAGGCCGAAGCTGCGAAAGCCATGTACATATATATGTAATACAATATCAAAACAAACTGGATAATACAGTATCCTAGACCTATGCGTCGCTTAAGTTGTTACTGTTTTAAGTTGCCGAAAGCAGTGTACGGTTCTTAACTGGGAAATCGCTAAATTAAGTAGTCTTTATATGAAAGATCAGCCATCCCATTAACTGTACATGTCACATGTTTAGTCATGAGATTGCTAGATTCACAGGATGTTGTATAGATTGTCTTGAATCATACTCTCTCAGTTAGCTTCATCCACATTAACATTTGTTTAGAATGACAAAAGTAAAAATTTATTAAAGATCATTGGTAGGGGGTAAGGGCTTGGTACTCAGTCCCCTTGGCTTGTTGTACCTGCTCTTCTAAAAACTTCCTTATTTCTTACTCTGTCCGTCCAAGAAATTCTTAAAATCCTACGTAAAAGCCACACCTCCACAGCCTTTAACCTTTCTTGCATTTGTTTGCTTACTGTCCATGTCTTACACCCATATAGTAGAACTGACCAGATGTATGTCCCCATAATTCTTAACCTTGTGCCTAAACTTAGTTTTTGATTTTGACCCATCTATTTGGCAGAAAACGGCCCATAATAAAAAACGTTGTATCATGCTCATCGCTGTATTGCCACCGTCAAGCAGGGGCGTATATTCTGGGTGTGCTAGGTGTGCGCCGCACGCCCTACGAAAGTTAAGAATATTCCAAGATTTATACAAATTATACATTTCCCCGATTTCTATTTGTTGATTCTATCAAGGAGCCCATTTTGCAACTTTCGAGGGTAATAGCTACGTATGTTGAAAAAATGAAGATATTAGACAATTTTATGATTGCACAGGGTAAAGAATGTTATTAAAGGCTCTTTTCCTATTTCAAAAGTTATAGTTTTCGAGGGTAATAGCTATGTATGTGGAAAAAATGAAGATATTAGACTATTTTATGATTGCACATGGTAAAGAGTGTGATTAAAGGCTCTTTTCCTATTTCTGCAAAAGTGTGATAGTTCCGGTCACCACATCAGTTCGTGGAAGGGGTATCCACAGATTACTTCGATCGATTTTCGGAGTCGATTTCTAACTTGTCTCAATTGCACATTCCTCAAAAAAATTGATTCTTTAAACCTGTCGATCCCCCGTCCAAGTGCAAACCATTATCCTCTGTCAGAGAGAACGGAATTATCACATAAACATAACAACTCTCGTCATCCTGCTCAATGACTGTATTGTTGCTAACATATGTAATGTTCGTCTTTGAGCCTCGTAAAACGCCACCATGATCATTTTATGTGTGATTTTCATATTTTGATAAAGACATTTCCTACTTGCCCGCCACAGTACCTCCTCAAAAAATTGTCATGGGTGGGAGATTACGTAAAAATTAATAGATGGGGTGGGGGTTGGGGGTGGAATCGGTTTATTTAACGCTGTGGCTTTTACATTTTCTTCTTCCTTTTTTAAATAGATTATTTACTGGCGATTTTGCTATTATTTTTTTGCGCTGTTATCGACAGGAAAATCGCACAGTATAAATTTTGGGGTTATTGACCCCCCCAACGTGCAGCCCATCAACAGCCCAACGTACCCGATTGTACGTAGCTACAGGAAGCTTTATATAATATTTTCCGGACGATGAGAGGAAAATCAATATTATTCCCTCCACTTTTCAGACATTTATAAAGTTTTTGGCCTACAAGTACAGTAATTTCATAGGAATCTCTTTAAACTTCGGCAAAACTGATTCTCCCAAATCACACACACTCTCTCTCTCAATGTTGAAGTTTTGCGACATTTGCTGCATATCAACCTAAACATGTCTCTTTTATCGAAAAAATGCTGATGCTGATTTTGCAATTATATGCATACATCTATACCAAAATCCAGTGTCTGGAAATATGCCTAAGGAGCTACCAAGTTTAGGTGATACTTGGCACCTTTTTGTTTTCCATGCAGTTTATATGACCTTAGTTTCCACAAGTTATTTCCATTGTTTCTGCACCCCTGCTATTGTTAATATGTGGGCTTTCATTTTTCTGAAGCTGACAAAAAAAGACTTTGTCACATGAAAGTCGAATGATCGCTGAAGTGTCCCAGTAGAACCTCGCAGCTTCGCTTCCGTGACGATTGCAAAATTGAGAAAGAGGTGGGCTGTCTGGAGCAGCCATTATGGCTGTCCATGCCTGTCACCATGGAGGAATTAGGCTGGAGAGATCGATCCAATGAAAAGACGTGACCATTTTTTAAAATCCATAATGGTAGCAAACCCTTTTATCAGTAAGAACTGTAAGTCTGCAGGAATATCATAAGCTGCTAGTAGAAAATACTGTGCTGAGCATGTAGTTGCCACCCCGTAACCAAGGCCGTTCTAGCTTGTGGTTAAGTAGCGTACAGGAATTATTGTTTTCGTATATTAGCTAAAGCTAGATCAGCTTTCCATCTGAAAGTTTTAAAAGCGGTTTTCATCAAAACCCGGATATATAATGTAGCACGTTGTATCCCATCCTTGTCGCCAATATATAATTCAGCGCGTTGTATCCCATCAAGACGCGTCCAATTACTAATCCATGCTTCTGAATGCTCAATTAGGACAGCTGAAAATACTATTTTCCCATCCTCGTCGCCAATATATAATGTAGCACGTTGTATCCCATCCTTGTCGCCAATATATAATTCAGCGCGTTGTATATACATCACAATGGTAGCCACGGAACAGACGCTTTCACTGCTGTAATTTCGTTGCACCTGGTCTTTCCCTTGGGGTATTATGGGGCTCAGGAACATAGCTCTCTGAAACGACTGTTTTGAAAATGATCGGGGGCGAGGGGGTACTGCAGGACAGATGAAAAATTCTCAACAAGTTTTGTCCAAGATTAAAGTACCCAAAGAAATAGATATTACTACCTTGTGTGCGTGAGCTTAAGGGTACACCCTATGGGCAGGAGATAGCATAAGCAACTTGATAACATCGGAATTTGTGCAGGAAGTGGTAATCAAAGAACGTACCACCAACGGGTTCACTGTCCTAAACCTCTCCAACTGAAACTAGAAACCGTAGGTTGGCCCAAACGAAATTAGTGAAAGGTTGTGAGGGTAACAGAAGGATCACAATGCAAACTATGTCAAATATGCATTATTAGCCGATTTTTAACGCTTTGTGCAGCATGGAATGTACGCTTCTAGTGTATGTAAACTATGTCAAATTTGCCTCATTAGCCTATTTGAAACGCTTTGTGCACGATGCATTGTACGTATCTAGTGTATGCAAACTGTGTCAAATATGCCTTATTAGCTTATTTTGAACGCTTTGTGCACCATGGAATGTAAAGCTTGCGGGTGTCATGTAAGCGTGCTGCTTTCTCTAATGACTCGGCAGTATCTTCCCACATTTGGCGGCGGTCCAGCCGGACAGAGCGTTTTACCTGTCTGCGTAACTCCTTTGTTTCTTCTTTAGGGCCGCCCATCTTTTGTCTTCGCTCACCGACTATTGACAGGGTTCTAGCGGTTATCCAGTGTTGTCGTTTGATTTTTGCTCGAGCTGGTAGCCTAGTTCTTCATGCCTTATCATTGTAAGTACCCACAGTTACTGATATGGATCCACTGAGTCTGTTGCGTGTGTTTATTTTAGTTTAAAATATGATCGTGAGGGTGCCAAGTGCCTTAATATAACATTAACGGTAACATTTTTTTGTTAAAATCCAAACGTTAAGTAAGCTGGTAGCCTAGTTCTTCATGCCTTATCATTGTACTCTTCTTCATGATACTTTCTAACTTGATGGGCTTTGGATTGATGACGGGCCAGATGGCAGTTCCACCTTGGTCAAGTCACATGGTGCACAGAGGCTGGTCTCCAATTGCGTAGAGCTTGATGTCTATATCAACCGGTGGATGATTGGGAGCTAATGTGGCGACTAGAGAAATAAAAGTGTGTTAACATCGGAGGTCGCCTAGCTCAGTTGGTTTGATGAACTTGTGGTTTCATCAATACAGCTCTCTCAAAAACAAAACTGTTGAGTCATAGGCGCGAAACTATAAGGGGTGCAGGAGGTCAACTGGTTTCTATACTGGCGAGTGTACCCACCCCCTCCACGTTAAAAGGCTAGAACAGGTCTCTCTCACTCTCTCCTACATTGCTGTTCAACCAAAGTTACTCAATATACTTCTTTGAAAGATAAACGCAATGTGCACCATGGAATGTACGCATATTGTGTATGCAAACTATGTTAAATATGCATCATGAGCCTATTTTTGAACGCTTTGTGCACCATGGAATGTACGCATCTAGTGTACACAAACTATGTCAAATATGCGTCATTAGCCTATTTTGAACAATTTGTGTACCACAGAATGTATTCATCTAGTGTATGCCAACTGTGTTAAATATATTTTGAAGGAGCCAATCAGAAATTGGACTACCTGATGGCTTGTGTTTTTGGGCCAATCAGCGCCCATTGCAACAAGATCAAAAAAGCCATAGGGAAGTGTTTCGGCGCAGTCGCTCCACGCGTAGTTTATAAAACAAAAAAAGCACTGTCAACCAACCACAAAGATCGTGTGCCTTCCACAAATTCAAGCTCTGTAGTTTACCAATTTTCGTTCGTTGCACCCTCATCAGAATGGCTCGTGCAAAGAACGAGTTGTTCAAACATTCAAGCATCATTTATGATAACTGCAAACAAAGAAAGGAATCGAAGGAAACATTTGTTGACCGCTGATTGGACAATCGTAACAAGCTACCAACAATTTGGAGGCGCCAAAATTGTTAGAACAATTTCAGAGAAAACACAAACTCTTTTTGTCGGCAAAGTAAACTTACAATATTAATGTTCTCTTACATCATCATACGTGGCCTACAATAGTAATCATTAATACTTTATCGTAATTTTCAAGCTCCATAAAAAAATTTGTATTGCCTCTTCCCTGATAGCTCATCGAACCCCCAGTTGGCGTGGCTACCTACGGGTCTGTGGTGTACTTGATGTAATCCCCTACTTGATGCAATCCCCTTACAAAGAGGTCATGTTGGTGCGCATCTTCTGAAAGAAATGAATATATGACAGAAATATAAGAAATAAGAAAGAAAAATTAAAGTACCAAAAGCATGTATACCGTGTAGTAGACAAGAATATTCTAGAAGCTCCTTTTAATACGATGAAGCAAAGCTGTAGAACGAGCCTTCCCTTTATATAAGAGAACTTAAAATGTCTGAATTTAAAACATGGATAGAACTTCGAGGAAACAGCTGGAAACTAATTACCTTGTTTAAGACGACGAGTTAAATAATGTAGTTTATTGAAACACTTTTAATTCAAAAGTTTCCAACTACCGAGGGAAATATAATTATAATAGTAATGAAGTTCAATGGATTTCAATGGGTTTCCATAAATTTTTAATGAAGCTGTAATATAAGTTGTGTCTGGCAGATTGATTATAAACGGCACCTAAATAGGTGGAATAGCAACTGAAAGTAAATCGTTTCTGTCGATGTTAAATAGTTTGAAAGTGACCAATAAGAATTATCCTTTTAAAAAAATACTTCTTTGTGTAATAAGAGCTACATACTACATATTTTGTATTAGAAAATAAGGAATGGTCTGATCCAGAACTTTTGTCATGGTAAGAGGTGTATACCATACCCATTCCAGTATGCCTTATTAGGTGTTGTGCACGATGGAATGTGCGTATTTCAATAGTGCCATACAACGTAGTTTCCCTATTTGAATATAATGAGATCGCGTTTTGCATGATAGAATGTGCGTAAGTCAATAGTGCCATTCTGCGTAGTTACGATGTTTGAATATAATGAGAATGCGTTGTGCACAATAGAATGTGCGTATTTCAATAGTGCCATTCTGCGTAGTTACACTGTTCGGTGCCTAGTGTAACAAAACATACCGAGTTTTCACAAACTGACCAGTATAAGTATTAGATCGGAGGGAAGAATATTTCCCTCTTCCGAGTGTTCGGATGAACCATTGAGGAATAAACTAGTTTGTTTATTTGCATGGGCAGTTAGGAAGCCAAAAACGCGAAATGCTGTATGCGGGTTCTAGGTGCATGTACCAACCGGACTATGGCTCGTTGTTGAATGAATATATATTGTGCACGCATAAGAAATACCGACGTAAGGGTTGTTGATATCCTTCAAGTCTCAAGTGTAAGTCTACCATCGAGAGAATAGAATTTATGGAACTTATTCAACAACAAAGTTATACGTAAGGAGAAACTATGAGTTCAAAAGAGAACAGTACAATCACTTGTAAAGAAACGGCAACAGATAGAAATGAAAGAATAGGAGAATAATTCGCTAGCCCTGTATGAAAGCCCATTGAAGCCCCACTAGATATCCCTAGAGAAGCCCTTTTGTTTATAGGCACATAAGCGTTTAGATACTAAACAAAATCGAAATAAAAGCTTGAGTATTTGCCAAATGCCAAAATGTAGGGTTTTGTAGATGATAAGGAACCTGTAAAGATTGAGTTACAATAAATTTTCGATATAATCTTGGAGGCGCCAAAATTGTTAGAACAATTTCAGAGAAAACACAAACTCCTTTTGACGGCAAAGTAAAGGATCCCGGGATTTGATGAAAACCGCTTCTAAAACTTTCAGATGGAAAGCTGATCCAGCTTTAGCTAATATATGAAAACAATCATTCGTATAGGCCCCCAAACAGTCGTGCTGATGTAGTAAATGTGTACCGATGGCCGAATCACCCATGGAATGTACGCATTCCAAGCATGCAAGTGACACTAAAAACAGCTTTTGGTGCTATTCTAAACGCATTGTGCACTATGGAATATAGGTATTCCAAGCATGCAAGTGTCACTAAAAACAGCTTTTGGTGCTAATCTAAACACATTGTGCACCTAGAATATACGCAATCCAAGCATGCAAGTGTCACTAAAAACAGCTTTTGGTGCTTTTCGGCAGATTTAAGATCTAAACTGGAAAAAACTGTGGCACCATGCAATTTCGAAAAAAGTTCTTCAGTGCGAGGAAGAGCATGCTGATCAACAACAATGTTCTTATTGACTTCTTGAAGGTCAATACAAATTCGAAGTTTCCCATTTTTGCGTCGAGCCACAACAATTGGGGAAACCCATGGAGAAGCATCAACTGGCTTGATTATATCAGCTTATGTTTGTTGCAAGCACTGCTTTTGTTTATACCTTTGCCGAGTTAACCTCGTTTTCGGTTATGATGATGCAATCTAATTAAGAAGGGTCTATAGTCGCCTCATTAGCTACCAATCGTCCACCTGTGGACATCGAAATCCAGCTCAACGCAATTGGAGACCAGCCTCTCTGCGCCATGTAACTTGACCAAGGAAGAACTGCCGTCCGGCCCGTTTTGAATAAAGTAATTTCTTACTGTGACACTTTTACGAGATTCTAATTAGCTGAAGAATTCGTAGCACCAAATGTACGAGGTAGATCTCTTTTAAAATCGTATAGCTATACGGAATGGGAGTTGATCAACTCCTGGCCTTTTAAATGCGGATGGTGTACTTAGCCTGTGGAGCAGGATTTTTTTAAATCATGTAATTTCTTACTGTGACACTGGTGGTTTTTCTGTTTATTTAGGGTAGTTTCAATGTCGGGCCCACTGCTCATCACGGGTCTTTGATTGAGAGACTGCAACGCTAGTCAATTCATTCTACCGGGAAGAGAATCAAACCATGAGGCAGACTCAACCTCCCTGTAGGAGCGCCTCTCTCGGATTATGGAAGGAAACTTTCAACAATAAGAACAAACTACATCCATCCCTTGCCAATACTCTAAAGTATGACTTTTTGTTCCAATTATTTATGAATCACAATTGATACACAAAGACCGTTTAATAAGAATAGAGACTTTTTAAAAAATGTAGAAAACACCTGCGTTACTTGCAATCCTTCCTCCGGGAGCCGTGAGGGGTCAAGTCATCCTCAAAATTATAATTAATGGATCTTTAGACCATGTTGAACAAAATGGCTATCTCAAAATTGGTACAGGTAAGAAGTGGTACAGGTAAGAAGTGGTACAGGTAAGAAGTGGTACAGGTAAGAAGTGGTACAGGTAAGAAGTGCTAGAACTAAGAAGGGGTAACGCTAAGAAGTGGTAGAGGTAAGAAGTGGTACAGGTAAGAACTGGTACATGTAAGAAGTGGTAGAACCAAGAAGGGGTAACGCTAAGAAGTGGTACAGGTAAGAAGTGGTGCGTACATTCCGTGGTGCACAAAGCGTTCAAAATAGGCTAATAAGGCATATTTGACATAGTTTGCATACACTAGATGTGTACATTCTGTGGTGCACAAAGCGTTTAAAATAGGCTAATAAGGCATATTTGCTATAGTTTGCATACACAAGATGCGTACATTCCATGGTGCACAAAGCGTTCTAAATAGGCTAATAAGGCATATTTGACATAGCATTCAAATCCTTTTCACGATTGAAAACAGTCGTGCAAACACTCCCATGGTGTCCCTCAAGGATCTATACTAGGCCCCATCCTTTTCCTGTTGTACATAAACGACATGTCCCAAGCAGTGTATTGCAACCTCCTTTTTTATGCTGATGACTCCTGCATCTTCTGCATGGACAAAGACCCGGAAGAAATAGAAAGACGTCTAAACAGAAATTTAATAGGCTAATAAGGCATATTTGACATAGTTTGCATACACTAGATGCGTACATTCCATGGTGCAAAAAGCGTTTAAATTAGGCTAATAAGGCATATTTGACATAGTTTGCATACACTAGTTGCGTACATTCCATTGTGCACAAACCATTCAAAATAGGCTGATAAGGCATATTTGACATAGTTTGCATACACTAGATTCGTACATTCCATGCTTCTTTCATTTGTATAACGGTTAAGAATTAGTTAGGTAGAAGAAGTTGTCAATAAATGCCATTTCTTCAAAATTGCAGAGCGATATATGCAGTATTCAGGTGATTCTGCTACTTTTCGAACTTGACTTACGAGGAGCAGCTTGCAAATATAGTGTCCAATTGATTCGTTGATCGAGTCAGGGGATTCCCTTCGACTTTCTTCGAATGGAAATGAAATTCTTACAGAGGAATTAAAGAATCCTCTTTTTATATTATTATAAAATTTAAGATTTTGTATTTGAGTGAAAGGGAGAGTTACAGACAAGGAAGAACAAAGCGAGTAACCGACAAGTACGATTGTTGATCGCAGCCTTCGATGTCATATGCATATGTACAACATGGTAATGTCTATTTTGGGTTCTAATTTGGCTTCTCATCTAACGCAATGAATGTACTTGTGCATTTTTGTATGTGTATGTGCATGTTCTTGTGCATTTGGCGTCAAAGGTGCTTCGGTAACTTATGTACAGATGATTAGAAAATAAATCCCCCCAAAATCATGTGCATTGGGTTAAAATTTCGAGAGAAACAGTAGGAAATATAACTGTACTTTTAAGAGTACCAATAAAAGCATTGGGTTTAAGAAAAAGTTTTATTCATGTTTCCCCACCAGCTTCTAGATCTATTGTTGCCTTAAAGCTTCCCGATAGCTTCTCTTACCTTTGTTGTTCTTTCCATGTTTCCTCGCCAGATTCCCCTATATTTATTGTTGCTTAAATGCTTCCACGTTCACTTCCCTTACATCTATTGTTGCCTCCGTGTTTCTCTGCCAACTTCTCTTAGATTCACTGTTGTCTTCATGTTTCCCTACGACGAGCTCTCTTCATTGGGTCTTTCCCATAAAGTGTTGAAACCACTGTCACCACTTTATTGTCTTTCCATCGAACAAGTGTTACATTGTTTTTTTTTGTAATTTACAACATCAGAGTTTTCTCTTGCCATTTTTCATGTCTTCAGTGCATTTTCTGTTCAGTTTGCACGGACTGTACCTGCAGCAGTGATACCCTGCTCTTTCAACAATGGTATTTTGAGTCGCTAAAAGGCCTTATCTTGTGTTAAAATTGATGAAGAATATTCTCTGGGACTCTCTGAGATCACCCAAAACGCCCTCTATTAAGCGACGGATCCAAGAGCTGGGATTTGTAATAAACGCCGCCTTCTATTTAAACGCTGCATCCAAAAATTGGGATTTGTAATAAACACCGACTTCTATTTAAACGCTGCATCCAAAGATTTTTCTGTTTATTTAGGGTAGTTTCAATGTCGGGCCCACTGCTCATCAGGGGTCTTTGATTGAGAGACTGCCATAGTCTTCGTGCAAAAATGACAGAGTGTATAAAAATTTATCGTTTCTTTGTATGTCGCAAAACATTCTCAAACGGAATAACCATCAACAGGAAATTCCTAGCTCTTCTGTTACAAAACAAACGAACAAATAGAGGCCTTTGCTGACACCGAAATGAAATTGCTTGTAAGGTCTGGTACATGATATACATTCTGCAACAAATAGTTACAACTTATATCATCAACACATGTACTGATATTTACTTGACCAATACCAACAGCATATATGACATATATGGCATTTCTTCAAGCACTAAGGCTTAGAAAAGTGGAAAAATTTGGTCACAATAAAAGGTCCGTCAATTCTGATCTTCGGTGTGTAGTGCTGTGCAGTGGCAGCATTATTTTACTATTTTATTATTTTGTGTGTGTGTGTGTGTGTGTGTGTGTGTGTGTGTGTGTCTGTCTGTCTGTCTGTCTGTCTGTCTGTGTGTGTCTGTGTCTCTCCCTGTGTGCGTCTGTGTGTGTAGTGTCATTTCAACGCCATCTCTACTACTTGTTTGCGACTAAGTACTAGTATGGCAGGTTTGAAATAGCCTAAGATGCCAGTGTTAGGATCCATTATACTGCGTGTAGTGCCATAGCCTTTACATAAACCACAGTATATTACATAAATTCTTGACAATGGAGTGAGCCGGAATAAGCGGAGGTGGCTCTGGAAAAGGATCGCTTCTCGGCCTTTTGGCAAGGAATGGATGTAGTATCTGTTCTCATTGATGACAGATGCTTTCCATAATCCTTTCATAGTTTCCTTTCATAGTTTCCTGTTATAGTTTCCTTTTATAGTTTCCTTTTATAGTTCCCTTTTATAGTTCCCTTTTTAGTTTCCTTTTATAGTTTCCTGTTATAGTTTCCTTTTATAGTTCCCTTTTTAGTTTCCTTTCATAGTTTCCTTTCATAGTTTCCCTTTTTAGTTTCCTTTTATAGTTTCCTTTCATAGTTTCCTTTCCTTTTCATTCTTGCACATTGCAACCCATATGATAGCCCTGGTGGCCTTACTGTGTTATATACTGGGCTACGCTTTATTGCAGTGCAACTGATATTCCAGTAAGACCAAGGTGGTGAGAAATAACTCACAGCAACATACTCTTATAACTCATAATTCTGACTGAAGATCACATTCAAATTTACAGGTATTTATACAATTATTATCTTCTACATTTGTATAAAGAATGTCTCAACACTTCCCATTGCATAGTAACAGTAGGAGAAAGGCATCATTTCATAGAGTTTCCCAAAATCAATCAATCAAGACAAAATCAATTATTTCAAGGTATTGTTTAATACCACTCTAATAGTAAAGTAAATAGAAGTTAAATTACTTACTTTTATCGTGAGGATTCTCATAATTTTGTTGACATTTTAATGTCAAGTTCCCTCTAAGGGTCTATAGACACAACATCATCGATGAGACAATTTGGATTGTTGTAATGTCTTTCCTTAGAGCTGTCCACTTTTCACTAGAGTTGGAATTTACTTTTTATACCAGGTAATCACCTGTCACATTAAACGCACGGTATTTCTATATTGTCATTTATATCATTTTCCTGTCATACTACTCTGGAAACAATTATACCTAACTTTCATGGAAAACATCATCCTGATCCACAAGAAACACCATAGACAGAAAGGTCAGGTCAGATACGATCTTGCAAGGCTCACAATTGACCCTACAACTCAGGCACAGTACAAGGAAAGACTTCAAAATAAACTGACCAAAATAGGCCGTAGTGCAAAAAAGGACCAGCAGAAGACGTCATGATAAATAGGAGGTTAAATCCATAGTGTATACACGTGGGCTATCATCTTTGCCTTTGCCACTTTTAGTATTAAAGCTTCCGCCACTACTCCGCATCAGATTTTCAAAAATTAGTCCATCAAAATGGAAAAATTCGTCGGTAACTTCTTTGAGTTTCTTGACTCTAGACTTACTCCAATTCCGCCTCTTATTAATAAGTAAAAAAGCTTTCTCATCTTGCTTTATTCTGAGGTCCCTCCCTACTTACAAGCGTGCAGAACGCATTCGAAATATGTTCAAATAGTGTAACTACGCTCAATGGCAATATTGAAATGCTCACATTCCAGTTTGCATAACGCATTCCCAATATGTTCATATAGTGCAACTACGCTCAATGGCACAATTGAAATGGTCACATTCCAGCGTGCAGAACGCATTCGAAATATGTTCAAATACTGTAACTACGCTCAATGGCACTATTGATTAGAGACAAGAAGGATTGTGATCTATTCTTTGATCATCTTAATCGGTTACATCCTTCCCTAAGGTTCACTATTGAACAGAAGTGCCCAGTCTATTTAAGGTTGCCGTATATAGGGCAAGTGTCTTGCAAGTTCAAGTCCCAGATAAGTAAAGCTGTTGGTCGTTGTTTTGGGAGCAGTCAGACTAGGGTTGTGTTCACGGCACAACGCATGATTATAAATTGAGACTTCTATATCACTATTATCATTACAATGATCACCATCGTAGTCCTCATTATCTTCACCATCATCATCATCATCATCATTATCATCATCATCATCGTCATTATCATCATCATTATCATCATAATCATCATTATCATCATCATCATCATCATCATTATTATTATCATCATCATGATCATCATCATTCTTAACATCATCCCGATGCGTACATGCCATGGTGCACAAAGAGTTCAAAATAGGCTCATGACGCGTATTTAACACAGTTTGCTTACACTAGTTGCGTACATTCCATGGTACACAAAGCGTTCGAAATAGGCTAATGACGCATATTTGACATAGTTTGGATACACCAGAGGCGTACATTCCATGGTGCACAAAGCGTTCAAGATAGGCTGATACGCATATTTAACATATGAATCTTGAGCGACATTCGGCACCCCACACCCTCGTAAGACTTTAGCAACTTCTCAGTACAGGCTTGGTAATCTGTTACGCTTGTGTTACCAAGAAAGCCACTACAGGCTGACTTGAATGCTTTCCATGCTCTCAGCCTGAAGGATTATGTGGAACATCAAGGGGCATGAACAAGCCAGGTGTGTTTGTGTAGTAGCACAACTTGTTTTCTTGTACTTCCTACTCCATATACCACAGGGACGACACGTATCTCATTGTCCGCTCATTTAAGAAGCAAAATTACAAGCCTATAATTAAAGTGGTGTGCTTGTCATCCATAAGCCACTTTGGTATGATTCTAAATACTATTATTATTATTATTATTATTATTATTATTAATATTATTATCACTATTATTCAACAGTTGTTAATTGAAGCCCTACAAGAATTAATCATACATGTCTCGCCTTGTCATTATCGTTGTCTCCGACAGCAATGACGACAAAGGATATCTCACACGAGTATATTGGGGGCAAAAGGACCTTCCCTTAGAGCCATAATGATCTTACTCACAGCGCTAGGTTTAAGGTAAAGCTTCCACAATGCTACCTCTCCTATTCTCGGCATTGCGATAGGTTTAAGGTAAAGCTTCCACTTTTGAGCAATAGAATAGTTTTCGATTCTAAATATCTGAGAAACATAAGTATTCGTGACAAATATCGGAACCAAAATCAAAGATGAGGAGTTTCAACGATCGTAGCTAAACCACTTGAAAGAAAAGATGTCGATGATGTGTCACGATATGCATTCTTCGAACAGTAACATGTGGTTATACTTGTTTTAAATGCCATTTAGCCCTTTTTATATTCTTGAGGAATGTGCAATCGAGACTCTGTTAGAGATCGACTCTGAAAATCGATCGAAGTAATCTGTGGATCCCCCTTACACGAAGTGATGGGATGACCGGAACTATCACACTTTTGCAGATAAGCATGAAAGGAGTTATTGTCCAGGTCTCGATGAAAACTGTTGTGTTTGTCTTTGAATCGTAAGTTGCAACAGCTTATTAATGAGGCACTTTTAGTGACAATTGCATGCTTGGAATGCGTACATTCCATGGTGCACAATGTGTTCAAAATAACCTAACAATGCGTTTGGAGTGACAATTGCATGCTTGGAATGCGTACATTCCATGGTGCACAATGTGTTCAAATTACCCTAACAAGGCGTTTTGAGTGACAATTGCATGCTTGGAATGCGTACATTCCATGGTGCACAATGTGTTCAAAATTCAAAAAAGCCTAATAAAGCATATTTGACATAGTTTGCATACACTAGAAGCGTACATTCCATTTTGGAGAAAATGTTGAAAATAAGCTAATAAGGTATATATGACATAGTTTGCATACACTAGATGCGTACATTTCATGGTGCACAAAGCGTTCAAAATAGGCTGATAAGGCGTATTTGACATAGTTTGCATACACTAGATGCGTACATTCCTACACTAGATGCGTACATTCCATGGTGCACAAAGCGTTCAAAATAGGCTAATAAGGCATATTTGACATAGTTTGCTTCCACTAAATGCGTACATTACATGGTGCACAAAGCGTTCAAAATAGGCTAAGAAGGCATTTTTTGACATAGTTTGCATACAGTAGAAGCGTACATTCCATGGTGCACAAAGCGTTCAAAATAGGCTAATAAGGCATTTTCCCATCTCGTCAGAGATTATAGTTCCCTTCCCTGCTCGCATCTTCATGCGTTTTAATCTTTTTGCAATGGAGTAAACTAGAACTGTACTTGGGAAGTAATATTGGCGTTGAAGTAAAAGTTTTTTTTAGTGAATTTGTACAATATAAAATTAGTCAACATTTAGATATGATTAAGTGTGAAAGTCGTATTTTGCCCTTTAAGATTTCGCCTAGAGGTGAAGGCATGAGGCTCGATTGTTGTGCTGTCTCTGTTAGCTAACCCGACTCCAGTGAAGTGTGAGTTGAGGTGAGTTGCTGGTGTCGTGGGTTAGAGAGAGAGTGTGTGTGTGTTGATGAGCTGATGTTGGGTGCTGTAGGCTGAGGAGCGTGTTCAAACTTCGGGTCACCATTTGTCGTGGGCGACTGATGATATAGAATGAAATTAAACTTATAACTAAAGTAAAGTACACAACAAATTATATAGCGTTCAATTTCTTTTCGTGATCATGTGCTTAAAGACCAGAGACCTTTGAGCAAAGCGAACAACGTCACCTGGTAATCACTTGGAAATCACCTGGTAACCACTTGGTAACCACTTAGCAACTACTTAGTGACCACTTAGTAACCACTTAGTAACCACTTCTAACCACCTGCATCTAGTGGTACAGAAAGCTAACGGCGACTTGTATCATTGTTGCTTCTTGTTGCGCCCGACTGCCGCCACCCTTACATTTGGTGTCAGAAGTTTTGGGTTACGCAAGCCGTGGTGCTGGAATTATTCGTCAAATTCGAACCCAGGAAGCAAGAGTAAAGATCGGTGAAAAGGAATTACCGTGGACGTCTCGTTCCTATATATTACTTTAGTAGAACGCTTTGAGCACCATGGAATGTACGCATCTAGTGTATGCAAACTATGTCAAATATGCCTTATTAGCCTATTTTGGACGTTTTGTGCACCATGGAATGGATGCATCTAGTGTATGCAAACTATGTCAAATATGGCTTATTAGCCTATTTTGAACGCTTTGTGCACCATTGAATGTACGCATCTAGTGTATGCAAACTATGTCAAATATGCAAATAGATAAAATGAGTATTGCATGGCTTATCATGTGTGCAGCAAGAGCGGAGAATCCGATAATTATTCTGGCATATATCTTCAATCAATGGCTTATTAAAGATCGAGAGAATGAGTATTACATGGGTTATCATGTGTGCAGCAAGACTAGAGAATCCGATTATTATTTTGGCATATATCTTCAATCAATGGCTTATTCCAAATAGATAAAACTACCTACCATCTCTCTATAAACCTTAGCATCAGCTAATGCGGCATCATCAAACATGGCCTTATTAATACCGATTTCGCAAGGTGTGGACCTTGGCTTACAGTCAGACATTCCAAATCTCGACAAAATTTTCTCCACATACTTTGACTGATTCATAGATATTACATCGTTCTCTAATGTAAACTGAATTCCTAAAAACCATGAAATCTGGCCGTTTTTACCAATACCCTTACGAATTTTTGTTGTAACTTTCAAGTTTTTGAGCAATTGTTGGAAAAATTCATAGTCAGTTTTTACAAACGAGTAACTTTGTCTCGGTCATGCGACTTGTTAAAATTTTTTATATACTGCGTATTTTGATAAAAGTCAGCAAGTGTCGGCGAATCCGCCCTGTAACTCTTGCGACGTACGGCCACAATACTCACTAGTGCCATTGAGCGTAGTTACACTATTTGAACATATTGGGAATGCGTTCTGCACGCTGGAATGTGAGCATCTCAATTGTTCCATTGAGCGTAGTTACACTATTTGAACATATTTGGAATGAGCTCTGCCCGCTTGAATGTGAGCAATTCAATAGTGCCATTGAGCGTAGTTACACTATTTGAACATATTTAGAATGCCTTCTGCACGCTGGTAATATCTTCATTTTTTCAACATACGTAGCTATTACCCTCGAAAACTAAAACTTTTGACATAGGAGAAGAGCCTATAATAACATTCGTTACCATTTGCAATCATAAAATATTCTAATATCTTCATTTTTTCAACATACGTAGCTCTTACCCCCAAAAACTAAAACTATTGAAATAGGAAAAGAGCCTTTAATCACATTCTTTACCATTTGCAGTATATTTAGTCGTTCACATCTTAGTCATTTCGTGAAGGAATACCTTTTAACTACTACGTCTGGTAGCTTAAAGCTTGTAAATGAAATTGGACGTAGTTTTTGGTAATTTATCTGCATTCTTACTCTTGTTATCTCACATATTTACCATGTAGTGTATGCTTCTGTAGCGGCTGTCTGTTGTCAAGCACGTCTGATAAAAGACGACATTTCTAGTATGTGTTGAAACCTGCGAAGAATGTCCCGAACCTTATTAAATGCAGGATGGTAACCTAAAACTAGTGGAACCCTCCTACTACTATTCCTGCGGTACCTGTTGCTACTGCTACTACTACTACTACTACTACTACTACTACTACTACTACTGCTACCCTGCACCGTGCCATTACTATGATTATAGTACCTCCTCAGTAAATCTGCCCTATTTCCTTGTCTTTTTGTAATTTTGATTGAGTCTGTAATCTTAAGGGGGCAACGTTATTGAGTTGCAAAATTTTTGTTTCTGTCATCATACATTTTGACGACTTGCTGACATATTCGTTAAGTATAGCTAAGGTTACTAGCGTTTATCACTCCCTTCTGGCAATTAATATGTACCACAATGATTACTGTGTTAACGACAAAAAGAAAGTAAGGCCGAAGTGAAACTGTGTCACTCGATGGAGATCCTGGCATTATTATTGGAAGAAATAGTGGTTTCGAGTCATTGAGTGGCCTCTTTGGAAGCAAAATATCGTTTCAGCATGGATGTTTTGTGTAGCACATATAAGCATGTTCTCAAGTGCCCCAGCACCAATATTCAGCATCCCAGGTTCCCTGGTGACACAAGTTTCAATATATTTTTACGTAGCCCAAACAAACTTTTTTGTTATCCGCCATTGAAGAATTCTTCTTTACCACTTTCATGCAGCAATTTTGAAAATAATGGTAAATAAAATTTTTTTTGTTGGGGTCTGCAAATCAGAAAGCATAAAAACATTTAAATTTTGACAGTCACCGCGCTAGCACGTGATTATGTTTACAATTTTGCTTTGCTGATCCCATTGTGAAGAACCAGAACATTCAGTAACATCATTACGTAACATTTGTATGATGATACTTTCAATAAATTGTTGTAATACAGATTCGATAATACCCAATGGATCCCGAAATAAAGTAAAATAAATCACGATTCTCGTGCGCACGTGCTTTGCTCCAAAACTAAATCTCGTGCAGGATAGCACTAGAATCAGTAACATCATTACGTAAAATTTGTGTGATGATACTTTCAATAAAATCTGGTGGCTGCCACTAAAAAGGCTATAACTCCCACATTTTGTTTAATAAGGTAATTTTTAGCCAACTTACAGCCGTATGTTTACTTAAAAGTTTAAAGCACAATACACACTACGTGACGATTTAGACGAAAGGAAACGATAAGGACCTAATCGTCTCAAACCGTCAGGAAAACTTGACGAAACGATATACTTCAGCAAATCGAACATTTTGCACAACGAAAATCGACGTAGGCTTGCTATTTACATTTCCCGCCATTTTGCGTTATACGTGCAAAGTGACGGCCATCTTTGGTTATGCATGCAGAACAATAGAGTTATCCTTCCAGACTTTTTATATATAGTTTAGTGATTTTACGTGATCCCTGTTGAAGTTCTATTTTCGTCCATGTCTTCTATTGTTCACTTTCAACGTTACATTTTGTTATGGGAAAGAAAAAGTCTTGTCTTCCATTTATCCATGCTTGACCTTAAGAAATTGGTAATAATAGGAGAGAATTTAATAATAATAATAATAATAATAATAATAATAATAATAATAAGCAGATGGAAGCCCTATATGAAGACATGGCAAGAGAGTATACATACATTATTAAAACTCCAGTAAAAAGCCCCAAATGGTTAACACAAGGCCTATTTTTATATCAGCCGGTGGCAAATATGTTCTAACTGATATGTCTTGCATGAACCCAATCCAGCTGCTCCTTGGCTGTTTGTCAGTAAAGGACATGTAATACGCAGAGTGCCAGAGCAAATCCAAACAAGTTGAAGCTGGCAGAGCATAAGGAAACTACGTCTAAAAGAGTAGCTTAAATTTTTCTGACTAGAGACCCTCAATAGATTTTACATGGGACCAAACGTTTTGTTCGAGATGGAGAGAAGTTCGAGATAGAGGGTAGTCGAGATAGAGAGAGTCCACTGTATTGTTATAAAAAAAACCCAGGAAAAACAGTGAAGCTATAGATGCCATAGAGGCAATTCACAACAGTAAGTGGATCTTACTGATGTGTTCTCTTTTTATCCTCTCTGCATCTTCAGTGGTTTGTAGAGCCCTGTATCTGTTTTAGCCTTGACGAATCACGATGGCGAGATAAACCGAAAATTACTGTCCTCAAGGCCTTACGTGCCTATATTGATAGTAATGCTCCTGATGAGGCTCACCTTGAATTTCTGTTAAGCATTGATGCTGCCATCGACGCCCTCCCATCATCAGCCCGCCACCCCCCAGTTCCCCCACCTTCTACCTCCACTATCTCCTCCCCTCCTGTCCGTTAGCTCAGAAATTACACTGTCAACTTGAATAGGTACATGGAAAGCATTAGTTTATACTGAAATCAGGATTACATAAGAAAGATACAATCCATAAATAACCAGGCCTGTGCAGGTGAGTTGAATGAGCCTATGAACAGTGAATGGCAAAGTGTATGAAACACATTAACATCAATAGAATTCAGAGTAAGCTCTTTTAATTAGATCTAGAAAATAGCCTTTAATCACATTCTTTACCATGTGCAATCATAAAATAGTCTAATATCTTCATTTTTTAAACATACGTAGTTATAACCCTCGAAAACTAAAACTTTTGAAATAGGAAAAGAGCCTTTAATCACATTCTTTCTCATTTGCAATCATAAAATAGTCTAATGTCTTCATTTTTTCAAAATACGTAGCTATTACCCTCGAAAACAAAAACTTTTTAGTCTTCCCTTTACTTTTTGCAGTAAACCTTGCAATACACCTTGCTTTACATCAAGCTTTATGGGTTTGTACACCGCATGCTTCACACATTGCTTAACAACTTTTTTTATGACTTGATCTGCATTGTGCTTCTTCCTTTACTCAATCCTGTCATCTTATAATACCCTGTAATTCTCCTTTCCTTTATTGTATCTACAATTAATTCTCTGCTTCCTTTGAAAAAGTGCTTTGGAAGACTCTAGCAACCTACGGACCTCAATTTTGTGAAATTATCCTCTATGCGCCAAAATGGTGGCGCCTTAATAAAATAGAAAGTTAAGCGATAAACGTAGATGTCAACCTTTGAAAACCGGGCCTGTATTAACACTTCTTTCAAGAAAATTGACAAAAAAGACTTGATTGATAAACAATATAAAACAAGACTACTACTACTACTACTACTACTACTACTACTGTTACTACTACTACTACTACTACTACTGTTACTACTACTACTACTGCTGCTACTACTACTACTACTACTATTACTACTACTACTACTACTACTACTACTACTACTATTATCTCTGGAACTATTACCATCACCACCACTGCTGCTGCTGCTGTTACTACTACTACTACTACTACTGCTATTTCATATCATTGTTGAGTTGAATTTTAAAAAATCCTTATGTTATGATCTGAGTATCTTTTTATTTTTATAAGACCATTATTTTTACGATGTGTGATCTCAATTTGAAAACGTCTTGAGGAAAACCCCTCCCCCCAAAACGTCCAAACGACGTTGTTTGGGAAAAAATCGATATGTTTGCGGCCCGTAAGGAAAAATGTTTTGCAAACTAAAGCTTTAAACAACAAGCACATCACAATTTAACAAATAAATAAATTAAATTCAATTAAGCAAAGCAAATTATCGTCAAGGAGTGACAGAGGGTAACTTGATTCACTGTAAGTGAGGTGTCAGTGGGTACGGTCCTTAGCTTCATGAACTTCAAAATCTCAGAAGCAAAAGATAGAAGACGACTTTAAAAAAATAGGCCTACCTTGTTTTCACCTTGTGGCTCATCCTCTGGATAGGAATATTTTAGTTCTGAATTCAATGGCAGTAAATAATGACATTATGAGCAGCAGAATGCCTCAACAAACTTGTCATAGCGATATTTTGGATGCAAGTGTGGAGCAGCTAGGAGTAGTGGCTCATCCTCTGGATAGGAATATTTTAGTTCTGAATTCAATGGCAGTAAATAATGACATTATGAGCAGCAGAATGAATTTGCATACTAGGATTCTGCCCCATTTAATTTGCATACTAGGAGTCTGCCCTGGCATTTAATTTGCATACTAGGATTCTGCCCCATTTAATTTGGATACTAGCTGATGCAGCCTTTCCCAATAAGTATTCCCGACGTGCTTTTAAGGCCCTATTTGTAGCCATCGAGTGCCTTAGTGACTATGGAGTTTACTTTCTTGGGCTGTGTGCCATGACTCACTGACTGACTCACTGACTCGCTGACTTACTGACTCACTGACTGACTCACTGACTGACTCACTGACTGACTCACTGACTGACTCACTGACTCACTCACTAACTGCCTCACTGACTGTCTCACTAACTGCCTCACTGACTGACTCACTGACTGACTCACTGACTGACCAACTATTTCACTGACAGAATAAATGACTGACTGACTCACAAACTGAAATGTATCAGTAAATTGATATACATGGACAATGAAATAGTTGTAGTGCCTGATTTGTATTAACTACACTTCGCTACCGTTCCCCTTATTCGGAAATTTTATTTTCCTTTTTTTGGTCAGTAAACTTACAATATAAATTCCATTCCATATTTGAATCCTTTTTCTACCATTAAGCCAAGATATGTTTTCTACAATGAAGTATGCATCCAACATGAAATCCAATAAATTCATTAAAACGCAAATGCTTGACAATCAAGCTGCACCAAAAAGAAGAAGAAGAGGTTAGCTATGGCTTACCATAGTTCACTTTCATCAAATATAGGCTTAACTAAATTATAATCCTACTAAATATGTGAGTATGTGTAAGGCTAAATTACTGAAGGCAGTGAAAAACAGAGACGTATGGAAAACCATTATTTAACATGCCAGAAATGAGCCTGTAACACACAACTTACCTATCTTACCGTATCTTATAAACTATATAGAATTAGACTCAAATTACACGTGGAATAGTTTTGTAGGCCATCAATTTTCATTTTAAACCTATAAAGAACATAATTGACGGACCTTTTTCTGTGACCAATTTTTTCGACTTTTCCAAGCCTTAGTGCTTGATAACATGCCAGAAATGATAGCGTTAAAAAGGTTCAAAAGACCTTGTTTCCATAATGGTCCCTTTGTGATATAATTTAGCAGTGGATCATAATTTAGCAGTGGATCATAATCCCCAGATTATGGAGGAGTATGTTTTTGAAACTCTTTTTCAAAGTTGAAAACCAATGTTCTTATAACGTCTGCGAAAAAAGATTGCAGAAATATTCTTGAATTACTAAAAGCTTCGAGTACGCATCTAGTGTATGCAAACTATGTCAAATATGCCTTATTAGCCTATTTTGAACGCTTTGTGCACCATCGAATGGACGCATCTAGTGTATGCAAACTATGTCAAATATGCCTTATTAGCATATTTTGAACGGTTTGTGCACCATGGAATGGACGCATCTAGTGTATGCAAACTATGTCAAATATGCCTTATTAGCCTATTTTGAACGCTCTGTGAAATGGTTGTTTTTACCCCCGGTTTTGGCAAAAATAGGAACAAAAGGACCCGTAAGATCTCCCGAAAGCAATTTGGGATGTTGTTGACACATTTGCAATACATGCTCAGTCATTCTGTGGTAAAATTTAATCCATTCAGATCTTTTATATGTCTACATATGTTGAAACTGTAAAATATAGCAAATAGTTCAATATGCCCATTTTTGGAGTATGCCCTACTAGCCTATTTTAAAGGCTTGGTGCCCAATGGAATGTACGCATCTGGTGTATGCAAACTATGTCAAATATGCCTTATAAGTCTATTTTGAAAGCTTTGTGCACCATGGAATGTACTCATCTAGTCTATGCAAACTATGTCAAATATGCCTTATTAGCCTATTTCGAACGCTTTGTGCACCATGGAATGTACGCATCTAGTGGGTTTAAAAGTGTCCAACTTATGTTGCCAAAACGACTCTTTTTTCCTCAGTATTGTTTCTGTATCTGCCTCGTCAATCAGTAAGAATTCCCAGTCCGATATACCCAGGTGGCTCGATTGCGTAAAATGTTCAAATAACCCACTCTGAGGCACACACTTTCTTTCCCCGTCTTTACTTTTGATAAAAGTACGAAATTGTGATTTGTAGTTGTTATTGAGCGTAGTTACACTATTTGAACATATTGGGAATGCGTTCTGCACGCTAGAATGTGAGCATTTCAATAGTGCCACTGAGAGTAGTTACACTATTTAAACATAATGGGAATGCGTTCTGCACGCTGAAATGCTAGCATTGCAATAGTGCCATTGAGCGTAGTTACACCATTTAAAGATATTAGAAATACGTTCTGCACGCTGAAATGTGAAGTAAATGTGTACCGATGGCCGAATCACAATCTATCAGACTCACATTTGCTGTACACTTTCGTTCGGGTTGTTGACGCTCACGAACGGCCTTTATATTTTTCATGCCGGTGGAATATGTTGCGAGATACGATCTGTAAGTCTTTGAGACGTCCTTCCAACATACCTAGCTTCACATTGGCATCTAAATTGGTATATAACATTACTATTTTGTGTGGTATGTACTTAGTGGTGAGAGAATCCAATTTCTTTACCTCTTTACTCGACGGGGAAGTTCCTTGGGCTCCAACCTACTCCATCATGCAGCGGTGAAGATTGCCTTGTACCAACAATGTCTTCGTGAAGTACTGTGAGTTCGACGAGGTATTCTATTTAAGCAGTTTTAGGCATGTCGCTCACACTCAAGACAGGACTCGTCTAGATTTTTAAAAATATATTTATAAAAGGATTCCGGCCTGAAACTTCAACCTTGTGACTGTGTTCTAAAATTTCCACTAAAAAATACCTTAAATATGGAATGGAATTTGGGGAAGCTTCGTTGCTCCTATTGTTTATAGAAGTTGTTTTGCAGATGTTAACTTGTTTACCAATATTGTCGCTAGCCTCGTCTTGAGGATCCCACCGAGAGACTAGGAAGCCAGATATACATACAAAATACTAAACTTAGGAACACCTGGTAGTTATTCTGACGTATAAGAATATCCGATCCATTTTATATTACCATTATCTTTGAAAAGAACACTAGAGAAATAGAAAAGCATGTCAGCACCGGGGATCGATGATGATCGTTGATGATTACCATTAACATTACGAACATTGGATGATGACGTTTTGTCTGTCTTTTCTTATTCTGTTTTAAGGATCTGGTGCACTACTTTAAAGGCCATGTCATTATCATGGCCAGGGGAGTGTGACGTAAATACGCGACCCCACACTGAGGACCAGTGTGGGGGCTGAGGCTGAGGAGCAAGGCTCTGACAACGCGGAGGATGTTTTGCCTCACTCCTAAGCAGTCAATAGAGTTTTTTTGTGGTAAAGTTGGGGGGGGCTAGCTTCTTAAGCTCATGAAAAATTAAGCAACACAGAAGCAACTAGCAAACCTCAGATTGCCAACCAACGAAATTTCAAACGGGACATTTTATTTAAAATTAATAAGTGCTTTTTAAACTATTTCTCCCTTTTTTAAAATAGTAATAATGACATATAACCATAATTTAGCAGCTCCTATTGAGACGTTGCCTTATGATTATTAGGAAATAATTGAGCAGCAAATGAGCGTATTTTGAACGCTTTGTGCACCATGGAATGTACGCATCTAGTGTATGCAAACTATGTCAAAAATGCCTTATTATCCTATTTTGAACGCTTTGTGCACCATGGAATGTACGCAACTAGTGTATGCAAACTACGTAAAATATGCCTTATCAGCTTATTTTCAACGCTTAGTGCACCATGGAATGTACGCATCTGGTGTATGCAAACTATGAAAAATTAGTTATGTTAAATTGCACGAGTTCATGATCATAGGGTCAATAGGTCACTTTCCGAGCCACCGAAGCACAGAAAGTCTTAGAATCTCTACAGACCATACTCGTGATGTATCCGAGGCTGATACTAATGTGAGGGCGCTATATTTACATTTAGTGTTGGGTAAATTGTAGTTTAAGAACTAACAGTTGAATAAGATAATTGCTGAAGAAGAAGCTATAAAGGTATTAGCTTCTGTCCACTGTAAAATCTGGCAGTCAAAGCGTATTTCGACTCCTGTCAGAGCCCAGTTTGAAACATGGAATTGTCAGCAGCTACTATAGCTATTTTTGAAGCATCACAAAAAAGAAGCTATAAAGGTATTAGCTTCTGTCCACTGTAAAATCTGGCAGTCAAAGCGTATTTCGACTCCTGTCAGAGCCTGTACAGTTATCATACTTCGTTGTGCAATCGTACATTCCTCGATCTGTACTTATACAGCATGATTTGTACGAATTTCTGTCAGTTGTGTTCGACTGCAGCTGCTGAATAGACACAGTGTAATGTGGGAGAATCCAAGTCATTAGGATTTCATTCGCCGTGGTCTAGTCGCTGTTTGGATGTAACTGTTGTAATTCTTTCTAAATCGATCATTTTTCTTTCTAATGGCTTTCCCGAAGACATCGTTGACAGCACTATTAGATTTAAACTTTCACAGTTCTCCAAAGAAAAGTTCGTTCTGGAGTCAGTCCACATAAAAGCAAGAAAACCTTTGCTATGCAGACAAAAGGAATTCGTTTTCTCACTAGGCCTATTCAATTAATCTTGTTGTAATGGACGCTGATTGGTCCAAAAACACAAGCCATTGTCATTATAAGGATTGAGCTGTATGTCGTCATGAAGTTGTTTGTCGTCTGACGTCATGTTTGTCGACTAACGAAACTTCAGACCGGGACACCGGAACACAAATGACGTGTTATGTCTGTTATAACGTAATAGAGGCAGGACACAAATGACGACCGGGACAGAGGGAATATAAATAACGACCGGGACACTCAAGGAGAAATTACAGACTGGGATTTCAAGGTAAAGTTCTTTCAATTGGACACAAAGAAGGAAGGCTTTACACGTTGAACAATACACCACAGGACATTGCGGAAAAGGTAGATTCATTAACGTTTCCAAATCTGCAACATGAACAACCAAAACTTTATCATGCAATTTTAAAGAGGGGGTTAAACTCCCTGAGAGAGCTTCAACAGCGGCAATTAAATTTAGAGAATAATTTCTACTTAACATGTTAACAATGACATGACATAACAGCCATAGTCAACCAAGTTACAGCAATCTGCGGGGTTTCCCCAACACTCCCCCCTCGTTGACTCATATGGAGTCAAGAATAACTTTGGTCTTACAACGTGCATCAGCGGGCGATCTCTCATCTCTACTTCATTCTCTTTACTTTCGTCATTCACAACTGTAGACTGTCTTTCACTAAATACTGGAATGCGTACATTCCATGGTGCACAATGCGTTTAGAATAGCACCAAAAGCTCTTTTTAGTGACACTTGCATGCTTACAATGGAAACATTCCATGGTGCACATTGCGTTTAGAACAACCCCAGAAGCCGTTTTTAGTGACACTTGCATACTTGGAATAAGTACATTCTCTGGTGCACAATGCGTTTAAAGTAGCACCAAAAGCTGTTTTTAGTTGATTAACAAGATACAGAGAAATAGATACTTCATAAAGCTTTATCTCCTCTTATGTTGCTAATGAAATTGCATCAACAAAGTGACTGAAATAGAATCAAAGTATAATTACACTCTTATAATGGTCTACCTCTAGTTGTAATTGTAATAGATTCCATTTTGAACAATGTAATTTGCAACGGCAGTTGATCTCATTTCAGATATAATTTACCCTGTCAAATCGCAATGAACTTTTAGTTTCTAAATGGTTAATATCTCAAATAGGCTGATATAGAAGATCGAGAACCCTGTGAATCATTATGACGCCAATTGATATATTGATTTATGCTTATTATTATAGGTCATGTGCAGTGGCGAGGCTGGCCTTTGGCTCCTGGTCATGCTCATGATGGGAGTGGCCATTTCGTGATTTGATTATGGGTGTGTTGGAGTCACTTTAATTTTACACCCTGAAATAAGTAAAAGAACAGTACTGAAAAATGCAATATATATTTAATGCTCACTTAATTCTATTTAGGAAAACTATTAGCATTCTTGTCATATTTTTTTACAATTAGTGTTTTTTACCATTTATATATTTAAATTTTGACATAAACTTATGTACCATGGACAATAATTGCTAAAAGCTCCCCCTCCTTATCCTTGCTCTTTTAAGATGATTCTGCTACTGAACTCCCCATCAGTGTTTTCTCGTGGCGCCATTTTAATATCTAAATAAACTTTGCAGATTTTGAACATAGAATTAATATAATACACTAGAATGGAAACGAGACTGTTGTTCATTCATTTTCTTTGGGGTAGTATGGAGGTCGCCATTTGCCACAACTAAGATGGTAGCTGTGCCACAACCGGGCTTTAGTCGACAAGCGCTTTGTAGCTATGCTAAGTGCAAATCCTATTTAGATGAATGAGAAACATGATTTAAGAGAAAATATTGATACAATTATAATAATTTATTTGTTATATGGAGGCTATTCTATTTGTCTCAACTTACCCCAGGTGATGGCTCAACTTACCCCAAGCCCGGGGTAAGTTGTGCCATTTTACTAAAAATATTTAGTAAGGAAGAAACTGTCGCGGGAAGAAACTGTCGCGAAAAGTCGCGAATGCTTTGATTTTTTGTGTGTTAACTGTCGCGAACTCTCGAAAATTTAATTGTCGCGGGAATTAACTGTCGCGAATTGCTTGGCGAGTAATTTTTCGATTTCTTCTCTCCGCAAATGCCGAACCTTAAACAAAACCAACTGATAATTCTTCGAAAATTAAAAGTATGCACCATGGAATGAATGCCTTTAGTGTATGCAAACTATGTCAAATATGCTTTATTAACTTGTCTTGAACGCTTTGTGCTCCATGGGATGTACGCATCTCGTGTATGCAAGCTATGTCAAATATGCCTTTTTGCCCTTTTTGAACGCTTTGTGCACCATGGAATGTACGGATCTAGTGTATGCAAACTATGTCAAATATGCCTTATTAGCATATATTCCCTCGATTTCAAAATTCCTTGACTCATTGCCACCTCGAAATGCTTGCTCCTGTTATCCAAGGTGACACACAGCCCGCTCTGATATCACTGAATTCTTTCGCACAGTTTCATTATGTCTACTCAGTTAGCGATCTCCCGTTCTCTATTACTTTCACCTTCGATGGGCAATCCCTTCTGCCGATGTATGTGATAAATCCTTAGCCCGATCCCTCATGTGTGTCATCCTTATTTAAAACTTTCACGAAATTGAGACTGGAGTTCAGACGCCCCGTTTATTTGGACCCCTCATTTATTAACTTCAGAGTAGATGTTCGATTTTAGTGTAATACACTTACTTTTTTAAATAAGAAACTACCTCAGCGTCCAGCCCTCGAAGTTTCTTAAAATATTGACCTTTTGAGCCCTCAAAGTTTCTTAGCAACCATCTGGTGGATTAGCATTTCTCTGAACTTCTTATGATATCTCCTATATTTCATAAAATCTGTATTTTGTTTGCAGTATATTATCATCGAATTGACTACTGCAACCTCAAGCTTTTCTAAAGAACACCTTTTCCCACCATTTGACAGATTTTTTGGATAAAGTATAGGAGCTCAAATACTGATCACATCTGTCTACACCTCCCATGAATTGCTTTCGGAAAAGTATGAGTGAAGGCAAGATTCCTATTTGTGGGCGATTCTCGCCTCCCAGTACTTATTTCATTCTAGAAATAGTTCACAGAAATAGTCTAGTTTCTTTCATTCCATACACCCCATAAGTGTAGCTCATGTCTTTGACACACAGTATGTTAATCACTTTGCGTTTCAGTACGTCCTTAGCGGTTTGTTTCGTATTCCAGATGATATACCTCCTCGTCCTGTGGCGACAGAAAAACTTCTTACCACACCACCGTGCTGCCTTTCGATGCTTGCTTGAACAGCGGACTTGACATCGCATTCGAAGAATTACATTTCTTTGTCGGAGGATGCAAGTTCTGGCACATTTTTTCCATTTCAGAAACACGAACACTCTACAATGTCCGTAATTGAAGCAAAGGGGTCTGCGGTGACATTTACTCCAATAATCAACGATTTTTGCGTATTAGTAAGACGGAGATACGCTCTCACATCTATCAACCAAAAGGTCCACTTTATAACGCTATTATACGAACAACATATATATCTTCCCGACTAACACATACTGTTAGTTTTCTTTCCAAGGGGGATATATCATACCCGGCTACCACAGTTGAAAGGGCAATGAAATATGTTTTACTTATCATCACTAGTAGTGGTGGTAGTAATAGTAGTAGATGTAGTATTAGTAGTAGTATTAGTAGTAGTAGTAGTAGTAGTAGTAGTAGCAGTAGTAGTAGAAGTAATAACAATAGCAGTAGTAGTAAAATTAGTAGTAGTAGTAGCAGTAGTAGTAGTAGTAGTAGTAGTAGTAGTAGTAGTAGTAGTAGTAATAGTAATAGTAGTAGAAGTAGTAGTGATAGAAATTGGCCTCTTGGGCCTATAATGTGACTGCTGATCTAAATAGGAGAATATCTCCCGCATCTCCCCTCTTAAATATCCCCAACAAACTGAAATTTCAAACTAATGCATTTGATTTTGATGTCTCTTTTAGTTCAGTCATTCATCTGAGTGAAATTGGACTAGCTTACGATAAGGTCTAAAGATTTCACATGTTATCTATATATCGCATTTCCGAATCAATTAATTACAATATATGAAACACGTTCGGTTAAGACCGTAACATAAACAATAGAATACATTAACAACTATCAAGAGACATACTAGAAGATTATTATCTTTATAATAAATATAGTGCGAGGAGACTTAGGTTTAGCCTACACGGACTCCGATTTAGCTAGCCTGCCCAGCAGGTTGCAGTCAGAAATTTGTTATCTGGGTCACCCTCCAAATTTTTCCACTTTTCTAAGCCTTAGTGCTTGAAGAAATGCCAGAAATCGCCCTACCTTGTTAACTTACATTTGCTACCTTTTCTTCAAAGCTACTCGGAATTTGACTCTGATTTCACGCGAAATACTCTTGTAGGCCATCAATCTACATTATAAACATATAAACATCAGAATTGATGGACCTTTGTTCGTGACCAAATTTTTCCACTTTGGGAAGACCCATTGTGTAGTAAATGGGAAAACCCAATTCAGAAAACAACCACCTACCCACCGACCATTTACTACCGTGTATTAACTGGAATTTCTATCCTGAAAGTAGGGACCCACCTCCAAATTTCACAATTAGCCTGTTCCTGAACCAAGATGACAAGATGCTTTGTTTTGGAATCAAGTATTGTTCACAACATTCTTGTTTGTGCTGCTGAAAATTCCATGGTTTATATAAACCTGACAGTTTTCAATGTTGAAACAGAAGGATTCAGCTTTACGTCTCAAGTAAATATATCATTTTGCACAACCTCTCGATGACATATTAAGAGACATAAATGTAGGGAATTTTTGAAAAGAACACTAGAGAAATAGAAAAGCATGTCACCACCGGGGATCGAACCCTTGACCCACGCTTTCGCGGCGTAGCTTCGTCATCCCTGTGGTCACGCTCATTTGCAACTTCATTATGTTATTCATAGAAACCATATCGAGTCGAGAACGCTTCTTCTTCATGTAGGTGTATTTCATGGTACAAGATATCCACGACAGAAGCAGACCAGTGTATTTCATGGTACAAGATATCCACGACAGAAGCATACCAGTGTATTTCATGGTTTTTCACTAGATCTCATCCACGCAAGCATTTCGAGGTGGCAATGAGTCAAGGAATTTTTAAATTGAGGGAATTATCTTAAAACATTAAAACTTATTAGGGAATTTGACGCTATACTGAAACAGCAGTAGACTCCTCTAGTATCTTCAGTGGTAGGTCCTACATCAAACAGGATTCAACATTATTTGATTCAATCAATCAGCTACGTACAGTCTATCAGAAATTAAGGGAGAAATTGAATTAAAGACTTTATGTGTGACGCGTCTTTTGCTTCTCGACCACTTTTCTTTTCATTTGTTCAACAACGAGTTGAATTAATTCACAGGACTAAATTGCTTTTTATGAGATGTCGTTAGAGACTATCATCAGCTGAAGTTTGCATTGACATTTGGTAATCATGATTGTTTTTTGTTTATTTGCCATGAGAGATCAGGATTTAATTGAAGGCGGGCTGCAGCATGGGCAGGTTTGCAGGGATATGTCGTTTTGCAATATTTTTTCACCAAAGGAAAATTCAAAAACGTGCGGAACAAGCAAAGAAATACAATGCATCCCGAAATTTTGTCTGCCTTTAGTTTTCGCCCCCCGGGGGGCGAAAATTAAAGGGAGCCAAACGAAGGATCAGGGGGCGAAAATTAAAGGGACGAAAATTAAAGGGATGGTTGACCGAATTAAGCAACATGTACCATCGTATATTCGCCAAGCATCTACTCCTAAAAGGAAACAACCACCTCGAATTTCAAAGACCAAAAATGCCACTAAGCAATGTGACTCTGAGAGCCCAGACTGTGCTAAAGTGTACACGGACAACTGCTTCCGTATCATAGGAAAGGCCAGGTCTGCATTTCACTTGGCCGTTCTGGAGTCAGTCGCCATTTGACTTGACCAAGGAAGGACCACCCTCCGCTCCGTCATCAATCCAAAGCCCATTGAAGATAGAAAGTATCATCGAGAAGCGAGGATTTGAAATTTTAAATCACGGGTTCGATTGTCGGAGGTGACATACTTTCTATTTCTCTAGTGTTCTTTTCAAAACTAACATTTCAAATCGTCTGTTCTCGATGAAACAAAGAGTAGCAGGTTTTTACTTATACGGGGATGACAAATATGCGGACGTAGACGTAAACATACAACAAAAGGGTAAAAGCGCGCTAAAACATAACCTAATATATTTACAATATCTTAATCAATGGAAAAGGGTTAATGACGACTCACTTAATACATTATTTCCAAACTGCTTTAGCGATTTAGCAACTTAACGTATAACCAGGCACGTACAAAACGAGAAACCCGCCGACAAAATCTCATTTTAGGGTCACTATCTTCAAAGACCTATAATTTGCTTAAAATGCTCTCAAATCACTGGCAGTAGGCTGGAAACATGTTAACAGGACTTAGCAAGCATGTTGGAACTGGTTCTGCTGATTGTCAAAATTTGACCATTTTTTGCAATATTGGCCAAGGCGCGCGCCTTTAACAAAATCTCATTTTAGGGTCACTATCTTCAACTACGCTCAATGGCACTATTGAAATGCTCACATTACAGCGTGCAGAACGCATTCCAAATATGTTCAAATAGTGTAATAACGTTCAAGGGCACTATTGAAATGCTCACATTCCAGCGTGCAGAACGCTTCCCCCTTATGTTCAAACAGTGTAACTACGCTCAATGGCACTATTGAAATGCTCACATTCCAGCGTGCAGAACGCATTCCAAATATATGTTCAAATAGTGTAATAACGCTCAATGGCACTATTGAAATGCTCACATTCCAGCGTGCAGAACGCATTCCCAACATCTTCAAATAGTCTAACTACGCTCAAGGGCACTATTGAAATGCTCACAGTCCAGCATGCAGAACGCATTCCCAAAATGTTCAAATAGTGTAACTACGCTCAATGGCACTATTGAAATGCTCACATTCCAGCGTTTGTCTGATGTTCATTCGCGATCCTTATGTAACATCCAACGCAACTTAGCTGATACTAAAATGAGAACAGCTTACGAACAGATGCCTTTTGTGGAGATTTACAGATTTGGAATAGACTCGATACAAATACTAAATTAGAATATTGCACGAAATAGCGAAAACATTGTGTACTGAAAAGCTTTTTTCGTCTGACACTCCTCAGAGTACTAACGTAATCGAATTGGGAATTGCAATCTTTTAAATTGAAAAAGCAGATCCGTTGGAATCATGGGAATGCGAGGAATAAGAAAAGCCTCACCCTCATAAGGCCCTGTCAAGATTGTGGCCTCTATTAGGTTTTCCATTGTTTTTTTTTACGGCAAATCGCGTGCCATTGCAAAGCTTTGGTGGGTTGATATTTCTTAAAAGTATTATTGGTACGCCTAAAGAAGAGTAAGAAACATGTCATTGCTTCTATTTGATTTGGAGTTAAGAAATACAGCAACACTTTCTGGAAGTCCTTTCCTGTCCATCACGAGGAGCTGTAAATTTAGGTTGGCCACAGTTTTTCCACTCTTTGGTATTGACCAGGTAGTAGTCTGCCTGCATTACTAACCGTTTTCAATATTGTATCAAATGGGAAAACATTACCTCCATCCATAAACTTTTAGGGACTAATAGAGATGCTTAAAACTCAGTCGTTTAGAACTCTGGGATAATTAGATAAAATATCCTGTTTGTACAATGTAATGAAATGATATTTGAATTTTCAGCATGTACACAAGATGGGCGGGTATAGAATAACAATTTAAGTAATAACTAAACAGTAAACGAAAATATGTTAAAGAACAAATAAGCAAAATATTAAAACTGTTTGAATATAATGAGATTGCTTTGTGCACGATGGAATGTGAGTATTTCAATAGTGCCATTCTGCGTAGTTACAGTGTTTGAATATAATGAGAATGCGTTGTGTACGATGAAATGTGCGTATTTCAATAGTGCCATTCTGCGTAGTTACACTGTTTGAATGTAATGAGATTGCGTTGTGCACGATTGAATGTGCGTATTTCAATAGTCCAATCTTAACAGAACGAAAATATGGCTATTTCGCAAGCTAGTTTCATTGTCTTCGATGTAGTTTTGAGAGGTCCTAGCATTTTTATTCTTCCCATTTTATCTTCGGTATATTCTGCTCCCGATGTTAAAATTTTTCTTTTTCGATCAGTTTCTGTTTGTATCGGCCATAGAAAAACCCTATACTAGCATTTTTCACAACTTTTATATTTTCTGATCCTATTTTGAACGCTTTGTGCACCATGGAATGTACTCATCTAGTGTATGGAAACTATGTCAAATATGCCTTTTTAACCTATTTTGAACGCTTTGTGGACCATGGAATATGCGCGTCTAGTGTATGCAAACTAGGTCAAATATGCCTTATAAGCCTATTTTCAACGCTTTGTGCACCATGGAATGTACGCATCTAGTGTATGCAAACTATGCATCATCATCATTGATCATCATCTTCATTTAGAGTCTCTTTGTCCCTTGTTTCCGATTGGACTTGCAATCCTCCTCCGTTTTGCTCGGCCCTGTGGTAGCTCTTCTCCTACATTCATTTGTTCCATATCCTGTTATACTGTTGCTCTCCATGTTTTCCTTGGTCTGGTGGCAGGTCGCCTGCCTGGTATTTCCATTTTCTCTGTCTTTTTCACAATCTTAAAGAAAATAACAAGCGGAAATTGTAATTATCCTTGTTCATTGATTATTGTTATTACTGTTTTCAAAGCATTTTTCGGCGACCAAAACAAAACCCGTTCAACCTACCTCGCGATCTACCGCAGACAAGAAAATGCAACGCAAAATGGAGTTTTCTTAAACTTTTGCGAACACAATGTTATCCAAAACAGTGAATAACAACTCATTGCTCACATTCCAGCGTGCAGAACGCATTCCCAATATGTTCAAATAGTGTAACTACGCTCAATAACACTATTGAAATGCTCACATTCTAGCCTGCAGAACGTATTCCCAATATTTTTGCAAATAGTGTAACTACGTTCAATGGCACTATTGAAATGCCCACATTCCAGTCTGCAGTACGCATTCCAAATATGCTCAGATAGTGTTAGTACGCTTAGTTTTCGAGGGTAATAGCTACGTATGTTGAAAAAATGAAGATATTAGACAATTTTATGATTGCACGTGGTAAAGACTGGATTAAAGGCTCTTTTCCTATATGACAATTTTATGATTGCACGTGGTAAAGACTGGATTAAAGGCTCTTTTCCTATTTCAAAAGTTTTAGTTTTCGAGGGTGATAGCTACGTATGTTGAAAAAATGAAGATATTGTTTTAATTTGAATTATTTGACATTGAATTATTTGAAGTTGAATTATTTGAATTTGAATTATTTGAATTTGAATTGTTTTAATTTGAATTATTTGACATTGAATTGTTTGAAGTTGAATTATTTGAAGTTGAGTTATTTGAATTTGAATTATTTGAAGTTGAATTATTTGAAGTTGAATTATATATTTGAAGTTGAATTATTTGAATTTGTAAATCCGTCTTCTCGATGATACTTTCTAACTTAATGGGCTTTGGATTGATGACGGGCCGGATGGCAGTTCTTCCTTTGTCATGTCGTAGAGGTGATATTAAGAAAATATTATTTTAGGTTAACCATTGGAGCCATAAATCCGTCTTCTCGATGATACTTTCTAACTTAATGGGCTTTGGATTGATGACGGGCCGGATGGCAGTTCTTCCTTCAATATAGCACATAAGTATGAGTAGGTACGTTAGGACACTTCTACTTGTAGTTGACACTGCCTTAACATGTCGTACATGTCCTGAGTATTACCATATTTGGTAATCATATGATTATTGTGAAATACCCAGAATCTTGTTATGTGAAATTCATGTAGAATATTCAGTCCTAATCAGATATGGTTACTTGAAGGATCTTTGTGTGTTCTATGATGGTTTAATCCAAAGAGGATAACAGCAATTACTTATAACTTATAACGTGTCAACTGAAACACTATAAGCAACTAGGCAGATAAAACAACAAAATAACCTCCATCCAGCCCTTGTCTGCTTTTTATTAAGTTCCCTGGGTTTAATCCAAAGAGGATAACAGCAATTACTTATAACTTATAACGTGTCAACTGAAACACTATAAGCAACTAGGCATACTGAAATATTCTTATATATATAGTACTTTGGAGGTTGCCAACAGCCATACATTAAGAGATGAAAGTGCAGGATTAGTTAGTTATTATCGGGAGGTATTTCGATACAAGTACGTGAAAAAGGCAGTACATATTTTTTTTTTATAAGCAACTCCATTTTCGGGGTCAGGCCTCGAGTTGCTTAGCAATTTCCCAAAATCAGGCCTGGAGTTGCGTTCAAAATAGGCCAATAAGGCAAATTTAATATAGTTTGCATACACTAGATGTGTACATTCCATGGTGCACAAAGCTTTAAAATAAGCTGATAAGGCATATTTGACATAGTTTTCATACACTAGATGCGTACAGTCCATGGTGCACAAAGCGTTCATATTAGGCTAGTAAGGCATATTTGACATAGTTGGCATACACTAGATGCGTACATTAGTCAATGGCTGATGATGTTTGCAAAAATTAAATCAATTTAAGTTCACATTACGTCATGTTTTCTCCATTGTACTTCTCAATTTAGTTCAAATATTCTAAGTCAGTGATTTTCATTGCTTTGATTTTTCTGTCGAACTGTGGGGATTAGCACACAAGATTCGCTTGGGAAAATCCTTTTTGGGCCTCAGAAGAACTGGCTGGAATTATATTCGCAAGCACAACCGCTCAGTAGGATCTCTTCTAGCGTATTATTGAAAGAGTCTGTCGTCAATGAGAACAGATATTACATCAATTCCTTGTCTAAAAGCCGAGCTCACTTTTGCACCTCCCCAGCTTTGGGTTTGTCCAAAATACGGATGCAGGAAATACTGAGTTCTTATTTTGCTTTTGGCAATTTCAAGAACATTGTTGTAGATCATATATGCGTCATCTGGTATGTGTAAAATGATCTTCTCGAGGGAACAGAGGATAAAGACGAAGGGCGTCACCAAAATCACAAGCTCTATCACGACGACTACGACGACGACTACGACGACGACGACGATGACCACGATGACCACGATGACGGTGATGGCGATGCTGATGACGACTACGATAACAAAAATATGACTACGACATGAGCGCAAGACGAAGGAGGTTAATTGAATAGGCCTAGCGAGAAAATGAACTCTTTTTGTCTGCATAGTAAAGGTTTCTTGCTTTTATGTGGACTGACTCCAAAGACCAAAAGTCAAATGCATTATTTCCAAAATGCCTATAGGCAGCAGTTCAATAAGATTCGACAGTTTCTTTCGTTTTTTGATATGTTTCGCTTCTCCCGTTACATTTCCGAAATTAACCTACGGATTGGGTTTGGGTTCAATAGTAAAACTCTTTTTGATCCATTTGTATAATCTATTGACTTCTAATCATTGTGACTTATTTACATTGAATTCGGCTGTGTTGTATTACAATCTAATGATAGTAGAGGACCATTCTGCTTATATATGCTTATTGTGGAACATTCTAGAAGTTTACAGGATAACATGGAATATGAAAGATAGTTACGGAATGTTATGGTTCTAAACGCATTGTGCACCACGGAATGAACTCATTGTAAGTATGCAAGTGTCATTAAAAATAGCTTTTGGTGCTATCCTAAACACATTGTGCACCATGGACTGTACGCATTCCAAATACGCAAGTGTCATTAAAAACAACTTTTGATGCTATTCTAAACGCATTGTGCCCCATGGAATGTACGCATTCCAGGTATGCAAGTGTCACTAACATTTTTTCAAAATAATTTTCAACTAGTCTAAATTAAATTTTGTACACGGTGGTATCCACTTCAAATTAAAAGTTGTATTAGCAATTCTGGTTCACGTAACTTACGTTTTCCTCTCAAGAAGGTGGGCGTTCGGTTATTTTTCTTGAAGGAAGTGGCATTGTGAAACCTTTCAAGTGATGAAATGAAGTGGCATTGTGTAACCTTTCAAGTGATTTTGCTTGCTCTTTGTTGCTCTTTGTTGCTCTTTGCTTACTTTTTGTTAGTCTTTACTTGCTCTTTGTTGCTCTTTGCTTGCTCTTTGTTGCTCTTTGCTTGCTCTTTGTTGCTCTTTGTTGCTCTTTGCTGCTCTTTGCTTGCTCTTTGTTGCTCTTTGTTGCTCTTTGCTTACTTTTTGTTAGTCTTTACTTGCTCTTTGTTGCTCTTTGTAAGAAAAGACACCGGTTTGCCCATAGATGAGCTGAAGAAGATCATGAACGATCGTGGAAAATGGAGGGAGCTGGTCCATGGTGTCCGAGCGAGGTCAAGGATAATCGAATTCCGGATAATCGATATTCGGATAATCGACGATGCACTGTACTTCCACGGAAAAGTTCTCTGTAGTCTAAGGGCAATTGCAGCATGGTGAATGGTCTATGCTTAGTGTATGCAAACTATGTCAAATATGCCTTATTAGCCTATTTTGAACTCTTTGTGCACCATGGAATGTACGCATCTTGTGTATGCAAACTACGTCAAATATGCCTTATTAGCGTATTTTGAACGCTTTGTACAACATGGAATGTACGCATCTAGTGTATGGAAACTATGTCAAATATGCCTTTTTAGCGTATTTTGAACGCTTTGTGCACCCTATAACAATATGCAATGAAAATTAAAGCAGTCCCTGCATCATAAAGTCAAAAGTATAGCTGTATTTAAGAACTTTGTTGATTTTGGTGCAACGTTTTCATGGCGACCAATGGGCCGGATGGCAGTTCTTCCCTGAGCAATAATGCGCATGTGTAACATATTGAAAAAATATTAAGCGTTTAATATATTAATATATATTAATTAAACCAAGCAATTGAGAAAACATAGTTTATGGCAACTGTTATCTATTTTCATCACTGCATTCTATCCTGCAGCTCACTAACAAGACCTATTATTTAAGTTGTTTTCACCTTAAGTGTTTAGGTCTATGAGGAAACAGCTTTCAGATAGAGGGAACTAGTTCTTTTAAACGTGGTATAGTTAGCGACAGACGTAACTCTTGCGTCTCCCTCGGTTCCAAGGCGTCGCTAATCGGCTGTACGCTATCTGCCGAGGCCTTGATGCGTAGAAGCCATCATCTTCACAGACTGCCTCTGTTTGCACCACCTCCTCTGAGGTTGTTGGCCGAGAGCTGATAGTACTCAAAAAGAGTGTGTTTCGTTCGGACTGGGAGATAGCAGCAGTATTCATGGCTCGTGGGTCAAGAAGCAGAGAGACAAAGTGCATGGGCAGGAGATAGCACCAAAAGCTGTTTTTAGTGACACTTGCATGCTTGGAATGCGTACATTCCATGGTGGACAATGCGTTTAAAATAGCACCAAAATCTGTTTTCAGTGACATTTGCATGCTTGGAATGCGTACATTCCATGCTGCACAATGCCTTTAGAATACACTTGCGCGTACATTCCATGGTGCACAATGCGTTTAGAATAGCACCAAAAGCTGTTCCGTATGGCTCTTCATGCACTCCCTTAGAAATTGACAAACATCAATCCCCAATAGAAAAGCATCATTGAAATTGTGTCAGGGGGGGACACATTGTCAAATACCCTGCACCTATGCCGGGTGGGTACGTGGTCCGAATTTTTTTTTGCAGGATAGTACATTGGGTACTAAGGGTGGGTCATAGACAATAACAAAGGATGGCAGGATAGTATATAGTATAAATGAAAAAATATGTAGATGTAAAAGAAGTAAAAGGAATAAAGGTCAAGTATAAATAACCGCACATGGAAATATAGGGCGAAAAGTTAATACAGGGAAGATGGAGACAAATTAAGTATTCGTGAAAAAGTATGTAGATGTAAAGGAAGTAAAAGGAATAAAGTTCAAGTATAAATAACCGCAGATGGAAACAGAGGTAGAAAAGTTTTTTAATTTCATTTGCTTCCTAAAAGAATGTGGGAAACCATTTGCCTCAGATGTTAAAATTACCTCATCACTAAGAACTAAAAGATCTGGACTTTCGTTGGTGTAGATGACCAAAGCAAGGTCTCTATTTACAAGTTTTAATTTCATTTGCTTCCTAAAAGAATGTGGGAAACCATTTGCCTCAGATGTTAAAATTACCTCATCACTAAGAATCTGAATGTTCCCCATTGGGTTTTGCGGCCATTGACGTGTGATATTGATAATGATGTTCCTATTGAACTCCAAGAAGGTATCACTGACCTTCGGACTGATGATAAGATCGACAACAACAACAAGGAAATACTACAGATAAAGGAGGGTCGGATAAAGGAGAGTCGAATAAACCAAGTTTGGATAAAGGAGGTTCGGATAAAGGAGGTTCGGAAATATAGAGAAGAACTATGGGCCTCAAAGTCGGTGGGCACAATGCCGTCCCAAGAGTAGCATTATCGGGGGGGGGGGGGGAGTCCGGTGACACTACAAAGAGCCACTAGTAAGCAAAGCAGGGGATTTTAGCCTCAATTAATTAATAGGTAAGTATCAGGTGTTTCATTCACAACAATTCTGTGCCACGCCCATTTACTCCGATTAATCGATTGAAAAAAGCTTCAGGATCATGTAAGTAAGTTTTAAATCATTTGAAAACAATTGTTCTTTAGCATAAAACTAATATTCAATATTTGTCTCTTTCAGGTTCCCTTTTGAGAAAACACGGATGAAAAAAGCTTCAGAATCATGCAAGTAAGTTTCAAATCATTTGAAAACAATTGTTCTTAAGCATATGACTAATATTTAATATTTGTCTCTTTATTCCATGGTGCACAAAGCGTTCCAAATAGGCTTATAACACCTATTTGACAAAGTTTGCATACACTAGATGCGTACATTCCATGGTGCACAAAGCGTTCCAAATAGGCTTATAATGCATATTTAACATAGTTTGCATACACTACATGCGTACATTCCATGGTGCACAAAGCGTTCAAAATAGCCTAATAAGGCATATTTGACATAGTTTGCAGTGGAACAAAAGGAGAGCGGTGAGAACACGCTTAATTGTTCTTAGAAGAAAGGCAGCACGCATAAATCCGCTGTGCGAGGCTGTCAGCACATTAAAGTTGAGTCCTTTTAGGCGAGGCAGTAAACCAACAGCAAGTTGAAGTGGACAGGATGGCGTTTCTATCTCAGCTGCTCGGTTAATCATGGTCATAATTCAAAGTTAACGTGAAATAGTATTAAACAACATGATCTTGAGACGAATGTAGTGCTAAAATGGAAGGTATACAAGCAAACCCTTTGCTAACAATTCTTGGTTAGAAGAGCCAATCGTTCATAAATAGGGGGAGAGGAATTGAACGTAGATTAAACACAACGTTGTAGCAGGCTTTTATGACCTTTTAAAGTGACCTTACTTGTTGTAAATCAGAACGCTAAAGATATTGGCACTAATAAGGCATATTTAACATAGTTTGCATACACTAGATGCTTACATTCCATGGTGCACAAAGCGTTCAAAATAGGCTAATAACGCATATTTGACATAGTTTGCGTACACTAGATGCGTACATTCCATGGTGCAAAAGGCATTCAAAATACGCTTATAAGGAATATTTGACAGAGTTTGCATACACTAGATGCGTACATTCCATGGTGCACAAACGCTTTGTGCACCATGCAATGTACGCATCTAGTGTATGCAAACTATGTCAAATATGCCTTGTTAGCCTATTTTGAGCGCTTTCTGCACCATGGAATGTACCCATCTAGTGTATGCAAACTATGTCAAATATGGCTTATTGGCCTATTTTGAACGCTTTGTGCACCATGGAATGTACGCATCTAGTGTATGCAAACTATGTCAAATATGCCTGATTATGAACAAGTTTTTGCAACACTGAACCGACTATGAACAAGTTTTAGCAACACTGAACTGACTATGAACAAGTTTTAGCAACACTAAGCTGACTATGAACAAGTCTTAGCAACACTAAACTGACTATAAAAAAGTCTTGTCCGTTCCACAATAATTTTACTTTCACCAAGGTTGATTTTGTAGTAAAATATGTGCATAATTTAAGAATGCTCCATCATTATATTCGCTGGAAATAAAGCTGTAGCAGGGCGAGGGAGGATAAAAGAGAGATTTGGGAAGTGATATGATGCCTTAAATAGGCGAAGAAGGGGGATGAAGAGGAAGGTCTAACATAGGGTAATCTGGTAATCGCAAACTTGCAACCCCATAAACAGCATTGCCGTAACGGGAGCAGTAAACCTTAATTTTTAAATTTTCCATTCATTCCAAACATCAAATTTCATTAAGATCCAATCACCCGCTCATAAGTTAAAAATACTTCATTTGTTCTATTTTTTCCGAATTAACCGGCCCCCCACTCCCCCCCAGATGGTCAAATCGGGAAAACGACTATTCCTAATTTAATTTGGTCCGGTCCCTGATACGCTTGCCAAATTTCATCGTCCTAGCTTACCTGGAAGTGCCTAAAGTAGGAGATTAAATAACATGATTTTCAAACCCAGATATGGGCAGCACACCCATGATAAATGCCCACCATCCGCTACTGGGAATGATCCCCATCACTCTTGTCATGCGTGACATACCACGTGTTGTAAGACTATTGTATCAGGGCAAATGTCGCAGGACAGGTCTCTCAGGGCAAGTGTCACAGGACAGGTCTCTCAGGGCAAAACTCGCGAGTTTTTTATTTTCCAGTGCGTTTATTTCCAGTCCCATTTCCCTAGTGTCTTGTAATCCAGTGTCTTTTCCCGCAGTGCTTTTCTCTCTAGTGCCTTTCTTTGGAGTGCGCATATTTTCAGTATTATTTTCCAAGTGCTTCATTTTCCAGTGCCTCTTCTTGCAGTGCCTTTCTTTCCAATGTCTATCTATCCAGTGCTTCTCTTTCCGGTGCCTTTCCCTAGCTATTACCCTCGAAAACTAAAACTTATGAAATAGGAAAAGAGCCTTTAATCACATTCTTTACCATGTGCAATTATAAAATATACTAATATCTTCATTTTTTCAACATACTTAGCTATTACCCTCGAAAATTACAACTTTTGAAATAGGAAAAGAGCCTTTAATCACATTCTTTACCATGTGCAATCATAAAATTGTCTAATATCTTCATGTGTTTATTTGAGTTCAAAATATGATCGTGAGGGTGCCAAGTGCCTTAATATAACATTGGCGGTAACATTTTTTAATTAAAATCTAAACGTTAAGTAAGCTGGTAGCCTAGTTCTTCATGCCTTATCATTGTAAGTACCCACAGTTACAGACATGGATCCACTGAGTCTATTGCATGTATTTATTTGAGTTTAAAATATAATTGTGAGGGAGTGTATCCAAACTATGTCAAATATGCGTCATTAGCCTATTTTGAACGCTTTGTGCACCATAGAATGTACGCATCTATTGTATCAAAACTATGTCAAATATGCGTCATTAGCCTATTTTGAACGCTTTGCGCACTAAGGAATGTACGCATCTAGTGTATCCAAACTATGTCAAATATGCGTCATTAGCCTATTTTGAACGCTTTGTGCACCACCAGCAGTCTCACTGTGGCTCAGTGTTTTCATTTCGCTGAATGCATGCCATTTAGTTGCATACCTTATTCCTTTCAAATTTCGTCTCCCTTTAATTTTCGCCCCCAGGGGGGCGAAAATTAAAGGGAGTAAATATCAATTTTTAGTTCAGGAGGGGGCAAAATTAAAGGCAATCAGGTAGGCAAAGACATAGATACATTAGCATTGTGAAGACGTATCATCCAGCTTTAAGCCAGAAAGCACATGAAATTCTTAAGAAAAATTATAACCTTCTAGCGGGCGAGGAAGAACATTGAAAAGTATTTAGCAACCCATTAATAGTCGCGTACCACAATGGCATAGTGTCCTCCATGGTTTCATCCAGCTTTCCAGGTCCCCCCATAAATTCTAGGTCCCCCCATAATTTTAGGTCCCCCCATGAGTAATATCAACAGTAAATAGTGACGAGATAACAAAAAGAAACTACAATAGTTCAAAAAAGGATTGCTATAAATAGGCAAAAGCTTGGGATAGGTTGCATTGTGTGTCCTGTAGCCAAATTTAATGGCGAGCTCCACTTTAAGAGGGTAATGATTTATACCTAATCTTCCTCCTTGAGGCTACAAACTATAAAGAACTGAACATAACCTATTCCATAGGATCGAGAATGAACAGAACACGATCGACGAACTACTAAGTCCAAGTGGAGGCACTAGGCAATCAAACCAGTACATGGCAATATTCGGAGAAGACGATGAGAACAAGGTCCAGGGGAACAAGTCAATAAATAACGACAACAAACGTTGGCCAGAAGGGGCGATCAAAGAATCGTCGAGTTGAACAGAACATGCGAGAGTTCGTACGAAAACGCCAAAGTCAACGGATCAAAATTTTGAGATAGCCATTTTGTTCAGCATAGTCGAAAACCATAATAACTATGTATTTGGAGATGATTTACTCCCCCACAATCCCTGGGGGAGGGGCTGCAAGTTACAAACTTTGACTAGTGTTTACATATAGTAATGGTTATTGGGAAGTGTACAGACGTTTTCAGGGGGATTTTATTTTGTTTGGGGGTGGGGTAACACTTTCAGATTTTAAGAAACCATGATATAGAATGAGAAGGGTTGCTGTTGCTTAAAAATGAGTTGTGGCGTAATATCTGATGTCTGAGATAAAGGTTTGTTTGCGGTAAAGAACACAAAAAGAATGGCATTAAAAAGAAAGAGCATTTTTATGTTGTGATTAAAACAATATCAATTCAGAGTTGAAGTACCTGTCATGTAATTCTTTTTTTTAATGATGAAATTTTTCTAAATGGAATGAGTAATCGACATAACTGCAGATCTCTAGGACTTCAATGAACTGAAGGTGATGCCATCACCTTCCTTTCTTTTCAGTAGATCATAGTGGTCCATTCCTGATAAAAAGCTCCATCCAGCCCATCAATAGTCTTATAAACTACCATGTTGGAACGGCAGTTTGCCTTTTTATTAACGAATTGGGGAATAAAGTAAACTTAAAGAGAGGCATGCAAGAGTATTTTCTGTAATTCAAATGCAAGGATATTGATACATCCTTCTGAGGGGTTTGATATAATCACACTTTTTATGAGATGTTTTGCGCAAAGTTGTATAATTGTATGGTTTGTGCTTCGCCAAGAATAAAGTGGACTTAAAGAGAGGCATGCAAGAGTATTTTCTTTAATACAAATGTTGGCATCAGAATGACTTTGAAATACGTTAGTGTTGGAAATTACCATGAGGGTTAGCCCTCATCCACAAGCTATCAAAAGCTGAAAACCTCTGGTAAAACCTCTCTTTACTAGGTCGGTATACAAATTGCATAAGAATCTGAAGACTCTGTGAAGACTTTGTAAAGTAACCTCATTTCAAATCCAGCCTCTCTTTGTAATGAAGATTCTAAGCTCTTGGAGTATAAATAACGATGTACACAATCAATTTTATGGTGCGGATGGAGAGGCAGCTTGTCAATTTTCGGGAGGTAGTTGTGTTCATGGAGACTTTGAACTCTTTACCGAAATACTTAAAACTTCTGTTTACGTCTACTGATGGAATTTGCTGTGTGTTGAGGCAAAGGTAAGGTTTATACTGCTTTATCAAAGTTCCAAATTTTTTCATCAGGGGAAACTGGAAATCTTGGAAAACGCTTATAAATGTCGTAGATACGTGATTGACGTAACCGGACTGAATCCGCTCTCTTTGGGGGAGTTAGGTGGTGGGGTTCAGTGCTTTGGCGAGTTTGGTGCTTCTGGATGTGCTAGGACGATGAAAATTGGTAGGTGTGTCAGGGAGCTGTACAAATTGACTTGATAAAGTCGTTTTCCCCGATTCCACTAAGGGAGCTGAGGGGATTCGAACCCACAACTCATTGGTTTGAAAACCGAAACCTTAACTATTGGACCATCAAGAAAAATTTTCATATGGGGAAATAAATTAATTTTCATTATTTAGTGTGTTTCAGCTTTAAGTGCTCCTTCAGTGCCAAAGATAGGCCTATATAAGTACTCAGCTTGTGCAGTTTGCAGTATGATTATCGACAAGACCAACGGTTAAGAGCAATTATTAGTAAATAATATGATATGACAATATACTTAAAATTTGTTTAACAGAGGGCTATATTGCTGGGTGATACGTCAACCAATGGAGAGTAAGACTTCATCCCTGACAATCGAAACTTTAACATTTTTAGACATCTTTGCAACTTCATATCGTTGAAGTTTGCTATTTACATTTTTTGTGTCATGTCGTGTATAATTACGCTCAATGGCACTAGTGAAATGCTCACATTCCAGCGTTTAGAACGCATTCCCAATATGTTCAAATAGTGTAACTTGGCTCAAAGGCCATATTTAGATGCTCACATTCCAGCGTTTAGAACGCATTCCCAATAAGTTCAAATAGTGTAACTACGCTCAATGGCACTATTCAAATGCTCACATTCCAGCGTGCAGAACGCATTCCCAATATTTAACATTTGTCAACAAGGGTGTGATTATTGACATATTTGAGACTTAATAAAAGATGTTTACTGATTTGGAAATTATTTCAAGTGGTGGCTGTTCTGTTACTTATATTGTTTGCCATGCAATGGTATATTTTGTCCACCTTTTCTCATCCTACTGCCTTTACATTTTACCATTGTATTTGCTTGTTTGCCGTTGTAAGTGCCCTCCTGAACAGAGAATTCTTTTATAGGTGAGAACTCTAAATCTGTAGGAATATTATAAGCGCCCCGCAGAAAATACTGTGCTAAGCAAGTCGTTGCCACCACGTAATCAAGGCCGTTCTACCTTGCGGTTTAGGAGCGTATACTGCGTGAGCCGATATCTGTTATATATGTAATCCATTACAGTTACTTTCATTGCAGAACGGAAAATCGGCCGTAAGCAAGCAGTGGTTGGTCCCGTTGGTTCACTGAAGGCAGGCGTTGTTGTAGAAATCCAGTTCTCTCCTTTATCCCATGTACACAATGACAAGGTCATTTTTGGCTTCCTATCAACTCGTGGCAATTCATTTGATACACCACTCTGATCAGCTGATTCGGCACAGCCGATGTCAACAACATCTATCTCATGTACCTTTTGTGCCATATCCAACTTGCTGGAACAAAAGAGCCGAAACGAATAAAAATAGCTGTTGTGCAATATTATAGGTGAGGCCTGATAAGCTGTAGGCTTTATCAATCGATGTATACCACTCTTTGGATTTGGGATTGATTACTTAAAATTAATTTTATTCGAATGTCTTATTTAATAGTGCGCTTGTCAAATTTTATTCACTTGAAAATGGCAACAGGGAGTGCCGAAACGTTGTGTTTAGCCTATTTTGAACGCTTTGTGAACCATGGAATGGACGCATCTAGTGTATGCAAACTATGTCAAATATGCCTTATCAGCCTACTTTGAACGCTCTGTGCACCATGGAATGTACGCATCTAGTGTATGCAAACCATGTCGAATATGCCTTATTAGCCTATTTTGAACGCTTTGTGCACCATGGAATGTACGCATCTAGTGTATGCAAACTACATAGCAACAAGACTCATTTTAGGCTTGTTATATTTGATAACTAATCTAGAATATTGCACGAAATAGCGAAAACATTGTGCACTGAAAAGCTTTTTCTCGTCTGACACTCCTCAGAGTACTCACGTCAGAATGAACGAAATGGAATGTGTGAACGAGTATACCCAACTGTATTTTGAAGGAGCCAATCAGAAATTGGACTGCCTGAATGGCTAAGCATTTCAATAGTGCCATTGAGCGTAGTTACACTATTTGAACACATTGGGAATGCTTTCAGCACGCTGGAATGTGGGCATTTCAATAGTGCCATTGAGGGTAGTTACACTATTTGAACATATTGGGAATGCTGTCAGCACGCTGGAATGTGAGCATTTCAATAGTGCCATTGAGCGTAGTTACACTATTTGAACATATTGGGAATGCGTTTAAAATTTCGAGAAAATAAGAAAAGAGTTAAATACAATGTTTGGACCTATAGGGCACATTAAACAACAATGAAGGGGAACAAAAAAGACTTAAGTTACGAATGTGTACCCTTATACGAAACACATCACTCAAACAATTCCAAGGACAAAGCCGATTTATTAGTGAAAATATGGCTTTTGTAAAATCAAAACTTAATTGATGGGCAAACACTTTCCATCTCTTACCTGAATCAACTTAACTCTGCTAAGTAGCAGAACTCCCTACATTTTCTCCAAGCAGAATCTACCAAACAAAGTAAAGCGGCCCACAGACGCTCAATGAAAATGGACAATTATGACGACAGACCCTTATTGATGAAATTTGCGGTCCCCCACACACGATTCAATTTTACTGAAAATACTGGCTCATTTCACTTGTGCCCTTCCAAAAGTGTGGGGTCTGAGGGCTTACCAAATATTTTGATTTTTTATTCTATGAGATGTTCAAAGAAGATTTGGCATCTTCATTATAATCATCATCATCATCATCATTATCATCATCATCATCATCATCATCATCATCATCATCATCATCATCATCATTATAATCATCATTATCATCATCAGCACCATCATCATCAGCACCATCACCATCACCGATGAGTCTTTAGAACTAAGCGAGCGAACCAAGTACAAGTATGTATGAAGCTGGAATTATGGATATGCAGTGATGCCCATATATTTACGCAATGCCACGTTAAAGGGGAGATGTATTTCTTTCCTTTTTTTTCATACTGTCTTTCTTTCTTTCTTTCTTTCTTTCTTTCTTTCTTTCTTTCTTTCTTTCTTTCTTTCTTTCTTTCTTTCTTTTTATGCAACATCGTGTTTGTTTTTGTTTGTGCCCACGATGGTGAGCCAAACAATAGGCTCTGACATGCGCACATAAATATTGCACACCTTTCATGTCAAAACTGTAATTAAGATGCTTTGTACGTAGTTTGTATTTCAATGTACAGTTAGCATACTTTGTTGTACAATCGTACATTCCTTAATTTGTATATGTACAGCGTGATTTAGTATCTATCGTCTTTCAGTTTAATAGTATGTTGAACTTGTCGGAAGTATGATTATGGTAATTAGTACCACATCCGGAAGTTATGAAACATGTGATTGTACACACCTGTAAACTTTGTCTTGACATTCATTCGCTTATGAAGTTGGTTGTGATAACACATCTTATGTTAATATGGATATATTTGATAACGGTTAATGTTCTGATAAAGATGTTTGTCTCCATTGTCAAGGCGAGGCACATTCAATGTACTTTGTGTACAATTAAATGTGACAGGTATCTCGTATCTCTGGCATGCTAATAATGTTCTAGGCCTCCTAGAGGTTGAAGGCAGATAAAGCGAAGCATAGGAACAAAGTAATTTCATAATGAATAGCAATGCCCAGCAAAGAATGCGCATGTGAAACATGTTGAAGATTTAAATTGAACATATAAGAGAAAAACCAGTATAGGTATAGTAGGTATATGAGGCAGTTATTACCTGAACTAGTTACATTTTGAATTTAACTTTACAGCTCTTTTCAAAATAAAAGTTTCCAAAAAGTGCGTAATAATTACCCTCCGTGACTATAAGTAAAATCCTTTGTCGAGCTTACAGAGGGTGGAGTTTCCATGGGCTTATATTCGAGAAAAACAGCAATGCTAAGCGAATAACTAACTTTAACTGAAAAATGCAAATGTGACCTATTTGTTACTTTAACTTTGCTAAAACCCTTTAATTTGTGAGTCGATTTTTCATAGTGTCTCCAGTTAATTCTGCACGTATATACGTGCAATGGCAGCCTCCATAGTGCGCCATATTTGGTTACGCATTCAATACCGGGAGAACAATAGAATTATCCTTCCAGACCTTTTATTCAAACTATGTCAAATATGCCTTATAAGCCTATTTTGAACGCTTTGTGCACCATGGAATGTACGCATTTAGTGTATGCCAACTATGTAAAATATGCCTTATAAGCCTATTTTGAAGGCTTTGTGCACCATGGAATATACGCATCTAGTGTATGCAAACTATGTCAAATAGGATTTATTAGCCTATTCTGATTGCTTTGTGCACCGTGGAATGTTCAAGTGGTCTTCAATTTTCAAGTATATACTGTAAAATTCCCTAAACATCTAAATGAAAAGCTCTCTCGGGCGTGAATATTAACACTGAGTTGCTACGTAAACACGCTTAAAATGTATGATTGAAACTTGATTAAGTACCGACATTAGGCGAGTTCACCACATGTATTTGCAAAAGAAAGATAATGTCAACATATCGAGACTCACCACTTTGTCAGTTAGGTCAAATGTGCTGAAGATTTCTCTCCCTTGTTCGCCTGCCCAGATGAGAAGATATGCACATCGCTGTTTTGCTGTCTTTCCGGCAAGTGGTCCAATGAACATTAACTTAGCATGGTTTTCAAACTTCGTCCATTCGGATTCTAGATTATCTGAGCTCCAGTTGATTCTAGGCGTTTCTGCATCCATCCCACTTCTGACACCATGACCCTAGCTGCCAAAGCATCAAGTGTACGAGTTTTAAGAACTGCTCCCAAGAATAGTTTATGCTTAATCCTCCTCCTCCTGCCCCCCCCTTTTAAACACATGTTCACGAAAGATTATTTTGTTTATCCTGCCTTTATGTCAAACCCTGCTTTTTCTAAGAATAATTTCCTGTATCAGCATGAAGAAACCTATTGTCTACTCGACTGTCTCTTATCAGCCTATTTTGAACGCTTTGTGCACCATGGAATGTACGTATCTAGTGTAGGCAAACTATGTCAAATATGCCTTACTAGCATATATTGAACACTTTGTGCACCATGAAATGTACGCATCTAGTGTATGCAAAGTATGTCAAATATGCTTTATTAGCCTATTTTGTACGCTTTGTGCACCATGGAATGTACGCATCTAGTGTATGCAAACTTGTATCTTGACCAATAAGCGTCCATTAGAGCTATGTCGATTTACCGAAAATGCCCAATGAAAAGATAAAGTCATTTTATTTGTAACGCCAGATTAGCTTTCTTTCCTGACCAATAAGCGTCCATTGGAACTATAATGATTTACCGAAAAAGCCCAATGAAAAGATAAAGTCATTTTATTTGTAACGCCAGATTAGCTTTGTATCCTGACCAAGTTATGAGCCCAGCACGCTTCCACTGCGCTACTCTGCTGTATTATATCTCTTTACGTATTTAGTATTTGAATTGATGTTAAATGGAAGGTTGGATGGAAAGCTGATGCCACGATGGTGTAACATAGTGTCTTGTCAGAATTTGTGTGCTGATGTTGAGGTATATTACGAAAAGCTTTAAGTCATTGTTCTGGGATTGAGATATTTGATGTTGGCACTTAGTCCGACTTCACCAACCCTTCCTATACATTGCATAAAAAAACCCAAAACAAAACAAAACATTGCATCAGGGTCTTTAGCAATGGCCTCGATAGCTTCTCTCCAGCTGGCTGCGATATATCCTATGGCTATTGTATTCCCAAAGTTTCTGATCTTGTCTTTTTTAATTCTGGCTCACTTACAGGTCTATCTGCATTATCTTTTCGTTTGATGGCTCGAAAGCCAATAATATATCTTTAATAGGTTACTCTGATGCTGATTGGGCAAATTGCCTGGAGACACGTAGCATTTTCAATCCCAGGGGGTAATTGATATGAATTTGTGAAGTTGCCGTTTGGTCTAACAAATGCAGTGCCTACATTTCAGAGACTGATGACTTCAGTCCTTAGTGGTTTAATAGGTAACAAGTGTATGGTTTACCATAACCAATGAATCAATGCATCGTATAGAAACGTAGCTGCTAAAATCCACGGAAATATGTTTGAACAATAAAAAAATATTCCATTAAAAAATTTCTCGAATTTTTGAAGGTTCTGTGCGTTACATCCTCTGACACAGAATGGACAGTCATGTCAACATTACTATTCTTTGAGAAATATTGCAGGAATTTGTGAACAGAAAGATAGTAGCTCGGTAAGTCAAGCAATTTGTGTGCCATCCTCAGTATGAATATGTCGAATATGAACTAATATGAGTCGAATATGAAATAATATGAAGAGATCTTGCAGGTTTCGATCCCTCTCGTCGCCAATTATAATATTGTAGGAGAGCAATGAAGAACAACGTCCACTCGTATCTGTAACGTAATCTATTCTGTCTCAACTCAGAACAATAACATAACCAATTAACATATTGCAACAATGTTGTTTGGCAAGGCTGCCCCGTAGTCAGGGATTGAAATTTGGAAGGGCTTCGTAAGGGACCCTATAAATGTTGAATCTTAACAGGAGAACTTGGAGGAGCTGATGGTTAATTTAGGGGACTAAGCCCCTTCAAGAAATTCTCTGGCTACGGGTCTGTCGCAAAGTCATCTCTTGGACAAACTAGGATATGTGCATCGAGGCTCAAAAGCTAAGGTGAAGATTTTAGTTTCAATCTTTCGCGAATTCTCCTCCAGTCAGTGGGTACGGGTAAATTAATTAATTAATATTTATTGTGTTTCGGCTTTGAGCCTTCTTCAGTGCCAGACGTATACATTATCAGCAGACACATTGCAATTGTATATAATTCTCAAAGAGTGGAGCATTACCACAATAGCTTGCAAATTCTCAATCCATCGTCTTCTTCTGTGCCTCTCAATGCACTGTCTTCTTCTGTGCCTCTCAATGCACTGTCTTCTTCTGTGCCTCTCAATGCACTGTCTTCTTCTGTGCCTTTCAATGCACTGTCTTCTTTTGTGCCTCTCAATCCATCGTCTTCTTCTGTGCCTCTCAATGCACTGTCTTCTTCTGTGCCTCTCAATGCACTGTCTTCTTCTGTGCATTCCCATTATGTTCAAATAGTGTAACTACGCTCAATGCCACTATTGTAATGCTCACATTCCAGCGTGCAGAACGCATTGCCAATATGTTCAAATAGTGTAACTACGCTTAATGGCACTCTTGAAATGCTCACATTCCAGCGTGCAAAACACAATCCCAATATTGTTAAGTAGTGCAACTACGCTCAATGGCAATATTGAAATGCTCACAGCTTTTGGTGCTATTCTAAACGCATTGTGCACCATGGAATGTACGCATTCCTAGCATGCAAGTGTCACTTAAAACAGGTTTTGGTACTATCCTTAACGCATTGTGCACCATGGAATGTACGCATTCCAAGCATGAAAGTGTCACTAAAAACCGCTTTTGGTGCTATTCTAAACGCATTGTGAACAATGGAATGTACGCATTTCAAACATGCACATTTTGTTCAGTTGAATCCTTTCTCGATCCTGCTCCACTCGAACTACTGCACATCAAATACATTAAGAAAACCGGGGTTTTTTAAACATCTCAAATACTTTCACGTACTTTATTTCAGCAATAACTGTCCGTATATGTTCACTCAGCTAATCCTGTATTTAACTGCAATAATTATAGTTTGTTCATCGCCCGTGATCAAATAACGAAGTGTTATCGGCGGCTGACTAAAAACCTTGCGATGCTCTTCATCACTTGCTAGAATGTTATAATTTTTTCTTAGGATCTGATTTACCTTATGACTTAGAGCTGGATGATACGTTAAAACAAGGACGTTTTACAACAAGGATGTTTTACAAATAAGTATGGTAGGAATTTTTTAGGAATTTTATTGTATTTTAGTCTTTTATAAATATTGGTAACGGTTGCATACTTTGAATGCGTACATTTCATGGTGCACAATTCATTAAGAACAGCACGAAAAGCTGTTTTTAGTGACACTTGCATACTTGGAATGCGTACATTCCAAGGTGCACCATGCGTTTGGAATAGCACCAAACGCGGTTTTTAAAGACACATGCATACTTGGAATGCGTACATTCCATGGTGCACAATGCGTTTAGAATAGCACCAAAAGCCATTATGTTTGTTAAACAGCACACGGGTAAATTTTGTTTGGTCACCGATAATGTTTTTGATCTTGGGTATGTTTGTTACCACGGGTATATTTGTTAATCACGGCTAATCTTGCTGGCCACTGGTATATTTGTTGTTCACAGCTAATCTTGCTGGCCACGGGTGATTTTGTTGATCACGGCTAATCTTGCTGGGCACGGGTATATTTGTTAATCGCTTTGTGCACCATGGAATGTACGCATCTAGTGTATGCAAACTATGTCAAATATGCGTTATCAGCCTATTTTGAACTCTTTGTGCACCATGCAATGTACGCATCTAGTGTATGCAAACTATGTCAAATATGCCATATTAGCCTATTTTGAACCGTTTGTGCACCATGGAATGTACGAATCTAGTGTATGCAAACTATGTCAAATATGCCTTTATTAAACGGGGCGGTGTTTATCAAATAGATTTAATAGATATTCTAGAACTCTAGAATATAATATCTACTATTGATTATAAAACTTAAAAGTTTTTTAATAAAAAACTTATGTTTTGAATAAAAAACATAAATTAAATCAGTTTTATATAAAGCATGGACGAAGGTTGTATATAAGTTGAAAACTGTTCTATTAGAAAGTACTCTATATAGATGTCCTTCACAGAACGGAAAATCGGAAAGAATGAACAGAACTTTAGAGGAAATGGCACGAACACTGATGCAAGATGCAAGATCTTCAGAAGTAAGCCATTACCAGAACACATTCCAGTTAGTGAAATAGTCCATTAAATGTCGATTCTGAAGAAATTCTTAGAGGTGAGACAGAAGAAGACAGGGGTGATTATAAAGACACAGATGAGGTAGTTAAGTTTTAATGTCGCTCCTTACTTTCAGTTAAAAAAAACTAGTTTTTTTTTATTTAATTTCTGAACGTTTTTGAAATAATGCATGTTTGATTTTGGCTCTCCGCACATAAATTATTAAAATGAAATTTGTATATTAATTCTTGTTTTGGCTAAATGGCTTTCTCTTAGTTTTGATCAGACGATTTTGAGAAATAAGGGGTGGAGAAGGAGGATGCCAGTTAAGCTGAAAATGAATCGAATGTTTGTTCAATGAATTGTAAAATGTGTTTGTTATGATTTCAAAGAATGTCTGTTAAATATCTGTTATCTGTTAAATCATGTATTCTAGCTTAAGAATGCTGGACGAAGAAGCAAGAAGCAAGAAGCAAGAAGCAAGAAGCAAGAAGCAAGAAGCAAGAAGCAAGAAGCAAGAAGCAAGAAGCATATGTGATCTAATGAGTCCCCAGAGGTTTGAATGATTGAAATTCATGCGATTCATTCATATATTGATACATTTTTTATATGACCGGATTTTAGATCAAAATGCAAGGTTATAGCCTTGACATTAGACACTTGATTCTGAGACTAATAATAAGTGAGATTAAAGTAGAGATATGTTATCTAATGAGTCCCCAGAGGTTTGAATGATTGAAATGGATCCACTGCGTCTATTGCCTGTGTTTATATGAGTTTAGAATATGATCGTGAGGGTGCGAAGTGCCTTGATATAACATTGACGGTGACATTTTTTTGTTAAAATATAAGCGTTAAGTAAGCTGGTAGCCTAGTCCTTGATGCCTTATCATTGAAAGTTGCCACAGTTGCTGATATGGATCCACTGAGTCTATTGCATGTGTTTATTTGAGTCGGAAGATTCATGAGGATTCATGAAGCCTGGGATTGACCAATCACACGCTAGTTTGAAAGCCATGTGACAAATGTTTTTGATTTATGGCGCGAAAATTAAAATCCCAGTTTCTGCTGGATTTTGAAGAACGTGACAAGAACTTCACTTGCAATTTCGTTTAAAAATAGCGATATGTGACCAAGTCGGTAATTCGGTACATTTTCCAGTAGATAAAATTAGAATTCGGAAAGTTATTCAGTGCTTAATCCAACCTATGTTACATTTTGAAAATAAGCAGTGGTGGCCGAGTGGTTAAGGCGTCTTACTCGAAATCAGATAGGATCTTCCCGCACAGGTTCGAATCCTGTCCACTGCCTTGCTATTAATGAATTCAACAGTTTTAGTAATGATGCAATGCATTTAGAACTCGGAATGTTATTCATTTTGCAATCAGATCTCACATGCGTTGGGTGGGCCACGTGATTCGAATGGAAGATTGTAGGCTGCTGAAACAACTTCTTCATGGGGAGTTGGAAAATAGCAAGCGCCCTCAACATAAGCCTAAGAAGAGGTTCAGGAATTGCACAAAGAACAATTTGAATGCCCTGCAAATCAACATTGACATGTGGGAAGATCTTACAATGCCAAGGTCGGAGTATTTCAAACCGCTTCAAACGGTTCTATGTCCTTCCACAAAAACTTACTTGAGCAGCTAGAGTTTTATTTACGTAAAGAAGTACTTTATTTTACACAAAAGAATTTTTTCAACTGTTAAAAGACAATCGATGTCATTGAAAGAAGTTACCAAGAATCGTAATTCATAATCTACACAAAAGATATATTTCAAACCGCCTCAAACAATTCTATGTGCCTTGCAGTAGAGGAAGTAGTTCCGTTGGTCAGACAATTCTGTTATTTATAAAATTGCACAAGAATCACATCTGAGTATTAAAAAACTTTTGAAGGAGATAACCAGCCACATAACTGACTGCGTTTTTTTTAATAGGTTTGCTTCAACAACATGAACTTCGTAATCAGTGGAACCAATACAAAAGACTTTTGGACTCATTCAGTGATGGTAATGATCACAGAAATTTGAACCCTTTTCTCAACTATATTTTACCGAAACCATACGCTGATATAAAGGGGAAGGGGGAATGAGTGAGTGGTAAGGGGACTTACGAAAAATGCATGAAACGAGTGCATATTTTCGCCCAGATGATCTGCATCCTTTAAATATCTTTAATCGATGTGTTTGCATACTATCATACCCTGTTCAGTGTATCTTCTGTTGACATAGTTTGCATACACTAGATGCGTACATTCCATGGTGCACAAAGCGTTCAAAACAGGCCAATAAGGCATATTTTACATAGTTTGCATACACTAGATGCGTACATTCCATGGTGCACAAAGCGATCAAAATTGCCTGACAACGCATATTTGACATAGTTTGCAAACACTAGATGCGTACATTCCATGGTGCACAAAGCGTTTAAAATAGCGAGAGGTGAAGAAGAGGGTCCAAACAGGATGGAATGGATGGAGGAAGGTAAGCGGAGTTCTCTGTGATAAAAGAGTAGCACCCAAACTGAAAGGAAAAGTGTATAGGACTGCAGTGAGACCAGTATTGATGTATGGATCAGAAACCATGGGAATGGCCACGAAACAAGAAGACAACCTTGAAGTGACAGAAATGAAAATGCTACGTGCCGTATTAGAGATATCTTTCGGGACTCTTCTTGGAGCTAGTGCTGTTCCTGGATGCATGCGGACTAACGAATTATTACTCAACTCAGCTGCAATCGTTTGCACTCCAACTAGTGCTGTCTTAGCAGTCTTAGCTGAATACTCGTATATTATCACGTTAGGAATAATTTTATCTAAGAAGCAGTCGAGAGTTTATCCATGGAATCTTGAAACTCATGGTAAACGCGAGGCCGATCCGTACCAGTTTGGATCCGTACCAGTTTGGATCCGTACCCGTGTAAACAGGGTCTTAGGTGGAATTTCTCTATTTAAACAGATGCTAAATTTTGGTATCCTTGAATAAAACACCTATTTTTTTTTCATTTTGAAAATGTTTCTGTTCCTCCTTCAAACTTTAATAGCCCTGGTCTCTGTAATTTGTTTCGATTTGTCCGGGGAGAAGTACATTTGTTGCCGACAGCCTGGTTCCAAAAATACAAAATGTGGATAATACAAAAATACAAAAAACACAAAAAATACAAAAAATACAAAAATACAAAAATACAAAAATACAAAAATACAAAAGTACAAAAATACAAAAATACAAAAATACAAAAATACAAAAATACAAAAATACAAAAATACAAAAATACAAAAATACAAGTAGAAGTGTCCTTTGCCGATTGTTCATGAAGGATTGTTATTCAGAACAGCGCCGACATTTACTGGTTTAGCCTGCTGCTTATCAGGGGGACTGGTATGAAACACCGGTTTAGCCTGCTATACCAGTCGTAATTATTTCCAAGGCCGAAAACTGACGCAACTATAAGACGGCAGAATTTTTTTGCTTTTGAATAATTGATTCTCTTTCGTTTTAAGATATTGATACAAGAGAGATAATTAACGATAATAAACTTTGCTCTTTGTCGCAATTAACAATTACGTCAAACAAAGACTCTATTAATATAAACGGCCATAGTGTAGTGAATGTTGCCCCCCAAGCCCTGGTTTTGGACCTATGCTGTTTCTACAATACTACCACTGTATGGATTCAAGGAATAGGAAAATTGCTCTAGTTAAATAAAAGCTTGAACTCAGCTGTAGCTGACAGTCCTGAGAGTTATATTAGAATCAGTCAATCGAAGCTTCTTACCGACGAATACCAGGAGTTGAAAAAGTGTTTCTGCGTCTCATCGCAGAGCTCAATCGTAAGCTTTTCTTTCTTGAACTCAGCTGTAGCTGACAGTCCTGAGAGTTATATTAGAATCAGTCAATCGAAGCTTCTTACCGACGAATACCTGTGGCAGACCTAGATTTCAATTTTTTAGACTTTTGTGAGTCATGGTTCAGGTAGAAGTTATGTAGTTAATCGCAATATAGATTGCAACTCGAGTAATGTAGTTTAGCTTTTAGAATGTAGGGTCTGTAATAAGCCAATACATTTTTGCGTCTTACTTAAGCTATTTCTTTTTATTTTCGCCGTATCACGTTTGCCTCGGTAATGTAGTTCTAGAAAGCGCTTGCAGAATTTATGCCACACGTCAGTCAAATAACAGGGGATACTTTCCTTTGATTGGAATACATTTCTAAAATATGGGGCTGAGATTTAAGAGGGGAACAATGGGGGGTGAAATTATTGCTTGGAGCAAAATAAAAATGAAGACCAACAGTTAGCGTCTTGCGTTTAAGATGAAGGCACAATTTTCGGTAGAAAAATTAGGGCTGGAATGTACGCATCTAGTGTATGCAAACTATGTCAAATATGCCTTATTAGCGTATTTAGAACGCTTTGTGCACCATCGAATGTATGCATCTAGTGGATGCAAACTATGTCAAATATGCCTTATTAGCCTATTTAGAACGCTTTGTGACCATGGAATGTACGCATCTAGTGTATGCAAACTATGTCAAATATGCCTTATTAGCGTATTTTGAAGTGTTCTAAAAAATTCGTCTTTTATATTATGTCTGAAACAATTGAGGGTCCTGGCTGTTTTTAAGCTTACCGGTAACTTTATTTTAATTCTATATCTACATCGGTTTCCATCTTTTAAAAGCAAGAGCATCCTGGGGTTTTTTTACGGAGTTTTTGTTTCATACTGGGAGCGTAGTGTAGCATGAGCGTAGTTTTTTAATGACTGTTTGGTACCTGTTCGTAATTGGTTCAAACTTAGGTATTCACAGTTGGTAAGCTTGTCATTTTCTATATACGGTCAAATTGGAACACGTACCTTTATCCGCACTTTCATATTTAGGCCTACTTTAGACGTCGAGTTTGTCTTAGGCCTACTTTAGGCCTACTTTAGACGTCGAGTTTGTCTTAGATTTGTGTCGAGTCAAATTCAATTCCACAATTAAAAACTCTCCAGATACTTGGGCATTCTGCATGACTAAAGGAAAGGTTGAAAATTTCTAGTAATTCTTGTAGGGCTTTGGATCCTAGGGCCTTAAGGAATGTAGGTGGTATGTCGTCTGGTCCGGCGGCTCTTTTTGTTTTCATCTTCTTTATGGCCTTCTGAAGTTCTGCCATTTTTAAAGGGGAGCAGCTCTCATCGTCGACTGATGCCATCCCAATTGAAAGTAAGGAGTAGCATTAAAACTTAAAACGAACAGAGATTATTACGCATATGAGGGGTCTAAAAATACTTCAGCATAAAGAGCGAGGTATTTAGGAGGAGATAAATACCTCGCTATTTATGCTAAAGAATTCTTAGTAATTTCAACTATTTATTCTACGGCCTTTCTGATTCAGGGGTCATTCTTAAAGAATTGGGACAAAACTTCTCGTTATTACTCGATACTTTATCACTGGACTTCTATGCGCTTAGGTATAGCGTTTTCCAGTAGAGATATAACAGCATCCAGGAGGACATTAGAGCCCTAGGACTACGGCCTGCTATGGCTCAGGACAGAGGGCCGTGGAGAAATGCCATAAAACCCCAACGGCAAGACAAGGAAGCCAGAGGGAGGACCCATCCAACCCCTACACCAAGGGTTTATTAAGGTTATTCATTCTAAACTCGGAGGTTAAAAATGCTTCTTGGTACTTGGCTAAACCTCCCATTACAGCAGCATCAATCATCCCCTGAAAAAGGTAGAGCTTAGAAGACTGGTTGATTCAACTCCTTATTTTATTAAGGTTATTCATTCTAAACTCGGAGGTTAAAAATGCTTCTTGGTACTTGGCTAAACCTCCCATTACAGCAGGTCGAGACATCGAATTCACAGAACAATAGACTAACAGCGGCGATTCCTGACAATACTTTACAAAGACCCTGTTTTTGAGAATAGGAAAACGTTCTTTCATGACATCATGCCAGAAGATAATTAAGTTTTCTGCACAACTTCCGTCTTCGTCCTTTTTTGGTGTCTTCCTCCTCAACTCATCATCACATTGAAGGTCAATGAGCTCTTCCTCTAACAATAAAGAAGAAATAGTAGAGATGCAAAGCGTCTATAGGAATGAGGTAAGTAAGTATGAGGTAAGTAAGTAAGTAACTGTGGAAAAGGCGATACTCTTTTCGTTTCACTCCTTGAACAATGTTTGCTTTCAAAACAATAAAGAAGAAATAGTAGAGATGCAAAGCGTCTATAGGAATGAGGTAAGTAAGTATGAGGTAAGTAAGTAAGTATTAGAGCTTTATTAACAAATCTCTCAAGCACCTTAACAACTGCAGAGGTGATGCTTATGGGATGGTAATTCTCTGCCGAGTCTCTTCGTCCCTTTTTATGGATCAGGGTTATATAAGATGTTTTCCAATCATGTGGTAGGTCCCCATTTTGAAGAGATAACTGGAACAGCATGCACAGGGGGTAGCTGAGAGCTTTTCGACACTCCCTAAGTGTAAAATTACATTTCTTACTCTTTTTTCTAAACAATAGGAAATCAGGCAATACTGTCACGGCGAATCATTATCTAGGCCGTCAATTAACATAATAAACACATATCGATCATAATTGAAGGACCTTTTTTGTTGACCAATTTTTTCCACTATTGGAAGCTTTGATAACTTTTAAAATGCCAGAAATCTGATCTCTCTGTAAACTTACATTTCATTCTCTCCAAAGGCTAATATGAAGTTTGTCAATCGTATGGCAGACTTTCATTTGTTCCTTTTTTCTATTTCCATTGATTCCGATATATAATCAATATCACAAGAGATGTCACTTTGCGTAATCTTTAATGCTTCGTGGTTAGAGCACTGGTCTAGTAAACCAGGGGTCGAGAGTTCAATTCTCTCCAAAGGCTAATATGAAGTTTGGCAATTACTTACTTCTTCATTTCCGTTTGATTTTCCCGCTTGCTGAGAAAGGGATTTCTCTGACCGTTTACTCTTGATAAACAGAGACGGGGGTCGCATTGACAACCAAAGGTCGTCCTCCCCGCTCTGTCTTTTTTGGTGCAATTTTGCAAAGTGAAAGTTGCGATCGATGATTCGGTTGGAGGTGCCGGTGTAGTGCAATTTATCTTGAATTTCTATATTAATTCTATGTATCTATCCGAATATCAGAGCTGGAAGACTGAGTCAAACTTTTACGGTCAAAGCCCTGTGTAAAGCACGGTTTACACATGCAACTTTTCATATGCAACTTCCTGCAACTTGTTGCATAAGGCTAATGCGACTGATATTTTTCATCAAAGTTGCATGTGTGAATGAATATGCGACTAGTTGCAACTTTCATACTGCGACAAAAAGACGGCCATTTCATTGTATAAGTTTGAATTAGTTAATGTTTCTTAACTATTAGAAGTAGAATATTAAGAGGCCGTTGACTTTTCAAAGTGAAAGTCGGGAGTACAATGCAACTTCATTTTTCTCTTTTCCTGTTCTAAATAGATCCCGGTTACTACGGAAAAGCCCAAGGTAAGATATCACTTTGAAGAGAATTGTTAGAGTCACTGGTCACTGTCTTTGTTGTCATCGTCACCGTCCTTGTCTTCGTCGTCGTGGTCGTTCTCACTGCCTTTGTTATCATCGTTCTCACTGCCTTTGTTACCATCGTCCTCACTGCCTTTGTTACCATCGTCGTCACCATTTTTGCTGTGGTCCTCGGCACTGTCTTTATTGTCGTCGTCACCGTCTTTGCTGCGGTCCTCGGCACTGTCTTTATTGTTGTAATGAGGGTCCCAATGCATTGCAATATTCTGTGTCTGTCATGCTAAAGAAAGAAGGCCCATCATCTATTAACCTTTTTGGATTTTAAACTCCGTAGGATCTTAGCTTTTCAACTAAACTACTTATAACTAATGCTCTGCAAAACAAATAGCAAAGATTTCTTGAGGCAAAATTGACCCTTTTCCATGTTAAGAGAGTAGAAATAACGTTTCTTGACATGAAATCATAGACAGGTAGGTTTAGCACTTGATATGAGTTATTCCCTATCACATCCTGTTTATATGAACATTTTCGACTAGAGTTGAAGGATATTCGAAAGTGTCATTATTGGCTGTATGTAGTGTCATGGTATTCTATCCATGGGCGTGTTATTAGGGTTGCCAGATGGGATTTACAAAAGAAGGCCAAACAGGTGACAAAATGGATTTTCCACAATTGTGAGATTCCCCGACGTGTTTGGGTGCATGGATTACACTCATATACGTGTAGTGGCACCCAAAACCGACGAGAATGATTAAATACATCTTAAGCATTACCATCGTATCAATGTCGAAGGTGTTTGTGACTACAGTCGAAAATTTATTAATGTTGTATCGTAGGCCTGGCTCAACTCATGACAGTTTTATATTACGAACTGGGCCATGGTGCATGTTCGCAAAGCTGATGGACGAATTCGTGTTTGTGACGATTATAAAAATCTGAATGACGTGATTATCATCCTTAATCAACTCAGCAAAAACACATGATCCAAGCCCACCAAAATCTTACTCATAGTGTACTGAAATATGGATAGGGCTGTTTTGACCCGAAAACAAAGCCATTTTGGAGCCATTAGACCCTTATGGGAATTTTCTATTCAGATTCTGATTAGTAAGATAAGTAGGTCTAAATTCTGTATAAACGAAAGGAAAATAAAAATAGAGCAAAGGAAAATAAAAATGAGAGGAAGAACGGAGGTAATATTCAAAACATTATATATAACGACATTTTAAATTGAGCTATAGGCCTACATATAAAGAAGTTAAAATCCCTTTTATTTTAAAGAGATAAGTATATTTCTTAATTGCCTTCCTGTTGTGATTAATGTTTCCTTTGTTAAGTGCCTCATTGTTGTATCCAAACGCTGATCATACGACCTGACCTGTAGTTGAGGGAGTTGGCCTGTTGGAGTGTTACAGGTCAGTCGTAAAACTATGACAATGTAAATCTAAATCAAGAAGCATGGACTGTCGAGTACGAGCTGTCTCATCTCTAATGAAGTTACTCAATGCAATGAATTTGGTCATGAGGTATCAGATCCAACTCTGATCAACATACAATGTAAGTATAGGCAAGGTAGATATATATTATTATTAAACTTATTTGTTTTAGGGCCACTTGAACCTTTCAGCAACAATTACTGGATAAACCTTTGTTCTCCAAACAGCAAAACTTGAACCCATAATTGCTGTTTAATAATAAAATTGTTTCCCCAAAACTCATGAGCCACCAAAATGTCAAACTGCTTTTGAACTTAAAACTACGCAGGACTTCCCGGACAAATCTACTTGGTGGTATTGTAAAAATTCACACAAGGCCCTGGGATAAATAAAAGCAACGTCAAAACAACTAGATGTCCGTACATTTGAAGGCAATGACGTGTATTAAAGCTTCAAATGTAATTGGACATAACTATAAGGAACCTTTGAATCGTTAGCTCCATCAACTTTTCCGGTGTAAACTTGAAAGCGACTACAATATCCATTTCTGCTGTCTGACAAAATCTAAACTTTGATACCAAATTTCTGTGGTTTCTTTAGCTTTTCTTTCATTTGTTCATCAACACAAATATGCTGACATTGTATAAATGCCGATCTATAATTTTCAGCTGTGATATCTGCATTATTTGCACAGTGCAAATACCTGTTCCACAACTACTTATACTTCATATCCACAACTACTTATCCCTCATATCCACAACTACTTATCCCTTATATCCACAACCACTTATTCTTCATATTCACACCTACTAATCCTACATATCCACAACTACTTATCCTTTACAGCCGCAACTTTGTATCCTTCATATCCATTACTAATATTTCGTATCCACAACTATTTATCCTTCATATCCACAGCTCTGACTTAATGATATGGCGATTAGATGGTAGAGTTTATCACAGAGGCCCAGGGCATGTGGCATGGGACATGTGGCACGGGCCACGTGGCATGGGGCATGTGGTGCGGGCCATGTGGCACACGACATGTGGTACGGGACATATGACACTAGAAATCGGGCATATGACATGTGGCACGCTGACTGTTACACTTAACGAAAGTTGCTTTGATTGACGCTTTCGCAGAGTACGCTCTAACAATTAAGCTAGGTCGATGATGCTTTCCAACTTTAATGGGCTTTGGATTGATGGCGGGCTGGAGGGCAGTTATTCCTTGGTCAAGTCACATAGCGCCGAGAGGCTGGTCTGTAATTGCGTTGAGCTGGATGTCGATGTCCACCGGTGGATGATTGGGAGCTAATGTGGCGACTAGAGAAATAGAGTATGTAGTATCCATTTTATCCAGCTACATCACTGAGAACAAACCCGATGGTTGTGTGTCATGTCGCGACAAGGATAAAATCGAGGGGTAAATCACTCCAAAAGAGGTGTACGAGATTTGTGATTTCAACTGATTTCGACTGATTTCAGTGATTTCACTTGATTTCACTTGATTTCACTTGATTTCACTTGATTTCACTTGATTTCACTTGATTTCGTAGAAACAGGAACATTGAATCCAGTCAAAGGGTGGTGATCAGCAATTGTGAGATGCAAACGGGAACGGCAAACATTGGAATTGAAGGAAGGAAGCGAACAAGAACTTCGATTTGTCCGATTTGACGTGAAAGCTGCAAGAGAACGAACGTCGGGTCACCAATTATAGGTTATCGTGTATATGTGTTGTAACCTATATATTTGACTTGTACGATCTACTCTTGTATGCAAGACCTTTCATTTCATTCATAACATAAATAGTAGATAGACTAGCTAGAAGAGACAAATAAAACTCATAGAAATAGTAGATAGACTAGCTAGAATCAAAATATTTTGCACAAGGACTTCCATATGACTCATAGAAATAGTAGATAGACTAGCTAGAATCAAACTTTCACTGCTGAATCTATTAAATCTATTTGAATTGAAATCCACCTACCACGATCATTCGAGAGTGGTTTTCATCATCTTCTTCATCAAGTTTCAAATCCTGTATGGACATAAGAGACGATGGTTCTCCACTTCCCAAACGCTGATGTGGACCCAACTGCGCAAAACCATGTAGTTTTGCCTTTGTCTTCCTCTGTCCCCTCTTCCCTGTTTTGTCTGTGAGTATCAGGTTCTCTAAGCCATCTCTTCCGGAAGAATGTTTGTGTGTCCGAACGTATGTTCATGTGTCCGGATGCATGTTCGTGTGTCCGGATGTATGTTCGTATGTTGCTCTCCTCCTACGTTGCTTGATCAAATCCAACCAAACTTTTGTAGACTTGACGTTAGAACGCACTGGGAGGTTTCAGGCCAGTCGGTACCCCTAACCCCTCGGGGTGAATCAGGGAGGCGTCAGAACTTGTCGGTGGGGTCTGGTCCCCCAATGGGAGGTGTATAATTCTCCTTTGTGAACAAAGATCACATACAAAACTTACTAAATGTTGACGGGCATGTTTTTGATGTTCTTCTACAATGCTTAAGAAAAAGGGCTACAAATTATTATACTCCTAAACTCTATGTTTTTAGATTCCACTATTTAAAAAAACGAGTGCCTCTCTCTCTTGGCCTGCCCCGTTGCTATAAAAACAAGAAAGAGGACGACTGATTCCTTAATTTGCCAGTTGTTTCTGTTAACGATATTTTCTACCTCCGTTTCTGGATGAGAATGATCCTCAATCGGTTGACGGCTGAGGCAAATATTGCCTCATAACGTGTCTATGTGACTTTATTCTTGATCTTTTTTCTGACTTTCTTTTGATTTTTTGTAACATTTTGTAGACTTTCTATCATTTCTCACTTGATCATTTCTAAGTTGATTATCCCTCACTTCATCATTTCTCACTTGATCATTTCTAAGTTGATCATCTCTCACTTGATCATTTCTCACTTGATCATTTCTAAGTTGATCATCTCTCACTTCATCATTTCTCACTTGATCATTTCTAAGTTGATTATCCCTCACTTCATCATTTCTCACTTGATCATTTCTAAGTTGATTTGATTTTAAAAACTTACTATTGATTCTAGACCAGCTAGAATCAATAGTAGATAGACTAGCTAGAATCAATAATTAAGTCTATTTGAATGACGAATCAAACTTTCACTGTTGAATCTATTAAATCTATTTGAATATAGAATCAAACTTTCACTGCTGAATCTATTAAATCTATTTGAATATCGGCCACCTAGAAGCCTAGAGGAAAATGTCCATAAGAATGAGCAACATTTCATGTATGTTTGGAAAGTTTATCATGTAATTACTGATTATGTGCTGCAGAATGTTATGTATAGCATCAGGCAGGCATTTGAATTGTCCCCAGCTTCGATTGAAAACAGGTCACAAACTATCAAATTCAGAGATGTATTCCTCTTCAGTGCATGCTAACTTTGGACTGTATTTGATTGTGACAGTCCATGCAGTGTGTGACTGCTTGAACTCTTAGCCAGCTACTTTGTAAGTCAGTTAGTTGAATTTGAACGAGCATACGTACACGTAGAGCTCAACTGGTCAGCTAGGTCCCCTAATTGGCCACAAAAATTCATCTGAGTCCTCAAGTACACTCACTAGCGTTATCGTCACCTTAGAGTAACCATTTACTTTATGCCAACACCATCTATGATTGATGGGTTTCCGTAATAAAACTGACAACAAATGTAACTGTAACGAATACTGGTAGCAAATGCAGATGTTAACGATCTAACTTTATCTTAATGCTCTTAAATATCTCCTTAGGGTTGGGAGGAAACTTCTAATGTGTTGAGTTCCTGACTCTGGCTCTCTACTTCTTTGTATTGTGTACAATTCTGACTGTTTGCGAGCAGTGCTTCTCCGCATTACTACATTAACCCTAAATAAACAGAAAAACCACCAAACAGGCTAACTAATAAATAAAGGGCAGCTGGGGCGTCCAAGGGCGACCCCTCCCCCTCAGAGTACAGTTCAGACTTTCGGTCTGCGAAGAATTAATCTCCTCATCGGTGCAAAATGGCGGAAGGCACCGTTTATCATCCAAGATTCGGGAACCTCCTTCCCTTCGTCTGCCAGCTTCTTTTCAGCCTTCAATACAATTTTTGATGTCCACCTTCCAAATAAGTAGATAAAATGCAACTACAAAGTTTCCCAAGCAGCCTTTTCCTATCATGTACATTTTGGAATATTTTTGTACTAGGTTTTCTAATAATTAAAGAATGCTAGTTGTAAGTTCCACAACTTACATTGAAAGCGCTCGCTCTCACTAATACCGCTGCCTGCACTCAAGCGAGAACATGGCCTTATTAGCCTATTTTGAACGCTTTGTGCACCATGGAATGTACGGATCTAGTGTATGCAAACTATGTCAAATATGTCTTATTAGCGTATTTTGAACGCCTTGTGCGCCATGGAATGTACGCATTTAGTGTATCCAAACTATGTCAAATATGCCTTATTAGCGTATTTTGAACGCTATGTGCACCATGGAATGCACGCATCTAGTGAATGCCAATTCTCTCCCATAACTTCATGCTGTGGCTCAGCAACTTTATCCCCCTGTAGTTACTACAGTTCTGCACATCGCCCCTGTTTTTGAAAATTGGAATTAAAATACTTTTCCTCCATTATTCTGGCATCCTCTCAACAGCTAGCATCCTATCACACAATTTATTTAAAAACCTCGCTGCTATTTCTCCTAAACATCTCCATGCCTCCACTGGTGCCAATCTTAGGGATGATACCTCGGTCGTTATTGAACTCAGAGGAAAAACGTCAACGTGAAGATTGTTGAGAGTGTTCACGAGAGGGGTCTCATACACTTGTAGCTAGTAGGCTAGTGTAGTAGTAGGCTAGTAAGTAGGCTAGTGGCATTTGCAGAGAATCCCTAGGCTTTATCATACTTAAGTGCTGGTAAACATTTACAAGGTTAGCGTAGACCTGTAACCAATTTTTCTTAATGTAAAAGCTGCTTCATTTAACCATTCAACGCGAGAATCTCTTTAATTTATTTGTTGAAAACGCTTCTTGCTTTATGATAATGTGCAAAAAAATTAGACGGAGTTGGGAACTTTCTGGGCTTTAACCCTACCTTACATGGGCTTTTTAGCTGTTCTCATACATGGGGGGGCTAGTAGGCCCGCGGCACCGGGGTCAGGCCTCGAGTTGCTTAGCAATTTTCCAAAATCAGGCCTGGAGTTGCTTAAGTAGTTGCTTAGGTATCAGTACTGGTTATCGTCCAATTTCGTTGTGTTTTAAATGATGAAATATCAAATGATGGTTGGATCTTTGATCTCTTTGCTTGACACATTATCAACTGTGTGATATTTGTTATATATCAACAGTTTGTAATCAATTCTTTGATATTGGATAGCAATATAACAGAACCCCATAATACCACAGGGAAAGGAGAACATACGAAGTAATACCAGTACTGGTAGCGTATGTTATGTAGCAACTGTTCTGATTTGGTCAAATTTCCACCAATTTTTCCTCACAGTTTTGTTCAAGATTGTAGCATTTAGATGAACATTTGGCTCGCTTCTATGCAAACACGTTGCTTTATCACGATATCAAAGCCTTAGTGCTTGAGAATGCCAGAAAACTGCCTCTCTCGGACAACTTACGTTGTTTACTATATTTTCTAAACTATATCAGTTTAAAGGCTAATTTCACACGGAATAGTCTTGTAGGGCATCAGTCTACAAATAAGCACATTAACATCATAATTTACGGACCTTTTTGGTTGACCAGACTTTTCGACTTTTCAAAGGCTTAGTGCTTGCCATACCGTTGTTTGTTCTTTATTTGACGGAACATCTTATATTTACCATACCGTTGTTTGTTCTTTATTTGACGGAACATCTCATATTTACCATACCGTTTTTTGTTCTTTATTTGACGGAACATCTCATATTTACCATACCGTTGTTTGTTCTTTATTTGACGGAACATCTTATATTTACCATACCGTTGTTTGTTCTTTATTTGACGGAAGCTTCTAAAGCTGTGCTTGGGATTAAGTCTCCAAACCGTTCAGGTTGCTTTCGCTCTCGTGTTGATCTTCGAAGAGTCTGTTTGCTTGCATCATTGTCATAAGTAGCATCTTCACCATTTATGCTTTCAATTCTGACATGATCATTTAACCGTTCTTGCATGTCCTGTGAAACAGGGTCAGCTGGTGAATATTTTTCTTGTCCAAAATCACTCATTTATATTGTTTTATTTCTATGTCCTTTAGATGCATCATGTATCCTAGTTTGATTGAACCGCGTTGATTTACTTCATATTTCAATGTGTCTTTGGCAAACCGCGTTAATTTGATTCGCGTTAATTTAAAAACTGTTGACTTAGGGCTTTGTTAATTTCTTACAATAAGGTATTTTAAAAGGAAATATTTAAGTCAATAGTAATCTGTCGGTCATTCATGATTCTGTTGTGTAACGCTATGTGGCATTAGACCTTCATGCGTAACTCTTGCGGGAATTAAGAACCTTTAACAAGAACCCGTCACAAAACAGAAAAAAAAAGAAGAAAAGATAGAAAGAGAGAAAATAAAAAAAGAAAGAATAAGAAAAACGACAGAAACAGACAGAAACATTAAAGAAAGGAAAAGAAAGAAAGAAAACATTGTAACACTAGAAAACTCTTACAAATATTTGCACCTCAAAGAAGTCAAAGCACACATGAAGAGACTTTAAGATCGCAAAGGAGTTTACTTAAAGGAAGAATATCAGTAAATAACCAAGTCGAGCCTACTGTTACCTTCTTAAAACCACATTAATTCAACATTAGTTTTTCCAACATGAAGTTAAGCAAAGTTGGCAGATTTTACATCACGTGATCTTCTACGAAATGTGCACCTTGGCAACTTTTCTAGGACAAGTGCGCAGTTTCTTTCACTAGGAAGAGGGCACAATTTCCTTCGCTAGGAGGAGGGCACAATTATTTTGGTTAGGAAGAGGGCACAATTTCTTCGGCTAGCAAGAGAGAAGGCGAGGCCTTGTCCCTTCGCTTCCCCTAGTTGCGTGCTTGTTATTGTGTAATTTTATCACTTAGAGATTGGGATGTTGCGGGGTCAAAACCGCTAAAGTCAACAAAGGAGTTTGTTCAACTATTTGATTATCTTAGCGGGAGATCATGGATTTAAAACTGGACAAATTAGAAGAAAACATGTAACACATGTCATTGATCATTGATCATTGTTCATTTCTTGTGAAAGGCCCTGTTACAGTTTCGAACATGCAGACTTTTCTTGCAAATAGCTGACTCATGTGAAAACAAAAATTTCAACTTCACGCAGACGTGACGGACGTCAAGTCTCTCATGTGAAAAGGGTATAAGAATATTTTGGGGCATCATTATTGGGCCACGCCCACTCGATAAAATTTTGCCTCCTGTTCGGATATTGTTAAAGAACTTTTCAGGTTAAATATAAAGTCAATGCCTTAATGAAGTCGGTTATAGTAAACCAAACTTACGCTCGCGGAGAGCCCAATTTTAGTTTTAATGTTTTTATATCTGATTTTAACTGAGGGCTATTTTGAAGTCTGTTTTATATATATATAATTTATCAATGAGCTACATCTACCAGTTTATCAAATATATATAGTACTCATAGAGAAAAAACTTCATATTTGACGTTTCGAGATAATTCTTCCTCAGTAATGAACTTTACATTTCAACTGGATCAACATACTTCCTCTTCAGGTAGTTTTGCATTCGCTGAAATCATTTCTATCTCTTTCTGCTTCCTAACATATACATTATCAAAAATTCCCGAGAAAAGGATTAAAAGCCAAGGTGTAGTGACTACTGAAAGCAGCTTACATACTTCCTCTTCAGGTAGTTTTGCATTCGCTGAAATCATTTCTATCTCTTTCTGCTTCCTAACATATACATTATTCCATATTCTAGTATTCGTCTACATGCTGAAAACTGTTCTCATCCGTTCTCTGCCTCTGACTTCACTTTTCTCACCTTCTCTTCTTCAGAATTTGAGCTTCTTCTCAAAGGAAGCCTTATTTTGTTTAAACACGCTTATTCACTTAACGTAAACAAAAGCTCAATTCCCCTCTCCCTCTTCTAGTATGACTCTTGTTAGTTGTTAATGTATTGTTTTGCTGGTCATCGACATTGATCGTATCAGCTTGCGGCCAATTTAGCAGATAGACACATTCTTGAATTAATCTGTTATTACTATATTTGCATTCCATGTTATTGCTTCGTGAAAACCAAGTAAACATTTTACTGTAAACATTTTACTATATTGGTGTGTTTTTCACAGTAATTAGTTGTAGTTCCACGGCTAAATATGGCTTCTCGTATTAGTGAGCAAAAATTAGAGGATATAAAAAGTTATCACCCGCTACACAACCTCGGCAAATTTGGTTTACCAAATCATTGAATTCTTTTGCCCCCTACGTCTTTGCGATGGTAGGGCATAATGTTTATAGTATCAGGGCTTAATTTTCTCGAGGCCTTTTTTGACAACGTCCAAGAATTTAATGCCATCACAAAGGTTTTAGATACCCAAAGCTCGCTTGGAATACGTACATTCCATGGTGCACAATGCGTTTAGAATAGCACCAAAAGCTGTTTTTAGTGACACTTGCATTATCGGAATGCGTACATTCCATGGTGCACAATGCGTTTAGAATAGCACCAAAAGCTGTCTTTAGTGACACTTGTATACTTGGAATGGGTACATTCCATGGTGCACAATGCGTTTAGAATAGCACCAAAAGCTGTTTACAACACTTGTAAGCTTCTTCATGTGATCGTGAACTTTATCATTATAAACCACGGCGTCAACTGAGAAGATTATTTTCGGTTTAATTTGGGAAAACCGGTCCAGTACTCCCTGACGAAAATCGAAGAAAAAAAAGCATCAGGGCCCGGTTTCTCGGTTTCCCCTATCTTTAAGTGAGCACCTAAGTGCTTAGGCGATTCCCTAGATAATTTATTTTCTTACGTTTGGTTACCAATCCATAGTTAGTTACAATCAACCCACTCCTACTTTAGTCTTCCATTTCAGCATGGCATTGGCATTAAATTAATTAGTTTTGAACCTGCGTTGTGTCTCGCTTGAGTTCTTGGAGTCGTATCAGATATATATCGATAAATTGACATAATTTTGAGTTCCCTTTCTTTCCGAGACTGAGTTGTTGTCTAAATTTGAGATTTTTAACGATGGAGTAGCTACTCAGTACATTTCGTCTAGGTGGAAGCCTTTACAGATGGCTACTGAACAATAAGAAATTTCCTCACTTGGCCTTTAAAAAACTCTGTAGCAAACATGTCGTTGCCACCACGTAACCAACGACGATTTGGTCTAGGAAGCGTTCTGCTAAAACCATACTTTATGTTTCGGAAAGCTCGGCTTAAATGTTTCAGCTCAAACAACACTGAATCATGATTTCTTGTTTACCCTGTGTGGGTTGACAATTAAGCAATACATAACATAAGCTAGGGAAAGTGTTGGAATATGCATGGGCCTCCTGGTTACCAGGCTGCTTCCTGCGGATAGTTTGTACGTAAGTTAAGGCATGTGTTGAAAAGAAGAGCTTTTTGAGTTCAGAGTGAAGAGAAAGGGTTTCTTATATCCCTCTCTGTCAGGCCGATGGAATTCCCTGGAGGGAAATGCTGGATGCATGAACTTAACTTTCAAATCACAATAATCAATGTCATTCTCGCAAATAATTCCTATCCAGAATTCTTTATGTGTATCGCCCACGGCAAGTGATTCTGACTCAATATCCAATGCATTTGCTATTGTCCTTTTTATATTATCTTCTTTCTCTTTAAAGCTTTATTAAGTTTATCAATACAAGGTAGTTTATCGTGTGTATCCATTATCGCACTCTGTGTTAGAAACAACAACACAGCAACAGGGGCGTATATTCTGGGTGTGCTAGGTGTGCGCCGCACACCCTATAAAATTTAAGTATATTCCAAGATTTATACAAATGATACATTTCCCCCAATTTTTATTTGTTAATTCCATCACGGAGCCCATTTTGCAAATAGAATTAAACCCAAATCAATTCCAAATAAATGCGCAAATAACCGCCTACAATAACGTAAATGTACTTAGTAAAATCAGGCAGTTAAATGTTGTTTTGATGTTGTTGCGTGCAGTAGTGTGTATGAAATGCGCAAAGGTGTTTGATGATATGAGATAGCTGGTTACAGGGTTAGCATGCGCAAATACTGTTGTGGCATAGAATGAATGCAAGATAATAAGGCATATTTGACATAGTTTGCATACACTAGATGCGTACATTCCATGGTGCACAAAGCGTACAAAATACGGTAATAAGGCATATTTGACATAGTTTGCATACACTAGATGCGTTCAATCCATGGTGCGCAAAGCGTTCAAAGTACGCTAATAAGGCATACTTGACATAGTTTGCATAAACTAGATGCGTACATTCCATGGTGCACATCAAAACACAAATTCTTTTCGAAAGGAAAGGTTTACCTGAGTATGCTGACTGAAGCATCACAAGATCATGTACATGTCCATTACATCCATTTTTGTATCTTCACTGGCAGGGCGATAGTTGTGAAGTACTCTCGAGTGCCAAATAATCGTACCCCCCGCTTATTAATTTTTTAAAATTTATACCCCCCCCGCTCCTTATTAGGACCCCCCGATTATTTTAATCTTTCTGCTTGTTATTTCTGTTCTAACCTGTGCTGTGCCTTCTCTGTATGTTTCTTTTATGACGTTTATGTACTTATCCTCAACGCCATGTTGTTTTAGAGCTTGGAATACTGCGTACCATGTTGTTTTCTTCTTCTTTAAGTGCCTTGTCGTATGACGTTGGCGACCATGATGTGCCATCTTCTCCGGTCCCTGGAAAGGCGCGGATTATGGAAAGTATCTGTCATCAATGAGAACAGATACTACATCCATTCCTTGCCAAAAGGCCGAGAAGCGATTGTGAAAATAATGGCTACGTCACTTCCATCGCTCAAGTTTCCAATGGTTTCGAATGAACACGCCATCATCCCCAGGCCTCCGTCTCCACCATTGCTATTCTGCTGCAGAAGCACTCTTCAATGTATTAATATAGGATGGCAAATATGCCTTATCAGCTTATTTTGAACACTTTGTGCACCATGGAATGTACGCATCTAGTGTATGCAAACTACGGCAAATATCCTTTTTTAGGCTACTTGGAATGCTTTGTGCACCATGGAATGTACGGTACTAGTGTATGTAAACTATGTCAAATATGCCTTATTAGCCTATTTTGAACGCTTTGTGCACAATGGAATGTACGCATGCGAAAGCGTGGGTCACGGGTTCGACCCCCGGTGGTGACATATTTTCTATTTCTCTAGTGTTCTTTTCAAAACTAACGTTTCAAATCCTCTCTTTCGGTTACACATTTTGACTTTCAATGAGCATTGGACAGATCGATAGGCCGGATGGCAGTCCTTCCTTGGTCAAGTCACATGGCGCAGGGAGGCTGGTCTCCTATTGCGTTGAGCTGGATGTATGCAAACTATGTCAAGTATGCCTTATTAGCCTATTTTGAACGCTTTGTGCACCATGGAATGTACGCATCTAGTCTATGCAAAGTATGTCAAATATGCCTTCTTAGCCTATTTTGAACGCTTTGTGCACCAAAGAATGTACGCATCTAGTGTATGCAAACTATGTCAAATATGCCTTCTTAGCCTATTTTGAACGCTTTGTGCACCATGCATGGTCTTAACGAGAGAGATGTTACGACTTCTTATAATTAAAAAACACTGTATTTCCAGCCTCCTGCGTTCAGGAGCTTTCACATATCAAAGATGGGTGTGGTCTGAACTTCCAGGGCCTCGATTTACCATGTCCTTCAGCCACACTCTTAGCAGTGTGAGCAGCTTTACAGGAATGGAGGGTCCTGGGGGTTCATGCCCTCCCAGTGGTTGTTTAATAAATATTGGTATAAAAAACAATATAAAAATAAATTTGGTATAAAAATAAGTTCTATGTTACAAAAAAAAAGTAAATCAATTATTATCAGCGGTAGGGTTTAAATAGAAAGTGCTTTTCGTAGAATGTATGCAGTGCTAGTTAGTACGATTTTTTGTATCTCTTGCAGTTGTGGGTTTCCAGGTATTTTGTCAAGGTGTTCTTGAGTTGCAATATTTTACTCATCAAAGGATACAATACATACTATAGCTGTTTAAGGCCAAAAAGTTTTAACTCCTCTTCTCGACACTAGCATTTGTTTTTTTTTGTAATTTTTTGTTATTGGAAGAAATGAAATTTAAAAGAAATTTGTACATATCTTTTATTCTTAAAGAGTTTATCATACGCTGAGAATACAATCCTATTTTCTTAATGACGTTGCTTACGTAAGTATCTTACCTTCCTTTTGTAAGGACGTGAATTACAATCACTAAATGCTTCCTTCCACGTTTAAACCACTGGACCCGAGTGTTTGTAACCTTCTTATCTAATATTTCTCGCACCTTCATTTAACCAAGATGATGCGAGGGTGCCAAGCTCATCCAGTATTACCTTTGCTTCGAAATTGGACAGGTTGAAATTTTTGTTGAATAGACTCCTACAAATATGAAGCTATGGAAGAAGCCCGAAAGCAATTTATGTTTTTCTTGTTCCTCAAACTCTGTCGCAATCTTGCAACTAGAAAAGACATGCGACAGAGTCAAACTCTGTCGCATGTCTTTTCTAGTTGCAAGATTCATCTAGATCAGGGACGTTACAATTGGGACCATGACTAAGTACTTCATATAATCGCTACTTTTATTTTAATTTCTTTTATAAGCAACCGCGTCCAACTGTATTTTACGCCAAGAAGAAGGAATAAGATTTCCGAAAGCTCGCGGTGGAACGAAGGAATCCAAATAAAACCGGTCAGGATCAAGAAAATAGAGAACTACTATTCGATTATGACACTCGATCTTTATCCTATTGTCCAATGCTTGAAACTACGACAATTCCACGACGATATTGTGGACGATCGCTCTGGCCTGAAAATATACCTTTAGTCGCAAAACGGCTGCTGTATACCTTTAAAATTTGTTGATGAATTGATGAACGGCTGCTGTATACCTTTAAAATTTGTTGATGAATTGATGAAGGATCCAGCAAGTTATGGGGGGGGGTTACTTCATAGGCACCTATTTCAACACTATACAAGGCATCAAGTATAGATTTCCCTTTGCCATATTGAACAACAGGTATTGCTGTTATTGGTTCCACTCAGTGGAAACAAAATGGGAAAGAGGCAGAAATTTCATTTCACAAATCTACCGAAATGTACTTAAAAGAGTGAGGGCTACTTTCCCATGATGCAAAAGGAGGGGGGTTTGTGAAAAGGCGCGTTCCTGATAAACTCAATCAATAACACATATATCCTTTAGCAACTCAAAACATTAACCTCTCGTTAACCATGCATGATGATCATGCAGCATTAAATAATTGCTGTCCAGCTCCTCACTCATATGTGTACAAAAATAACCAAAGCAGGCAAAAATAACGATCTGTGATAACATTACTGTTGCCTTCAACGCGGACTACTTTAGAAACTGTTTTCGTTCCATGATACTAATGCTGTCTGAAAAAATAAAATCATACGGATTTTCCCTGAGAAACCTTTTCTCAACATCCACTTTCCTCTTAATTGATCTGTTACCTTTTTTCTGATATCATTATATTTACAATGCATCCTCAAACATATTGCAGGTTGTTTGGAGACATAGGGGATAAATGTTTCACCTTCTATTCTTCCAGCAATATTTTAATTTACTTCCCAAAAGTAGTAATGCAATGATCAAACACAAAATAGGGTATATGATTTCATCAGGAACTGAGGCTAAAACGACAATAGATGGAAAAGAGTACTGAGTTTTCATAAATTGACACTTTGTCAAAGGATGGCGGAAATTTTACAGCGCAAACACCATGGGCATATGATGGTCAGCAACATCTTTAAAGTCTAAAGGCTTTCACAGGTTTTGATCATTATACAGTTTTATGACATTTTCGGCCACTTTGAGCTCTCGTTTGAAAATTCACAGCGAACAAAGTCATTAGTATCAACGGCTTAAATGAATTTAAAAGCAAGTGGCACTCAAGTGGGATTCTCTTTTTCTTCCTTTAGTGCGTTCTCTGTTAGAGAGTTTTCTTTATTCGAAGGTTACGTTACATGTACTTAATTAAGTATTTTTGATAAATGCCTTGCTTCTTTAACATTACAAATTACGATTTCTTAACACCTATGAAAAGATGCTGTATGCAAACTATGTCAAATATGCGTTATTAGCCTATTTTGAACGCTTTGTGCACCATGGAATGTACGCATCTAGTCCATGCAAACTATGTGAAATATGCCTTATTAGCCTATTTTGAAAGCTTTGTGCACCATAGAATGTACGATTCTAGTGTATGCAAACTATTTCAAATATGCCTTCTTTGCCTATTTTGAACGCTTTGTGCACCATGGATTAAAAGTGCTCAGAATGAGCTGAAATTAACACATAGCATTGCTTAGGCGTCCCTAGAGACCATGCCGGTCTCAAAAGACCCATTAGAGCTCATTGCAAAAAGTGGGTCTAATATGCCACTTTGCAAAGATTGCCTTGGGATTTTAAAGTGCTCAGAATGAGCTGAAATTGACACATAGCATTGCTTACGCGTCCCTAGAGACCGTGACGGTTCTAGCTGTTCAGCAAGCAATGGAAACAAAGCGCCTCTGTCCTAACAATGCTTCTGTCATCGTTTTCTTTGTTGTCCTGTTGCAAATGGTATGTAGTTCTCTTGTTGTAAGGGGTGCCGGTGATCAATAGATCAATTTATTAGTTAGCCTGTTTGGTGGTTTTTCTGTTTATTTCGGGTAGTTTCAATGTCGGGCCCACTGCTCATCAGGGTTCAGAATAGATAATGTATTAAGAATACTTTGAAGATACAGGGAGACGCCCCTTTGCTTCTGGTACCAGCTGGGGATGCTCATCCACCCAATACGAAATGTGCCTGTGCTTGACGAGGACGGATTCGACACCCAGAATCATAGCCAAAAGACCAAGAATCGTTGCCGATCCTTAAAGCCATCAAGATTCTATGGTTCAAATCGAACCGAGGTTCTGACATGGGATTCGAATCTGCAGAACTGTTGTATCACACGGATATTCGTTGGTTATCCCGAGGAGAGACGGCATTCCTTCATCAGTGCCAGACATAAACATATTCTCAGCAATACAATAAATATTAATTAATGAATTTCCCCGTACCCACTAACTGGAGGAGAATTCGCGAACGATTGACACTAAAATCTTCACCTTAGCTTTTGAGCCTCAGACATTAACGAAATGAAGTTCTGGTACCCCAGAAACCCTCAAGGTACAATCAAGATCTATGAAATTTCATAGCTTGGGCCTACTTAAAAGTAATAATGTAAAGGCCTACATTATGTTTACACAGCCTGTAATTTAAACATCGATATTGCAGGTCCACGACTGCTAATTTGTGGTGAGAGATCACTTTATGGTCACTTACCGTTGCAAAGTACTGTTATAGAAGCAACAAAGAGCTTATCAGTAAAATAATTCTATGGAAACCATCTTATGGCTACTACGGTGTTGGACGACTATGTATGAACTACATCGACCAAATTTCCCGGGATGTCGACATACCTGTTGAGGGGTGTCCGGACACTTCCCATCCCGGACATTTCCCATCCCGGACACTTCCCATCACCGGACATTTCCCATCCCGGACATAACTGCAAAAAAAGTGTACGTGACGTTTTACTTTAGTGTTTTTTTCTTTGACTTTTTTACTTTTTTTCTGACTTTTTTCTGACTTTTCGACTTTTTTCTGACTTTTCTTCTGACTTTTTGAATTTTTTTCTGACTTTTCCGAAATAGCGTACGTGACTCTTTTCAGTTATTGATAGTACGCAATGACTAAGAAATTCAATAAACAGCAAATGTACCGTGTAATTGAAAAGTCTAGCTAGTATGGTGCCGTGTAATTGAAAGGTCTAGCTGGTATGGTACCGTGTAATTAAAAGGTGTAGCTAGTATGGTACCGTGTAATTGAAAGGTCTAGCTGGTATGGTACCGAGTAATTGAAAGGTGTAGCTAGTATGGTACCGTGTAATTGCAAGGTCTAGCTAGTATAGTGTCGTGTATTGACGGCCGTAAGTGAAGGAGTTGTTGTTAATAATTTGATGAGTGAAGGGGTTGCTTTTGATAATTTGATAAGTGAAGGAGTTGTTATTGATTATATGATGAGTGAAGCAGTTGCTATTGATAATTTGATGAGTGAAGGAGTTCTTATTGATTATTTGATGAGTGAAGGAGTTGTTATTTATAATTTGATGAGTGAAAGAGTTGCTATTGCTAATTTGATGGCCAGTGTTCTTATAAAAAGTCCTGTTGCTGCATTACCTCCATGAATTGATAACTGGTAATTCAGCAGTCAACAAACTTTTCCATATCCTTCCATTCGTCATTTAAATAAAATTGATAACCTTATCATCGATACCGACTACAAGATCCTAATAACATTCAAATTACATGCCATCCATGTATCACAAGAAACTCCAAATGCTGCAAAACTTTTCAAATTTAACCTTATTCAGTTTTCAAACAAATTTAACCTAATTCAGTTTTCAAACAAACTTAACCTTATTCAGTTTTTAAACAAATTTAACCTAATTCAGTTTTCAAACAAATTAAACCTAATTCAGTTTTCAACCAAATTTAACCTAATTCAGTTTTCAAACAAATTTAACCTAATTCAGTTTTCAACCAAATTTAACCTAATTCAGTTTTTTGAAATCGTCATATAAATATATAGCTTAATATTTTATGGTGCATGCAATAGAAGAAGTTGGAAGGGGGCATCTTTTGCATGTAGGCCCCAGACCTCCCACCCGCTTAATCCGGCCAAGGGAACAATACCATCTAAAGAAATCTAGTGTATAAATAAACCTAATGCAAAGACAGTTTCATTTTCTGTTAACTGTTGTTTATACCACCCTTTTCTCCACGTAGCCAAATTTTGGGAACATCACCGTGATAGGTCTTGTTACAGATCTCAAGTAGTTCCTTGTTCAAACAAATTGTTTTCCACACTTCCACAGGAATACCATCTAGTCCCGCAGATTTGTTGTTTTTAAGCATTTTTAATGGATTTAATGAGTTCTTCTTCGGTGAAACCCCTTGACTCTATCGAAACAGGATCAAAGACCTTTTCCTATAATATTATGCTTTCACGTTTAATTGAGAGAAGATACTTGTGCATCATCAAAAGGCTAATTGAGTATTGCAGAAGATAATCTATCTCAATAATTGTGCGACAGCCGGTTACCGTGCATTTCAAAGCGGGAATGGAATCATAAATGAAGATGATCATAGATAATAGACGTAAAAGCAAAAGCATTTTACACGATGGTAGTAACCTATAATAACACATTGTGCACCATGGAATGTACGCATTCCAAGCATGCAATTGTCACTTAAAACGCCTAGTTAGGTTATTTTGAACACATTGTGCACCATGGAATGTACGGATTCCAAGCATGCAATTTTCACTAAAAATGACTTCTTAGGTTATTTTGAACACATTGTGCACCATGGAATGTACGCATTCCAAGCATGCAATTGTCACTAAAAACGCCATATGTCAATGCTATAGTTGTGTGATATTTACTAGAATTAGTTAGTAGACTCTAGTTTAGTAATTTGCAATTATTATCACAATGTTATAGTTACTAATTTGCAAATTAGTCAATGCTATAGTTGTGCGACAGTTGAGTTAGTAGACTACAGTTAAGTATTTTGTAATGACTATGTCAATGTTGTAGTTTCTGATTTGCAAATATGTCAATGCGGCCTGCAACACGCTGTGCGTCTAGTCTGCTCTTTTGGCACTCGCCAGTTTTTACACTGTGATGTGATGCTACCCTACACGATACAATGTAAATGAGGTAGTTTGTGATAGTTTGTGATAGTTTGTGATAGTTTGCGATAGTTTGTGATATTTCGTTAATTTTCATGATGCCAGGAGCGATCAAATATGAGCCGATGAAAACATTGTAAATTTCCATGCCTGGAGGTTGGAATGTCATTGGCAGCCCCTTTCTTCAAAAAAGATAGGAAGTTGCTTGAGGATGTCCAGCATCATGCCACTAAGATGGTTACCAACATGAATAAATTTCCATACAAAGAAAGACTACGTCGTTTGAAGCTGCCAATGCTGACATACCGACGGAAAAGGGGTGACATTATTTTAACCAAAAAAATCCTCTCTAAAAGACTCCGTAGCAGCGGTTGTACTCCAACATGGCGGAATTGTTGATGTCACGTGACTGACACTCGCCATTGGGAATAAAGAATAGTGACAAGGGCGTAGAATTTCCTGAGGGATGCCAACGATAAAGAAACACTATAAGAAACACAACAGGAGACCATTGTTGGGGAAGACGTCCACGGAAACAGCTTTGCACAAAAATATGAGGATCGAAGATAATTTCTATCTTTCTGGTGTAAAAATTTGCATTTTAAGTGTTTGAATGGAGCAACCTTGTTATGAGTTTGTGCTTCATAGAAGCGGTTAGTTGTGCTTCTTGCAAAAATTTAGAGCATTGTACTTTCGCGGAACCTTGATGTTTAGTACTTGTCTAAAAATAAGCGATTATTCTGAATAAAATCCTATCCATTGACATCTATTTTATGCATTTTGCGGAGCCCTGTCACTCATTCCAGAAACAGAAGGCTCTCATACCCAGATGCCTTTGAAAGGGGTGCCAATGTTGGCAGGCGAGACCTGGAAGCAGTTATGCTAGAACTTTTCAGTCAGTAGCTGGGAATGGCGGGACTTGTCTCCCCACTTGTAATTACTCTTATGATGCATAAGTGACATCAGTGGATTAGGATTGCTCCCCGCACATCCTGTGTCGCCTCGCCATGATACGCATACCTTGATCTTCTTTAGAAATGTAAAGAATGGACCTTCAGAGACTCTCCGTTTGATGTTAATAACCCGATAATATATACGAAAAAATAGCTTTCCACCGACATATGTGTATTCAGCATTCAAGTATATTAAAGAACGATGCGTACAATTCTGTACCAGTTTGCTACTTGGCCAAGCATTGTGCTGTGTGCACCATGGAATGTACGCATCTAGTGTATGCAAACTATGTTAGATATGCTTCATTAGCCTATTTTGAACGCTTTATGCACCATGGAATGCACGCATCTAGTGTATCCAAACTATGTCAAATATGAATAAGTGGCCTATTTTGAACGCTTTGTGCACCATGGAATGTACGCATCTAGTGTATGAAAACTTTGTTAAATACGCTTCATTAGCGAGGGTAATAGCTACGTATGTTGAAAAAATGAAGATATTAGACTATTTTATAATTGCAAATGGTAGCGAATGTGATATAAGGCTCTTTTCCTAGGTCAAAAGTTTTAGTTTTCGAGGGTAATAGTTACGTATGATGAAAAAATGAAGATATGAGACTATTTTATAATTGCAAATGGTAACGAATGTGATTAAAGGCTCTTTTCCTATGTCAATCAAAGTCAAGCAGCTGCTTTCAAACACTTTATTCTATGCCTGCTTGAGGTCTACTTCTTACATCTAAAAAAGAGAACCGATGATGAGAATGAAAGGGGCTTCATTAAAGCTAGAAATTTCTGTAGCTGTATTAAGTCTCATCGCAATAGAAACATTTTCACGAATGCTGCAATGGTTTTTAGTCAGGCGCCGTAATTGTTGCATCTACCTTTGTTTAGAGTTAGACAATAGCTTTTCACGCTAATAAATAGCGATCGCAAAATCACCAAGTGCATTTATGTCTGGAGTGCACGCCTGGTGCAAAGCATGAGGAATTGAAGCTAGACCCCAATTTCTCCACGGGGAGTAATCTCAAACTTCTGTCACATGTTAAATTATCACCGTTTGTGTTTATTTCTACATCACTTATTTTAAATATTCAAGTAAATTCATCTTTTTTCTTTCTTTTGTGAAAATTTGAAGAAAATCGATTGATCTCCAAGAATTTTATACCATCCCCAAAATTGGTAGTGTGAGCTAAAGCTCACGCCCACCATAGTAATCACCTCAGTTTAGCTGTCATCACAAAGTCTCTTCAATATCATAACGATCGGTAAATAAAGTTCACAACATTACGCCAGTGGACAGTAGTTTGCAACAAAGCTCAAGGGCAATCATTAGAATCATGAGGTATAGATCTGAATACAGATTGTTTTCCCATGGACCATTATAGATAGATAGATAGATAGATAAGTGTATTTCAAAAACCCGTGGGCCATATACACACAACATATAAATAAATAACAAACAAGCAAGGAAATTAACAACAGTACGAACACGCACAAAAAACAGAATTCAACGCAAAAAATTGTTTGCATATTTATTGTTTAGTCGTGTCCGTTCGTTGGTGTAGTTTTTTTTTGTTATGTACGTATATATATATACGTACAATGTGTCTGCTGAGAATATATATATATATATATATATATATATATATAATTGTCAAAGAGTGGAGCGTTACCACAATAGCTTGCAATTTAACGGCGCTGACCGGATTCGAATCCGGGACCTCATGATTAACGTCATTTTAGAAAGTTTTATTGAAGTTTTATTCAATAAAACTTCAATAAACACTCTATGATTCTATCATATGATTTCACTAAATAATTTCAAGAAATTATAAAAATATAAATATAATATAATATAATAAAATAAAAAATAATTTCACTATTATATTACTATTTCTATGAGTACTTCTAATACTAATACTTCTAATTCTAATACTAGTACTTTAGCACACAAATATAGTACTTGCAGAAGATTTAGGGAGATCTGTAAGTTTAATTCCCAATACAATAGTTATAAATTAATAAGGATTTGTGACAAAGCACATAGCTAGGGTGGCATGGTAATTATAACAGTAAGTTGATTTTTTCGCTGACTATGGGCAATTTCTATTCCAGGAAGTCATATTGTTCTTTGATTTCGTATGATATTAGGTATTCAGACTCCGTTTGGTTTCAATTCTGTTCAAAAGGAATGCACTATTATGTTGATTATAGGTAATGCAGATAGTGCCTCCCTTACGAGACCCTTGCTGGTTATGAGTTAAGACATATAGGGTTGGCAGAGACTGTTTTCCAAAGGAGATGCTGCAGAAAAGTATGCTGCCTTAGCACTACCCTGCTACTGTGAAAGACATTATAGTACAATTCAAAGCCGAACCCTGATGCAATCCAACCTCAACCCTAAATTCATCCGTTTTTCCTACTGCACTGCTCACCACTGTCACTCTGTCTTTATATATTTCTTGCACCACCCTAACATAAACTACTGGCACTCCTGTCTCCCTCATGCAATACCATAATTCCTCTCTTGGCACCCTGTCGTAAACCTTCTCTAGGTCCACAAACACACAGTGCAGCTCTAAAAACGCCTTGTTAGGTCAGTTTGAACACATTGTGCACCATGGAATGTACGCATTCCAAACATGCAATTGTCACTTAAAACGCCTTGCTAGGTCATTCTGAACACATTGTGCACCATGGAATGTACGCATTCAAAGCATGCAATTGTCACCAAAAACGCCTTCTTAGGTTATTTTGAACACATTGTGCACCATGGAATGTACGCATTCCATACTTGTGTTTCGGGAGTCTAAGGGAAACCCTTTGTAAAAGCAAATGATGGATTATGAAAGTTGGAAATCCAAACTATCTTTTCAACTGTCTCACTCTGCAGTAAAGATTTTGGTGTGTAAAACAGCGTTATTGAATTAGCGTCAGTTCTCTTTTGGTATTTGACCAGTCAACAACTAATTGAATTTAAGCCGGATTAACTCTGTACCTGTTTTGGCTGCCATGGCTGCCCAACCCTTTCTATCCTTGGCCAGATGTAGAAGGCCCACTGGCTTTATGCCATTATCCAAACAATGACATATGTTTGACAGGAAAGTAGTTCTCTGCCTTCCCCTTGCTCTTTTTTTCCCTCTATTCTCCCAGTTAGCACCAACTCTTCCCACTCTTCTTGCCTGATAACTTGCCCAAAGAAATTTAGCTGCCTAAGAGTCCCATCCCCCCAGTGTATAAAACTGGTTTAGATTTGCCGATTGGAATAGCTCTTTCGCTGAACGCTAACTTTGAAGGGTAGTCAACGACTTAAAATCGCAAGTAGCCGAAATTGATTAAAGGTATCCCTTTGTTTCTCGGCCTTCCTTTCTCCCTGAAATTCAATTGCCGAAATCTGTCGCAGCTTAAGCGTCTCCTGTCCAAGACATTCTGATGAGGGTGCAACGAAACCGGTCAATGGCATTTCACTAATGATTCCGTTATTAAATATTATCTACAAATAAACAGAATTGTTTTTGCATGGCAAATTATTGGGGTGCACGTTCCCCCCGCCCCCCAGTTCCTACCGCCTTGGTCATAGATCTCGGAAACTATGGTAATAAGTGAATAATTGACAAAGCCCTTGACGACATTTTAAATCTAACCAGTGTCCGCTAGAACTTTGTGGATTAAACCAAGAGTTTCAATGAAAAGAGAAATTATTTGTGCCAGAACAGTCGCTGCAGATCTAACCTTGTTTAAGTTATATCTGAAAGGTATCTTCTGTGATGATTTAAGCAGCGTTTTTAAAGAAGAGGTACTCCTTGGCAGAGTCGCTTTGCTTAGAAGTGTTACTTGTTTATGAAATGCGAAATGCATCGAATGTACATAAGAATGGCATAAACATCACTCTAACAAATAGTCAATGACAACCACTTCATGATTCTAACTGTGTTTCGGAAACGATTTATAATCTGAAAACGCTATCAAATGCATTAAATAAATATAGGGCATTGCTACAGATCTAGAGACCAAATCGTTTCCGATGTTATCTGCATGCGCCTCCAACGTCCGAGCAGAGGGACATAGTCCCGATTTGAACACATCTACTCAAGCTATAATCATCGACTGGGCTGTACCTGAATGCTAGGCGATAATTTTGACGTTCCTCTTGTGATTCCTCGGCACGCTTTCTTTTGGCATTATCTCTTTGAGCCGTAAGCCTGTTTTCACGTTGTTCTTGTGATTCCTCGGCACGCTTTCTTTTGGTATTATCTCTTTGAGCCGCGAGCCTGTTACTACTACTACTACTACTACTACTACTACTACTACTAGTACTACTACTACTACTACTACTACTACTACTACTACTAACACCACTGCTACTACTACTACTACTACTACTACTACTACGACTACTACTACTACTATTACTACTACTACTACTACTACTACTACGACTACGACTACTACTACTACTACTACTACTACTACTACTACTACTACTATTATTATTGTAATTATCCACTTCAATTAATCTCACTGTCCCCATTATGCCGGGTGAAAACAGTGAGAATTTTTATATTTACAGAAAGAGTAAAAGGCATTGAAGTTTTAAAAAAAAATATATATTATTTTTATGTCATGAGCGAGGTCGGTCACGTCCTCTACTGGCTAATATTGTTTGACTGTTTAATACTTGGTATATGTCTCCATTGACTTTTTCTCTCTTATAACGACAAGAGTATTACTTTACACAACATAATCATGGTTCAATAAAAACGGGAGTGGAACACCAAAACTTTGTCGTTGCACCTCTAGTGCCCTGCCACTACACCAAATTTGGAAAATCACTTTTTTCTCTCTTATAACGACAAGAGTATTACTTTACACAACATAATCATGGTTCAATAAAAACGGGAGTGGAACACCTCTGTAGTATATTTTCTGTAGTACATGGTGTGCAGGACGTGGTGTACAGTACATGGTGTGCAGTACATGGTGTACAGTACATGGTGTGCAGTACATGGTGTACAGAACATGGTCTGTAGTTGATGGCCTGTATTGCTTGATCTGTAGTACATGGTCTGTAGTACATGATCTGTAGTACATAGTATGCAGTACATTGTGTGTAGGAAATGGTCAAGAGGATGTAGATACAGAAATGTAAATTTACACATGTACTCTTGAGTGCCTAATAGAAGGAGGTTGGAATAAACAGGGGGGGTTGGAAAAATTCTAAAAACTTAATAAACGGAGGGGGGTGGAATAGCCGGGCGGTGGAAAATCACCAAAAAGGTCAAGAGTCAATGTTTAGAATCAACTGCAACGTATACGTAGGGTAATACAACACAACAAACTTTTCGCCCTTTATTAGAGCTGTCTGAGTTTTAATCGATGAGACGTTCAAAGAGGCGAGGCACAAATCACTTTACACAAAGCACAAATTGCGCACAATATTTTTTTTGTGATTTTAGAAATCACATCGATCTTTTTGTGATTTTTGAAATTTCATTGCGACTTTTGTGATTTTATGGTTTTTGTACTTTTGTGTGATTTTGTGATTTTTCCTTCAGGGTAGCGCTGATGACTTTCGTTGATGGCTAACTGGTGTTGTTAAGCAAGAGTGTACCATACACTATTAAGCATAAGACTGGAAGAAAATTGTAGGGAGCAGTTATTCTCCTTTGAATAATTCTAAGGGGTAGTCATGCCAGCTAGGTACGTGTACAGCCTGTAATATTTTGATCTCAAAACGTTCTTCATGAGTGAACTTTGGTCAAAGATATATTTGCATAAAAGTGCGCCCTTTATTACAAAGCTGATCTTATTTGTTCCTTTACTGGAAATAAAGGTGCCTCCTCTTACTTCATGTGGGTAAGACATGAAGACTTCCAGGTATTTTCTCATAGCTTTTTGTTTGAATGGGCCTTGTGATTGGTCTTGTGTCTAAACAGTAGCCGAAGACGTTCTGCAAAGCTTCAGCATGACTATCATCCATCATTAAGCTTCCCATCATCCATCATTAGCTTCCCATCATCCATCATTAGCTTCCCATCATCCATCATTAGCTTCCCATCAGCCATCATTTGCTTCCTATCATCCATTGGTGGACATCGACATCCAGCTTAACGTAATTTGGGAGCAGACTCGCTACACCACATAACATGATCAAGGAGTCCCTATACCACCCGGAACGTTATGCCATACAAACTAAGAATGTATGATAGCAGTTGTGAAGAAGGGTTGATCGGATGACAAGATAAACTGCCTTCGATACTACTATCTTGACGTTTCTATCTAGATACATTGGGATGGATACATTGAGAAATACAAGAGGGATACATTGATGTAAAATCAGCCCTCCTAAAGTCAGTCGGTAAGAGCGGAGGTCTTTGCATCCTCTTCTCCAACTGGCATATTTGACATTTTTTGGATACACTAGATGCGTACATTCCATGTTGCACAAAGCGTTCGAAATACGCTAATAAGGCATATTTGACATAATTTGCATACACTAGATGCGTACTTTCCATGGTGTACAAATCGTGCAAAATACGCTAATAAGGCATATTTGACATAGTTTGCATACACTAGATGCGTACATTCCATGTTGCACAAAGCGTTCCACGATATCCTTCTAAATATCAAATTTCATTGAGATCCAATCACCCGTTCGTAAGTTAAAAATACCTCATTTTTTTTAATTTTTCAGAATTAAACCCTCCCCCAACTACCCCAAAGAGAGCGGATCCGTTCTGTGTATGTCAATCATGTATCTAGGACTTGTGCTTATTTTTCCCACCAAGTTTCATCCCGATCCCTCCACTCTAAGTGTTTGGCATACTTGTTCATTCTTCAGAACGAGAAGTTTATTGTCAGTGAATCAGCTTTTTTAAAATAAAAACAACATTTTTCGACATCTCCCAGCTTGGGTTGGCCATAAGCACAGGTTGGGACACTCCTTGGCCTAGGTTGGGACATTGAATGAATTATAACAAGTCTAAATACATAGATAATGAGAAGTTGTTTGGCCCTCAACAAATGTCACCCTTGGATAAGAGTCTTTGTTGTTTCCTGGTCGAGGTATTTTCTAACTTTAGCAATACCACGTAATTGATGAAAGGATATTTTGCAAACAGTTTGTACTTGGTTAACTAATGACATTGTTTGGTCGAATACAACAACAAGATTTTGCAAGATCCCAGAAGGCACAATATAGTCATTTCCAATGGTGAAGTTGGGCATGCTTGGTTGCTTTTGGAAATACAAAAACAAACCCCACTACCAAACAAACCCCACTACCAAACAAACCCCAAAACAACAAACAAACGATCGAACGAACAAACAAAAAAATAATAATAATAATAATAATAATAATAATAATAATAATAATAACAATAATAATAATAAAATTGTAGATTTTGTGATGAGTCCATTGAAACAGTAGATCATCTAATCGCTGAGTGCCCTCTACTAACAACTGTCCCGGTGCTACCTATATATGCCTTTATTCCACACAAGAAATGCCTCCAGGCTTGCAACTCATATGCTGTTACGCTCTATTGTTCTCAGGGAAATAGAAAATGGGTAAATTCGATGTCATTTCGAAAATCTGACCGCAACTCGAGAGTTTCAACAGTTTACGAAATCGATTTTCTCCAACTTAAATTCTGTTAATCAAGGTCCACAACACGCACACAACTCAAACAACACATGATGACTCACAGTGATGAAAGGCCATTTAGGTGTGATGTATGCGATTTCACATGCACAACACGCACACAACTCAAACAACACATGATGACTCACAGTGATGAAAAGCCATTTAGGTGTGATGTATGCGATTACACATGCACAACACGCACACAACTCAAACAACACATGATGACTCACAGTGCCGTTCTCAGCACCTTCACTTTCTTGCCATGCTGATTTTCTACCGAATGTAAGAATTCCTTGATCTTACTGATGACCACATTCTCAACATACTCAGACAGATCATCTATAATGGTGACAAGGTATCTTGAGCCTCCAATAGAATTCTCATCCATTGGTCCACAAACATCACTGTGAATGATTTCAAGCACATACTTTACTCTATATGATGGGCACCGCAAAAAGGCCTCTTTGAGCACTTTGACTGCGAAAATCACCAAGGAATGCAGGGTTGGGAATTTAAACTTATAGACCAGGTGGACACAGAAGCCTTGCTACGCCATAAAGAATCTTTTTGGCAGCATAAGGTAAAAACATTTAAACCTGATGGCTTGAATGAACGGGAGGTAACGACCATTTAAAATATTTGGTAGCTTCCGCAGGCTATTGGCAGGGCTTGGAGGACTGTGGACAATATGTAGTCATCTAGAGGAATGTCCTGGGATTACCGCAATAAATAGATTCGCAGTCTTGTAGAGCATGACTTTATTTGTTTCAGTTGCACCACAGTTGCTATAATCCAGTAGCGGATGGTGGTCATTTATTATGGGTGTGCTGTTCATATCTGGGTATGCAAATTATGTTATTTAGTCTCTCGCATACACAATCCGATGTAAATATCTACTGTTTAATATTGAGCTGAAAATACGAAGTTTAATTTTAGGAAACAAAATTGCAGACTGCAAATAACAAAGCTGCAGGTTGAAAGATGTGGCCACTCTTTTGGTCACCCTTTTGGTGAAGTTAAGAACCCCGTAAAGTCTGGTGTTGATTTCGCAGATTTATCAAAATGTGTTAGAAAGCGACCTTGCCAGAAATTGATTGTGGTAGGATGGGAGGTGTTCAACTCTTGATATAGTAGCAGCAATTGATTGTGGTAGGATGGGCGGTATTCAACTCTCGATATAGTAGCAGCAATTGATTGTGGTAGGATGGGAGGTATTTAACTCTTGATATAGTAGCAGCAGTTGATTGTGGTAGGATGGGAGGTATTCAACTCTCGATATAGTAGCAGCAATTGATCGTCATTCCAACTTTGTTACAGTTGCTCTTCTCTAAACGTCCATTTTGTGTTTACCTGATTTGGTGGTAACTCAATGAAATTTTAAATTTTGAATTACCACCTAATTTGGAGTTTCAGCTTAGAGCAAATTTGACAAATTCACCGTTGAGCGTTATTTGATTTGGTGGTAATTCAAGAAAATCGTTGATTCTGAATGATTTTTGGATTATTTTATATCAAGTATGCCTGCTCAGATGCCCCTGTAGCTATGTTCACACCAACATTGGTTGTCAGAATGGTTGTACTTAAAACAGTTATGAAACCAATTTAACTACAACTGTTACAAGATCAGTTCATACTTGATGCATTGTAATATTGGTTCATGATGGTGGATGATAGCTGCAATAGGGAATTGGTCTTCATTGGTGTCTTCATAGCAATTGCTTCAAGTATTGTACTGATCGTTGTGCTTACAAATGAAGTTGACAATAAACTCTGTTGCTTCTCCTAAGTCCAAGTCATTTCTTTCGTTAAGTATTGAAGAAAAGCTCGAAGTTAAATGCATAGGTAGAGATAAACCTAGATTTGCCAAACGTTTCAGGCCTGGATCAGGCAGAGCACATGGTATGAGAGATGTGAATGGCTTTCAGCTTTCTGATGTATCACTCGAAATACCAGCTTGTGTCTTTATATATATTATTCTAAATGCGGGCAAATCGTTAGAACATTACACCTGCTAAAGCCCATTTTTGATAATTTCTCAAGTACGATACCGTAATGAAATGTATCAAAGGCTTTACTGAAGTCAGCAAATATGGCAATTGAGATTTCTCCTTCTCTGAGAGATGTATAGATATCATCACGTATGGGTAGTAGAGTGAGTATTACTTAGTACTAGTGTTTCTTGGAATGGTAAGCCCTGAGCCATAATCACAACGTTTATTTATTTATTTATTTATTCAGTTAGTTAGTTAGTTAGTTAGTTAGTTAGTTAGTTATTTGGTTATTTAGTTAGTTAGTTAGTTAGTTAGTTAGTTAGTTAGTTAGTTAGTTAGTTAGTTAGTTAGTTAGTTAGTTAGTTAAGCATGGGTGCTATTGGTACATTAGCTGAACAAGCAAAATCGTTCCGGGAGTTTTTGGGTTGCATCGGTCTTAGCAAAGGAGAATCCTTCTATATTTCAAAAAAATTGACTTGCTGTTGCATTCGTGAAACCTACTACTTGTTTTGTTGCAAGGATAAAGGGTGGGACACTCCAGATCTGTTAACCTGGTAATAAGATCCTAGTTAGCCTACCAAGGGGGCGAATCCAAAAAGCGTACCACTGCTTACAGGAGAGGGGTTATCTACCATGAAAAAGCATTATGGGTAGATTCCTGATCAAAACAAATGCCGTTCTTCTTCTACCTTTTTCTTCCATGATTTGACCGCTTTTTACGCACTTCTGAGCACAAAATATACTTCCTCAACGATGCTTTTGAATAGCGTAAAGGACTTTACATTGCGAATATATGGACCATAGAGTACAAAACTGGATGAAACAGAAGGGTATTAGACATGAAACTTCAACCCCATATTCACCCCAGCAAAACGGCGTCGCAGAACGCACAAATAGAATCTTATGTGAATCAGCAGTGTCCATGATGGAACAAGCCCAAGTAAATCGATCTTTCTGGGCTGAAGCTGTTAGTACTGCATGCTACATTAGTAACAGGATACTCTGAGTAAGCTGTGAAGAGCATTGCTCGAACGACTCGATAGTGCGTGTTGAGGGTAGATGCTGGATGCTGGATGTTGGATGCTGGATGCTGGATGCTGGATGCTGGATGCTGGATGCTGGATGCTGGATGCTGGAGATTCGGACACAAAAATTCAGCTTCTTCGGACAAACCACATTGGGCACTGCAGCTTTTTTTCTAGATCATTCAGTAGCCTATTTTGAACGCTTTGTGCACCATGGAATGTACGCATCTAGTGTATGCAAACTGTGTCAAATATGCCTTATCCGCGTATTTTGAACGCTTTGTGCACCATGGAATGTAAGTATCTAGTGTATGCAAACTGTGTCAAAAATGCCTTATCAGCCTATTTTGAACGCTTTGTGCATCATGGAATGTACGCATTTAGTGTATGTAAACTATTGTAAGTTGACAAGGTGGGCTGATTTCTGGCATTTCTTCAAGCACTAAGGCTTAGAAAAGTGGAAAAATTTGGTCCCTCAAAAAGGTCCGTCAATCCTGATGTTTATATGTTTATGATGTAGATTGATGGCCTACAAGAGTATTTCGCGGGAAATCAGAGTCAAATTCCGAGTAGTTTTGAAGAAAATGTAGTAAATGTAAGTTAACAAGGTGAACCTTAGATACCCCATTTTGTAATTTTGGTCCAATTTTAACTAGTGTTAATCAGTGTTGTAAAAAATCGAGAAGATAAAGGGTTTGGACATCAAAAAGCCGCAACGGTCAGCAGGCCATGAGAACAGCAAAGGACAGCACAGCACAGCACAGCACAGCACAGCACAGCACAGCACAGCACAGCACAGCACAGCACAGCACAGCACAGCACTCACACTTTCACTACCGGTCAGTTTCCATTGTTGATAAGGTGAGTTTGAGTGCGGCTGCAAACGTGACAACAACGGACACAGGACAACAACGGACACAGGACAACAACGGACATTGGACAACAACGGAAACAGGGCAACAACGGAAACAGGACAACAACGGACACAAGACAACAACGGACACAGGACAATAACGGACACAGGACAACAACGGGTTTCTGGGTACCTCTCTCCTTTCCAATTGAATATCATGGTCTTAGTCTTATCAGTGCTGATCACCAAACCAAATTGCCAAGTTAAAATTATTATCCCATTGGCTTCCCTTCTTTTCTTCGCCACATGCACACATCCCTCTTTCTCCGCCAACGCTGTTCCTATTCTTACCCAAGAAATTTTGCCGCTCAACTACTGTCTACATGTAAGTTGAGTAGTATTAGTTGTATTAGTAGTAGTAGTAATAGTAGTAGTAATAGTAGTAGTAGAAGTAGTTGTAGTAGTAGTAGTAGTAGTAGTAGTAGTATTAGTTGTATTAGTAGTAGTAATAGTAGTAGTAGTAGTAGTAGTAGTATTAGTTGTATTAGTAGTAGTAGTAATAGTAGTAGTAATAGTAGTAGTAGAAGTAGTTGTAGTAGTAGTAGGCAAAGAATTTGACTCTGTTTGCCAAACCTTGCTGCTTGCAAAATTGAAAGCTTATGGCGTAAGGAACCATCACTAGAGCTGATGACTGCCTACTTATAGGGAAGAAGGCAGCGCGTAAAATCAGACAATGGCAACTGTAAATGGAGAACTGTCAGAGTCGGTGTATCACAAGGGTCCCTTCTAGGTCCACTTTTGTTTCATAGTTACATCAGTTGTTGGTTGTTGGTTGTTGGTTGTTGGTTGTTGGTTGTTGGTTGTTGGTTGTTGGTTGTTGGTTGTTGGTTGTTGTTGTTCTGCGTTGGTTGTTGGTTGTTGCTGGTTGTTGCCCTTCGTTGGTTGTTGGTTATTGGTTGTTGGTTGTTGGTTGTTGGTTGTTGGTTGTTGGTTGTTGGTTGTTGGTTGTTGGTTGTTGGTTGTTGGTTGTCTTCGCTGGAGTGTTCTAAAAAATATTATGTCTGAAACTATTGAGGGTCCTGGCTGTTTTTAAGCTTACCGGCAAAATGTTCCATATTGTTGGTCCTAAGTATGAAATGCCTTTCTGACTTTGAATGCTTTTTTGGAAAGGGACATGTAACTTATTTTTGGAGTTACGTGTAACTCTGGTCTGGCTTAACGGGGAAAACACCTCTGCCATAATGGAGTCAACAGGATGACAATGGAGTCAACAGGATGACAATGGAGTCGGCAGGATGACAATGGAGTCAACAGGATGGCAATGGAATCGGCAGGATTGGAATGTTACCCTCTTGGATAGAGTACAAAAGTTACTGAATCGAAAAGAAAGTTAACATTGTAGTACCTAATGCATGATTGACCTATTGACCGATAAAATAAGCCCCCTCTTAAATATAAGCCTATTTTGAAAGCTTTGTCCACCATGGAATGGACGCATCTAGTGTATGCAAACTATGTCAAATATGGATTTTTATTCTATTTTGAACGCTTTGTGCACCATGGAATGAATGCATCTAGTGCATGCAATCTATGTCAAATATGCGTTAAAAGCCTATTTTGAACGCTTTGTGCACCATGGAATGTACGCATCTAGTGTATGCAAACAACCTGAGAGAGACAAGGTCAGATTGTTGAAGAGGATTTATAAACGGTATTTCTAGAAGGCAGCTTGAACGTTAAAAAGGCATTCTTTGCTTCGTAACGGTTCCAGATATGCATGACCATCCATAATTATTCAGCTTTACTGTGTCTCATTTCACTGCATCGGGAACTTCCTCACGGAGACGACAGGACATTCTTGAACCTGGTGATATCAATATTAATCATAACACTCCCCGGTAAATTTTATGAAAAGTCACCAAGTTTCGTGTCAATCGTGCCAGCCTCTTCAAAGTTATGAGCTGAAATGTGTAGCCGCGGGCCTACTAGGCCCCCCCCCCATGTAAGATAGGGTTAAGGGACAAGCTTAAGCAAGAGCTTAGTTGTTTAGAATCTATCGGCATTATTAGTAAGGTAGATGAACCTACCGAAGGGCGCAGGATTCTCTAGCATTACTATAAGAAAACAATGAAAAATAAACATGAAAAAGTTTTTTCAAATGAAAGGAAGAAGTAGCATTGAAACTTAAAACGAACAGAGATTATTACACATATGAGGGTTACAAACATATGAGGGGTTCTAAAAATACTTTAGCATAAAGAGCGAGGTATTTAGGAGGAGATAAATACCTTGCTCTTTATGATCTTTACGTTTAATTCATTAAAATATCAGAGTATTCAATTCAGATAGAAGTGGTAGAACTTGCGCAATCTATATAAATAAAGTATAATTATCAAAATATATTTAATAAAAAAAGATCTTTACGTTTAATTCATGAAAATATCAGAGTATTCAATTCAGATAGAAGTGGTAGAACTTGCGCAATCTATATAAGTAAACTATAATTATCAAAAAATGCGTTTAGAATAGCACCAAAAGCTGTTTGTAGTGACACTTGCATGCTTGGAATGCGTACATTCCATGGTGCAAATGGCGTTTAGAATAGCACCAAAAGCTTTTTTGTTTAGTGACACTTGCATGTTTGGAAAGCGTACATTCGATGGTGCACAATGCGTTTAGAATAGCACCAAAAGCTGTTTGTAGTGACACTTGCATGCTTGGAATGTTGGACTTAAAGCAAATACTTCATGCATAGCACCCTACAAACTTTAAAGCGTCTACACCTTCTGATTTAAAATGTGTGAGTCTATTTGCGCAATCTTTGCATCAAATGTATGTATGGTTTTTAATACATTCCCTGTTAACATTTGCTTTATTGCAAATGGAATTGAGAGCTTATATTGTGTGACAAGCACATCAATGATCACAAAGTTTACACAGCTCTCCCCAGCTCTCCCCAGCTCTCCCCAGCTCTCCCCAGCTCTCCCCAGCTCTCCCCAGCTCTCCCCAGCTCTTCTCAGCTTTTCCCAGCTCTTCCCAGCTCTTCCCAGCTCTTCCCATCTTTTCCCAGCTCTTCCCAGCTCTTCCCAGCTCTTCCCATCTCTTCCCATCTCTTCCCATCTCTTCCCATCTCTTCCCATCTCTTCCCAGATGATAAAAATTAAAGAATTTATAGTCCTTAAAAGACATTGGGTCACCAGTGCCCTCTGGTAGTCAAAGGGTTAACCGTTCATGGCATTGGACCCCCTCGGCTGCTCCTCCAGCTTTCCTCTGGTCCTGAGTACAGAGGTGCATTAAGGGATATCGGGCAATGACATTCCCTACCGTATCACAAAAATTACCCATTTTGAAATAATTCGTAGTTTGCATACACTAGATGCGTACATTCCATGGTGCATAAAGCGTTCAAAATAGGCTAATAAGGCATATTTGACATAGGTTGCATACACTAGATGCCTACATTCCATGGTGCACAGAGCGTTCAAAATAGGCTAACAGGGCATATTTGACATAGTTTGCATACACTAGATGCGTACATTCCATGGTGCACAAAGCGTTCAAAATAGGCTAATACATGGTGCACAATGTGTTCAAAATAACCTAACAAGGCGTTTTTAGTGACAATTGCATGCTTGGAATGCGTACAATCCGTGGTGCACAATGTGTTCAAAATAACCTAACAAGGCGTTTTTAGTGACAATTGCATGCTTGGAATACGTACATTTGATGGTGCACAATGTGTTCAAAGTAACCTAAAAAGGCGCTTTTAGTGACAATTTCATTTTGAACAACTAAAGCGTTTTCAGTGTCATTTTTGCTCAAAGCATATTTGTGTTCTCGTTTTCGCCTAGAAAAACAGTTTTTTGTATGAAATACCATGTGGTGGATGTAGGCAGGTCTACATAGGCGAAACAAACGTTCGTTCATTTTACTTGGTTTTTTCTTGTGCGCCTCAGCTCCCTGTACCCTTGTATTTCCTTAGCATCGTAGGCAATTTTGAATGTTGCCTGTACTTATTTGTCAGCAATTTTTATAGTTTATGTGTTCCTTCAGGACCACATTTATTTATCAATCTTTTTAGATATTCTGTACATTTTGTCATCTTTTTAGTTCAAGTACTTTTCCTGTCCTTTCATGACAAATATTTTTGCCATGATTGCTTGTTGGTGGTTTTAAATTCCAGTTTAGTCATTATTACTGTTCTGTGTATGTCAACCAACAAAGCGTTGTATGCAAAATCAAGTATGGCCTGTATGATGCAGTATATGTAGGCTATACAAAGAAGCATCTTTTTGAAAGCGTAGAGCACCACACAAGGAAATGAGCGTGGAGCACCACAGAAGTAAGTGGCCACTATTTCGATTAACTAGTATTACATTACACATCACTGCAAATTATCTCCAGATGTCCTTGCTCTCTCGTACGTAAGTTTAGTAAGTCAGTTAAGTTAGTTAGTGACATAAGTTAGTTAAGTTAGGCAGCTACGTAAGTTACTTAATTTCGTTAGTTTAGGCAGTTAAGTAAGTTAATTAGATTAGTCAGTTAGTTAGCAAAGTACTTAATTTAGTATAATCCTAATTTAGATATTTAGAGCCGAAAGAGATGAATGAAATATTGTACCTTCCATCTTTTTTGTACCACCATCGTTATTAGCTTTTAGTAAGGGATTTAATGCCAGGCATTATAACTTATAGTCTAACAAAGGGGAAATTCGCCAATTGCCTTTTACTAAAGAGAAAGTTGAGCTTTATATCTGTTGGGCAATTTGTATGATCTTATTTAGATTGTAATGATGTACCAGTTGGAATGGAAAGCGAAAAGATACAGAACCGTCAGATTTCAGCTACTTTGACACACAATAACTTTATATCGACAACTGCTATTACATAGATATTTGGCATGTGTATAGTTTAACTCTTTTCTAACGAATTGAAAAAAAATAATTTTAATTTGGTGTGAATGGCGTCATCTATGGCTACAAAATGTTGCGCAATATTCAAAAATTTCAAAAATTTTGTAAAAATGCCTTAAAACATACTTTTTGAATTACATTTTGAGCTGTTGCTGTTGCTGTTGCTGTTGCTGTTGCTGTTGCTGTTGCTGTTGCTGTTGCTGTTGCTGTTGCTGTTGCTGCGGCTGTGGCTGTGGCTGTGGCTGTGGCTGTGGCTGAGGCTGTGGCTGAGGCTGTGGAGGTGGCTGTGGCTGTGGCTGTGGCTGTGGCTGTGGCTGTGGCTGTGGCTGTGGCTGTGGCTGTGGCTGTGGCTGTGGCTGGCAGCTGGTTACTAAGGATGGGACACCCTTCAAATTGGCTGTCAATCATTTATAAATGCGTTGGTTACTATCATTGAACAGAAAAGCCTTTCAAACTCTTCACTAGGGTTATAAGAATTCTAAAATAAATGAAAGTTCTAAAAGACTTGTCACTCAAATGTATGGCAACTGGTTGCCTTTCAAACTCTTCACTAGGGTTATAAGAATTCTATCACGATTTTGATTCAACTGTTTGAAAGGGTTTCGCTACTCTTAAATAAATTAACATTAACATTGGAAGATTAATTTATAAAACAAGGAAATGCAGCGAACGCAAAGAGTTGCCCAAGTTTTGATTTAGATGATAAGATGGCGTCTCGAGTAACGATTTCTTTCTTTGTTTTGATATTCTTTCAACTTTCCGCTATTGATTTATGAAACAGCAACAATACACTTGTGTTTATTATGAAAGATGCTGTAGTTTGCAACAAACGATACAGATTGAAAGTAAGTCCCTGGAAAGTTTGGGTACAAAAATGCTGGTATTGATTAGCGCGACTTCCATGGTAACTTCCACTAATTGCTTCTTGCCTTCGAAAATTGAAAGGACTGCTTCTGGCAGATAACTACAATGAGGACGTCTATCCTTTGTTAGACGAAATATTGAGATAAAAATTATTGCAAAACTTCTTGTAATTCTCTTTAGTATTAAACTTGTTGCCCAATCTAATGAATTCAATATATTCCCACAGTTTTATCTTGTAATGCGCTGTCTAGCATCTTATCATAAAACCTGGCGCAATACAGATGTAAAATATTATTACTATCATCATTATTTATTATCATTATTATTATTATTGAGAAGAAAGTGTATGCAAACTATGTCAAATATGTCTTATTAGCCTATTTTGAACGCTGTATCCACCATGGAATGTACGCATTTAGTTTTTGAAAACTATGTTAAATGTGGCTTATTAGCCTAATTTCAACGATTTGTGCACAATCGAATTTACGGATCTAGTGTATGCAAACTATGTCAAATATGCCTTATTAGCCTATTTTGAACGCTTTGTGCACCAGTTTTCGTAAAGCGTCCAAGTTACTTCTTAATTAATTTTTAGTCCACATTTTAAACGTTTATCATCTTTATCTCCTTTGACGTACTAGTATTTGGAATTTTAAAGGCTTTAATGTTAATTCGATTACTGAAGGTCTTTAAACAGAGCAACCTTCTAAGCTTTAATTTCACGAATGTTTATTTGGACCAAAGAGTACACTTCAATCAAATCATTGTGCACCATGGAATGTAACCATTTATTGTATGCAAATTATGTCAAATATGCCTATTTAGCCTATTTTGAACGCTTTATGCACCATGGAATGTACGCATCTAGTGTCTGTGAACTATGTCAAATATGCCTTATATGCCTATTTTGAACCCTTTGTGCACCATGGAATGTACGCATCTAGTGTATGCAAACTATGTCAAATATGCCTTCATAGTCCCATTATATCCAATCTGATCCAATCCGACCTTAACCCATTCTCTTACGTTTATATCATGTGGTTCTCCCTTATCCCATTCTGTCCTACCCTCCTCTCCCATTATATCCAATCTGATCCAATCCGACCTTAACTCATTCTCTTACGTTTATATCATGTGGTTCTCCCTTATCCTATTCTGTCCCACCCTCCTCTCCCATTATATCCAATCTAATTAAAAGATACTCAGACCATAACATGAAGATTTTTTCAACTCAACAATGACATGAAATCAACTTGCAATTAAACTCAACATTAGTACGACAATTCAGTAGGACGCTGTTTTTCTTTGATGATGCAGAAATTTCTCACTCTTTGCAGATAATTTTGCTGTTAGAATCGTTCTTAGCAGCGAAATTTGATATGAACGTAAAGTCAGTTTCCCTTTGATGAGGTTGATCTTCCGTGTTTTGGGGCAGAACGAATTCCAGGAGATATATTGGCCGGAAAATGTAGGTTTTATATAAACGCTGGTGCGGAATTTAGTGTCATCTTTTTCTATCAAAACATCAAGGAACGATAGTGAGTTTTTGTGTTCCTTCTCAAAAGTAAATTTTAGAGCTTGGTGTAAGCTGTTTAAGTTTTTGAGGAATTCGTCTCTTGTGTTGCTCAACATCCTCCGACACAATGAGTAAGTCATCAAGATAAACTAACACAAATTTCATATCCTGAAAGATATCATCCATGATATGCTGGAAGCTTGCAGGGGAGCCCACGAATCCATAGTTCATTCTCTTAGCTCGAAACTGCCCAAAAGGGGTCGACATTGTGGTAAATTTCCTGCTTTCATCTGTGAGCTCCACTTGATGATACATGTAACCGTTATGCCTGTAAAGTGAGTAATGGTTGTATTATTCGGAATGAAATAAAACATGAAGTTTAAAAAAATTATTATTATTATTATTATTATTTATTATTATTATTATTATTATTATTATTATTATTAATGACTTAAAGAAACGATTTGACAAAATTTCTTTTGTTAATTTAAGTATGAGTGGTATTGGTGGAATGGCAAGGGGCAACAACAATACCCAGCTTTCTTATCTCTATGAAGTAGATTTTGTACCTTATGACGTCAAAAATTGCTTCGTTATGAAAAAAAATCCGATAAAGAACACATATGTCAGGGGGTTACCCTCTAAAATACCACCTTCCAGCAAGTAACCCACCCGAGTTCTTTAACTAACGCTGAACACAGCGGACGCAGTGAAATGTACGAAAATACAACAAGTTTTTCTGTTTATTTAGGGTAGTTTCAATGTCGGGCCCACTGCTCATCAGGGGTCTTTGATTGAGAGACTGCAAGGGGGAATACCCCCTACGCTGTTTGACTTAAAGTATTCATATCCATATACTTGATACTTAACTTCTGCTAAAAGTACACAAAGCCACCTTTGGTCATTTCTACAACAAAACCTCTCCGAAGCTTTACTTTGATTCCTTAGTAGAAGTAGTAGTAGAAGTAGTAGTAGTAGTAGTAGTAGTAGTAGTAGTAGTAGAAGTAGTAGTAGTAGTAGTAATAGTAATAGAAGTAGTAGTAGTAGTACTAGTAGTAGTAATAGTAGTAGTAGTAGAAATAGTAGTAGTAGTAGTAGAAATAGTAGTAGTAGTAGTAGTAGTAGTAGCATAGTGGTAGTAGTAGTAGTAGTAGTAGTGCCCTAGGTCTGCATGGGTTTCGGAGGAGAAGAGCAATACACATACACACAGATTGAGGTTTAAATTATAGATTTAAAGAACCAGTTTTGCTTTTCAGCAATCTCTCAATCAAAGACCCCTCATGAGCAGTGGACCCGACATTGAAACTACCCTAAATAAACAGAAAAAAACACCAAACAGGCTAACTAATAAATAAAGGGCAGCTGGGGCTAGGAAGATGTACTGCTCAATAGGTATCTTTCACTTGGCAGGTTTTTTACTTTCCCTAAAGAAGAAGAAAAAAGATAGTATCATATAGTGCTGGGAACCTATAAAAATAACTCATTACACCTTTGTATGCTGCTTTGACTGCTGACTTACCATTATCAGAAGATGTAAGGGCAGCATATAAGGACTAATATATTTGGCGTCCGATCCGAAGTATTTTGATAAAAATATTATGATTTGTTATTAGCTGTCACCGGCAGCTGAACTTTTCTCTTTTTTCAATATTTCAATGTACAGCTCTTTTAGCGTTTTAACTATAATTTTTTGATGTAAAAACAAAATTCTTGTTAACTATAAGATGTCACTACAAGGTCACGGAAAAGGCAAAACATTACAGTGCAAGAGCTAACATTTTTATAGAGTTATGGTACGCAACCTCAGTACTCAAGAGAACTAGATGCAAGCATGACGATTTATGTACCTGAACACAAAACTCAAACTCAAATCTTTCACCAAATTGCAATGACAAAACTAAATGATCTACCGTGACAAAACCTGAATGGCCCTAGGACAGATATTCATATTGTCCGCTTGATTTGATTCTAAATATAAAAGAACGTACAGACTAAAATTAATAATATGGAAGGCACTCTCAAGGTTGATAGAAGGTTGTTGGGAACGCAATGGCTAACCAACAAACCGGGGTTATTTTGGTCATTATTTTAAACTTAAAAGTGTTACTCAACATGTCTGATATAACAAATTTTGTGTGGCACATTTTTTCTCTGTAACTTTATATTCCTAAGGTTGTGGAGAGGCATTACGTTTTCTTTCAAAAGAAAGAGAAGATATTTTGAGCCTTTCTAGATTTCTTAAGAGCAAGCAGATGGCAAGAATTTTTCTAATCACTGACAGCAGGATTATTGGCAGTAGATGTCCTGGTGGGCCTGGTTTCTTTCCTGGTTTGGTTAAGGGTATCAAGATGAAATCTTTGACCTCTGTAGGAAAGTCACCAGTTTCTGCCATGATGTTGTATATATCTGCTATACCCTGAAATATGATCCCGTATTCGTAAGTCAGGCTTGATTATAGATTTGGACTTTGCATGGCTAAATTTTCTGGTTCATCGTGACTGAAAGGGCTACAATTGGAGTAAATTCCTTCACTGATGGTACAAGAAATTGAATGTTTATGTATCGCTTAACGTTGAATGCTGATGGGTAGCTATTAGTTTGATGTGGTAATTATGGTAAAGTGTGTTGGTGGTAATTACTTTCATCATCATCATCATCATCATCATCATCATCATCATCATTATCATCATCATCATCATCATCATCATCATCGTCATCGTCATCGTCTTCATCATCATCGTCATTATTACGATGATAATAAAAATAATAATAATAATATAACACCAATACACAGTTTGACACTCTCTTACAAAAGGCATATCAATACTGTTACGATATACAACCCTAGTACCAATTGTCATTATTCTCATATTTACACTTTTTGCAGAAAAGGGCTTATTCTCAGCCTACCAACGAACGCTAACTTGAAATTTTGGAATTTGATGTCTACAAACGTTTGTTCTCTTTGTACTCTCTCCCCTGGAACTCACATCATATCCTCAGCAACTGCGTATCTGCAGTCACAGAGGGCAGATATCTTTGGAGACATAACAATGTCCTGAAAATTGTAGTTACACAAACAGCGATTATCATAGAATTATCATAGAATTCTAGTTGTATTCACATCAAAACAAACACTTGAAGGACACCCTATACCTTCATTTTATATGCTAGGGTAGGTTTCCTGAGTGTAAAACAGCGTCAGTACGTAATTATTGACAAAACACTTGCACATGAAGTTTACATTTACTTATAGTAGCTTAAACAGAAGCAGGTGATACCTTAGAGAACAACAGAAAATTGTTAACATAAAGAATAAGCCATTTATCGTACTACCGGTTGTAAGACTGTAAGTCTGAGGAAATCGCCATAAAATCGTTCATTTACCGTATACCAAATCACGACAAAGAAAGCAGAGAAGCGAGAAGTTCCTGAAAGCTTTAAAAACTAATTATGTCACCTCCACTGGCAAGTCTGCGATACTTTAAATTTTTTTAGTTTTTTAGCTTTTTTAGTTTTTTTTCTTTTTAGTTTTTTTTGTAGTTTTTAACTTTTTTAGTTTTTTTTCTTCTTTTGTATTAGTGTGAAATAATTCAGACGTCATATGCGGACAAACACGACGTTACTCGACAGACAGACAGACAGACATAACCCACAAACAACTTATTTTTATATATATTTATTCATATTTTTTTAGTTTTAAAGCTGTTTTTAGTGACACTTGCATACTTGGAATGCGTACATTGCATGGTGCACAATGCGTTTAGAATAGCACAAAGAAATGTTTTTAGTGACACTTGCATACTTGGAATGCGTACGTTCCATGGTGCACAATCCGTTTAGAATAGCACCAAAAGCTGTTTTCAGTGACACTTGCATACTTGTAATGCGTACATTGCATGGTGCACAATGCTGTCCAGTAATTTGGTCTATAGCAGCTTTTCGCTTAAGAGGGTCAGATAAGGCGTCCGGCACCTTTGAGACGATAACGGTTGCATGTGAATCTAGCACTGAAGCCGGCTTGGGTAATTGTGGGAAGCTCAATTCGTAATTGTCAAGTTTTGAAGACATTCCCAAAACAACTTGATGGAGCTCATTAAATTTTGAGAATAGAGAGGTGTAGGCTGTGTTAGCGCTGAAGTAGAGGGTGTTTGATGAGTTGGTGTTGGTATTATATGATCATAGAAGAGAGTTGATTGTGGATGTGAGGGATGGTTAGGGTTAGTATACAACCATGATGATGAGAGTGTAATTGCGTGAAACTCCTTCCTTTGGTACAAGCCCATCTGGAGATCCTTAGAAGAGAATCCGCAGTTCTGCGTCGCGTGCAATACACATTTTCTTTGAAAAACATGATTATCGTATCTTTAAGCTTAGCTTTTCTTTCCTGAATTTGTACCGACGATTTCGTATTTCCAAAGTGCCAAATGCAAAATTTGTTGAAATTTCGCAAAAAATGAAAACTTATGTTGTGCAATAAGGTGAAGTTTGCAAGAGAACCTAAAATAACAATATATGCAAAATGATTATAAGGAAATCACATCTTTAGATGTATGTATGTATGTATGTATGTATGTATGTATGTATGTATGTATGTATGTGTGTGTGTATGTATGTATGTATGTAGGTACGTATGTATGTATTTACATCATAGGCGCAACGGACGAAAAATATTGGAGGTGCTGTGGACTATTTTTCCGAAAAAATACTCCTTTCCCGAAAATTATTGGGACATGAATCGACTAAAAGCACTTCAGTTTAGTGCACAATGCGTTTAGAATAGCACCAAAAGCTGTTTTTAGTGACACTTGCATACTTTGAATGCGTACATTCCATGGGGCACAATGCGTTTACAATAGCACCAAAAGCTGTTTTTAGTGACACTTGCCTACTTGCAATGCGTACATTTCATGGTGCACAATGCGTTTAGAATAGCACCAAAAGCTGTTTTTAGTGACACTTGCCTACTTGCACACCAAAAGCTGTTTTTAGTGACACTTGCATGCTTGGAATGCGTACATTCCATGGTGCACAATGCGGTTAGAATAGCTCCAAAAGCTGTTTGAAGTGACACTTGCATGATTGGACTACGTACATTCTATGGTGCCCAATGCGTTTAGAATAGCATCAAAAGCTGGTTTAAGTGACACTTGCATGCTTGGAATGCGTACATTCCATGGTGCACGAGGATTTGAAATGTTAGTTTTGAAAAGAACACTAGAGAAATAGAAAATATGTCACCACTGGGTATCGAACCCGTGATCCACGCTTTCGCGGCGTGTGATAGGTTTGTGAATATCAACACAGGCATGACTGCATTGTTTCGGTCTACCTTCAGCTCAACTGTAATGTCTGAGTCATTGATTCACAGTAAGTATCAATCAGTATCATGTGGTTGAATGCAGTTTATAAGAAATTAGTTTAGAAGAAACCAGTTTATAGGAAGCCAGTTTATAAGAAATCAGTCTATAAGAAACTAGTTTATAAGAAACTAGTTTATAAAAAACCAGTTAATAAGAAACCAGTTTATAGGAAACCGGTTTATAATAAACCAGTGTATAAGAAATCAGTTTATAGGAAACCAGTTGATAATAAACCAGTGTATAAGATTTATACGAGACCGGATCCATCTGAATCCGAAACTATTTTATGCGATTTAAATTAGTCACAGCAAAGGTTCGTTACACTGTTATACGAGTCGCAGTGAAATGGAACCTTAAAAATATCAACAATTCTAATTCTAAAATAGCTAATTCTGACTAACGTGTCGATGCAAGGACGAACATAGAACATGAATAAGGATTACGTTAAATTTACCTCGCTCTTTCTATTTTATCTACTTTCTATTATAACTATTTTCTACTTTCTTTCTATTATTACTACTTTTCGCTTTATTGTTTAAGCAAGACTGCTTCTTGAAAAGAAGCTCCTTTTTGGATATTGGATTTAGTGTTTACTCTTTCTATTTTATCTACTTTCTATTATAACTATTTTCTACTTTCTTTCTATTATTACTACTTTTCGCTTTATTGTATGTTTGGCGAATATACGATGGTACATGCTGCTTAATTCGGTCAACCAACCTCAAAGTCGTGCGGCCAACATAGCCACCCTCACACTGGCATGAAAGTTGATAAACTGCAGAGCTAGAATTTGTGGAAGGCACACGATCCTTGTGGTTGGTTGATAATGCTTTTTGTACCACAAACAAACTATTTGATCACAGAAAGGATTAAGTATGCCGATCTATCGTCTAAACTCGTATTTATTAGGGAAGGAACCATCTGGACAGTTTTAAGCCAGAAGAAGGAATGAGAATTCCGAACGCTCGCCTTGAGCAAAAGCTAGTTTTTATCGTTTATATATATATATAAACTAAGCAGACGTTAAAATAGCCCTAAGTTAAAAATAGTATATAAAAACATTAAAACTGAATTTGGGCTCTATGCGAGCTTTCTACAGTCCTCTTGATTGAAGTTGTTTGCTTGGTAAAGTTATTGCAGTTTACCAGCGCTAGGCGATTGTTTCGCAACAAACGTCACAGAAGTCGTGGTGAGGAGGGGACTGTTTGACTGCTAACTGATGTTAACTGAATGGTGTCACGCTTTAATGATCAAGCTTTAAATTTTGTGTAAACTTACAATAGCAGCCTTGACGGACGGCGAGTTCAGGTCAGTAAAAATTGGTGTAGTTTTTGCTTTTTGCTGTTCCACTCCTGCCCCCAACTTTTGGCAGCTGCCATGTATACAGGCAAGTTAGGGAATATTGTTGGTACAGCATCGTCCTCGAGTCTCCTACAAACACATAAGTTAAAGACACATTGTAAATACTTGATATACTACATATATAAATCTAGAAAACTAGTCATACTACACCTTATATTTCTCTGCATTTTTACTCTTGTTATCCCACATATTTACCATGTAGTCTATGCTTCTGTAGCGGCTGTCTAGTTGTAAGCACGTTTGATAAAAGGCAAAATTTTTACATATTTCCTTGTAAAACAGAATAATAGCTTTATTGCACGAAATAGCGAAAACATAGTGTACTTAAAAGCTTTTTTCGTCTGACACTCCTCAGAGTACTAACGTCAATATATGCACAGTAAATCTATCATAAACTAAAGAGAAAGACGTAAGGAGCATGTCGTGTTAGTTTTGGAGACTTTGGGAGGTTTTTTGGCGTTAATTTACCATGGTTCTTGAGGTAAGTGAAATCTTTGGAGATCTTATTAGTCTTATGATTAGGGATACCTTTGTAGGCCGACTTATTTTTATTTCAAATACCTAAGCACGCACAAAATTAGGATAGCATTATAAGTCTGTGTAACAGTTTGAATCAATTAGCTGGCAGGCGGTAATACCTCACCGATAACTACCTTTCCTCTAGGCATATCCAAGCACTAAATATATGTCCAGACGCTCCCTATAGACCCTTTTCAAAAGTTATTCATAAATTTCAAAGCGAGGCTAACTCGGCAAATTTTTTCATCGAGCAATGGCGAAGCTGTGGCAGTGAATATTTAATATTTGTCTCTTTAAGGTTCCCTTTTGAGTCAACATGGAAGACAAAAGCTTCAGGATCATGTAAGTAATTTTCAAATAATATGAAAACAATTGTTTTTTAGCATAAAACTAATATTTAATACTTGCCTCTTTCAGGTTCCCTTTTGAGTCAACATGGAAGACAAAAGCTTCAGGATCATGTAAGTAAGTTTCAAATCATTTGATAAGATACTTTAATTTTTACGCTGATTACTATTCTTATGCGGAACTCTAAAGTACACTCTCTTGATTGTCTTATTATTAAGAAAGACTTTCACTTGATAAATTTTTAAGATACTTTAATTTTTACGCTGATTACCATTCTTATGCGGAACTCTAAAGGACACTCTCTTGATTGTTTTTTTATTAAGAAAGACTTCCATGTGATAAGTTTTTAGTACAGAGTTCTTGGTACTTCTCGCGTTTCCTGTTGGCATTAACCAAGAGATTACTTTCATAACCAACTGTAAGTTAGGGAATGTACCTTTAGTGGTCTCCAGTAATTATGCAAGGCGACCTGTAACCAGGGATATCTGCATAGACATCTAAATCATCCTTGAAGTGCAAAAACTTGCAAAGGTTCAGAAGAATTGAATCATGTCTCCAAGTTAATTTATTTCTCTTGTACTAATTGACAAGAAGATTTTCTCACTTAGACAGCATTCTATTCTATATTTAGAAAAATGATGCTGTCAAAGGAAGAAAGAAATAAACATTTCAACGTGAATGAGAATCACTTTGATTTAAAGAGCGTCTTTTCTTTGACTGTGTCGCAAGAATAATAGCATAAAAGCATATTTGTGAGAAATTGCCTAAAAGTTAAGACCATACCCCAAGCTGACGACTTTTTTGCGCTGCTGGAGCAATTATATATTTTTGTAAGCAATTCCGTTGTTCACGAGCGTTTTATTTCTATGCAAGAGGAAATGTACCCTGGTCAGAAACCACGCGAACTTCAAAATCTTAGTGTAACTAGATGGTGGGCGAGAGCAACATCTTGCAACAATGCTCTGATTTGCTTCGAATGCATTATGGCATCACCCAATTGGTTACTTCTTCACCAACAATGTTAATTCTGACATATTGACACAGCTGATCAAAGAGGCCATCATTATGCTAGAAGAGGCCACAATGTAAACTCATGCCATCATTTTTGATGGTGCAGCTGCCAATCTTTCTGCTGCTAAAAAGTTGGGCTGTAATATTGCAAATCTTGACAGATCCTTTCCACACCCAATGAATCCAATTTCTGTTGAACATTTGGCTTAGGACTTTTTTTTGGTGTAAGTGTATATAACAAACTTTCCAAAAATGCACTCAAATATTCTTTTGCAATTTCCCCGACTTTGACCCCTTTTTTGAGCTAGTTTGACTGTACTAATAGGAATTATTCTAAATGTATGTAGGCATGTTTATATATCTTATTACATGCCTCAGCACCACCTATAATGTCGCATTCATCAGTTGATTTACATCGGTAACGATTACAATAATTAGCATTTACTTATACGGGGATGACAAATATACGGACGTATATTTGTCATCCCCGTATAAGTAAATGCTAATTATTGTAATCGTTACCGATGTAAATCAACTTATTTAATACTTACCGTTCTTGGAATACTTCTTCAAATATGTATGTATCCTCTCTACTTCTTTTGTTGTTGCTGATGCCTAGCTAATTATCTATCTTGATAGACGAGACAGACAGATAGATAGGTAGACGGACGGATAGACAGACAGACAAACAGACAGACAGACAGACAGACAGACAGGCAGACAGACAGACAGACAGACAGACAGGCAGGCATTGACCTTACTTTGATATGCCACTTCATAGCTTTTAGTCATATATTAAAACATACTTATAGAGAGAATGTTGCTGTAAATGTAAGCAGGCGGTCTCTTGAATAGATTCTGAATCAAGACTACAGATTGCAGAGTCTGAAATATTAGAGCACTTCTTCTTCAGGGTGCTGTGTGCTGCCCTCTATTTATTAGTTAGCCTGTTTGGTGGTTTTTCTGTTTATTTAAGGTAGTTTCAATGTCAGGCCCACTGCTCATCAGGGGTCTTTGACTGAGAGCCTGCCAAGCCTTTTTTCCTTCAACAAAATGACCGAACACAAACATCTAAAATCTCTGAACGTGTACCATGAACTGTATTTGGAAGGAGAAAAATCAGAAATTGGAGTGCGAATGGCTTGTGTTTTTTGATCAATCAGTTGGGTTCTTTCACACATTCCATTTCGGTCATTCTGACGTTAGTACTCTAAGGAGTGTCAGACGAAAAAAGCTTTTTAGTACATTATTATTAAGTAAAATCCCTTAGGTCTAGAAACACGATAGGCACATGGAATGAGCCCATAGTTTCCAAACTTTGTTTTTTGCCTTAATGTGTTCAAATTTTTAGCATTGCTGTTTTTCTCGAATATAAACCAATGGAAACTCCACCCTCTGTAAGCTCGACAAAGGATTTTACTCAATCCGAAAGCTCGCATATCGCCATCAGGCATTTTATCAATAAAGTTTCTATATTTGGCGTTTTACTTTTGATAACTTGTCGGTGGACTATTCACCTTTCATTCATAACGTCTCCTGTACACTTGGTCAGTTTAACTAAGAATAGTTCTACACCGAGGTAGAGAACCCTACTTTGTTCCAAAATTTTTAACTTGCAATAATTTTGTAAACATTACGAAATGGGTACTAGCTCTTAACTAGGAGAAGAACGACCTTTTTTAAACCAATGTGTTGAGTTGTTATACGAACGGCGACGGCGTAATTCCCTTACTTACTTACTTACTTAAACTTATTTACTTACTTACTTCAGAGATGGAAATATCCAATCAACGAGAAACTTTCACACCACTTATATAGTTCAGCAATTGTGATTGATGCTGTTGTTTATAGCTTAAGAGCACGAGAAAAGTAATCCACAAGCATATCTGATTCATTTAGTTTACCAGTTTTCTGAAACCTTCTTCTATATTTGCAATTAGGGATCCTTTGGTAATGTCACAGTGCAATCTTGAATAGATGAAAGTGTTATCTTAATTCTTGTCAAATGATCAGTGTACTTAATAATAATAATAATAATAATAATAATAACGATATACAGGAGCTTTCCAAATTACATTGGCTCTTCATCTCCCTGTTCAAAATAACCTAACAAGGCGTTTTTAGTGACATTGCATGCTTGGAATGCGTACATTCCATGGTGCACAATGTGTTCTAAATAACCTCACAGGGCGTTTTAGTGACAATTGCATGCTTGGAATGCGTACATTACATGGTGCACAATGTGTTCAAAATAACCTAACAAGGTGTTTTTAGTGACAATTGCATGCTTGGAATGCGTACATTCCGAAATAAATTCATTACTCAACAGTTTATCGCACTTGAACTATCAAGATACCTTCTTTGGCTAACTTAAACCTATGCAGAGTTTTAAAGTTGTTTAACGTAGTCTCTCCTCTGATGTACGGTGAACAACAATGTGTGAGCTTTTGATACCTACTGGTCTACATTTCAAATCAATTAACAATTTCAACATCATGTACATTTGAACATCAACAAGTTGTTTGTTGTGCAATGCTCATTTTTCGTCTGTCCAATCCCATGCTTATCCCAACTCCCCTGCTTATTACATTCTATTATTCTTATTACATTCTGTAAAATATTGTCCCTACCCCATGCTTATTCCAGCCTTCTGGTAATTTTTGCACCTCAGAGTAAAGTTTGTATACTCCCTTAAGTCAAAGTGGTACTTCTGAGAAGTCAATCTGTAATATATATCCATTAGTAAGAAGAGGAGTTAGGGAGATCGATCGAGACGCTGAATCGGTGGTGTACGATGCCAGTCTCCACAAAGAATGGCTCTGGAAGTAAAAATCGCCTTCGCTTGACGTTACAAGATGAAGACTTCTCTCTATCATCAAATCGATATTATTCGTCCAAATAAACTCATCAACCTCAAACACGCCAGAGACATTCGGGGGGTCGAGGATCGAACTCACGACCTTCAGATTATGAGACTGACGCGCTGCCTACTGCGCTAACGAGGCGCCATATTTAACTCATCTTGTTAATATCAGTCAAAGATCCATATCATCGAAATCATTATTAAAAATTAATTGTTTGCTAATAGAGTAGCAACATGCACGCAGGGAAGTGATACCTGTGTGAAGAAAGTGCAAAAGGAATGAGTGCCTCGCGACTTTGAGGTTGGTTGACCGAATTAAGCAACATGTATCATCGTATATTCGCCAAGCATCTATTCCTAAAAGGAAATAACCACCTCGAGTTTCAAAGACCAAAAACGCCACTAAGCAATGTGACTCTGCCAGACGGCAGCACTTGCTTGAGAACCCAGACTGTGCCAAAGTGTACACGGACAGTTGCTTCCGTATCATAGGAAAGGCCAGGGAGTTTACGCTTTTAGATGATGATGAGGAGGACGATGAAGATGCATTGATTGATTGATTGATTGATTGATTGATTGATTGATTGATTGATTGATTGACTGAGCGTGTTGTTTCAATCTACTCAATAGAAAGATCGTGTATGTTTAGTTATCTGTTTTTCCTTTCCTTAATAAGCGCCCAGGTCCGAATAAGCGCCCACCCAAAAACTTCTGTTCTTGTTGGCCCGTGCATGAAGCAAGCTGTAATAAATGGAGCAAACAGCATGGTAAGCCCATGGCTTTTCTTGATCTGCCACGGGTTTTCCAAAATATGCCAGATAAACCTTTTAATAAAATGTGACATCTCTATTTGACGAGTACGTAAACGTTCCACAAATGTAACAGAAAGAATCTGGGCTGTTTTTGCAACATCGTCTACTGGTCATATATCCCTCCCTGTAGGTTTGAGTACGTCGAATCACCGCCTTCTTATCCCTCCCTGTAGGTTTGAGTACGTCGAATCAGCGTCTTCTTATCCCTCCCTGTAGGTTTGAGTACGTCGAATCACCGTCTTCTTATCCGTCCCTGTAGGTTTGAGTACGTCGAATCACCGTCTTCTTGTCCCTCCCTGTAGGTTTGAGTACGTCGAATCACCGTCTCAATGGCATTTCACTAATGATTCCGTTATTAAATATTATCTACAAATTTTGTAGTACCAGGAATCTTTTCCGATAAAATATTTACAAAAAATTGCTTTATGGGCAAGACACTGTACGTACTTTTGAGCCAGTTCTAGATTTTGTATTTACTTTGAACAAGAACCTACAGTGCCGTATTACTTTTTCACACCAAACCTGTGAATAATCTTATTTATGATTGCTGCAATGTTTACACGATACTATAAAAGTATGTTTCGTTTGCTACTGGCGACCGACGGGCGAGTACCACAGTGCCACTGTGCGAATACGTTATCGACTATTTTAGAAGGATAATACTAAAGTACAGCAGTAGCGCCCACGACCAAATAAGTAGGCCTGGTGATCTTGATACCTACCATTTTTCGTAAACCCAATCGAATAGTTACATTCCTCTTGTTGATATAGATAACCTGTCTAAATTTGAGAACGATATCTTGAGGAATCATCGACGTACACCCTTCCGAACTTTTAATCCATGCCTGTCAAAACCTTGTTATTTGAACTCAGTTTATGATTTATGATTTGGTGGCAGTTTCATCGCTATGATTTACTTTCTGTAGAGATTTCTCGGCAAATGGGTTTTGTGATGTCATCATTCCGAGTTCTTTAACTAACGCTGAACACAGCGGACGCAGTGAAATGTACGAAAATACAACAACGAAGTGTACAGTGATGAGTTTTCGATACCCTTATATATTCTTAGTGTCCCATGTATCTTCGGACATAATGCATTCCTGGGCCCGGTTTCTCGGTTTCCCTTATCTTTAAGTGAGCACCTAAGTGCTTAGGCGATTCCCTAGATAATTTAGGAAGAAATGCCAGAAATCGCCCTACCTTGTTAACTTACATTTATTACCTTTTCTTCAAAACTACACGGAATTTGACACTGATTTCCCGCGGAATACACTTGTAGGCCATCAATCTACATTATAAGGATATAAAGTTCAGAATTGACGGACCTTTTTTCGTGACCAAACTTTTCCACTTTTCTAAGCCTTAGTGCTTGAAGAAATGCCAGAAAATACAGCATTATCATACGGCATTATCATACGGCATTATCATACGGTATTATCATACAGCATTATCATACAGCATTATAATACAACATTATCATACGGCATTATCATACAGCATTATCATACAATATTCTCATATGCATTCTCATACGGCATTCAACATAATAATAAATGAAGGTCAGTCAAAGTTTTCAATTTACATAAACTTGTTAATTGTTGCAAAGGGCCTGGAGAGAATGTAATTAATAAATTACATATAATCTGGCAATCAAATCCTCGTCGATCGTATAACTACTGGACATAATTTTGAATAACTTTTACCATTTGTATTAGAAAACCCGCTACAAAAGTGACGCTTTGCAAAAGGCGACAGTTACACCTGATTTACTTAGCGTGTTCCTATCCTCCACAAATCGATATCTTAAACTATGCTTGCTGACTGCTGTATCTAAAGAGATGGGCCATAAAAGAAACACAGACGAGTTTCAAGAAAGGGAAGATTTTTTTTCCTTATCAATGAACAAATTAAAGTTTCATAGATTGTTAGATTTTGCTACAATTTAAGTTTGGTTTGTCTATAAAGCTATTAATGCTCATTTATTTGTTTGGTTGTCTTTTTAGTTCTTTCGATATTTTGATTTGATGGGTGATGGGTGTTCAAGAAGAATAAAGTCGGGGAGATACATTTTTGACTTAATGATGGGTGATGGGTGTTCAAAAAGAATAAAGTCGTGGAGATACATATGTGACTCAATGATTTGTGATGGGTGTTCAGGAAGAACAAAGTCGTGGAGATACATATGTGACTTAATGATGGGTGATGGGTGTTCAACAAGAACAAAGTCGTGGAGATGGTCTATCCAACTCAAGATAAAGCAGCTTCACGCGTAGGCGAAAAATTTTCTTCTTCTGCCACAAAACGTTTGACTTATAATTCGCTATTTGCTCCTCTAGCTCTATCAACTCACACTCTAGGAATTTACATTTAGTATAGTCAGAGCGGACCATTACGACCTCATCCAACAATAACTTTATGTCAAACTTTTGATTTGCTCTCAATTTTTGCTGCGTAATTGAGTCTGCTTTGGATGAGGGCGAAGTAAACTTGTCTTAAATTATCCTTTCTCCATCCCCATGTTGAAGTACTTACACTTATTGGTAGCATCCTCATTCATCGATATTGAAATTCATATTTTTTTTAGCGGTAAATTTCGTCGAAATTTTAGATTCCTAGAGGGTGATGCTATTTCTAGTTCAAATTGAAATGAGTTGCAGTAGTCAACAGCTACATCTTTGCTATAATTGTTCAGGTGATGAGTCGAGAACTGAAGAATATTTCATCCGGGAGGTCCAGCAGTGTCAACAGCTACATCTTTGGTATAATTGTTCAGGTGATGAGTCGAGAACTGAAGAATATTTCATACCGGAGGTCCAGGAGTGTGAAGAGCTACATCACTAGTATAATGGTTCGGGTAATGAGTCGAGAACTACGCTTGCATTCTTGGAATGCGTACATTCCATGGTGCACAATGCGTTTATAATAGCACCAAAAGCTGTTTTTAGTGATACTTGCATGCTTGGAATGCGCACAATCCATGGTTCACAATGCGATTAGAATGACACTAAAAGCTGTTTTTAGTGACACTTGCATGCTTGGAATGCGTACATTCGATGGTGCACAATGCGTTTAGAATAGCACCATGGTCCATACAGTACCAGTCAACTCTCGATTAGATGCCACAAATGGAGAGAGAAATTCCTCATACGAACCTCAGTAAAGGGGGTATCACACTACAAGAAAGTTGATCAACTTTTTTGGACAACTCGATAAAGTTTATTCAACTATGATCGACTTTTGTTCGCCCTGTGAGGAATTCTATTGTTTGGCGTTTATGATCAACTTTGATCAACTTATATGTAATTTTGGTCATAGTGGACTAAAGTCAGTAAGGAATCGCTGTGATTAGATTTTAAATAAAAAACAAAACATAAAAATTAACTTAAAATATATTATGTTGATGACACTTCTATGTCATTGTTTGCCCGTCTCACACAGTGTTTTCATGGGTCACGGACTACCGATCACTGCCCGTAGTTCGCAATTCAAAGCTGCCCGTTAAATGCAAACGTTATGGCAACGTTAGGTGGCAACGTTAGGCTGCAACGAAATGATCAGCTCAGATAGGTGGCAACGAAATGCACGGCTCGGTTAGGTGGCAACGAAATGCTCAGCAAGGTATTTTCTACAAAATGCTTTTAAATAGTTTGTTTGTGGTACAAAATAAGAGTATTGCACGAAATAGCGAAAACATTGTGTACTTAAAAGCTTTTTTCGTCTTTATGTTACGGTCTTAACCGAACGTGTTTCATATCTTGTAATTAATTGATTCGAGGATGGTGGTAGAATAGACCGAAAGCTCATGATATTACGTTTTGTTTCACCTACGCGCCGTCCCGGGCACTTGTCTTTATAATACGCTACTAAACCATAAGGTAGAACGGCCTTGGTTACGTGGTGGCAACGACATGCTCAGCACAGTATTTTCTGCGCCATTGAGCGTAGTTACACTATTTGAAGATATTGGGAATGCCTTCTGCACGCTGGAATGTGAGCATTTCAATAGTGTAATTGAACGTATTTACACTATTTGAGGATATTGGGAAAGCGTTCTGCACGCTGGATGGTGAGCATTTCAATAGTGCCATTGAGCGCAGTTACACTATTTGAAGATATTGGGAATGCGTTCTGCACGCTGGAATGGTAAACCTGACAATCTATTTATATGCACTGACAATGGGACAGCGAAGAATGTTGTATATTCGCAAGTTTTACGTAGTTAATTTGTATTGTAAATGACATGGTATCATATACACATCACATATATCTAAACATTTAGTAAGAAAACTGTCAGAAAACGTCTTGTTATATATTATAAATTTCAATTCATAAAGACTAGAGATAAGTCTCATTAGGCCATATTTGGTTACGCATTCAATACCGGGAGAACAATAGAATTATCCTTCCAGACTTTTTATATATAGTTCAGTGAACTTTATATACATGACCGTTGCACGGCTCTTATAGCTAGATCCCTTACTCGGACCGAGGCTACGCACGTACGTGCCTGAACTTCGCGGTCCTCTTAGACTATCTAACTTGTCGATAATACAATAGCAAACAACTATTCGTGTTGCGATTCGAGTTGCGACTGTATTGCGATTGCGTTGCGACTGTGTAATCGATCAGGCCTTTACACCAACCCCCTGGCCGGGACTCAAGTATCAGCTACTCAGCTGGGTGACTTGGCCTATACTAACTGCGTTTTCCGAGTTTTCCTAATTTAAATGTAAGGCTGCTGATCACTCGTTTGTATTAGTAAATCTATTTTGCTTGAGTAAGAAAGAAAAAAGATGAAATTTACTGGCTATTTACTTTTAAAGGAGAGTGATATGTTCCTTTGATATGAAAATCGTTAACTAAAACGAAGCAAATTTTCAAAGCGTCAGTGATAACAGTTCTCCTACACCGATATTTATGAGTTAAGTATTGGAAGAAACAGACAGGCCTGGACTTTTAAATAGCATGAAAACCAATAAGCAATCGATCAGAAGCTTTTCTGGGACATCAATGTGACCATGTAATTAAGGCTCGGAGACCTGATATTGTGGTAGTTAATAAGGAAGAGAGGACGTGCATTATTGTGGACATTGTGGTTCCTGCTGTTAAATAAAAGAAAAAGAAAAGGAAAAGGTGGGAAAATACCAAGACTTGAAAAGGGAAATAAGAAGAATGTGGAAAATGAGAAGCGTACAGATAGTACAACCTGGCCATAGGTCCCAACTATATTTGGAACAATTTTGGTTGAAATTAACCAAGAGACACATTGAGTACTCAGCACTCACATAGCATTTATCATATATTTATCTCGGAGTGGAGCATTACCACAATAGTTTGCTTTCTTTTTTCACTAATGGAGCTGAGGAGATTCGAACCCACGACCCATTGGTTTGAAAACCAACACCTTAACCATTGACTGTTAACAAGGAAAATTCAATCATGATAGAACAAAATTTGTCTTGTTAATAGCTGTCGCATGGAGGGTTTCCTTGTCCTTACAATTCTTTCAGTGTATACTTTCACAAATTGATGGGAAAACACTTTTGTGTACAAACTAGTGCTGTCCATTATCGATTCTTTCCGTAATCGATTAATCGCCAGAAATTTTAACGATTAATCGATTAATCCTGCACGCTGGAATGGGAGCATTTCAATAGTGCCATTGACCGTAGTTACACTATTTGAACATATTGGGAATGCGTTCCGCACGCTAGAATGTGAGCATTTCAATAGTGTCATTGAGCGTAGTTACACTATTTGAGCATATTGGGAATGCGTTCTGCACGGTGGAATGTGAGCATTTCAATAGTGCCATTGAGCGTAGTTACACTATTTGAACATGTAGGCACTGCATTTGTCAGACCAAACGGCAACTTCACAAATTCATATAAATTACCCCCTGGGATTGAAAATGCTACGTGTCTCCAGGCAATTCGCCCAATCAGCATCAGAGTAACCTATTAAAGATATATTTTTGGCTTTCGAGCCATCAAAAATAAGTCCATGATATAAAGTTCCTTTAAGATATCTAAAAACACGCTTTATCGCTTTTAGAAAAGCCTATAACCGTTGACAAGCCTATAGAAAAGCCTATAACCGTTGACAAGCCTATAGAAAAGCCTATAACCATTGACAAGCCTATAACCGTTGACAAGCCTATAGAAAAGCCTATAACCGTTGACAAGTCTATAGAAAAGCCTATAACCGTTGACAAGCCTATAGAAAAGCCTATAACCGTTGACAAGCCTATAGAAAAGCCTATACGACGGTCACCAAATATATTAGTAAATTCAAAAGTTATTTGGTCAGCAGATCTGAGCAAAACAACGACAGCTCAGACAAACCTGTCAACAGCAGTTCAGATATCAGTAGCAACGGCAACATTAAGAAATTGTTTACGCTTAAAAAGGTAAATCAGAACTTGTAAAACATCACCACTGATGATGAAGAATGTTTCTTCGAAACATGTATGGTTAGGTCGTTACGCAGTTTTTCGATTTCACTTGCTTGGCGCTGCATAATGACACCACGGCGCATAATGAACAAAAACATAACAGTTACATTCTTCAAACCTTAGACCACGGTCAGGCAGTGGCGGTGCGACACGTAATGTTTCCTTCTCTGCACCGTAGCCTAAATTGCGGGGCGTTGCCCTTGGACGCCCAAGCTGCCCTTTATTTATAAGTTCAAGTCCTGTTAACATGTTTCCAGCTGACTGCCAGTGATTTTAGAGCCTTTTAAGCAAATTATAGGTCTTTGAAGATTGTGACCCTAAAATGAGATTTTGTCCAAGGCGAGCGCCTTGGCCAATTTTGCAAAAAATGGTCAAACTTTGACAATGACCAAAACCAGTTCCAACATGCTTGCCAAGTCCTGTTAACATGTTTCCAGCTTACTGCATTGAACAACTTCTGTAACTGCCTGTAGAAAGTGTAAGCGCAGTGCATGCATTGACAAGGCTCTCGTATGATAGTAAAGAACTTGAGGAGCAAGAAAGCCACTCACAAACTTGATAAGAATGTTACATGGTTAGGTGAGTTGGGTCCAGCGGCAATTGATTTTATGAGAGGCAGTAGTAAGGCATGCTCGAATACTTAGCACGGTGGTGTGTGATTGTGTTATGATGAGAATTTTATGATGATACGAATTCTACTAAGATTATACCACAAAAGATTATATTATGAAGATCGATTTATGTGTGAATAAGAAATTGATTATATTGCGATACGAATTTTATGAGAATCATACTACGAGAACGAATCATGAAGATTGTTATATTCGAAGCTTAAGTATCTTAAATTGTATTACGAGCAACTGAGTGAATAGGGCGATTTCTGGCATTTCTCCAAGCACTAAGGCTTAGAAAAGTGGAACAATTTGGTCACGAAAAAGGGTCCTTCAATTCTGATCTTTATATGCTTGTTATGTAGATTGATGGCCTATAAGGGTATTCCGCGGGAAATCAGAGTCAAATTCGGTGTAGTTTAAAAGATATGGTAATAAATGTAAGTTGACAAAGTAGGGCGATTTCTGGCGGATGGCACTGTCCGCCCCGTTAGCAGGCCATCACGGAACCAAAGAATATTACACTGGTCGACATATTTTTGGACCAAAATGTCACCAGGTACTGGGCACATGTTTTTGGGCTATTTTTTTGACGCTGATTCTGAAACTCGAGTCCCTTTCCCCCTATCACATCAGGGTTTTTCGCTACAGATATATGCCAGTTATGGTCAAAACAGGCAGATGAACCATCTGGTGGATTAGCATTTCTCTGAACTTCTTATGATATCTCCTATATTTCATAAAATCTGTATTTTGTTTACAGTATATTATCATCGAATTGACTACTGCAACCTCAAGCATTTCTAAAGAACACCTGTTCCACCATTTGACAGATTTTTTGGATAAAGTATAGGAGCTCAAATACTGATCACATCTGTCTACACCTCCCATGAAAAGAGACCGGAAGCTGTGGCGAACCATGATCGTCAACGTCCTCGCAGGACAAGACACTTAGAAGAAGAAGAAGAAGATATGGGTAATAATATACTCAATGATCAAAAACTCTTGGACACAGGGAAATCGGACTTGATGATGAAAGATAGAATGGTCACAACCCGCTTAACTACTTCAGGTTCTCCTGGTTATGCGCTTCCTTTAAACTGCAGGATCACTTGAGTACCTCTATTTTAAGTGCAAATTTCTGTTGCTCTTACTGCTCATTATATCTTGCAAATTATGCCTTAAACTACCCTACAGCAGTGTGATCAGCTTCACGGGTATGGAGGGTCCTGGGGGCTCACACCCCCGCACAGGTTGATGCGTGTCAGATGAGGCTTCAAGTGGGATCAGTCGCAGAAGTAGTTGCTCGCACTAAAACGATTTTAGACTCAGGGATTTTAGGCTCAGGGGTTTTAGACTCAGGGATTTTAGACTTAGGGATTTTAGACTCAGGAAATTTAGACTTAGGGATTTTAGACTCAAGAATTTTAGATCCAGCAATTTTAGACTCTGGGGTTTTAAACTCAGGGATTTTAGACTCAGAGATTTTAGGTTAAGTATATCCGTCGAAACAAAGACTTGCAATGTTTACTTGGAATGCGTACATTCCATGCAGCACAATGCGTTTAGAATAGCACCAAAAGCGGTTTTTGGTGACACTTAGATGCTTGGAATGCGTACATTTCATGTGCACAATGCGTTTAGAATAGCACCAAAAGCTGTTTATAGTGACACTTAGATGCTTGGAATGCGTACATTTCATGTGCACAATGCGTTTAGAATAGCTCTAAAAGCTGTTTTTACTATTGAATGTGAAGAAGGTGCCAGTTTACCTTTTCTTGATGTACTAGTAGAGAAAACATCGTCGGGATTTCTCACGTAAACCCACTTTCACTGGGCAATATGTCCGTTGGAAATCTTTTAGCTCTACCAAATAGAAGATTAATCTCATCTACAATCTTGTTCATAGAGCTATTATGATTTGCTCACCAAGCTATATAGAACAGGAACTATCTACGCATTCCAAGCATGCAAGTGTCACTAAAAACAGCTTTTGGTGCTATTTTAAACGCATTGTGCACCATGGAATGTTCGCATTCCCAGCATGCAAGTGTCACCAAAAACAGCTTTTGGTGCTATTCTAAACGCCTTGTGCACCATGGAATGTAGGCATTCCAAGCATGCAAGTGTCACTAAAAACAGCTTTTGGTGCTATTCTAAACGCATAATGCAGCTTAAGATGGTCCATACGTGTGTGCAGTTAGATTTTCGATTGCATGCTGTAAAGTGATCGCTATAAAAATCTTTCGCAAATTACAATTTGCCTAGGGCTTATTGTATTTTGCGAAAAAAAAATTTGAGAGCTACAGTGGACTCTCTCTATCTCGACTACCCTCTATCTCGAACTTCTCTCTATCTCGAACAAAAAGCTTGGTCCCGCACCATGGAATGTACGCATCTAGTGTATGCAAACTATGTCAAATATGCCTTATTAGCGTATTTTGAACGCTTTGTCAACCATGGAATGTACACATCTAGCGTATGCAAACTATGTCAAATATGCCTTATCAGCCTTTTTTGAACACTTTGTGCACCATGGAATGTACGCATCTAGTGTATGCAAACTATGTCAAATATGCCTTATTAGCGTCCACCTGCTACACAGCTACAACAGAATATGTTGAGGAAAGTGCCAAGAGGAATGGGACTGCCAGTTGCAACTGGAGTTAGGATGTCCTCGCATAAGAATGTCGTGGGTGAAAAATTTTTGAAATATTAATTAGCCGGAGGGGACGTCGATTAGGCACCCAAGAGTACGTACGGTGTTGTAAGGTTCGTACATAATAAGTACAGATCCTTATTATGGTAGTGATGATGATGATGATGTGATGACGATGATGATGATGATGGTAGTGATGATGATGATGATGATGATGATGTGATGATGTGATGATGTGATGATGATAGTGATGATGATGATGATGTGATGATGTGATGATGGTAGTGATGATGATGATGATGTGATGACGATGATGATGATGATGGTAGTGATGATGATGATGATGATGATGATGTTGGGTGTTTGCATCAAGCACCCTTTTGGGTGGATGCCTTGACAATTTTACCAGCAAAATTTGGCACAAGGACTCCTACCCTGCTAGCTAGTCCATCTGAAATTCCATCCTATTTATTGTGAACATGGAAGATTCTTGTTACTGTTGCAATAGCTTTTGCAACTGATTAGGGAGTGCTGCGAGGTAATGTTTCATTTTACCAGATTGCTGTTTTATTGTTTTATACTTACTAAACTTTTACCGATCGTAAACATTTTTATCCTGCTATATTAATTGAATGAAAGCCTTCAAAGGATCTCTTCTTCTTTAGATGGGAAATTTTTTTATTGGTTCTAGTGACGTTCAAATTTTTATTGGTTCTAGTGACGTCCATGGATAACATGTCGCTTCAGACCAACAGAGAAGCTACTGGCCAAATAATGATCTCATCTAACTACCATCTATTCTTTTCTTTTAGATTCACTAATAACTGAAAGTTCAATTTAGAATTGAACATCTTGGGTTGTTATCCTCCACCACTTGGAGATTGTCCTACCTTCTTATTGGACGGTTACTATGCTGATTGCTATGTTGGACCGTTATTGATTAGTACTTTCATAAGAAACAATCGACATGGCTTCCAGCGATTTTTAAATGCGAGTTGATGGCACCTTTGCAGTGTAGTTGGATTGTTATATCTATCGTGATATTAATGTAGAAAGCCCGTTGATACAACTGTGTTGTGAGCGTGGTTTTAGGTTTGATTGTCTGTATGAATCTGCTATGCTGCATTTTCCGGTGACTGTATCGAGTCGCGCATCAGTCTGATTTGAAGGCACCTTTGCAGTGTAGTTGTCCTGTCACATATAGACGTAGTGAGGGCAAACGTAACTTTCAGCATGTTGCACTTTTAAAAACTGACAAGATTGACAAGAAAATTAGTTCTACCACCAAAGCACATGGGTTTTAAGGACGGCCTCTAAATCTTGTGATACCCGTGATTAGATTGATTGTTTAAGCTATATAAATTTGAAAACATTCAGGTTAGCTGCATCCGTTACTACAATAAATACATCCAAATTGGTGCTATCCTAAACGCATTGTGCACCATGGAATGTACGCAGTCCAAGTATCCAAGTGTCTTTAGAAGCAGCTTTTGGTGCTATTCAAAACGCATTGTGCACCATGGAATGTACGCATTCAAAGTATGCAAGTTTCTTTAAAAGCAGCTTTTGGTGCTATTCCCAACGCATTGTGCACCATGGAGTGTACGCATTCCAGGTATGCAAGTGTTGTTTGCGTTCAGTTTTCTCTGATCATATTTTGCATTCGTTTCTTTTTCTCATTTATTGAAAATGACCTCAGTCTGATGTCTCTTCTAGGTGATCAGTTCATATGATCCACGTCAATGGACGTCATTAGTTTCGTTCCTTTTAGCTGAGTTATTGTATGCCATCAGAGAGTTTCAAGCTTGAAGAATTCCCTTCCACTTACACCTAACATTTATGTCCACATATTCGTGAGTTTCGTGTGGGCACAAATTTGTGCCTCCGTGTGTTTCGTTACTTCAGATTTTCTTACGGCAATTTTAGGTTTGTCACTTATAGTTTGCAGTGCTATTAATCAAAGTAGGGGCTGGATAGCCTGCGTGCAGACTATCCTAGCTGAAGTGGATAGTCTGCGCAACAACGACGATATCCTTGTATAGCCTCGCATTTTTACTAACTGTTTACATTTGCGTGGCTGAGTGGGTTATAACATCCGTTTCAGCTCTGACAACGCTGAATCACAACATTCTTGTTTACCCGACGTGGGTTGAACATTAGGAAATATATACATGATACACGTCAATAATTCAAGGTTTCAGACAGCAATATCCTCTCTAATATTATGTTTACTAACATGAGCTACACTCTCTGTTATTAACACTATAAAACCAAAAGGCTATACGCAGAGGCGGAGCCCTCAGTCAATAGTAAATTAAGCAAGCTAAATAAGTCAAAAGCAGGAACAGCACTAAGTTTGAAAGCTGGATAAAGGGATGGTTGATAAATACTCCAAGCTATTTGATAGTTGCAATATGCAGGAATCTGGGAAAATTTGCAGCAAGTACATTAACAGTACATTTAATTACATTAACAATCAATCAATCAATCAATCAATCAATCAATCAATCAATCAATCAATCAATCAATCAATCAATCAATACATCTTCATCATCTTATGTATCTTCATCTAAAAGCGTAATCTCTGGAGCTGCTGCACCCATGTCTTCTCTGTCCACACCTGGGCGCTTATTTGGACCTAGGCACTTATTTGGACCTAGGCGCTTATTTGGACCTAGGTGCTTATTCCAAAGAGAGGTGGGTTGCGGGGTTTGAAGAGGACAGTCGCTGCGCGGTAGCGGGCGTAGAAGCAATAACAAAACTCTGGGTAAAATGCCACCTCTGTCCCAAACAGCTACGTGCCTGTGCTATTCCTGCAAATTTCAAAATTTTCCTGGAATGTCAATGAATTAATATCAGTCACAGTTTTAAACTTTTTAAAACAATAACATGAAGGTTGTGATGATGATGATGATGATGATGATGATGATGATGATGATGATGATGAAGAAGAAGAAGAAGAAGAAGAAGAAGATGGTGTTCAGCATCCAAGAAACATAAACTACTAATGTAAAGAGAAAGTTCAAAGTGCTAGTTCAAAGGTTTTCAAATCTCCTTATTTTCACTATCATGAAAGTAAGTCGCATCCCTTACCATTTTACCAAAGAGAGCACCCATTGTGCACCATGAAATGTATCCATATAGTGTATGCTAACTATGTCAAATATGCCTTATTAGCCTATTTTGAATGCTTTCTGCACCATGGAATGTACGCATCTAGTGTATTCAAACTATGTCAAATAAGCGTTTTAAGCCTATTTTGAACGCTTTGTGCACCATACAATGTACGCAAATAGTGTATGCAAACTATGTCAAATATGCCTTAGCATGGCTATCTCTCAAATGAGGATTTGTCTATAATTTTTACGTATTTGTTTATATATAAGTGTAATATTAATGTAATGTATTTACTTAATATTTTAATACAAGATATAAGTATTTAGAAGTAATGTATTTGTCAAATAACAAATAGGTTAATATGAAAATAAGGTAATTAATACAAAAATACTAAGGTAACATATAATAAGATCCTCCTTAATAAGTCATATTTGTCATAGTTTGCATACACTAGATGCGTACATTCCATGGTGCACCAAGCGTTCAAAATAGGCTCATTAGGCATATTTGACATAGTTTGCATACACTTGATGCGTGCATTCCATGGTACACGAAGCGTTCAAATTAGGCTTATAAAGCATATTTGACATAGTTTGCATACACTAGATGCGTACATTCCATGGTGCACAATTTTTCACAGTTGTGCTTCAAAAATCTTCAGCTCTTTCCCTCTTCCCCTCAAAAAGTGATTAAAACATGACATTTGAACATGACAAAGAATGACAAAGAACATGACAGTTTATACCAATTAAAAAAAAACAACGTTTTTTCACAGTTGTGCTTCAAAAATCTTCAGCTCTTTCCCTCTTCCCCTCAAAAAGTGATTAAAACATGACATTTGAAACTATGTATATAATCTATATATCAATCGATATGTCTGCCCTCATTTGTTACCTTACTGTTACGTTGTCCAGAATAGGTTGATAATCCCAGGGAATACGACTTGCAAATTGGTGACTTCATGGATTATACTTGACACAGTGAACTCTATATAAAGGACTGGAACGAGAAGTCGCGCTCTGAACCCGTAACCAAATATGGCGGCAACGGAAGCCCCCTTTAACTTCATACTATTTGCTTACCATTAATGCCCGTGGCTTGACCTAGAATATTGCAAATGTTACAACGTGTAACAAAGAAAGAAAGAAAGAAAGAAAGAAAGAAAGGAAGAGGAAGACCAAGAATCGGTTACGTGAAGGCTTTAAGCATGTGGGCAAACGTGGAAGTCAAGGAACTGATGAAGACATCTAAGAGCAGGGTAGAGTGCACCACCACCACCACCGTCATCGTCATCACCACCACCACCACCGTCATCGTCATCACCACCACCACTGCCATCATCGTCATCACCACCACCACCACCGTCATCGTCATCTCCACCACCACCACCGTCATCGTCATCACCACCACCACCACCGTCATCGTCATCACCACCACCACCACCGTCATCGTCATCACCACCACCACTGCCATCATCGATTCTAAACGCATTGTGCACCATGGAATGTACGCATTCCAAGTATGGAAGTGTCACTGAAAACAGCTTTTGGTGCTACTCTAAACGCATTGTGCACCATGGAATGTACGCATTCCAACTCTGCAAGTGTCACTATAAACAGCTTTTGGTGCTATTTTAAACGCATTGTGCACCATGGAATGTACGCATTCCAAGTATGCAAGTGTCACTAAAATCTAGTGTATGCAAACTATGTCAAATATGCCTTATTAGCGTATTTTGAAAGTATTGTGCACCATGGAATGTACGCACCTAGTGTATTCAAACTATGACAGATATGCTTTATTAGCCTATTTTGATCGCTTTGTTCACCATGGAATGTACGCATCTAGTTTATGCAAACTATGTCAAATATGCCTTATTAGCCTATTTTGAACGCTTTGTGCTGTAATCCTAAAATTCTGTAAGGATGGTTTAGGAGCTGTCCTCCTGCAAGAAGGACAACAAATTGGATTTCGATCACTTGCTATGACTGATACAGAGGCACGTTTGGCTCAGTTTGAGAAAGAACTTTTAGCAACTGTGTTCTCGTGCGAGAAATTTGATCAATATATATTTGGAAAGACTGTAACTGTGCAGAGTGATCATAAGCCCTTAGATTTAAAAAACAGTTGTAATAAGAGGTCTGACTGTGGGGCTTGAAGCTTCTCTATGATGAGAAGGGCTTAAAGGGCTCACTAAAGATCTTTCTATATCAAATTTATTTCGTGTTATTAGTAATAGAAAGCTTTTTATTTAAAAAACAGTTGTAATAAGAGGTCTGACTGTGGGGCTTGAAGCTTCTCTATGATGAGAAGGGCTTAAAGGGCTGGGGCTGTCTTTTTGTTTTGAAATTTACGGGGTATTGTTTGGTTCTTGTTCTGTCGGTCCTATGATTTCCATTTCTTGTTGTTGTTGTTGGTCGTGGTCGTGGTCGTGGTCGTGGTCGTGGTCGTGGTCGTGGTTGTGGTCGTGGTCGTGGTCGTGGTCGTGGTCGTGGTCGTGGTCGTGGTCGTGGTCGTGGTCGTGGTCGTGGTCGTGGTCACAAACCCTCTTTTACAGGCCTGTTTACACGCTTTGACAGTTTTCTTCCCGTAGAATATAAGAAGAGTCTTATTTTCACATTCGTAAATCGTATTTTTAATATTTGTTCAACGTACCCATCTTTTAATGAAGAACTTTGTAAATTACGTACCACGCTTGTGAAAAATGGTTACCCTGTTAGTTTTATTAATTTTTTGTTTCAATAAAATGTCTAATATGTTTATGGCAAACACTGATTATTCCTTTGACTTTGGTGATACATATTTCTCGATTCTGGCAGAACGCTCATATTTTTGCAAGTTTAAAGTACTGAAAGCTTTCTTCCTCAAAGTGACTGGCTCAGCTAGTTTACTTAATATCATCTGCAGAAACAAATTTGTATCCAAACTTCAGAATTTCCGATTTTTAAAAATTTCAGATTTTTGTCCGGATGTTTCATGATACCTTATTCCTTTCAAATTTCGCCTCCCTATAATTTTCGCTCCCTTTAATTTTCGTCCTTTTAATTTTCGCCCCCTGATCCTCCGTTTGGCCCTCTTTAATTTTCGCCCCCCGGTGGCGAAAAGTAGAGGCAGACAAAATTTCGGGGTACATTGTATTTCTTTGCTTGTTCCGTACGTTTTTGAATTTTCCTTATCGGAGCTGTGCGTGTCATAAATTTGGAAGAGTTTCTGAATGCTCTGTAGCAAATTAATCTATAAACCGTGATTCTTCTTTTAAATCAGATGTAGTGAATACACGAAAGTTATTTTTAGGTGGACTACTTGCCCGGAAGAACTTGCTGGTATTTAGTTTTGGGTATTTTGTACAGTGGATGGGTCATGTATTCAGATCATGCGATGAAGTTGTTGAATCTACCATCGAGAGAATAGAATTTATGGAACTTATACTTGAGTCTTGAAGGATATCAACAACCCTTACGTCTGTATTTCTTATGCGTGCACAATATATATTCAAATGTGTCAATTGTGCTGTTTGTATATTCAGTGTATTTAATGGTAAGGTTGTAGAACTCTGTGTTGGATAGTTGTTTATTAGCTTCAGAAATATATTGTTGGGCAGGGACTGATCTATTTTCAATTTACAGCAATATGGTTTAACAATTTTGACAAATGACATAATAACATAATAACATAGAAAGGTTTCAAAGAACATAGAAGGCCGCTGCTGCCGCAATTCGCCCCGCGAAAGAAATCAAGGAGTGAAGAGGGCTCGCAGTAATAAATTAAGACTGCTTTCTCAACCACTCCTTTAACTCACACACTCACACTGGCTTGGAAAAGTCGAAAAATTTGGTCAGAAGAAAAGGTCCGTCAATTCTGATCTTCATGTGTTCATAATGTAGATTAATGGCCTACAAGAATATTCCGCGTGAAATCAGAGTCTAATTATCTGTAGTTTAAGAAATATGATAAGAAAAGTAGGTTGACGAGAGAGCCTGATTTCTGGCATTTCTTCAAGCACTAAGGCTTGGAAAAGTCGAGCACCATGGAATGTACGCATCTAGTGTATGCAAACTGTGTCAAATATGCGTCATTAGCCTATTTTGAACGCTTTGTGAACCATGGAATGTACGCATCTAGTGCATACAAACTATGTCAAATATGCGTCATTAGCATATTTTGAACGCTTTGTGCACCATGGAATGTACGCATCTAGTTTATGCAAACTATGTTAAAAATGCGTCATGAGCCTACATCAGGTATAAAACGCGCCAAAATCAAAAGACAGACAATAGCATGAAAACGGTTGATCAAACGATAGTCCTGTTGTGACAGAGAAAGTTGAGCTTGTTCTCCTCTTTTGCATTTGTGTATGATGATTCATCTCACCGATGATTGCCACGGCGTAGCAAGTTTCTTATTGCTCACTGATACTTTCATTTCAGCTGTCTGTTTGAATGGCAGGCCTTGATGCCCTATAAAGTGCCAGAAATCAGCCTCTCACTATCAACTTACATTTCTTACTATATTTTCTAAGCTATGCGCAATCAGGCAAGGATTGCACGCGGAATCGTTATCTAGCCCATCAATGAACATAATAAAAACATATAGATCATATTAGAAGGACCTTTTTTGTTGTCTAATTTTTTCCGCTATTGGAAGCTTTGGTACCCTGGTTGGTTAATAAAATATGTCGTTACAATGTGTCCGCTACTATTCTCCATTTTCAAGTTTTGTACCACAAAGAACTTGTAAATGTTCTGTGTGGCCTGATTGTCTATGAATGGTTCATTGGTTCATCACGATTCCCGTCATGAGATAGAATGCGGCCAGTGTTGATGCAATTGTGTAAAGTACGATTAAACAGTAAGTAAGATGGAGGATGTTTTCAGAACTCTTACCTTGTCGGCATCCGACATAATTTCGATGTCGATCTGTGAGCAATTTTACCTTGAAGTTGGAACAGTGTGAGCAGTTGAAACTGACTGAGGATCGACGTCTATCCATCTATATTATAGAGTACTTAAAGCACGGTTTACACTAGGTTGCAACAGGTTGCTGGTTGCTGCAACCTGCAACTTGTTGCAGCGTATCTGTCATCCCTCGAAAATTAAAACTTTTGAAATAGGAAAAGAGCCTTTAATAACATTCTTTACCATGTGCAATCATAAAATAGTTTAATATTTTCATTTATTCAACATACGTTGCTATTATCCTCGAAAACTAAAACTTTTAAAATAAGAAAAGAGCCTTTAATCACATTCTTCACCATTTGCAATCATAAAATTGTCTAATATCTTCATTTTTTCAACGGATATATTGTCTATTGAAGTTAAGGGGCGTAATTTTTCGAATATTAGCTGCGAAGAACAAGAAGCATTTATTAATTTGCTTAAAGATGAGGCGGACAAGGGTTCTGCTGTGGTGGTTTGGGGTAGGGGGGATTGTCTGGCAGAGGCGGATTTACAATTGTCAGATAATAAGGTTTACAATCTATGTAATGAGGACCCTACACGGGAGTTAGTAGTGGTAGATAGATAGGTAGGGGTAGTGTAGTTGGGGTAGATAGATAGGTAGGGGGAGTGTAGTTAGTGGTAGATATATAGGTAGAGGTAGTGTAGTTAGTGGTAGATAGATAGGTAGGGGTAGTGTAGTTCGTGATAGATAGGTAGGGGTAGTGTAGTTAGTGGTAGATAGTTAGGGATAGTGAAGTTAATGGTAGATAGATAGGTAGGGAATAAATTTAAAAGTGATAATAATGGAAGCAAAATATTTCGAGTTCAAACAACAAGTATAATCATAGTAGAAACTTGAAATTAATATTCTAATCTAAAAAACTAAAAAATTTGTGACAGTTATTGTAAGGGGTGGCTTGCGGCAGGGGCGCTCGGCACAGACTGGATATAATTAACGAAACTTCCTTTACAACACTCAGCGTCAGGAGCACGATGATGATGATGATGATGATGATGATGATGATGATGATGATGATGATGATGATGATGATGATGATGATGATGAAAGAAATACAAGGGATGCCTTCGTCAATTTCACCGATGTGTTACGTAGCAAAGTAGTATATATCATGTTTATTGCCCACTCAAATTAAAAAAAACGTACTTACTTGACGCGACCTGATTTATGTACTTGCAGCTTGCCAACAGGAGACCCACGCTGGAACTACAAAACCTGCTGGGCATCCCAAGCATTGCAGAAGTCTGCAGAGCAAGCAGACTTCGCTGGTATGGCCATACCCAACGGATGGAACCTGACTGCTGGCCACGAACAATCCTGGACTACAAGATTGATGGCAGAAACCCCCGTGGACGCCCCAAAAAACGATGGAGGGATAGCATCCAGGAGGACATGAGATGTTGATGGATCCTCTCTTCCAGTCTTTTAGTCGTACGGCCTACATACCGTGCTCCGCAGCGGCATTCATACTGATAGACAACATTACTGGTTTGATGGGTAGGCAGTACGTCCTTTTGACCAGAAGGGAGGATTGGCTTCGTTGTAAAAACAGCCTTTGGCTCACTCGACGCATAACATTCCTTAATTGCTCTTTTAATTCTACTTTCAAATTCGAGATTCTACTATAGTGATGTGTAAGCATATAATTTAATGTAGTGTGACATCATATGATGCAATGTATGTAGTTTAAATAGCAACGCTTGTAATAATGTGATTCAGTACGAATACAAATGGAATAGACATTGTGTGTGTGTTACTTACCACTCCGTTCTACCACTCGTTTCACTGGATTATATATGCGCTAGGATTGAGCGTTCTCCAGCAAGGCAAAATATAAAATTTAATATGAATTTCCCTAAAAAGACCATGTTGACCGTTGACCTTGGTGTACATGAAGTTTCCTATCTGTATAGCTATAACATTTAAAATAAACATTATTTTCAGCACTTAGTTTGCGGTTTGAAGATTGGAGCTTGTAAACTAATTGATTGGAAGTTTGAATTGTCAACATACGGTTCTAAGAAACCCTCAAGTTTAATCACATTCTTTACCATGTGCAATCATAAAATAGTCTAATATCTTTATTTTTTCCACAGACAAAGCTATTACCCACGAAAACTAAAACTTTTGAAAACTGGAAAAAAGCCTTTAATCACATTCTTTACCATATGCAATCATAAAGTAGTCTAATATCGTCATCTTTTTCCACGGACTTAGCTATTACCCTCGAAAACTAAAACTTTACCCTAGCAGACTATGAGAAAAACGTGCAGAAGAATATGTTTAAGTACAAAGCCTACAGGTATGTCTTTTTACCACATTTATATAGCCATTTGTTGACAGCAATGCACATATTGTTGTGGCATTTAAACCATTAAACCTAAATCTATCTATCTATCTATCTATCTATCTATCTATCTATCTATCTATCTATCTATCTATCTATCTATCTATCTATTAATAAGTTTTTCAGCAATAGTAAGTTTGTTACACATTAAAAGAATCATCATCATCATCATCATCATCATCATCATCTGGGTGCATTAAATTAGTTGTATTAAAAGAATACAACTAATTATTTAAGTTTCATTGACATGTTTTGGATATACATCATTCATCTTTAGTTGAAAAAACTTTCACCGCACAATTTATCTTCGTTTTGGACTGTCTCAAAATAACCTAACAAGGCGTTTTTAGTGACAATTGCATGCTTGGAATGCGTACATTCCATGGTGCACAATGTGTTTCAAAATAACCTAACAAGGCGTTTTTAGTGACAATTGCATGCTTGGAATGTGTACATTGCATGGTGCACAATGTGTTCAAAATAACCTAACAAGGCGTTTTTAGTGGCAATTGCATGCTTGGAATGCGTACATTCCAACCGAATCATTTCAGATACGTAATTTTAAAATTTTTATAAGATATTACCTTCGCGACCCCCCGCTATAACCCTTGGGGGTCGCGACCCCCAGGTTGAAAACCCCTGGTTTAGATACAGTTGAATACATCAGTAAGGCCAACGACTTAGAACACTCCTGAAGACACACTGTATACAGACTGTATACAAAAGTGGCTTCATATTGCCCTCTTTTTACCTATGGGGGGACCTAAAATTATGGGGGGACCTAGAATTTATGGGGGGACCTGAAAAGCTGGATGAAACCATGGGTGATAAACATCTTTATTTTATCCAGTCTCTGCGTTAGATTTCAGCCCTACGCTGGTAGACATCCAGCACAATACAATACACTACCTTTTTGAAGGCCAGTCACTTGACGTCGTGTCACTAGATTATGGAGCGTCCGAAAAAGTCGATTATCTCGAGAGATAAGTCATTGACAGGTATCCATTTGGTACTACGGTCTTCCAGCGATTCTCCCGACTTTTGTGTATTTCCTTCGTTTTACTTGTAGTATCCACATCGTCTCGGACACGAGAGTTTTGACTCTTCATTGACTGCAGCAAAACTCGGTCTACGTCCATTTTCACTTTCTGTGAAGAACTATGTTTTCTTCTTTTTATTTTCCTTTCGTTTATACAGAATTTAGCCCTACTTATCTTACTAATCAGAATCTGAATAGGTACAGAGAAACTTTCTTTTAAATATGAAACATAGGGTTTCTCAGCTCAGGTAATGCTGGTTTACGTACTTCTTAAGGAACCGCAAACCAGGAGATAGTCTTACAGAAATATCAAATAATCAGTCGTGATTATTTGCAACAAAACCGAATATTGCGTTGAGTAACGGATTCATTCTGCTAAACGTTTTCGCCATACACTGATCACAACAATCGTATGGAGTGAAATGAGAAAGCTTTTTCCGATGAATTCTTAGGAAACGAGAAGACCAAATCACACCCTGGAAAATAACGGTCACGAGAGCGACACGTTTTCTGTCACTCGTGTTATTGAAAAAGGCGTAAATTGTAAACAAATTCTACACTAGATGCTTACATTCCATGGTGCACAAAGCGTTCAAAATACGCTAAAAAGGCATATTTGACATAGTGTGCATATATTAGATGCGTACATTCCATGGTGCACAAAGCGTTAAAAATACGCTAATAAGGCATCTTTGACATAGTTTGCATACACTAGATGCGTACATTCCATGGTGCACAAAGAGTTCAAAATACGCTAATAGGGCATATACATCAGGTATAAAACGCGCCAAATTCAAAAGACAGACAATAGCATGAAAACGGTTGATCAAACGATAGTCCTGTTGCGACAGAGAAAGTTGAGCTTGTTCTCCTCTTTTGCATTTGTTTATGATGATTCATCTTACCGATGATTGCCACGGCGTAGCAAGTTTCTTATTGCTCACTGATACTTTCATTTCAGCTGTCTGTTTGAATGGCAGAAAGAATGCACGGTCAATTTATCAGAGAACTACCAGAGACAACAGACAAGGAGAAGACATGGCAATGGCTATCAAAAACTGATTTGAAAGTGGGAACGGAAGCCTTGATATGTACCGCACAAGAACAATCAATCTGGACGAATTATGTGAAGTATCACATTGATAAAACAGCTGAAAGCCCTCTGTGTCGATTGTGTGGAAAGTCAGGTGAAAGAATAGCACCAAAAGCTGATTTTAGTGACACTTGCATACTTGGAATGCGTACGTTCCATGGTGGAAAATGCGTTTAGAATAGCACCAATAGCTGTTTTCAGTGACACTTGCATAGTTGGAATGTGTACATTCCTTGGTGCACAATGCGTTTAGAATAGCACCAAAGGCTGATTTTAGTGACACTTGCAGACTTGGAATGCGTACATTCCATTAGTTTGCATACACAAGATGCGTACATTCCATGGTGCACAAAGCGTTCAAAGTAGGCTAATAAGGCATATTTGACATCGTTTGCATACCCAAGATGCGTACATTCCATGGTGCACAAAGCGTTCAAAATAGACACATAAGGCATATTTGACATAGTTTGCATACACTAGATGCATACATTCCATGGTGCACAAAGCGTTCAAAATAGGCTAATTTTATTGAAGATTAGAAATATTGAGACTTTGTTACAATAAATTCGGGGAAATGGATTTGGGTTCGTTATATTACAATTTTTCTTGTATCAAGAGTTCTATTTTCGAACGTGAGGTATATGGAGATTCTTGCTACAGAAAACACAGGAAACCGATTTGGGTTCGCTATATCGCGATGTTCGTTGTACCAAGAGTTCGTTTTATTGAAGATTATAAAAAGAGCTACATCATCTTTCTCCAAGTTGATCCTTTTTCATCCTTCGATCTCCTTGTGCAAATTACAATTACCAAGATTCTTTCCTGTAAAGTTGATCTCTGGTTTGTATTAGCATTTTCATTGTCTACCTTTCCATTTGCATTAAGTTGTCCCAGTTCCATTTCCCTAGCAATTTCTTCCAATTGTAACTCAGATATCCATCCATTTGCAATGGCATTTCACTAATGATTCCGTTATTAAATATTATCTACAAATTTTGTAGTACCAGGAATCTTTTCCGATGTTGTTATATAGTTTTAATCCAAGTCAAGATCATGTTTTCGCTCTTAAAATTACCACTATATAATTCGATTCAATTTGTTGCATTTTCAAATTTTTCTCCTTTAGATATTTCCAAGTAAACAATTTCTTTTAGCTACTACAATGATAAGGCATGAAGAACTAGGCTACCAGCTTACTTAACGGTTAGATTTTAACAAAAAAATGTTACCGTTAACATTATATTAAGGCAACTGTCACCCTCACGATCATATTTTAAACTCAAATAAACACATCCAATAGACTCAGTGGATCCATATTAGTAACTGTGGGTACGTACAATGATAAGGCATGAAGAGCTAGGCTACTAGCTTATATCATACCTGGTACTGAATTTTGTTTGTTAATTGTGTTACATACATATGTAATACTGAGGAGAACAAATTCTTACCGTTTTGTTATTACTACCACCAATTATTACAGTCCTATTGGGCCATTCCATTGTTACATGTGTGACATTTGGACCACATTTTGGGTGAAAAAGGAATTGAATTTTTGTGCTGGGGGCAAATAGTTTCAGTTTTGGAGGAGTAGGAGTAGAAGAAGAAGGAGAAGAGGTAGTAGCAGCAGCAGTAATAGTAGTAGTAGTAGTAGTAGTAGTAGTAGTAGTAGATAGTAATAGTAGTAGTAGTAGTAGTAGTAGTAGTAGTAGTAGTAATAGTAGTAGTAGTAGTAGTAGTAGCAGCAGCAGCAGTAATAGTAGTAGTAGTAGTAGTAGTAGTAGTAGTAGTAGTAGTATGTCGATTAACCGCAAGCATTGGGTACTGAACAGACATCTAAGTTAATAATTCCAGACTTGGTCTCCATAAATGATTGCATGAATATATTGGTCCTACAAAAGTCCTTGGAGACTCAGTAACTGCGAATCTTGAGCACTACAAAGCTATTTGCGTTAGCATTTGCAAATTGCGGTCTCTGCAGATAGTTTACTGTCTTGTTTATACAGTTTGTCCATGTTGTACAAAGCGTTTAAAATAGGGTAATAAGGCATATTTGACATAGTTTGCATACACTAGATGCGTACATTAAATGGTGCACAGAGCGATAAAAATAGGATTTTAAGGCATATTTGACATAGTTTGCACACACTAGATGCGTTCATTCCATGGTGCACAAAGCGTTTAAAATAGGGGAATAAGGCATAATTTATATAGTTTGCATAATCACAGCGACAATTCATCACACAGATAATTCATTACCGCGACAATTCATCACAGCGACAATTCATCACACAGATAATTCATTACCGCGGCAATTCATCACGGCGGCAATTCACCACACAGATAAGTCATTACCACGACAATTCATCACAGCGACAATTCATCGCACAGACTTTTCATCACAAAGACAATTCATCATGCCACCATTCATCACATTAATTTCCCCATACCCACTGACTGGAGGAGAATTCGCAAAAGATTGACACTAAAATCTTCACCTTAGCTTTTGAGTCTTGATGGCTCAATGGTTAAGGGGTGGGTTTAGTAACCATGAGGTCGTGGGTTCGTTTATATATATATAAACTAAAACAGACTATAAAAACCTATGTTAAAAGAGAAATATAAAAACGTTAAAAACAGGTTCTTTTCAAAAGTAAAGAGTACAGGACGTTCTGGGGTGAGAGTATGGATGATGACGCAATGATTCCGCTTTTGGAAGAAGTAGATGATGATAAATGTTATATGTATTTTTGGAAAGACGGAATAAAAGTGGAGAAATATTGATGGTGTCAAGAAAGTCTTCGTTACATATACTTGGAATATGAATCTTTCTCATGGTCGTTTACTGGAAGAAATGCATGATGATGATGATGATGATGGTGATGATGGTGACGATGACGATGGAGGTCATGATGACGGTGATGATGATGGTGATAATGGTGATGATGATGATGATGATGACAATGATGATGATAATGATGATGATGATGATGATGATGATGATGATGATGATGGTGATGATGGTGACGATGACGATGGAGGTCATGATGACGGTGATGATGATGGTGATGGCATATCTGACATAGTTTGCATACACTAGATGCGTATATTCCATTGTGCACAAAGCGTTCAAAATACACTAATAATGCATATTTGACATAGTTTGCATACACTAGATGCGTAAATTCCATGATGCACAAAGCGCTCAAAATACGCTAATAAGGCATATTTGACATAGTTTGCATCCACTAGATGCGTTCATTCCATGGTGCACAAAGTGTTTTATTGTTTGCTTGGTCGCTTTCTACTCATTTAGTACTTGGCTTAATTGTTGTTTGCCTTTCTTTCTTTGTATTTTTCTTCGTACCTTTTCTTTCTCCTTTCCTTTCTTTTTACTCTTTCCGAATACTTAACCCTATTAGTTGATGAAAATTTCGAAGATCGATATTTCAGATTCGTTTACAGTAACCGATATCATTAAGGCATTCTCTAATCCGGGCGCGGACACACATGTCTGTAAAACAATTCCCGAAACCTTGGATGTGTACCAGAAACGTCTCGCATTTGCCCGCCACGAAAGCAGGTTCTCGGACGTCGGGGTGAAAAGTATCACCACTACAAGTATCCTGCGTTCTGTGCACTTAACGAAAATAATCACTTGTTACCTGGTTTTTGCTACCCATGGAATCTATTTTTGCTGTAGGCTTCTGTCTTTTCTTCATTCAATTGTACATGATGTAAACAAACCTGTGCCATTCTTTCTTGATAGCATAACCCAAGAAGTACATCTGTTTGACATGTATCTCTTTCGTCAGTTTGAGTTCCCTCCTGCTCTTACAACAAGGCGCGGCTGCGGCAGCTACGTATGGAGCGTGCGCGTCATAGGATGATGGCGAACGTTCCGCAGGCCGACGTCGTTGAGGATTCAGCAGTAGGTGTTGAGCAATGGCGGAATCATGGCTGCCTGTTCCTCTGTTATGACCCCCCACTTGTCCCCCACTTCGACGGATTATACCCGGAACATGTTGCTTGATCCGATTTGCAAGTACCATCCAGCAGGACTGAGCTGGATGGTGAACTAGCCAACATTCGAGCGCTGCTAGCAAACAATGGTTACCCCCCTCACGTCGTGACAATGTTTCGTCTAATAGCTTCTTCAGGTCACTACTGAAAATTGGCTACACTAAACTTCTTAATTTGTGAACATTGAGTTCAGTTTAGCGAATGCTCTGTAATGACCTGAAGAAGTATGTTGGATGTAGCCTCTGTCAGAAAGTATGAACCATTTTGTCTTTAATGTAAGTTGATCCTAATTGTAAGGCTAACTCAACTTACTTTATTTTTGCTTATTCTAAGCAGGAACACACAGTATTCATCCCTCCGTAATTGTGTACGACTGTCCGATAACTCGAAGGAAGAGAAATAGAGAAATAGAGAAATAGAGAAACAAATAAACAGATTTATACCCTTACTCTCTGGACCTACAGCCTGTGGTAGTCTTGCAGTCTTCAGTTTGTCTTTAAGCAAATTTGCCCTTCGAAATGAGATGATTGGGTGCTTGAAGAAATGCCAGAAATCAGCCTACCTTGTCAACTTACACTTATTACAACATCTTCTAAACTACTCGGAATCCGACTCTGATTACACGCGGAATACTCTTGTAGGCCATCAATCTACATTATAATCATGTAAAGATCAGATTTGACGCACCTTTTTTCGTGACCAAATTTTTCCACTTTTCTAAGCCTTAGTGCTTGAAGAAATGCTTTAAGTAATATCCCACCCATGACAATTTTTGAGGAGGTACTTTGGCAGGTAAGTAGGAAATATCTTTATCAAAATAATATCTTTATCAATATTGTATTGCATTAAATGATAATAGAAACATCACTCAAACCAATACAGATCTCTAGAATGTGATAAAACTTACAATGCAAGGCACAACAATTGATAACCATGGGCTACACAAGCAGGCATATTAAAAAGATACTAAGAAAATAGAAAATATGTCACCACTGGGGATCGAACCCGTGACCCACGCTTTCGTGGCATGTGATTTACCAACTGGGCTAGGTGACCTCTGATGTTAACATACTCTATTTCTCTAGTAGCTACATTAGCTCCAAATCATCCACCGGTGGACATCGACATCCAGCTCAACGCAATTGGAGACCAGTCTCTCTGCGCCATGGTGTTGAAGAACCTTAACTGAGAATACAAAGGAAAGGAGCGTAAATGAGTACCTTGTGGTGACATATAAACGTTTAGTTATAGTTCTCCCACTTGTAACAAGAGGAATAAACCTATATAAGTATCTGGGTCGGTCGACAGAGATTGGAACCGGTTTCGTGATTACAATATATACAAAACTTCATTTTTGATTTTAGTTTGCTCAATTTCTTAATGATTCTTAGTATGGAAATATGCCCAATCCACCATAGGTATCTGTTGTTGAAATTTTGTTCATGCTTTCTCATTTGGTATTACATTCATTCAGTATAACAATTGGTTAAACCTTTCATATTCAAATTAACCAGTTTCTGTTTGTAACTGTTGCAGTTCAATGCCTTTATTTTTCTTTGAATTCTAGCCTGTTTAAGGATCCAAACAAACCTAGCTACTAGCCATGCTTTTAGGTCGAAACATCTTTGCTCGAAGTATTCATCTTGTGAACAGATTCGCCTTAAACGTTCGCCTTTGTCGCAAGCAAATCAGTTGACTTCACGAGTAAAAACGTTACTAGTTCTTATCTTTCCCGTGTCGTAGGCAGTTTCGTTTCCCCTAACGTCGTTAATTTGTCTAACCGAACTTTAAGCGTTGGGGAGATAGTTTGCATACACTAGATGCGTACATTCCATGGTGCACAAAGCGTTCAAAATAGGCTAATAAGGCAAATTTGACATGGTTTGCATACACTAGATGCGTACATTCCATGGTGAAGAAAGCGTTCAAAACAGGCTGATAACGCATATTTGACATAGATTGCATACACTAGATGCGTACATTCTATGGTGCACAAAGCGTTCAAAATAGGCTAATGTATTTTCAGCAGCATAAAAAGAATTCATATACTATATAGGCTAAAGTATACATATAAAAATATAAATGTTAAAAATACGATGTGTTCCTCTAACAAGTGTCTCTGTGGTTTATGCAAGCCTAATTAAAGATAAAGACGCATGTATCGAGAATAGTTATTTCAGCTCAATACCACAATCGAGTCTATTTACTTAACTTCAATTTCTGTGATATGGTATGAAAATTTTCTAGTTCCACGAGATGTGCAACGGAATGACACGATAGAGCAGCTCAGCCGGCGGCCTACATTATGATGTAAACCTTTAGTGTCTGCAAATTATACAGATCTAAGGTCAATCAGGACAACCTGCTACAAAAGATTTGTCCATCTCAGATGGTAGAATATTTGCTTACGGTTGTTCCTAGATGTTACTACAGGAATCTCCTTACCATGGAAATGGCGCAGGACAGGGATGCATGGCGGGAGAGACTATGTGATACCGACGGACAGTCCAACACCCTGGGAAGGGTCCAACAGACTTTAAATGCATAAGTAAGTAAGTAAGTAAGTAAGTAAGTAATTACAAAGAGGTAGTTTAGAAATGAATGGACAGTGTTATTTGCAAGTATTAAACTAAAACTCTTGGCTTGTAGAAGAAAACTAAAACTTTTGAAATAGGAAAAGAGCCTTTAAGCACTTTCTTTACCATGTGCAATCATAAAATAGTCTAACTATTTCCTCTTTTGTTAAATTCAAAAATCAACGGATCTAATATCTAAATATCTAAATAAATAAATAGTCTAATATCTTCATTTTTTCAACATACGTAGCTATTACCCTCGAAAACTAAAACTTTTGACATAGGAACTTACAATCCGCTGGAAAGACGTAGCACGCCAGATAGTCCACGAAAGGATGACACAAGTAAGAATATGATCAATCAATGTAGTTCTTAACTTTATCTCTTCCTAAGTACATTTGACGGTAAAATTACAAGGATATATGTGAAGAGTTCATTTGCAAAAACCGATAAACGCCATCTCGATCAAAATTGATTTACCACTGCCATGTTGTTCGTTAGTATTAATATATCTAAATGGTAAATTAAACCTGCGGTTTGCATATGCCTTCGGTTTATGACTATGCGACTGTGTATACTTAATGTATACTTAATGTATACGCTTTACTTAATCAATAAAGATATTAGTTTTTTTAAAAAATTATTATTATTATTACTCTTTTCCTTTCGATTCCTTGTTTATGTGTGTTTGCTTGTTTACGTGGTGTTTTTATTGGGAATGCGTTCTGCACGCTGGAATGTGAGCATTTCAACAGTGCCATTGAGCGTAGTTACACTATTTGAACATAATTTGGAATGCGTTCTGCACGCTGGAATGGGAGAATTTCAATAGTATCACTGAGCGTTGTTACACAATTTGAACATATTGGGAATGCGTTCTGCACGCTGGAATGTGAGCATTTCAATAGTGCCATTGAGCGTAGTATTTTTGATGTTTGGAGGATATTTTTAGTCATAATGCTCAAAATAATTAAAAACCGGTTGATTATAAGTGAGCAACCGTTTCGGTCGTTTCCAACCTCATACATTTTAGAAAACGATAAGTACCAAAATAAGTATTAATTAGTGTTAATTAGTGATAACTGGATTTTAATAAGCATCAATGAGTTTGAAATGTATTAAAAACTTAATTTTATTAATCGTAAAATGACTGAAGAACCTACAAGGGCAACAGACACACAACTTTCGAGTTACGTCATGTCATCATGTCGTAATGAAGTTAGTTGTCGTCATGTTCGTTATGACGATTCGTCATAACGACGAATCATCATACTAATTCGTGACGAGTTGAAGTCACGCGTTGAATAGCAGGAACCTAACAAAAAACAAAACTAATTCTAAAATATTATAGTCTAATATCTTCATTTTTTCCACAGACAAAGCTATTACACTCGAAAACTAAAACTTTTGACATAGGAAAAGAGACTTTAATCACATTCTTTACCATGTACAATCATAAAATAGTCTAATATCATCATTTTCTCCACAGACATAGCTATTACCCTCGAAAACTCAAACTTTTGAAATAGGAAAAGAGCCTTTAATCACATTCTTTACCACCAGCTTACTGCCAGTGATTTTAGAGCATTTTAAGCAAATTATAGGTCTTTGAAGATAGTGACCCTAAAATGTGATTGTGTCCAAGGCGCGCGCCTTGGCCAATTTTGCAAAAATTGGTCAAATTTTGACAATCGCCAAAACTAGTTCCAACATGCCTGCCAAGTCCTGTTAACATGTTTCCAGCTTACTGCCAGTGATTTTAGAGCATTTTCAATACTGTTACGATATACAACCCTAGTAACAAGAAATACTTTCAATCATCGAGAGAGAGAAAAAAAAATAAATAAATAAACAAACCAGAAACTACAACAATACTACTAAAAAAAAGAATTCTATTTACCAAATGAGTAACTCAGGATTAGTCCATTCCTTATCCTTTCTGCAAAAAATGTAATAACTAGTGCGTATTGCACAACTAATGATCATATTTGACATAGTTTGCATACACTAGATGCGTACATTCCATGGTGCACAAAGCGTTCAAAATATGCTATTAAGGCGTATTCGTAATAGTTTGCATACACTAGATGCGTACATTCCATGGTGCACAAAGCACTGAAAATACGCTAATAAGGCATATTTGACATAGTTTGCATACACTAGATGCGTACATTCCATGGTGCACAAAGCACTAATTAAACAAAATCATCATAACACTATCATCATCTTTTGCCTCTTCAACCATCCCCACTCCCTTTTTTATTGTCTCTCTTCTCCTCTTCCATCTATTCTGTATCTTCCTCCCCGTTCTCCATCTCGTCATAATGATGGTCGTCTTCATCATCATCATCATCATCATCATCATCATCATCATCATCATCATCATCATCATCATCATCATCATCATTTGCTGTTCATAAATCTTCCCTGTTACCTTTTTCCTGTCCTCCGGCGACGATTCTGAGACTTGTTTTGACGTCAACAATGAATCAGTGGATACATTTTTCGAAGTTGAGTTCTTAAATAATAATAATAATAATTCATTTTTTTTAACTCAATGCCTTTATTGGTGATCTCTTTACAAAAACTTTTCCCGCTGTTGTCACCTGGCGTAGTACATCGATGTGTTCAAGAAAATGTGTACGTGTGTTTGTATTGGGTTGGGTGGCCAAAACTTTATCATTGTGACACAGAAAAGTTTAAGTGGAAGGAGTGGCACTGGGAAGACCATTTTTACTAAATTTTGGTTGAAACATTTAGGTCAGACTGGGCCTGAGTAGCCTGTCCTCTGACTTCGCCACTGTTTGGGTCTATCGTTTTCTATTCCTTACTCGTTCAGCATTTCAAGGTGGACAGCTCTATCTAAGACAAGTAAAGATGCATCCGTATCGCTTGTTTGTCACTGCATCATCACTTCTTAGATTGATCATGTTGTGATGATTCTGTTATTTGATGTTGTCTTCTTCTTTTGGTGCAGCTTGATTGTCAAGCATTTGCGTTTTAATGAATTTATTGGATTTCATGTTGGAGTTGAATCCATTTGTATATTGAACACATTGTGCACCATGGAATGTACGCATTCAAAACATGCAAAGGTCACTAAAAACGCCTTGTTAGGTTTTATTGAACACATTGTGCACCATGGAATGTACGCATTCCAAGCATGCAATTGTCACATAAATTGCCTGCTTAGGTTATTTTGAACACATTGTGCACCATGGAATGTACGCATTCCAAGCATGCAATTGTCACTAAGAAAAATTAAAAAAATGAGGTATTTTTAACTTACGAACGGGTGATCGGATCTCAATGAAATTTGATATTTAGAAGGACCTCGTAACTCAGATCTCTTATTTTAAATCTCAACCGGATCCAGCGTAATTGGGGGGAGGCAGTTGGGGGGAACCGGAAATCTTAGAAAATACTTAGAGCGGTGAGATCAGGATGAAACTGGATGGGAAGAATAAACAAGGTTACCTCTATACAGTGCATCAGCGCATATCTTTATTGTCTCATCTAAAGGAACGTTTGTAAACAAGTTACAAATGTCAAAAAAACACAAAAAATTTTCGTTGGAACGGAGATCAAGGTTTTGGGTATGATTCTTCTTCTTCTTCTTCTTCTTCTTCTTCTTAGCCGTTCACGCCACTGCTGGCGGATGGCCTCCATAACTTGCTCCCTGGTTCTCTGGACAGAGGGCAGGTTCACAAAATCTGCTTTCCCAATAGAGTACGGCTCTTTATCTAATCTATCAATCAATTTCACTATCGATTTGTCTTATTCTATGTAATTGTATGTATGTAATGTAATTCTCTGTATGTAATTCATCCTATCACCGTTAAAACTTTCCAGCGCGTCAGTAACAATTGATTCCAACAGTACTTAAACAATCTTTCTTTCTTTCTTTCTTTCTTTCTTTCTTTCTTTCTTTCTTTCTTTCTTTCTTTCTTTCTTTCTTTCTTCGCCTTTTCTATATTTCTCTAGTAGAAAATAGATTTCTTCGTGTTTTGATCTTTCAATTTCACCCCTTTTTAACATCCAGGTAGTGAATCTGAGAGATCGTCATTGGTTGCTATTGGATTATGGACTGATATTTCAACTCGTTGCTTTGATGTCTTCAACATCTTTAACAACAAGTTTAAAGTATCATTGATTTTTTTCTTCTCGTTTAGAACAAAGAAAGGTAAAGAAGCTGGGATTTAATTGGATGGACTTTGGGAAAGATCGTTAAAATGTGTTTTATCAATGCTGTCTTGAAGGAAAGCTTACTTTGGTGTATTCCACTTTAGCTAATTCGTAATCAATGTCACACTTGAAGTTTATATGTGATGTGAAAGTAAACTTTCTGTTATTTAATGTAACTACACTAACATGGCATCAATCAATCAAGGAATTACCTTTATCTAAAGGAACTACATTAACATGGCATAACTCAATGTAGTAAGGGATGTGCACAATATGCAAACAAGTTGTAATATTGAAGTAAAAGAACGGTAAGGTAGAGTTGGATATGATGTGAAACTTGAGGGAATGTACGCATCTAGTGTATGCAAACTATGTCAAATATGCCTTATTAGCCTATTTTAAACGCTTTGTGCGCCATGCAATGTACCCATCTAGTGTATGCAAACTATGTCAAATATCCGTTATATGCCTATTTTGAACGCTTTGTGCACCATGGAATGTACGCATGTAGTGTATGCAAAGTATGTCAAACATGCCTTATTAGCCTATTTTGAACCCTCTCTTGTCGACTGTACCCTTTCTAAGTCATTCTACCATATCCAATTCCAACATAATCGCAATAGTCAAAATTGCAGTTGTTTGGTAGCAATTCTGACATGACATGTCCACTTCCCAATTGTTAAATCTTGGTAATAATTGTCTCCGTTTTATTATCGTTTCTGATGCACATTATAAACAAAGTGTTTGTGAAACATTGTTAAATGCATTTGCTTTGAAAGAGGGAAGATTTGAAGAAATATAAACATAGAGATTTCGTAAATGGGCAATAACAGAAATCAAAGCGCCAGGATCAGACTCTGATCAGGTCGTCCATGGTTTCGTTCTCGTCTGCAAACGTCCCTACGGCCCTCATGTCTTACTTTACATTGCCATGTAAAATGTACATGCTAAGCAGGTATTAACTCGAAGTTGTTCCAAGCCTCTATACACGGTGTGAATCGACACTGGAACGACAGCCCTCAGGGTTTGTCAATCAGGGCAGAAGCCACTGGATGGTAAAGAGAATAGAAGAAGATATACTAAATGTTGAATGTCAAAGAAAACTACGACTTATCAGAGCCCTGTTTGTTTTGGAATGTGACCGAAAACGAGACTACATCATGAGAGCTTCCTTAAGTCACCATCATGATTATGTGTGATGTTTGTGTGCATGTGTATCTGTGTGATGTTTGTGTGCATGTGTATGTGTGATTTTTGTGTGCATGTGCGTATGTGTAATGTTTTTCTGCATGTGTGTGTGTGTGTGTGTGTGTGTGTGTGTGTGCGTGTGCGTGTGCGTGTGTGTGTCCGGTAGTCCAAAGGTTACGGAGCCCAAACATATCATTGGCTGACATCTAAGGGCCGATTCTGAAACTGAGGCTAACTAATAATGTTCTCAAGACTTTAAATAGGCTTTGTCCAATTATTCTAATCATAACAGGGGCATTTTTACATGAGCCTGTTTTCTCTCATTATGGCAGCATAGGCTTCTGCACACACTAGCATTGCTTTCACAAGTGAAATTACTTGCTGTGCAATGCCCGCCATCTACCATCAGAGAGCTTTAAGGTTCTCCACTAAACCTTTCACACCGAAGTGGCACGCCACGTGGCAAATGCGACGTGCCACTTCTGTGCCACTCGAGAAACGGATCAGAACATTGTTCAAAAGCATGCCACGTCGCACAGTTGCTTCTCAGCCAATCAGGATGGTCTTTGTTCACATTATACGACCAGCTTGGCATGTGAGGACTAGGGTAAAGGTTCGCTTATCTGCTTCTCTTTGTTTTGTTCGTCCTCGCCGTCCTCCTGTATGGATGCGAGATTATTATTCGCATTAATCTGTAGTGAATGTAATTTTTTTTCCGAGAGGGGAGAAAATGTAGTGACCTGGTAACTAGTTCCTGTATGCTGATGATGATCATGTGACTACCTGTATATAAGAATGTGATATCGTCGTAATAAATGATTCTATGTCAGTATATCTTACATGCTGAGTATGTAGCTATCAGCTGTAGGTAAGGGAATGTTCTTCATAGAGTAGTTAAAATCTATGCGTTCCATTGTGTAAATTCTCTTTTCATGGATACGAAAGCCAAGAGTGCTCAACAATAAATGGAGCCTATAACTAGTTACTTGTTAAAAGAGTAAGATGGAAAGCACACTTTTTTCTTAATGGAATAAAAGGCAAACAACAGGAAAGGAGTCCAAACGCAGCTGGTCACGAACACCTCGAAACAGGAACTGAGCTCAAACGAAAAATGCACGCAGAAAAGCACAGAAGGCCCGCGCATTTCGTTGTCATGACAACCATTTAACGACGTTCATTGATTGGATCTTGGTAAAGCAAATCCTTTTCCAATCCCTGGTGAAATAAAAGGCCTGTAATGTACTTTCCCCTTTGCATGCAAAGCTCAGCGACCGTTTTTGCAAAATAATGGAGGGTCTGAACCCCTCAAGGCACCCTAGTGACGCCATCACTGATTAAAAATCAGTACCTTATCATGTACTATCGGTGCTACGATTTTTCATCACGCGACCATTCATCACGTTGGCAATCCATCATACGACAATGTCTCACAGCGACAATTCATCACAAAGACAATTCATCCTACAACTATTCATCACCTGAATTTCTTTTAGTATCTCTAAAGTGTTTCTACATCTATGCAATGTATTTAGGCAAGATATTTTAGATTTTGAGAAAATTATTATCCAAAATGTATGAGTTTTGAAACTACCGAAATAGTTTCTTACTTATAACCCATCGGCTTTTATTTATTTTGAGCATTATGACTGAAAAGTATCCTCCAAAAATCAAAAATATAACACTTAATTCACTGTTAGTTGTACAGATTACGTTAAAATGGAAAATATGAATTGAAGTTATCCGGATTAAAAATGTCGGTAACAAATTTGTAAACAGAGTTTATGTTTAAGAGTTATCATTAGTATACAAGTCTTGAACAAGTGTAGAAAAAAATGTTGCAGACACGGTTCAAAAGCATTGGGCATTGATCCGGACACTGCTTTATACCAGAACTGCATTGTTTCTTGTTATAGACAGTGCAGCCGATTTGTGTGCCCTCCACTTGAGCCGTGCACGTGGCCTAAGTACCGGAAATGGCTCAGACTGCGAACGACCTATTAGCAGTGCGTGATACTGTGAAAGTTAACTTTGATTGGCCTGTCGCTATCGGTCTTAATATCTTGTATAAATTCTAGTTCGCCAAAATTCTCAATATGCTTCTTATCTTGGAGGAGAGGATTTGTTTTTAGTAATTTCAACTATTTATTCTACGGCCTTTCTGATTCAGGGGTCATTCTTAAAGAATTGGGACAAAACATAAGATTTAGTGTAAAAGGCAAGGTATTAACGGGGGACAAACCCCCTCATATACATAATAAAAAATTTAAGAATATAAAAGTTTGTTACGTAAGTTAATTCTTAAGTTACGTATATTTTTTACTAATAAAAACGTTCGGTGGAAAATGCGTTTAGAATAGCACCAAAAGCTGTTTTTAGTGACACTTGCATAGTTGGAATGTGTACATTCCATGCTGCACAATGCGTTTAGAATAGCACCAAAAGCTGTTTTTAGTGACACTTGCATACTTAGAATGCGTACATTCGATGGTGCACAATGCGTTAAGAATAGCACCAAAAGCTGTTTTTAGTAACACTTGCATAGCCGGGTGCTGCCATATGGCAGAGTCACATTGCTTAGTGGTTCTTTTGGTCTTTCAAATCCGAAATAGTTGTTTCCGTGTAAAGCCTACTTTCCACTAGGCGGAATTTTGCGAGCGACCCTATTTTTTCCGCCTCAAACTAGATTTACACATGCGTACTTCAACTCCCAGGGCATACCCCGCGGAAAATATTTTTCCGCTGAAAAGTTGAAGATACTTTTGAACATATTGGGAATGCGTTCTGCACCCGGGAATGTCAGCATTTCAATAGTGCCATTGAGCGTAGTTACACTATATGAACATATTGGGAATGCGTTCTGCGCGCTGGAATGTGAGCATTTCAATAGTGCCATTGAGCGTAGTTACAGTATTTAAACATATTTCGAATGCGTTCTGCACGCTGGAATGTGAGCATTTCAATAGTGCCATTAATAAGGCATATTTGATATAGTTTGCATACACAAGACACGTACATTCCATGGTACACAGAGCGTTCAAAATAGGCTATTAAGGCATATTTGACATAGTATGCATATACTAGATGCATACATTCCATGGTGCACAAAGCGTTCAAAATAGGCTAATAAGGCAAATTTGACATACTTTGCATACACGAGACACGTACATTCCATGGTGCACAAAGCATACACTAGATGCGTACATTCCATTGTGCACAAAGCGTTCAAAATACGCTAATAAGGCATATTTGACATAGTTTGGATACACTAGATGCCCTCATTCCATGGTGCACAAAGCGTTCAAAATACGCTAATAAGTCGTATTTGACATAGTTTGCATACACTAGATGCATACATTCCATGGTGCACAAAGCGTTCAAAATACGCTAATAAGGCAAAATCCTTCAAGTATTGAAAATTCGTCTTATGCGTGTTTTGTGTTGGTCGAATGGTCTAACTGTACTTGGTCCGTGCATTGGAGATCTGTTCCGTCATATACTTGCTCTTTGAGATTTGAAAAAAAATCCTTCGAGTATTGAAAATTCGTCTTATGCGTGTTTTGTGTTGGTCGAATGGTCTAACTGTACTTGGTCCGTGTATTGGAGATCTGTGTACAAAAATTAGACTCGCATGTGGTTAAAATGAAATAACTTATCTTCTTATTCTAGTAGAAATGTTGAATCGTATCCTTCCTTTTTCCTGGCTGTGCACGACTCGTGAGTCACAAGGATGTGCTTAAGCAGTCCATGTGATGCATCATAAGAAGCAAATTGTCTTCCTCTTATTACTGATATCGACGTTTGATGGTGATTTCTAGACGGATTAAAACATTGCGGAAGTGAATTGAAATAAACAAGTGATCCACGTTTTAATGCCATAGGGGGGTTGAGGGGGGGGCAAACGTTGGCAAGTTTTACATATGGGGCGTGTACAGCCTCTGCCCCCATTATCTGCGTGCTCTCAAGACTTTAAAATGAAATTGAAAGTAGCTAAATTGGTATACTCAGAGGAGGGGGAAATGAGTTCTCCACAAACTAACTTCATGACGTCAGCCGACACAGAAACATGACGTCACCTGATCCACAGACAGACACACAGACAGACAACTTGTTTATATATATATATAGATAGATATACAGAAGATATCTATCTTCTATATATAAAAAAACTAGCTGTTGGGGTGGCGCTTCGCGCCACCCCAACACCTAGTTGGTGGGGCGCTTCGCGCCCCCCCAAGCCCCCCCCATGGTGCACAAAGCGTTCAAAATAGGCTAATGACGCATATCTAACATAGTTTGGATACACTAGATGCATACATTCCATGGTGCACAAAGCGTTCAAAATAGGACAATGAAGCATATTTGACATAGTTTGTAGATACTAGATGCGTACATTCCATGGTGCACAAAGCGTTCAAAATAGGCTAATGACGCATATTTGACATAGTTTAGATACAAATTGAGAGATTCCTCTCTTCGGTCCAAGTTACCCCAAACTGTGGTTACTTGGACCAGCAAGATATTTTGTGAAATACGTGAAATATGGCACACCATAGGTTTGCAAACCTATTTGGACATAAAGTACTAGGCCTCTTCCATCTTTTCATGAAAAAATCATCAGGAAAAATTTCCATAGGTAAGCAAAGTCGAAAAGTGGTCCAAGTAACACTCTTATTTGCGTATTTTGAACGCTTTGAGCACCATGGAATGTACGCATCTTGTGAATTCAAACTTTGTCAAATATGCGTTAATAGCGTATTTTGAACGCTTTGTGCACCATGGAATGTACGCATCTCATGAATTGAAACTATGTCAAATATGCCTTATTAGCCTATTTTGAACGCTTTGTGCACCATGGAATGTAAACATCTAGTGTATGCATCATGTTGTTAGTAGTGTAACCAATGTAGTTGTTTCTGCCGTTACATGCAAAATCGGGGCACGTAAATTGGTATACTACATGATCTTGTCTGCTATTCGTCTTTTTTAGGATGTTTTAGAGAATATTTTATATTGTAGCTGCTTGGCATATATATTTTTACGTTTTATTTTATACTTTCATTTTAACTATATCAATTCAACTACTAATAACCGCTGTTTTTAGTGACACTTGCATGCTTGGAATGCGTACATTCCATGGTGCACAATGCGTTTAGAATAGAACCAGAAGTTGTTTTTAGTGACACTTGCATGCTTTGAATGCGTACATTCCATGCTGCTCAATGCGCTTAGAGTAGCACCAAAAGCTGTATTTAGTGACACTTGCATGCTTGGAATGCGTACATTCCATGGTGCACAATGCGTTTCAGTTAACATTGCGTAGTTTCTGGGGCGTGTGACCGCATTCAAGGATCAGGAGATTGATTCTTCTACTTATTGTTTTACTTGAAATCTTCATGTGTGGCAGCAGCTTTAAGAAAGTAATATTTGTCTCATAAGTAGCATTTTAGAGTCGTGGTTCGTAATTGTCATCGAATACCTTATCTTTTGGTATGTCAATGAAAGATAGCTGTCAAGCGATGGAATGTGCGTATTTCAATAGTGCCATTCTGCGTAGTTACACTGTTTAAATATAATGAGAATGCGTTGTGCGCAATGGAATGTGCGTATTTCAATAGTGCCATTCTGCGTAGTTACACTACTTGAATATAATGAGAATGTGTTGTGCACGATGGAATGTGAGTATTTCAATAGTCCCATTCTGCGTAGTTACACTGTTTGAATATAATGTACATGAGAGTAACTAAGTATCTGGTTAGCGCAACTACAAAATTTTAAAGAGCAATCGGTCCCTTACCTGCTCATCGTCTCGTCGAAAGCGAATCTGTTTCCTGTTATTGCTCTATTTGAGAAGAAACTCGCCCAAAAGAGAGCTAAAAGGATAATGTTTCTTTAACTCCATTTACTTCTGCTGGAGAATGCCATTTTACAGTCGTTAGAATGGAATGCGTACATTCCATGGTGCACAATCCGTTTAGAATAGCACCAAAAGCTGTTTTTAGTGACACTTGCATGCTTTGAAGACGTACATTTCATGGAGCACAATGCGTTTTTAATAGCACCAAAAGCTGTTTTAGGTGATACTTGCATGGTGCACAATGCGTTTAGAAGAGCACGAAATACTGTTTTTAGTGACACTTGCATGCTTGGAATCATGTGCAATCATAAAATAGTCTAATATCTTAATTTTTTCCACGGACGTAGCTATTAACCCCGAAAACTGTAACTTTTGAAATAGGAAAGGAGCCTTTAAACACATTCTTTACCATGTGCAATCATGAAATAGCTTAATATCTTCATTTTTTCCACGGACAAAGCTATTACCCCCGAAAACTAAAACTTTTGAAATAGGAAAAGAGCCTTTATTAGGAATGAGATATCAAATATTTAATTATTCATTTTATTTAGAAACATCTTACAAAAGACTATAAGACAGAGCAGTAAGGCAAAAAGAAGAAAAACCCCAAAACCCAACGATTCAAATATGACCCAGCTTCAATTTAGGAATGAGATATCAAATATTTAATTATTCATTTTATTTAGAAACATCTTACAAAAGACTATAAGACAGAGCAGTTATAAGGAAGGAAGTAAATATAAGGAAGTAAGTATACAAGTAACAAAAGCAGAATGCTAGATGATGATGGTAATCTTGATTTGAAACGATTAACTAATCTTATTAGTAAATATAATATAAGGAAGTTAAATATAATATAAGGAAGGAAGTAAATATAAGGAAGTAAGTATACAAGTAACAAAAGCAGAATGCTAGATGATGATGGTAATCTTTTTTTTTTATTTGCACTTTGTTGCTTGCTTACACAAATTTGTTCAGTTAATCCTTACTTTTGGGAATTTTAAACATGGTAGTCGGCAATTTGTTTAATCGTTTAAATATGGGGTCGGGGTAGTACTTTTCAACTGTTTTTTTTATTTGCACTTTGTTGCTTGCTTACACAAATTTGTTCAGTTAATCCTTACTTTTGGGAATTTTAAACATGAACATC